>JAGPOW010001296.1:29887524-29899168 GCA_030014935.1 Caiman crocodilus | reverse complement strand
TGTACCTAGTATATCTAGGAAACTCCTGGCTTTTCTTAACTCTTTTTAGCCACAGATTTCTTCTCGTGTCGTCTTACTCCCAGCATACCTTTTCTGCAGTTCTCCACTTCTGCTTCATGTTAGTCACAATCAGCTTCTTTTTCCCCCCTATTTATGTATAGGTATTTATTTCCTATTTATGCATATTTTTTTTCCTATTTATGTATTGCTATTTTCACGTCCTTGCTAATGGAAGATGCTTTTAAAAAGAGGGTGAATTTAGGGGCATCTGAACAGTTCTCATTCCTGTTTTATTTTTTCTCTTTAAATTCTATCTCCCAATTGATCCGGCTCACAATTAAAGTGACCACAGTTTGGGAGATCAGGGCACAGTCTCTTCTCAAGATCAGCCTGCAGAAAGATGTTACATTAGATTCATTTATGGACTCCACAAGCAGTGCATTAATGCTACCAACCTGTGCCCACACTGGTTTATGTTGGTATTTCCCCTGTAATTACTGAATAGACTCAGCTGCAAACATGTTCAAAATAACAGCAGCATTTGGGGCCCCATTCTGTCACTCAGCTCTGTGCTTTGAGCTTTTCCGTGCTGTGCATTGTGGGATGCCTACAACAACCTACGTGAATTCTAGGACTTAGACTGAATCAAAGTCTCTTGATGCCTCTTCTGGCATCCCATATTTCACTTGTCATTTTGCGGTTTTGAACTGTCATCAGACATCATGGATGACATAATACCAAGTGCTACAGTCAGAAAAGTCATGAATACAACATGATTTAATGCATATGTATTGGCAGTTATGCAGCCGTCTGGATTTGGCTCGGCTACTTCAGAGCACTTTGGAGACACCAAGATACAGTGGCAGGTGGAGGAGTAGGTGGATAAAGAAAACAGCAATCACTTCTGCGGGTATTATTGACTACCGGCTTCATTAGATGGGGTGCCATTTCTGGACCAGGGAACTAGTGCTGACTGGAGGGGCAGGATATTTGTGTGGAACTGGGAAGACCACCGACAGCTGTCGAACTTCAATGTGCTACGGACTCCTTCCCGGAGCGTCAGATGGAATTCACTCAGGGGAACAGTAAATAGCTAACCTTTACAGAGGACGAGTTCCTCTCAGCGTGAGGAAGGACATTTTTGTCACTACCCCAACAAGCCTCAATTGGTGCTGTCAGCAGATGGTCTATCAACTCCAGTTTAGTTAACGGTTGGGGTTACTGCTATGGAGAGTTGATGTCAGGGGTTTGTGATGCTGCAAGGCAGGTGCTGCTGTGATGCATCAAGGCTTGGCAGCATACAGAACGTGCCTGACAATTTACAGCAGAGAGAGGGTTACCACTGAGCAATGTAAGAGGCCCTTGATGAGACGTAAGCCTATCCCTGCCCACCCTGCAAAGATTTTAGCAATAGAAATGGGCATTTCTTCATGTCGGTGCCAACTTTGGTTGATAAAGCTTTGCAGCACCAAGGCTTCACCAATGATAAAAGGTCCATCATTGTTAAATGTGACATGCTTGGGAAAAAGCCCACAGCCTTCAGAAACTCCAGGTTGTTTGCTGGAATGATAGAGGTGGTTTTTGCACCCACTCCTATTCTTCACACTCCCTTTTTTCTGAGGCTGCTTCTTTCTTCTGCATGTTTGGTTCTTCTTTCCTCAAATATCTTGTTTAGCTAGTCTATAAAGGCTATATATCGACTCTGTCTTCTGCCTGAACTTAGATTAACATGGTCAAATCACTCTCTGCTCATGTATGCCACCACACTCAGCTGAATGAAATGGACGGCAAACTGCACAAGAAACTTGCTCGGATATCTTTTTGCTGTCCATATGGAAGCAAATTAATTTCAAGGGACTCCACCCCATTCTGCACACCACGCAACCTATTCCAACAAGCTGTGTTTCACACTCTCCCGGAAACTGAGGAACCACCTTAGCGGGGTTCTGTACAGACAAGAGGAACAGGTCAACATCAGACTTGCTGAACTAACAATAAGGAATAAGGAAGTAAAACTTTCCAAATTTGCATGCTCCAACAACAAGCCTACAAACCATGGTAATATAATCAACCTATCCCACCACACTCGCAGCCCAACTCAGGTGTCTGTACAATCCTTTCTGCATACTGCACAACTCGATAGGATGCATTTGCATGGAGAACTTAAGGCTTTTTCTCACCGCCAAGACTGAGGAATATTTCTAGGACAAGGAGACACAAGAAGGTATATAATGATCAATCTTCCACGGGCCAGACCTATATATAACACAAGGAGGACAGCTGCAGCCCCACTCTGAGCCTGTATATAAAATTGTTTCCACCTCTGTGCCCACTCTGAGATTGCCAAAAAGCAACAACATATTTACATTACAACCTTAGTCCTGTGGATGGGAGAGCCATATTCAGCCTTAAAAACAACCTGGATATTGTCCTACAACAGGCTGATAAGGAGGGGTGCCCCTGCTGTTATAGCCAAAGCAGCATACACATGGGAAGCTGAGACACCTTTCTAACCCAAAGTTTTACTAACTCCTGATAGAGGACCCCATGGCACAACACCAGGAGAAACTAGATAAACTCTTAAAGAATCTACCTCTGAAAACACAAGAGAGGATTACTGCTTCCACCTCCTGGGAATCTAGACCAGATAAGTTTTACTTATTACTCAATATCTACAAGCCTGGCAACCCAGGACACCCCATTGTCTCTGGCATTGGCACCATCACAGAGGGAGTTTCTTATTCTGCTCACTATCTTATTCCCATATAGCACAAGAACTGCCAGCTATTTGAAAGGCAGCAATGGTTCTTTAAGAATTTGGACCCTATTGACAAGCTGCCAGCAAACATTATGTTAGCCACCATGGATTTCACATCTCTGCACACCAACTTCCCCCATGAGGATGGATCACAAGCCATAAAGAACATTATCACCATGTAAAATGTTGTCCTCCCACTTTGCCCTCACACACAGCTGTTTTAGATGTGGGACTCCCTATACCTACAAATGAAAGGCACTGCCATGTGCATACACATTCCTCCCCTGCCCAATAGGTCATCATATTTAGGACAGATCTTGACATCTGTCTCTTCCGTAGTTGCTCTCTCAACCCCCTGGTGTACCTCAAGTACATCCATGACATCTTTGTAATTTTGGACACATAGAAAGGAATCGCTAGAGAAATTTCACCAGGACTTAACAACTTTTGCCCCTCTATCTAACTCTGGAATACTTCACTTCAGTGAGTCCTGTTATCACCCCTTGCTTTTGAAGTGCTTCTATGGGAGTTCCTTTGCTTAACCTGCTTAACCTTGGATGAGCTCCAAGGATCATGCAGATGTCTATATTCTGTATGTAATTCCTGAAAGATGGCATTTTGCATGAGACCCACACACAGAAGCATGAATAGATAGGGTTATATATCTGCTCTAATGAGTTTGTAACTTCTCAGCTCTTTAGTATCCAAGAGGGGCCTCCCCTAGCTGTGTGCTAGCCTTGAAATGGCCAGGTGGCAGCTGGTCAAAAAAACACCAAGGAGCAGTGGAAGGCCCCAAATCTTATCCCTTTCCTTGTTTCTTAGTTCCTTGATTGGGCTGTTTGGAACATGTCAACCTTAAAGTGAAGGAAGTCATTAGTAAGTAGATTAACTCTTGTTCCAAGGCAGATTCATTACGGCAACTTCACTTTTGTAATGTAAATGACTTGGTGTCTCGTCTGAGCGCAAAGCACTTTAAGGCAAACAAAATTTATTTTGTGCAACAACTTTCTGTAAATTAATCCTCAGTGAATGTTGGTGGGGCTATAACTAAAGGTTTTGAAACAAGGAATCATCATTTGACTTCTGTTCCCAGGGAGAGAGCTTGTGTATCTTCCATAAACAGATAGATCACGCTGGAGCAAGGCTCAACCCAGACTTAACAGGCTTCCGATGGAAAAAAAACATAGATCTTTTTGTACTTCATTGCAACTGCTTTGGAGAAAGGGCTTGGAGGAGAGGTACCTAGTCACAGAATCCAGCCTTCTGCTATCACACGCAGCCATATCGTAGCCTTCTCCCTCCATCACTCCCCCTCCCCCAAACTTATCATCACGCTCGATCCTACCGTTGAAGCTTTGCCCAGGTTACTAGAACTGGGAAGCTGTTCCACAGCCTCACTCTGGTGATTTGTTTCTAATTTCCAGCCTAAATTTATTCATGACCAATTTATCCCCATCTGTTCTTGTGCTAACATTTTCTTTTAGCTCAAATAGTTCTTTTCCCTTCCTGCTGTTTACCCCCTGATGTATTTATAAACAACAATCACATGCCTTCTCACTCTTCATTTTTTAGGCTAAACAAGCCACGTTTCTTTTAGTCTCTTCATATCAGGTAGACTATCCTTTCTCCTGATGGCCCTAGAAGCCTTTCTCTGCACCTGTTTAAGAAAGGTAGATTCAAACATACGTGCCAAAAACAGTACACATGCCATGGAGACAAGGTTTCTCCAGTGTCTTGTGATTGGAAATACCAAGCCCAATGCATCCTACAGACATATCCTGTTTCCTGGGTGTCTTAATTTTGACTCATTATTATCATGCCATAGTTGGCTGGTACACTCAAGTCTCTCTCTGTGTTATTTCCTTGCCTATCTTTTAGTGGAGATCGTTGTTATTAGTTTCTAAGTTCATGATCTGATGTTTGGCATCCCTTTTCTATTAGTCTACCTTTCAAGCTCATCCATTTCTCTTTCTCTGTTATTCTGAGTGATCATCGTCTATACTGACATGGCCTCCCAGCTTTGAGTCATCAGCACTTTTCATTTTTGCGCCAGCCATTAATGAGAATATTAACTAAAATTGGTTCCAGGAACCATCCTGGACTGACTACGCACCCCCGCCGCCGTTAATAAGGTTCTCCAGCCCAGTAATTTCCCTTATGCAACCCACTGTTGTCTCTCCGCTAGTTACCCCTTACCCAACTTCCAATTCTTGTGCTTATTCCCCCCTTTATCAGTACTTTCTCCATATCCTCTGTATCAAATACTTTACTAAACTCATGAAATCTCATAGCAGATATTTATGGAAGAAGTTGACTTCATATGAAACATTGTTCCAACTCCTTTTGATTAGAGGGAGACTTATACTTGCAGCATAAATGCTCATATGTGACTTCCCAAAATAGCTTTGGATATAATAATCAAATTAAACATCCAACCTTGTTTCAGATCCATTGTCACTCACTCTGCTGACTTAATCAAGAAGTACAAATGTTCAGTGAAAACGAAAAAATATCATAAACAAGTTAACTGAATACTTGAGGGGCTTAGAAAGAGGTTTAGGGTAAGAATGCTTAGGGATCAGATGCCCCTTTAAGTTTTTCATATCAGTTTCATCAGCTCTGGTTTACAAAGAAATCAAGCTATTTTGAAGGACCTAATATGGTCTATAAGGTGGGAGGAAAGGACTTTTTAAACATGGAAAACTGGTATAGATCAAACAAAAATATGAAAATTGGCAAAGTGACAGTTCAATATTGTCTATGCAGTTACGTTTTGTAAATTTTTAGTCTTTTAACATTTTCTTGGGACAATACTTAATGGTTTTCTGCTCCAAAGTTGCTTTTAAGTATATTTAGAGCCTGGCTTAAAACCAGCTGCCTATTTATGCTTTCAGTTTTGCTCCTGAAAATAATTGTGATAATTAAAAATAATTAACTGCTGGCAAAAATACTGGCACTTAAAAGTCTACCAGATTTGCAGGAGCAATCGTATAGTTAGTTATTTAACAGCCAATTCTAGCATCTAAAGACATTTGCATGCGGGATCACTTATGGACCCAAAATTGAAGAATATATTTTTTAAACCCACAACATTAAGAATAAACCACCTTAAATATCCTGGTACTGCGGTACAACAGGACAAACTAGCCAGTTTACAATTTTTCTGGTTTTAGGGAAAACCTGATTATCTGCATGTTCTCTTTGTGGTTTAATTCAGTTGTTATTTTAAAAACCAGGGTAATTGCCACCTGCTGTGTTAGATGCATCAAGTTTGTCTAAGACTTAATAGCAATCTTAATTAAGCTAATTTTAGTCAGATTAATACTTCTGTGTTTCAGTCCTGACTGTGCCTCATGCCACAGGGTACCAAATTATTAGTAACAGAAGAGGAAGTACCAGCTTATAAATGTTTTTGTCTGAAAAGTTTATATTGTAGGCTAGATGATGATTTTTTTTCTGGGAATGGAAATAGATTCAAACAATACCAGGTGATAATATTTCATCTGGGCTATAAACTAAATGGAATATCTTCCATAAAATTGTAAGATTTGGATCCCTATGTTGAACTCTTCATCATTTGGGAGAGACTGAGAGCCAGGAGTGTGGTTTGACCTCCGATGGTAAGAGTGGCTACTCAGAAATTCACATCTGGCTCCAAATTTCAGGTTCCCAACTCCCAGCCCCTTCAAAGTTTGGTATTTTCATCCTGATCAGCTGGGAAAGGAATATGTTTCATATTCCAAAAGGATATTGTGAGAGGGAAGTGAGCAGGTCTTTAACATGTCAGCTTTTCCAAGGTAACTGCTCCAAAGGAGATGTTTGCCAGCTCGCAGTAGCTTAGTTTTTACTTACCAAAGGATAAAAGTGCATACATGAGCTATTACCCCAGAGCAACTGATATTGGAAAGCCAAACCCTCCTTACCACACAGTAACTTGCTCATGTACCTGCTATCTAGGGGTTTTTGTTAAGAAAACTGTTTTGATTTCATTTTATGTGAACTACTGCAAACTGAGGCATATTTCAAATTTAGCATCTGAACAAATACACAAATTAAAACTCAAAGTAAGTGTGCTGCAGAAGTTCAGTCGTTCTGTTATTGATACATTTCCAGGTGAGAAATCTAGAACTAAGCAACTCGGACATCATCTCTCTCAAAATTATTCAACCATTGCCTGACCAGAATTGTTCACAAAACTATATGTTTTAGATACTATCTGTAATGTTTTTCTTTGCTCAGCACCATTGTTAGAAAGAAAAAGTTGTTTCTTGCATTAAACAGTTGCTTCCTGCACAAAACCAACCTCTACCGCCAACATTTGGGCACTTAAGCCAGCATCACACTGCAAATGTTTGCTGACATAGTTATGTCAGCCAAACGTATGATCACCTACTGAGAGATGTATTGTGCTGAAAAAAGCCCATAGGATAGAGAGCTTTTATTGCCAGCCTGCACTTTTGACCCGATAATTTATTTTTCCTGGGGTGGACTGAGGGCCTGCAATATATTACACCAGCAAAAATACCGCTCACACTTGGTGTTCACAATAGGAGTGCTGTTATAGTATACTGGTGTAGCTATACTGACAACATATGCCTACTGGGGACCTGGCTATCGGTTTCCACAACCTTAAGTGATATAATTTAACTAAAATACTTTTGTCTTCGAACTTTTCTCCAACAAGCAAAGGCAACTCGATTTTTTGGAGAATCCCGTTTGATCCGGAGCTTAAAATTTATATAGCATATTAAACTTTTGTAGGGCTAAACTTTACATAGAGCAGGCTGTCCAACTTTTAAGTGCATGGGGGCCTGTGCCCTGGCAGCCATTGTGGGCCACACCAAATAAATTGTGGACTACCCAGCCACGTAGCACACAGATGTACTCTCCCCCGCACTGCTCCACATGGGCACCCTTCCCCCGAAACATTGCACTGCGCACCCACCCACTACTGCACTGCTGTACTATGGGGGCATGATCTCCGCCTGCCCTGCTATCCCCACTCCTGCTCCTTCCCCACCCCTGAAGCCCTAGTCTCACCATCCCTGCCATCCACAACCCAGGCTCACCCTCAGCTCCCGTGCTGCACCACCCAGGGCAAGGGCAAGTAGCAGCAATCAAAAGCGAGACCAGGAACTTGGAGACTGGCTGCTGCTGCTGCAGCCAGAGCAATGAGGAGAGCACTGGCAGGGAAATCCCAGGGGCCATTATTTAACCCCTTGCGGGCTGCATGCAGCCTATAGGCTGCCAGCTGGACAGCCATGATCCGGGGTAATACAAGGTAAACAACCAGAATCAAATTGCCAGAGATTTATTTGGCTGTTAGCAAGTCTCACCCAGTAGGTCTACCTTGTTCTTCCTTTACATCCTTAAACACTTTGTGCCAGCATCTGTTGCCTGTAGTCCAAGGTGCAAGATTTTTCCTTAGCTTGATTCTGAATAGAATTGGAGATGTGTATGTGTGCGCACCTATGCACACAGGTGTATATAGCATATATTGTTTTTGGCTCCATTTTCTCCAATTACTTCCATTTATACCCACCCTGGGAGATCACCCTTAAACCATGCCTTCTTTATCTTGGTACTTACGAAATCAAATATACAAATGCAAAATCAAATTGAGAGCCACATATTTCTAGTCCATCAGTTAGGTAATTTTTTTTTTTCTATCGGGACGGAAATGCAGACGAAGACCACATAATATGTGTTTTATACTCACTAATATAAATTGTTGGTGATCTTGTATGTTTCTTGGAATCAAATAGATATGTATTGATACACTCTAGAAAAGGAGCAAGAAACAATAGAGGCAGGATGCTTATCACATTCATTGCTGCAACTGGCAGGAAAAGTCCATTGACGTTCAAGCTGGAATTCATGGTCTGGAGATAATATCCCGAAGGAATCTGAAGAAAGCAAAAACCCTCTTCATTAACATACTTGTTTTTGTATGGTCAAAATTCTAATATATTTGGAAACCTCTTCCAGATCTTGGTCCACACCTTTCTAGAAAAAGAATACACAGAAAACTAAGCATTTAGAGATCGATTCACTAACCCAAGGGAAATGTCGACAGCAGTAAGCTATCGGATTACTCATCTTCTGCCAAGTGCTAACATTTTACTTCAATTTCAATTGTCTCTCAGTGTAGAAATATATACTGATAAGGACCACTACACATCAGCTATTCTTTCTTAGAACTGTGTCTGAAACCAGTAACTAGACAGAGGCCTAACAAGGCCAGTCCTCCAAAGCCACGAAACTAAAGTAGGTATATAAGATTAGGTAAGTAAGAACTATGCAGGTAATAGATGCGTTGTACTTCCTGTAGAGCCTTACATTGTTTTTTTTTTCCCTCCAAATGAAATTCCTCATCATAGTGGTCTATCAGGTATTTTTACTATATCTATATTTCACAAACATAGGTAGAGTTCATCTATATGACACAGAACTATCCATATCTCCATTTCAGTGACCGAAGTGGGGAAAAATGAGTTGTCTAGGATACATAGAACAGTTACAACTAAGTTGATAGAGAATTTGGTTCTCATCTCCTATTTTAATCTCTTTCTCTAACTCTTCTGCTCCTGCTAAATGCTTGAGAACAAGGGTGACCCACTCAGACATGTCTTTTCTGATGTCCTTTCCAGACCCACATCTAATGACCCAGTTAATTCTATGCATTTGAGTAGGCATCTGTGGATTTTTATAACCTTCCTTAGGTGTAGGGTATTGTGATACCCGAAAACTTGTTTAAATTTATCCCAACCATGCAACTGGTCCAATAAAATTGATCACCCACAGAAATGCTTGCCTCTTGCATATTTCCTGGACAATCATGGCTACAATGCCATTTCAACGCTGTTAAAATAAATAAATAAAATTTACACCCCTCACCTACGGAAGAGGATATAGACTATGCAAAAATAAATAAATCCACGATAAACAAACAGTAACTAAACTCCTTAAAGTCAGAAACATTGTCATGCAACTCGTAGGTTGCATTTACCGATTGCATATGAGAATTGACATTTATTAATAGGAAAAATGTTATCAGCAGCATAACTCATGGGCCGAGAAACCAGTTGAGTTAAAAATACGGGGAAAGTACTATTAATCTTTACAGAAGAAATATTAATCGATAGCCTAAACTGAGGAAAATGTTCTATGGAATTGAAATCGTTGCGGCTTCCATCTCAAGTACAAAAATCATTGCTTTCTAAAAGTTTAAATGCTTTTTAAAAATATATGTCTGAATATTCTGATTATAATCAGTGTCACTAGACGTTCCATTTCACCTTGTACTGGCTAGTAATATCTAGTGTCAACTTCAACTTTTTAGAGTAAGGATGTCTCAAGAATGAATGTCAATAATAAGAGTATAATTAAGATAAGGCAGTGTAGGGTTTTTCTTAAGCAGGCTCTGCACTAATTTTAGCACCAATCAGTAAATATGAAGCTCCAAGCTGGTTCAGTAATTTACTGTTATGCAAGTTGCCACAGGGTAAACTACCTTAAAAACTTCAGCTTAACCTGGAACATCCAGTCAAAAATTACTTTGAAGGAATCGTGGAAACTTAAGTTGATTTGTATGACATTTACATTTCTATATTACTTCTCACCCCGCAGCAGAAATAATACAATAATAGTACTTAGGCTATGAAAGAATCATGTCATCCAGCATTGAAAAAAAAATACACTCATTTCTGAGGGGACGTATACACACACACACCAGTACCAAACCCTCCCTCCAGAACAGTAATGGTGATAAACAATTTTAAAAATTTAGGGAGATAGAAAATCTCAAATTAATTCTCTCTAGCATCCTCAAACTGTGTAATGATATTTCTTGCAAGAGTGTGGCATTTAAATTTTTAATATCTTAAGTACTCACATCCTCACTGAAAACAAAGCAAGTCCTCTATCACTGGACATTCGAACAAGAATGATTCTTAAACATCTAATAAGTTATCAGTATTTCTTCTTGCGTCACGTGAGGGCCCCTCCCAAATGCTAAGCAAGTTGGTTCTATATAGGTCAACCATGAGAGACTACTCGAGTCACTCTTTTGGCAATACAACTGATAAAAGTCATGCCTCAGTATAGTACAACATTAATATATTAAAAAACTTAATGGGAGTAGAGGGGAAGAGATGAGATTTAGGATTAAAAACTGTTCACTTACCTGCATAATGCAAGTCCTATATAGAATTTGGAAGGCAAATAATGGAAAGAGCCTGACAAGTGATTTTGTGCTTTCCACGTGAATCTCACTATACCAGCCACCATAGTTTTCTTTGGCATGGTCTAACCAGCTTGTCACATCTCCACAGAAGTGGTAGTACCTCACACGACACATTTTCAGTGCATTAACAACTACCCCAAAAGTTGTCAGCAGAGGACTACCTGTGAATGATCAGAGACATCATGCATCAATGCACTTTGTTTGCTGCCAAATGCAAGACAAGCCAAGTCTCTTTGAAAGAATGCAAAAAAACAAAGAACCACACACAAAACTTGATATGATTTGTCTGGCTTATTTTCCAACTCACATAACAGACCAGATTTGTGCAAAAGCATTCAGTTTTAGGAGACAGCTTGAACATATGGAACCAAATTTGGTTACAACTTACACCCCAGAGAGTCCAACTATAGCTAAGCAATCTCTGCTGGGAAGAGAGGTGTTTTTCTTTGTTTTTTTTTTATAATACCTGTTGGCTACCACATTGAGATACTGTTATGTTCAAAATTATTTTATCATTTTCTCTTACTTTGGCTTTCTATATTGATTTGACTCAAGTAATTTTCTATTTAATGCAGTAATGAACTATTCTTTGTTAACCAAAGTCAACTAAGAGTTATGAGGCAAAGCTAAGAGAAAAAAAG
>JAGPOW010001296.1:29873008-29887126 GCA_030014935.1 Caiman crocodilus | reverse complement strand
AGTCGGGGGACTTTCAGGAGTGAGGGAGTATTTTATACCGTGCCTGCCTCCGCTCGACTAGGTGCTCTTGAGCTGCCTTCGCTCGGGTGGCTATTCTAGCTTGCCCCGAGCCTACGAGAGGGTCCCGGAAGGTGCCTCGGGTGGTGTCGGGAGGCCCCCTAACCTCGCCTGCCACGACTTCAGATGGAACCTCAGTGGTGGGGGTCTCCGTTAATGCCACCTCCAGGGTCGTCACGCCTTCGGCGGGCACTCACAGGGCTCCAACCTCCTCTACACCCCGGCCAATTGCCACCTGCTGCTGCAGGTCTCCCTGTGGCCTTCCTTTGGTGACCCTGCGGTGTTTTCGGTCCTGTGCCTCCCGGTGGTCCCCACTCTGGAGACCCAAGCTTCCGAGACTGGAATCCGCCTTGAGGGTCTCACACCCCCTGATTCCCTGCTGCCCCTAGCCTATACTGACCCGAGGCCATCGCAACACAAAATGAGAGAGCCTAAAGAAAAGCGAACAACAAAACAGAAAATCAATCCCTTCTATCACGCCCAGCCCAGGATTTGACCCAGGTGCCTACGTCCCGATAGATGGGCTGCCCTGGCTCAAAGTCTGTCGGGTGGCTTAAGGCCACCGACTCCCCCGGGTGTCTACTCTCCGGGACCGTGGCTCCCGCTCTCTGGGTGTCTCGTATCCGGTATTCATTCCCTCACCGGTTCCGCTGCCAGTTCTTCCATTGGCCTGTCTGTCGGCTCCCTTGCCAGGTCCGCTGCCGGTTTCCTCACCGGCTATGCCGCCCACTCCCTTACGGGAACCGTAGCCAGTTCCTTCTTTAGTCTTGCTGCTGGCATCGTCTCCACCTTCTCTGTTGGCTCCTTTAAGAAAGCAGCTCTCGCTGCTGCAGCTTCTTCTGCTGGCTCCTTTACCGGGGCGGCTCTTGCCGCTGCTGCCACCGCTGCTGCTACTGCCGATGCCACAACTTCCCCTGTCGCCCTGCAGGCGTGGGTCCCACTCTCGGGGTTCCCTGCAGGCTTTCCCCACTTCCGGCCCTGCTCCACTCCTGGGGCCATCTTTTATTCCTGCCAGGTGGCGTCTCCTGCTGACGTCACCCAGTCCCAGCTGGATATAAGCGCGGCTTACAAATCATGCCAGCGGTTTTCCCACGTGCATGTCCCTGCTCCCTCTAGCTTCTGTGTGGGGTAAGTAAGTGTTTACTTCCCCCCTGGTTTTGCCCTGGGGTTTCCTTCTAACCCTGGCATCCCTGGGACACATACTTATATTTTAAAGTCCGATAATTTCTGAAAATATTATCTTCAGATAGTCATGAATGAGGCTAGGTGAAATTAGCTTAAGACTTCTCAGTCCAGGGTCCTAACATGAGAGTGCTTCATCACAATTGCAATCTAATTCTCTGACTCCCACCTGCTAGTGTTTGAAAGGATCTGTAAAGGTGGCTGGTGGGATCTGGGTTATTCTGAGGTCAAACCAAAAAGCCAAGAAAGAAATATTGAGATGCTGTAGTAGTATTCGAGCTAAGACAACCTGATCCAAGAAAGAAAAATGGCATAGATTTGGGTTCTTCAGTCACTGCTAAGAAATAAAATGAAAATGTTAAATTAAAAGGGATACATCACCTGTGGTGGTTATGGGGTTCCTGGCAATTTGAAGTTAAAAATGGGCTAATTTCTAGCTTTGCCCCATACTACATGTTGTGCCATTACAAAGCATAAGAATACTAGGGACTGGTGCAGTTACAAGTCAGTTTTGGAGACAGTTTTCCAACTCCTGTAGGAATTAAAGCTTACAAGAGATAGTCAGAACCTGCCTGGATCAGGACCTTAAACAGCTGTAACTATTTATTAATAAATAAACCATTTATTAATAAATGGGCATGATGAAAAAAGAAAGGCCTACATTGTAAAGTCTTTCACTGTAGCATATGTGATGTATTCTAACCTGCATCCACGAACATTTTAATTCCTTTAAAACATGAACCATTAAAAGAAATGTTTCCAATCTTCCATTGTTCTCATTGAAAGGAAGAACGAGATAGATGCCAATTAACTCTGAGCCCTGATATTTTAATGTATTCCTAATAAGCGATTTTGCTTCCTTCTCTTTGTACTCTCAGACTCAGATTCCTATGAAACCATCTGAATACTTTGCAAAGGTCCAAACAGGTTGCAGTCACAGATAAGTGAGGAAGACAAAGCTGGAACTCAAGCTATGCGAAAGCTTGAATGACTTCAACTGAAGTTTGATGTAATGGACAATTAAGCTGATTTTTTTTGCCCTACTGAAGCTAACAGGATTTTTGTCACATACATTATTAGGACCAGAATTTCACCTTTCCTTTTAAAGAAAGGATAGCTCTGGGCAAATGCAGGGATAACAGGATAAGACAAAGAGGACAGGAGGAGAAAGAGGAAAGGGTGAGGCACGTAGAAAATGAAGCACTTATGGATAAATTATTTACCCCAGCATATACAAAATAAATTGTTGAAATTTTTAATGTGTCTTTGGAAATGTTAAACTGTACCGGTGTCAGGAGAAGGACTTTTAGGAAGCAATTTTTCCTTTTTTATTTCAGTCTTTGCCTGTGATGTTCGGATACCGTGACCTTGTTCTAATCTGTGCTCTTTAATTATAATAAAAAAAAGAGTCCACATTGCACTCAAGATGGTAGATACACACTTTTCCCATCTTTGGTCACTTGCCAGTTCTTAAAATTATAGCAGTGGGAAGAAATGCAAATGAAGTCCTTGCTTGACAGCCAAACGTAATGGCATGCACGGCCTTCATTTGAAAAGTTACCTTAACATAAAAAGGGACCAAATCTAAGAATAATATCTTTGCGGTCACCTATGGATTTGAATTATAGTTCTGAAGAATTTCCAGTGTAGTCATCTTATTGAAAGGAGCCAAATAAGAGATGAGATATTCTGTTTCGAGGGAGAAAGACTACCAAGTATTTTTTCAGAGATGAACAATCCTGACATTTGAAAAATATATACCTTAATCAAGGTAAGCATAGTTCTTCAGAAAAAATATTGAGCAATGATACAAGCAAGTTCTGCTTACACTGGTTCTATGGAGTGATTAACATGATAGGTATATCTACTGTCTAGTCGAACAGTTTTATTGCAACTCATACAAACATACCTGTCTAGCTTTAAAACTAGTAACAGTTTAGCTGTGGCAGATTGGGGCTTACTGTAGGTACTTGATCAAATATTCACTCAAATCTTGGTTTTGCTACGTTCCAACTGCCACAGCTACGTGTTAAAACCAGCCCTAATATATACAGAAACTGTGTTAGTTATACGGACTACCATGCAAACATATCCCTATCTAAGGCAACTTACTTTAGCAAAAAAACTCGTGGTATTTCCTCTGTTTTCTGTGTTCTGAACAGAAAGATTTCAGTAAGGCGGAGCAGTGCGTTCACACTGCTGTGATTTTCCTGATGTAGCTATCAGAGGGGCTGGCTCAAGCCATGTGATTTAAATACAAAATCTCCTCAAGTCAATTATGTTCTGACCAAATTCACAAATAGTTTATTCACACATAAAACTAAATCCCTGGGGGAGCAAGGTTTGTTCTGCCTCCACCTACGTAAATGGAATCCCAGGCAGACGGGAGCAGTATGGAGCTGGATCTTCATCTGATCTTGGACCTTAGACAATGTTTCCTGCTAACGGGTCACTTTTGGCGTGAAGGTTTTATACGCAAGTAATTCTCCGCCACGGTGCTGTGGCGCACGGGGATGCCCTCTGATCCTTTCAAGGGTGCTGCGAGAGGCTACACAACGCTTGCACCGTGAGGTGTACAAACATGATTCTTGAGATAAGTAGTCAGGCCTCTTGTGCTCTTTCCACATTCTTTTCAAGAAAGGAAATGCACTTTTTTCAGTTAAAAAAAAAAATCCCAGTGTGAAATCTAAGATCTGAGACTTGCTAAGAGGTGCCTCTATCCTATCAAGGAGTGCCTCTAGTCTAAAAAGGCTGGGAACCATAGTATATGAATACGGATACAAAGTACTTTTTCCTCTATTGAAAAAAAGGTTTATTTTGGCTTAAAGGCTTTTTTGGTAGCTTTATGTATTGACTGTTGTAGTCTCCCCCTTACATGTAGTGTCAGGTGTAGACACACTCAGTGGCTTTCTAATCCTCAGTAAATGTGCTATCCGTAAATACAAGTAGCAAATGACTTATGAGTAATTACTGCACATTACAATGTGTGTAGATGGCTGGGCAGCAGCAGAAGGGGCATTGCTCTCTGCCCCGGGAGCTGCCTGCCGCTCTGTGATCACGATCGGGGAGCAGGGGTTTTGGTGGCAGAGCTTTGAGGTCACGATCATGGACTAGGGGCTGGGAGCTCTTTGCTGCCAGGCCAGGGGGATGCTGTCTCTGCCTGGGCTCCAGTGGCAGAGCCCAAATTGGTAGTAGGCAGCTCTGCCGAGAGACAGCTGTCTTCTGGACCCATGCTTCCTGCCAACCCCCGGGGAGCCCAGAGTCCCCCCTGGATAATGCAGGAGGGTGGTGCAGGACCCGCAGGAGTGAGACTCTGTTCCCACTTCCCTGCATGTGTAAATTACTCTAGAGCAAACCCATCCCAGAGCATTTGCACACGCAGGTGCACCCTATGATTCCTAACAGTTTATTTTTTACATGCAGTAGCTTATATGCTAAGCATGATACTTTAAAATAAAAATAAGTACAGTAAAAGCTCTGTTACCCAGCATCCATGGGGAATGCGGGGTGACGGTGGATCGAATATGCCGGTTATCTGAGAGCTTATCTCTAGCTGAGCAGGTTGGAAACGTATTTGTCTGGCATCAGTGCCCCGGGAGACAGGAAGCGGGGCCCTGCACAGGCTGCTTTGCCCTGGGCCGTGGTCCTTGAGGAACAAGTGGGACTCAGCTTGTGGCAGCAAGACCAGAAGTGCCACGGTGGGACTTCTGGTTTTGCTTTTGCCGCATCAATCCACTGCCGTAAGCAACAGATGCCGTCTATGACAGATGCCGGTTAACAGAGCGTTCCGGATAGTAAAGTGCCGGATAACACAGCTGTTGCTGTATTGAAACTGCTGGGAGGCAGCGACCTCTAATAATTATTTCTTGGTCTGATTCTGCAAGGGACTGGATCAATGTTTAGCTCTTGACCAGAGTTAATCCTTTCGCAGGATAGGCCTTGAATAATTCCAGACAAAACATTTAAAATATTGTTGAAAGAACACCTTTAAAATGATCTCTGAGAGACAGATATTTACTTCTTACCTTTTGGGGGCTTGTAAATCATTTCACTGTGTACCATATGAATTGTGATCATGACCATAAATGCAGATACGAATGGAAGAAGAAAACGCAGGTTCTTGGCCACAGATTGCTGGATGTAAGAAATGCTGACAAAGACAACTGCTGAATTTAAGTTAACCAGCCAATAAAACCTATGGAAACGAGACAAAAGTTATCTTAGGAGGGATACAAGAGAGGAGGCTGCCTGTCTTTTAGAATACAATTCCTTTGTAAAAAAGAACATTATTTTAAACCCTGAGCGGTCAAAAGTTTACTTTCACAACATTGGTATGCCATATACTTGTATTTTCACTCGGTGATTTACATCAAAGTTCATTCCAATAGGCACATGATTAAAAGAGCAGTACAGATGGTAGATCTGAGGGAGTTGTAATATATTTACAAAAGCAATTCTTAGGTCAGACCTTTTAGACGTTTTTGAAGCATTACGGTCTACACATTTAGTTGACGATCATGGCATACACATCATAAATGCATTTGACTCAGCTATTGTCTACATGATAAAGTCGAACGGTTCAGGATTAACAATGACACCTATTTGACTTTTTCCTTAAAACATTCAAGATCCATCTTTGCTCACAAACAAAATTTGTGAAGGTTGATTA
The DNA here is from genome assembly GCA_030014935.1 of Caiman crocodilus. Lineage (NCBI taxonomy): Eukaryota > Metazoa > Chordata > Crocodylia > Alligatoridae > Caiman > Caiman crocodilus. Next base: position 29,881,218 of record JAGPOW010001296.1, on the reverse strand, counting down.
TTTGAAGTCTGTCTGGCTTCTGATATCACTTGCTTAGAAATGTGATACAGACATAGCATTGCCAGTCCTGCTATGCTAACAACCTGAGACCTACATTCGCAATAGCCAGGGGAGGGGAACGAATGTGAGAAGAAAGTATAGTTAAAATTCCACCATTTTGAAGGCGCGCAGAGAGAATACCAAGCAGGTGGGCTGAAGCAGACGTAGGTACCGTATTTCACGGTGTATAGGTCAACCTCTTGCTTCCAATCTGAAAGGTAAAGATTTACACAGGCATGGTCTATAAGTCAGGGCCGTGCCAGCCGAGTGCTGCCAGCAAGAGATGAGGACATGCCAGTTGAGTGCTGAGCTCAGCTAAGCCCAGCCCCGTCCCGACGTTTTGATGTGGCATGCTGTATAAGTTGAGTTTGATTTTTAAGACCCAAAAATTGGACTTCAACTTGACTTATACACCATAAAATACAGTAAGTATTCATGGTTGTACACAAGCAGCACTAGAGAGAGCGTACAGGTATTGATGCTGATTTAACATCAGTGTTATATCTTGATTCTACCTAGCAGCAAATCGGATATTCTCATCTGAGCTCAAATAAGCAGCCCAGCCAGTAAGTAATATTATTAGCATGTTATTAATTCTTGAAACTCTATAGGGATCTAATAATATTTGGGACTTTTCTTGAAGCTGCAGTTCAGCAATCACTATGCAAAGCTTCAGTCCCTGATTTGATTCAGTGGAGATTCGGCCCGATTTGGTGGCCAAATCTCTGAATCCAAATCAAATCAGGAGACCCTTTAATGCCTCCAAAAAAAAGACAAAAACCTGAACTCAAAAGGTCTGAAAGCCGAAACAAAAACTACCACCATTTTTTAAAATATTACACGCCTATATACTCTGCGATTACTTTATTTATGGATGTCTAACTAAAGTTTTTTTAAATGCTCGGGTTTATAACACTAATGGATCTTTTCAGAAAAGTGAAAAAACCCCATAATGCCAATAATACAATTCTATATTCCAGTAATTCTCGAGCACGGTGCCACGTTGCCCTGGGCTGCTGTGGGATCAGATGAAGATGCTGCAGGTGAACTGTTACATGATTCACATGGCAGACCCATTCAGTTTCAAAAGAGGATGGGGGGGCAACTTGTCTGGGACCTGAGTAAATATGGTACGTGTTAGTTTTCTATAGTCAAAAAAAAAAAAGGTGTGGGGAGAGCGAAGAGCTAACATTTTCTGACAGGTGCCCTGAGTCTAACAAGATTCAGAACGCTGCTATGCACAAAGGATATGTACCCATACCAATCCTAGCAGATCACTTTTCAATCACCAGAAATGTTCATACCTTCAGTATGTGCAGAACTAAAGTCGTACGTCAATAGCAGCCAGATTAGTGGCCTGGGATCTTTTATGCCAGTGGATTTTGACAGTTTACATGCTGCACTAAACATTATGTCAAAATGCGGTGTTTAGTAGTAGCATAATTAGCAGGGGAGCACAAAAAGTACCAGTACTGCTTCTGCCAGCCTAGCACACCCGCATCACTCAGGGAGAAGAATTGCCCTGCTACACCTCTGGGTTTTAGGCAATTAACTCTTGTACCAAAAGATATTTGTTTGCTCCTGTTAACCAAATGTGCTGGCTATTCCTCTAGCCAATAGCCCTTTATCCTCATTATGGGACAACACAAGAGGAAGAAACTGATCAATTTTTATTGTATCCTTCATAATCATAAATGCTTCAGTTAAATCTCCTGCGTCTCATTTCAGTATTAAATTATCCTATTTAGGGCATTCTTATCTTACACATGACTTGCTGACATGCTGTTCTTCCTGCAGTGTTGCTGACTCTCCTCTTAAAGAGCTTTGGTCAAGATGCCTTAAAAAAACCATTCTGTAGACACAATGCGGGAGATCTCAAAGCAGCCTTAAATATTCAGCTTTAATTTTCAATGACGAGTGATTTGAGGGATTTGATTTTGATAGATTTATTTTAAGACTGCAACGCTCCCTTACAGTAATTTACTCTGACATCCTACATAACACAAGCCAAAGAAGCTTACTTAAGTCTTACAAGAACCAAAGAATAGCTATTTACTAAGCCAGACCATAGGTCCGTCTCCCAAGGGGGAGTGAACTGCGTACAACCAGGGTCTTTTCCACTGTTCCTTTCTCACTTTGAAGCCAAGATAGTCTTTGGACTTGGTGTGGGGTCTTCCACAAAGGGGCAAATGTGGTGTTCCTCATAACTTAATATTATATTGGTCACAAAATACATCTAAGTCATGCACTCCAACATTTAAGATCTAGGAATTTCTGATTCAGACACTGTGGGCATGTGCAGGGGCAGGGTGAGGGTGCTTTAATTAGTGTGGCTCCGAGAACCACTCTAATTAAAGTGCCCACAGCATCTCTTACTCAGCATCCTACACTTCAAAATGGTGGTGGGGAGCTTTAACTAAAGATCATTCAATGAGCTTTAAAGTGTCCCCAGCACCATTTTGAATTGTGGGGACACTGAATACACAAGACAGAGAAGCTTGATTAATCAGGACTATTTTGACATGCTGTAATTACAGCCTGTTGGAGCAGTGTCCCCGCTTATCTACCAGCACCCACCCCTAACTCCTTTACTCAATGGTTACTGATGCCCTTTTCCTTCAAAAATGTGTCCAGTCCCTTTTTGAGTCTGTCTACAATGTCAACTTTCACAACATCTGGTAGCAATGAACTCCAAACTTTAATTATACGTGGTGTGAAAAAGAACTTCCTTTTGTTAGTTTTAAGCTTACTGCGTACAAGTATCATTTTGTGAGCCCTAGTTCTTGTACTGTGAGAAAGTAAATAATAAGCCTCTATTTACTTTCTCTTGGCCATTCTCCTGGCATACCTTGAAACGGCCGGTGTTGGGGACTAGAGATGCCTAGCATGAAAACCATGAGAGGAATTTAGATAGGGCAACTTTAAAAATGCTTCAAAATTAGCACCCACTACATATGTGCTTTAATGAGCCTTAGCCTATCTTAAGGTGCATTAAAGCATCACGAAAAGAAACCAAAACCAAAACAAAATACTGTGCCCTTTCACTAATGCTCAGGAACAGTAATATCTTTATAACACTGGAAGCATGGACTAGTATCGTGACAATATCCAAATTTGTTCAACTGTAAACCAAAACAAGAAAACATTTCATCTTGGTCAAGAAGGTGAAAATTTGTCTCAAAACCGATAGGCGCACGGAAGATACATACCTAATGGAGAGCAGGTAGCAGCTAAGGAAAGGATAGTGACTTATCCTAAGCAATAGTACTGCTTTCTGTCACAGCACTAGCAAGAAGTAGGGCTTTTCAGGCTGAAGCCTCCCTCCAAACATTTGAGAATTTCATAAGAAATTAGTTTTAGTCAGCATTTTCAGCATTAGGCTATTATGATTTTTGCATGATACTGGACATGTCTAAATGTGATGCTATGTCGCCATAGCAATGCACTACAGCAATCAGTGGCAACGGCCAAAAACCATAACGCTGCAGCTACATCACTGTAGCAACCCACTCCCTCACTGCTATGGTGATGTGCCAGCTAAAAATAACTGCACAGCTGGCACAATATGGGCTGTTACTTTGCCATCATTACTTCCAAAAGGAAGTACTAAATGGTGGTGCGGTAACGATGGCTCCACACAGCCACGTGTAGATGCACTCACTTTTATGGTTTTATTTTTCCAATAGACAGAATGATAAAGTAGAAGTGAGGTATTATGGTAGGTTTCAAAACAAAAATACTGTGGAATATTTCATGAAAAATTCCAAGATTTTGACTTTTCAATCCCAATTTGAGATTACACGAAATTTTGAATTGTCCGAACTTCCACGGAACCAAAGGTCTAGTTCTGACAACGTGAGTAAAACAGTTAACAGAGTTCAGACAAAGATCCCTTCAGCTACCTGATAACAATTCATTTGGAATTCATTTTCCACAACTAATGATAAGACTTTGCAGAAGGCAAAGCTCTTCTGATGTCCTGTAGGGCTAGCAGGAGCAACTAAGGACATAATAGAACAGAAAAAGTGAAAAGAAAATAAGTGGAGCAGTCCTCTGTGACCCACACTTTTCCAACAAAAGAAACAAAAAGAAAAGAAACAAAATATGATGGAAAAAACACATACCAAGTGGGCTGTGCAAAGCTTTGGGTGGTGATTTGATTCAGAGGAGATTCAGCCTGATTCAGTGGCTGAATCTCACCAGGAGACCAATATAAAGTCCAAATCGATTTGAAGGCTCTGAATCAATTCAGAAATGATTCGGAGATTTGGCAATTCAGGCAGTCCCTGCTCGCTGCCGCAGGGAGCTGGACCCGGAGTCCGTGCTGGTAAGTAAGCTGCAGAGAAGGAGGGGAGAGGAGGGGAGGAGACTATGGGGGCAGCAGCTGTTCGGGCTTCTGGGGACTCCTGGCAGAGCCCTCCACCCAGTCCAAGGAAGTGGGGGCAGCAGGGATCATCCCCCTCTGGCCTGGCAGGAGCTGGTGATTGCAGGGCTTTTTTTTTTTTTAAGAAGCTGGGACATTGGGGCCCGACGGGGTAGCCATTGACAGGGCTGGGAGAGCAGGTGGGGGATGGGGCTTGTTTGATTCAGAGATTTGGCTGATTTGGCGGTAGCTGAGTCCTCGAATCAGATTCAGCCAAATCAATTTGGGACAGTGATTTGAATCACAGAATGAAATCACTGTCCCCCAAATCAGCCAAATTTGAATCTGAAGAGAATATTAGCCACTTTGCACGGGTCTATTACCGAGCAGGATGGCAAAATAAGGGAAGACAAAAACAGAAAATGGAGCAGTCCTCTGCAACACACACTTTGTTGGCTTAGATTTAAGGTCCAAATTGTGTATCTGCCGCATCTATTTTTCTTTAGGGATAACAAGAAGAGCACTTTTGTGCCTCCAAAACTGTATTGGTGTTTTTATAATTCAGACTGAAGGCCCACTTCTTCTCTCCTCAGTTTAATTAATTGGTGCAATTCTATTTATTTACATGGTTTTATTCTAGACAATAAAGTCGGGCTCTAGAAGCATAATGTAGGTCTTATTACAGGCTGGTTCACACCACACGCTCACAAGTTGTTTTTTTCCCTGCACCAAGCTGAATTATTGAAAGTTTATTCATCTTATTCCTGAAGTGAAGCAGTTTGGATAAGAATCCGGACTTTCCTAAAAAACAACAGTTTGCAATTCATTAAATATATATATTTAAAATTCATTTTCATGACAAAACCTACCAAGAAGGGAAAATAGCCTATGATTATATTCTTAAGAGGTTGTAAAGGCATGAAGAAATACCAAGAACTAAGCCCCATTTTGTTAGTCCTAGGATTATAATCATGATGCAACAACATTATAGCAATCAGGTTTTTCTTTTACTCCCCAAACATGCGCCCTTCCTGCTATTTCCAAAGCCCCAAGAACTGATCCATTTGGATTCCCCAAAGGAAATACTTTATTCTTATTATGTCTCCTTTGTAATCAACGCTGAGAAATGTCACTTTGATTAAACACAATTCTGAATGACTAAGAACACAGTACAATAAATTCTCCAGAGCTATCTTTCAGAAGAACTGATTGCTCTCCAGTCTTAATCCCCCGGACTCTTATTTAATCAAAATGATGTTGCTAATTAAGGATTAAAACTCGGAATAGAATCAGAAACCAAGATTTTTTTCCCTCTCCTTTGGGCAGGTCAAGGAGGCAGAGTCTGCTTTAAGGAACCAAACTGACTCTTCCATCTTTAGTAAAGCTGCCTTATGCACAGAAGTTTGGATTTAATCCAAATGTGAGCATAACCAAGGGGGAGAAATTAGAATAGCCTAGAAACTTATCACAAATGGAACAGGGATATGATCCAATAATTTTCTAATTGTTTCTTCAGTTTGCCAATATTCAAAAAAATGCACTGGGTTGTTGTTTTTTTGGGGAGCGGGGGGTTGTACTGACAATGCTGACACGTCTCGGATGAAAGGTTCTCTAGAAGTTCGGGGCAAATAGCATCTATTTAGACTCACAATCTTGACTGAGAAAGGAAGCATCAGTGCTGATCTAATGAAGAGATTTCTGCCACAAGCCAGATTCCAATATTTCAATATTTTGTCCTCAGGAAAAGCACAAACATTGGAAACAATGACATTTCCTAAAACATGGAGTTTGGAAAAATTCCAATCTGTAAATGTCGAAGTACAACAAGTAAATACTGCGACGAAAGTATATAATGTAAAAAGTTGCATGGAACAGTCTGTTGAAATATTTTCAAAATGAAATCCCACTTTCCAATGGGGAAAAATTTGATTAACAAATTCCAGCCCGCTCTGGACACGCATAGATATTTAAGCTGAAGCACAGAAGTCAATTGACTTCTCTGTGGCTCTAATGACATAGTAACAGAACTAAATATAAAATACAAGAGGCCTGGTTCTGAAACTGGAGTTCAAACCATTACCCCCACCACCACTGAAAGTAGTACATTTGAGTTCAAGGAATGTTGCCAACTCTGTAGAGTCTGGCCCATCATGAACAAAAAGTTTAGACCTAGCAAATAGTTCATACCACTAAATTGCTTTATTTTATTTTAAAAAAGCCTAAGAACCCAAATAGAATAACGTCGTTTCAGTAGAATAGCTCAGTCTGGCACCTGATCTTTATTAACTCTGATCTCAGTGATACCTAAAAGTTTAGAAATGTATATCTGTAAAGCAACGGTTTTTGAAAAATAGATGCTATAGCTAAAAACAAGTTTTGTAATATGAATTCTTTTTCTTAAAAAATGTATATGAACTTGAGCATTGAGTTAAACACCATCACTTCCCCTAGTTACCCTGTTGCAAAATAAACACTAACCAGTTGAAAAAAGAAAGGAGTTCCTTTGATCCATAATCCTCAAGATTGAATGCGCTCAATGGACAAACAATTGCTCTAATGCCACCTGTTCCAAGACATGCTGTTAAAAGTGCAAAGTAGAACACTACTTGCTGCTCCTTTTGGGCTAGGACATGAAGAATATGGCGTCTGTCTATAAAAAAGTCTTCAAAGGGAAAGGCAACAAGAGGGAGCAAGGCTGTACCTGCAATGGGAAGAAAATGAACATAGGCAACTGATTAAAATGAAGTGCATTCATTCTTGGAACTCATTTCTATTGAGAGCCAGTTGGTACCACTGAAAGGCCAGAACCTTTCTGGAAGCTACTGTAATTAAAGAAGAAGAGTGACTGCCAGAGGCAAAAATGACTTAACACACTACTATAACATGGTATATAATAGTGATGTTATAGCTGGGATGGTCCAGAAATTAGGTGAGGCAAGGATGATATCTTTTATTGGGCCACGTAGTTGGGATAGAGCTAGAGTTAGGCAAGCTTTCAAATGCAAGACATTTTTCCTTAGGTCCCCAGTCCTAGCAGGATTGATAGGACCAACCTGAGAAAGAATGCCTTGCATTCAAAAGCTTGTCTAACTCTATCCCAAATACATAGTTGGCTTCAAGAAAAGATATCACCCTAACAAATTCTTGCATCTTGCCTAACACGTGCCACAGTCAGGGCCGCACCGGCAATTTGCCAGGAGCAAAAAGGCTGCAATTAAACGACATGCAAGTTCAGGCAATGTGACTAATTTGCGCTCGTTTTTTTTTTATCTTCCTTGATGGAGTAACAAATTGCTTCCTTGAGCCCAAAAGATCTAGCTTATCACTATAGCTAAATGAACAACATTTGTCAAATAATTTGGCATCTGTCAGGAGTTGTACTCTCAAATAAGCAATTTGATGAAAGTTCCCTGGTTTTTCTAGGATTAGTGTTTCTCATTGTGGTTCTAGAATAGGGTGGAAGTAGGACTCTCCTGACAGCAGAAGTGTAATAGGGCAGTTCTGTGCCACATGCGGCAGCAGTGACTGCTACCCTGCCAGCAGCTATGTTATAGCTATGGTATACCCTGCCAGCAGCTATGGTATAGCTATGGTATACCCTGCCAGCAGCTATGGTATAGCTATGGTATACCCTGCCAGCAGCTATGATACAGCTATGGTATACCCTGCCAGCAGCTATGGTATAGCTATGGTATACCCTGCCAGCAGCTATGGTACAGCTATGGTATACCCTGCCAGCAGCTATGGTACAGCTATGGTATACCCTGCCAGCAGCTATGCTATATGGTGTGTGTGCATTCCACCACCC
>JAGPOW010001296.1:29859252-29872908 GCA_030014935.1 Caiman crocodilus | reverse complement strand
CATAGACTGGAGGTGCTCAATTAGGACTTGAAAGTGAGCCCTTATTTCTTGTGAATTGCAAAGCCCTAAAAAATCCTTGTTGTTTGAATAAGGATGAACTACAGGTGTATTCACTTGTACACAGGCTTGCCCTGTAAGCATGACCAGGGATGTGATACGCAACATCGCAGTCTGAGGCCCCAATCCCAAGAGGATTGATAGGACAGCTCTATTTAATGAGGTCTCACAGTTGAATCTCCTGCATGAAGTAGGTACAGTGAGTTTTTCAGCATTTAGTCTACACAATTTATTTATTGCAGAACAATATTTTATATTAAATTTTTACCAGAAATTTGTCCTTGTTACACCACTTACATGCCTCCTTGGAAAAGGCTTTGTGCTACCTTCAATAGTTGTCAAGCAAGGAAGGATTAAGTTGTCTGAGTTACTCAAGTAGTCTGAATTATAATCAACGAGTCCATGACTCCATTCTGCGTTTACCATTACAATCCATTTGTGCACTGATATTTTATTTAGATTTGGATTCAAAGGGCAAATTCTGTAAGAGGTAGCAAAGTCAATGCTCAGAGTAAGGGAGGAGATAGGAAAAGTTATGTTGCCTAGGTGGTTCGTTCAGTGCTTTGTCAGTCTAGATAAACCGCCCCTGCAACACTCCTTCCAGACTACTTTTCAACAGTTCTCCCAGTCCTTTTTGCATTATGATTTTTCTTTTAAATAAATGTTACTCTTTTGTTCAGTCATCCACAGAAGGCGCATTTAATTGAGGCATACATCTAGTATTTAAGTGCCAATCCCATTTTAAATATTATGCCCCAATATCCAGCCAAAACATTTCCAGACGTGACAAAGACAACTGCTCCCATTCAAACAAGTTAATGTCATATGTCGAAAACCTTATTTATCAGCATTCAGTAATTTGTAATTGGTTGAAACCTGACTCAGGTCTGAAGCAAACAGATGTTCCAACCCAGCCGCTACTTCTCCAGCTGTGGGATAAGCAGCAGCAGCAATTCTTTGTTACATGCCTCCCTATACCATTTTGCCTCAGCCCTATTCAAGACCTTGTCTAAATGTTTATAGCACCCTAGTTTAGGCTGAAAAAATAGTTCATTACTGTGACCTTATGAAGTATCCAGGAAGGAGGAGGGCCCCACTCATTGAAAAGAAACAGTTTCTTTCAAATGCTGTTTAAACCAGTTTGTCCTAATCGTGATTTTTCTAAGGTTCAAAGAGCATGCAGGTCATTAAGAATGGTTTGAGGAGTACTCCTTTGTATTGAAGGGACTGTCTAGGAAGACCAGGAGATTGATAAAATGTACACAAATTTCCAGGAAACTATTTAGAAGCAGGTCACCTGTCCTTTAGACCCCGGTGGGTCAGACAGGGAGGCAGAAAGTGATAGTGTTAACCAGGCCCTGCGTCAAAATTCAGCTTCTGTGTTGAAGGTAGAAGTTATTTCTGCAATATATACATCTACGTGCACCTCACCTGGCAGTCATGCAGCGTTTACGGACAACAGAATCCTATTAACTTGTACCCACTCTGGAAATGCACTCTCTGACGTTTAGAAAGCGATCAAAATATTGAATTTTTCAATGTGGCTGGTGACTTTGGCTGCCCAGTTTCCCTGCTTACAATGAGCTGACCTTCAGAAAATGATGAAGACTTTTTTTTCTTTGAAGAGTTAGGCTCTTTTAGGTTGTCAGACTCTGGGCATCAAAGCAACACAGCACCTAAAATACCTAAACGTGTTTGAAAATGTAGCATTTTTTAAAAACATAATTTAGCTTTTCTCAAGGCACTGCTTCATAAGCACATGCTAGCAAATACATTTCTGTACATTTTGCACAGAAAAAAAATGACGGCGGTAGCTATTAGAAGCATTGGGAGAGGTCACCTGGTTGTACGATTATTGGAGGCTCCAGGCAAATGTTAAATGGTATTTTTGATGGTCTTAGCAGAATGTAAGCGCATACAAAAAGTAGGTTGCTGGTGAAACAGTTGTAGCATAGCACCTACCTAGGAAGTGTAGAAAGGTGCAGATATACACCAGTTTGATCCTCCCCACCAGGCATTCGGCAAGCCAGCCCACCAACACAGGCGTTAACATGGAGGCGCCTACAAAGCACATATTTACAATGGCTGCCTGATAGTTGTGATAGCCTAGCTGAACGGTGCAAAAGACAATCATGTTGCAGACGATGCCGAAAAAGATGAACCTCTCACACAGCTCCACCAACAGCAAGCAAACGGCCACCTGAGGTTTCTCCTCAGCGTTGGATCCAGCTGAGTTTTCAGCATCCTTGCCTCTCCTGGAGAGTGTCTTTCTTTCTTCAGCAGCAGTGGGATTCAGACCCTGCTTCTTTTCTGAGCCTCTTGGGTCTACCCCAGGCATGCTTGGCTGCACTGAACAAGACTAACTTGAGTGGCTTAGGTTATAAAGTATGCGCATCGGTTACCCTTTACTGTTATTAACAAACTGGTAAGATTCTTGCCTGGAATTCCACACCTTACTACGACAATTTCTAAGGCATCTATCACTTCAGTGCTGTTACATTTGAAATCAAAGACCCTAGGAGCCATCCATCTTAAAACTTCTAAGCATGCAAATGCGGCTAAATTCAATCTGTTTGTTTAATTAGTTTGTTTCGTGGTTAACAAGATTCCCTCCCTACCCCCCAAAATTATATTACCCGTTAAATTATGTGAATCCAATGCAATGCAAACAATTCTACCTGCATGATACAGATAAAGGTTTAAATACTGAGGAAGGCCAAACATTTTCAGCAGAATTCAAGTAGCAGAGCAAGAAAATAATTTGGGGCTAATATTCTGATACTTTAATTAAGCAACAAGTGAAAGACTGCAAGTAAGGAGATAAAGAGAGAAAAGATGCATGTTTTTAGGTGAACAATATCTTATCATTATTACACTTGTTATTTTTAGTTGAAATTCAGATAAGAAAGTTAATTAGAAAGGAAAGAAAAGCTACTACGGTTAAAGTAAGAGAAGTAGATTTTATAAGAAAGTAATTTGCGTGTATTAATGGCGAGAGAACGCAATCAAAAAGCACCCAAACCCGGAACATTTTCTGTAGTCTGAACTTGTGCCATAGTTGAAATGTGTCATAGGGAAATGGACTAAAAATGGTGCTGGTTCAAATGCATTAATAATCATCCTGAAAAGAAAACTCAGGAAAAGACGTTGGTTATATTGCTGTGCAATGCACCCAATAGCAAACCCAAAAACAAATTTACAGAACGATATCAGACCTCGTGGACCTGATTCTTCATTATTACAGTTTGTTTAGCCATTTACATTTGTCCAATTTACTAACACATAACAATAGTAAGAGTCTGCACCTATTTTTCATAAATGCAATTCGCCACACATGGCTTAAAATAGTGGTGTATCCGACCTGTTGTATGTACACAGAATTATCAAAAGAATTTTAGGCTGTCTGAGACTCTTGGGAGAGAGATTCTGGTTTGAGTTTCTGTTTTTCCATTGCTATTCATCCGCATTCATGTTCTCCACCCCATAGCATCCATCTGATACTACTTACTATTATACAACACATACAAAATAGTATACAAATCATATAGGAAGACCCAAAATAGAATGCCAGATCTAAAACTCTCCCAATGTTGGTGACAGATCTAAACTTTACTATTTTAACTTCTTCTAAAAATGACTCATATCAGATCATCCCATCTAGAAATCCAAGATCCAAGTAGCAACAGGGCGTTTTTCTCAGATAGCATTCCTTTTAATTCAGAAAGGTTCTGAACTTATGCATCATGCAGGTTATTTGGCTCTGAGCAGGGTCTGTGAGGACAAGGCTGTGTTTACACACATGTAAGATGTCAGGAAAGATGCAACAACTTTAGTCATCCATTTAGAAGGGACTGTGGTGTTCATTTTTTCCTGGTGGCTGGTAGAAAATAGACTGGAAGTCAGTTTGGGTTGTTAGGTTTTTTTCCAATTTAACAAAACTGGTCCCAAGTTAAGACAGAGAGAAGAAAAAGTAATTTTGACCAAACAGTGAACACACAGCCAATCTGGAGGAAGCAGTGCTTACCTAGTTACTGATAGGATTGCAATGAAGAACCAGAAAAAATCCATCATTGCAAACACTCTTAAACTCCTCTATGTATTTCACCACAGCATATCCACTATTTCCTAGCAGACACTTTTAAAAGAGTTTGAGTCGAATACACCAGTTCATCATTAGTGTGGCTGCTTGAGGGTGAATAGTACCATGAGAAAGCACAGTCAGAAGACTTACCAGCTGGGTTAGGTGAATGCATTTCATTATTTGTTCATCCCTTAATAAATCCTGAGGAAGCTAGATGGAAGGTGAAAGCACAGGGTTCCACCAGTACTGAAATATATGAGCTTTTACTAAAGACTACCATAAAGGCTAAGATGGGTTCATAGGGAAGCTCTACTTCTAGCAAACCCTGCATTCCCAAGTGAAAGGCTTTGGAATCCTTAAAATAATCTTCCTTTACAGGGATACTGCTTTAGATGGGACTACTAATTCTTGGACCTTGCTATAAAAGCTCTTATCCTGTATTGGGTAAGTAGCGGTTACAGTCAATCTTAGAGAACCGGTCATCAGTAAGAGTTGTACGTCTGGATTGCGCATCTTTTTGTTATTCGGCTATTCACTGGATGGGAAGTCTTCATCAGTTCAAACATACTAGAAGCTTGCTAGGTCATAGCCTAGGTACTTCAGTTAATTCAGTACTGGATGGAGCTGATGTAAGCTTGTCCTTGGTCGAAGACCAGTTGTTCAAAGAATTATTTTCATAGAGTATCACACAACTGAAAGTAAAAAGGCAGAACAAAAGTGTTGCATTGCTGTTTAGCCCAACAATTCCTGTAGATTCAGGGCAAAAGTTCTAGCTAGGCTTCTGTTTATGTGCTAGAAGGATTGAAATGTAACTAGTATGATCTACTGTAGCTTAACAAATGTAATTCAATTAAAAGAGGATGAAAGAGGATGGTGTCAGCCTTCATCCTAACACCAGCTCTGGCACTCTCTAAATATCTAGGAGCAAACTAAATTGACTGCTGAATTGTTTCAAAGCTCAAGGGTTGTAGTTTTGACATGGTTGAAAAATATTCTATAGGTCAAACCAGAAACATATCTGACATATATGTCAAACTTCTCAGAAGCTTCAATGGGGTCAGGGTTTAGTTCTGTATTGTCTGCTCCAGGGAGTTCAGCTGCATGGAAAGGGCTCAATTTTATGAGATAAATTTTTGCATTACAGGCAAAGACTAGGGGAGAATATGTATGTATTTATGAGCTTTACCACTTTAATCTTCCTCTTTCTTGTATGTGTATGAATTAGGTTGATGCAAATAGTAGCTGTGTCTAACTCGTCCACCTGCCAGTGGAACATTGTTCCCTACAGGATATTTTCTAATAACAATAGCTGACTAATTAGGGCCCTGGACAGGCACTTTTCATAACTGCTTTTGGTCTGTGTTCAAACTTCTGAGAGAGGGTCTTTTCTCTAGGTATCGGGCATATCTTCCTCTTGTTCTCTCCTTAGTCCCTTTGCTGGTTTATATTGGAATGAAAGGACATTCAGCTTCCTTCTTTCTGAGGCACAAAAGTAATTATTAAACAGAATTTTTTTTCAGGTTGTAAATTACCTATAACATACAAACCTGTTTCAAAGTAGCATTGAAAATAACACCTAAATGAAAGAAGAAATAGGATAGTTGCGTGGTTAAAACTATAGACAGGTAGCTAGAAAAGTGGGGTTCCAGTTGCAGCTTTGACCCAAGCTTTTGGTATGACCTTGGACAAGATTGTGAAACTGGTTTCCCCAGCTGGAAAAACATGGATGATAATATTCTCATAGCTCATTGAACGAGTTCTGAGATTTCACTGAATTAACCCCCCCCACACATTTTCACATACTCAGAAGCAAAGTTATATATGGGGGGAACAAATAGTTGATATCTTGCCTAATGCATCCAATTTAGACGCTTCTAGGCTGCCTATTATCTGAGTATCTGAATTTTGTAGCCAATATGCACAGAAACTTGGATCTAGATTGTGAATGATTGGAATAATTCACAGTACATGGCAGTGCTTTTTTATATTCATTGCATTTAAAATGTATATCTGATTCTGCTGATAAACCTTGTCAACAGCAATGAAAAATGTTGACTAATGTCCACGTGTCTATGAGACATACAAGCCAGAAGAACAAACATGCATCGAGCTGGAATACTTTGTAAATAATGTAAAAGGCCAATTAAAACACTGACATGCAATTATCAGGAATTTGAGAGAGTGTATTTGGAAAACTGGGAAAACTAGCAGATCTACTCAAAGGAAATTGTTTTTGAGGCTATAAACACCCATTAAATGTGATAAAAGTACACTGAAGGCTGGAAGATAGCAACTACAAAATTACCAGTTTATTAAGATTATTGATTATACGGGAACTGCTCTGGGAAATGATTTGGTTATGCTGCTACATCATGTTTGCATAATTTTATGTCTTTTTTTTCCATCAGTGGTTTTTCTAAAATTTTTCACTTCCTACAGACACGAGACTCTGAGGCCTAATGCTTTCTTTTGGAGGAGCTAAGCTAACATCTACTGTCTTTGAAAGGGGCAAAATCTCAGAATTGTAGCACCAGTGCAAGGAATTGAATTGACAGGGGAAAAATAGAAAAATATGTTTGGGTTTATTTTGGGAGCATTGTTTTAAGTGCACAAGTGGTTCAAGTTAATGAGACTACTGACCTGTTTAACAATAGGCAAATATTTTAGTACATTGCAGAATTATTGCCCAGAACATAAAACAAAGGACAAGTTACTGGTTTTACTTCTGAGTGAGGGGCATGGCTGCACAGCATTTAAGATATTTTGCAATGGTTTCAGATGTGAAGTCTTACTCCAGTTTTGCACTAAAGGCTGCTTAGCTTTTTCTGTTATCAGGCCATTCAGTGTGGGGACCTGAAGGCCAGATGCATGGTTGGGAACATCACTTCCTGGTGTACTCTTGACTACGTGGACTGGCACGCCTTAACCATGCTAGCTCAATGGACTAGCCAGGCTCAGGATTCCCCTTTGACTGTGACTACACCCGAGTACGCTGCCTGTGCGCTCAGTGAGAAGATTTCACTAATTTGGCTTTTATAAAGCTCTCTACAGGAAAATAATTTTAAAATTGCTGATCCCTAAACTATAGCTATAAATAAGAATTCTCCTGGCATGATTACTTTTTTCCTTCAAACCACCTGTTTTATTTTTGAGATTTTCTTCAAATATATATAATTACCAATGCTAAGCAGTTTTTCATATGTTCGAAGGCTCTTGTCTCATTGCACCTATTTGACGGTTTAATAATTCAGGAGTAATTGATTTGCAATTAATTTTCATGATGCGTGGTACAGTTTTATATCACATTGTTGGCAGATATTCTTTATGATGTCGTTTTCTCTAATGAGAAAATTAGAAGTAGTTCTATCATATAGAATGATGGCTTCTCTGTCATGCTATAGTTTGTAGATGGCACACAGGATATATATTTTTTGACATATAGATTTTTAGGTAGAGACTGAAATGAGATTTTTGAACCAGTATCTACAATATGTGGTAGATAAAGGTGACCAAACACTGGCAAACTGTGCTCGCTGCATGGGGAAACAGCGGGTGCAGCCCAATTAGCCGCGTGAAGCATGCTTGCAGCAAAATCCCCGGCTCATGCAGCTTGAAAAGTGCGTGAAAGAAAGACCTGATCTACTTGGCCGTTGGGGCAGTATAAAAACAAAGCCCAGGAAAAGGGAAGGCAGGACCTACACGGCAATGGAGAGGCCTGATCACCCTTACCGAGGTCCTGCGTCCACAGCTCCCTTTCCCCCCGGACGCCCCCATTGGATAGGTTGCATCAGATAGGTGTCAAAGAGCTCTCGAGTTGCCTACGGTTTGAGGTTTTCAGTTGTGGAGATTGTTGTAATGGGAACTGCCGGCGCGGACGTGCATATGAGGCATTTAAGTGCTTTGCGGTGGATTTTATGGAGTGTGTCTATGTTGAGTTTCTGTTTGTAAGTAAAGCATTTATTTCTTACGTTGTCTTCAGATTCTTTTTGGACGGGAAAGAGAAGCAGAGCGAAACGTTCCAGAACCCTTTCGTCCCCGGCCTGTTCGGACTGAGGGGTTAATCACCCCCAACAATTCCTCCTCACACAATACAGACAGTATTATCTGTAAATCCAAGATGGTTCCAACTGTTCTCTGATAATGACAGAACATTTCTATACCAGTTCATTTAGTAGATTATTTTTATTCCTCTAAAATTCCTAGGGGGTATTGTCTTCATTTCTTTGATAGTTACAGTATATCCAAGACCCATTTTTGAAAGGATTCATAGGGGCCAAAAAATTGCTGTTGTATAATTTATTAACTAGTCATTGGAATAGGGACTTGAAACTGGACATTTCACAACCGAGGGGAGTGTCCCCACTAAGGAGCTATTCAGATAGTTAGCATATTCATTTTCAGATAATCTTGGAGAATTGTTCTGCGTTGCTTTCCTAGGGAACCCTGCAAAGATATTTGAAAGGAGGTTTGCAGTGCTGATGCTGTGCAGTCAGGGGCCCCCTGCGCATACATCTCAGCATGCTCTGCAGGCACCCTTAGTCTGCCTGGAGATAGATGATAGCAGTACTGGCACAAGACAGCCCTGATTGTCTGACCTAGGCTGTTCAGGGCCAACCTGTGTATTTATGGAGCACCATGTGGGAACTGTGAAGAGGGAATGCTCTGCCTCCTGGTTGGTTGGAGCAGTAGAGCCCAGCCCAACTGGCACAGTATCTCCTGGGGGAGGGGAGCAAGAACAAAGCACCCTGGGATGCTAGAATTCTGTGTTGCAGCTTCTCTCAGAAGGAAATGTGCAGATATTTGTTCTTCCAAGAGAAACACTCCCAGGAGCCATTTAACTCTGCTTGTTCCCAGATTATTTTTCTTGAAGAGCAGGCATTTTGCATTTTGCTGTGGGAGAAAAATTCTGAGCATCTGTATACTAATGGCTTCTACTGGGAAAGCAGCAAGCTGTTTTATTTTTTTTAAACAAATAATCATTGAGGTACTAAGAGACTGTAACAATTGACCAGTGGTTAGGGCACTTACCTAGGCTATAGGAACCCAAAGTTTAAATCTTTGTTTGAATAAATATTTGATTTACTTATACATAAAAAAATGGCTTTGAGAGGAGAGACTGAGACTCCCTACTTCCCCAACAATAACTAATAGGGCAGTAGGAAAACACTACAGCAGAGACTCATATCTGATTCTCCTAATTTGCAAAAAGGGAGTCCTGACTGTCATTCTGAAGTCTCCTTTGGATGAAATAATTTTTGGTCAAATCTGAATGGATCAAATCTCCAATTTACATTTTGAAATGCTGTCATGGTGGCTCATAAAATTGTAGTTTAGATGCCTCTCACTTCCAATTTCCTGAGAGCAGTGATTCCCAAAGGGTGTGCTGCAGCATCTGCTAGATCAGTGCTTCTCAAGTTTTTTAGCCCCAAGGCCCCCTACCATATCTTTTCTGAATTTAGATCTATCTTAGTGATTTTCAAATGGGGTACTGCAAAATTCAGAAAAGTTATGGAGGAGAGCCTTGAGGCTAAAAATGTTGAGAGCTGCTGCCTGAGCCACTGCTAGGTTTGAGTTCAACCCTGATAGTCCCTTCCCCCCGCTTTTTTTTTGGACAATTCTATTCAGTAGATTCAGCTCTAGTTAAAAATTGCATTGGGCTATAATATGCAGGGAACTTGAACTGAGCTAATTGACATTTTGCCTATACAATCATATCTATTGTCTCAGATGTCATAAAGAGGTTTATTCTATGATCCTTGTCTTTAATCTGTATATGCTCTTCAATGTCTGTAATTTTATTAATCAGTATGAGTTCAAAATTGCATTCGTATCCTAATGATTATAGCAGAACTATTTTAAAATTAACTCTAAAATTTCTCAAATCTTTATACTTTTTGCTTGTCTATTCTGTAAAAGGGTTTCTAGCTAAATTTTTATTTTAGCTTAACTAAGCAGAGCTATTTTTTTGCAACATGTCTTTGAAAGTTTCTTTTAGAGATGAGCCTGACCCAGAACCCTGGATATGAACACACCAGAACCTTAGGGTAACTTGGCTCTTGATATGAGCATCCAGGCACAGGCAAATTTTTGGGCTTCCTTAAGGCTGAGATCTGAACCTACGCAAGTGTAACATGCATCAATTTTGTAAACCCGTGTACACTGCCCCACGATCCAAAGTAGGTGTCTCGGGCAGCCGACTGGTCAGAGCCGACGGAGGGGAACGGTGTTATTTAAGCAGACGTCAGGTGGGCTGGTGGATAGAGAGGCGAGATGCAGAGTATTGACTGAAAAAATAACTTTTACTTAAGCTTTACTTACACCGCTGGTGGCCACGACGCAGGCGGTAAAGTTGCTTGCGTAGTTACAGAATGAAGATAACGCAACGAGTTTGCAAGATGAACCTGAAAGCGCAACGATCATGCAGGGTTGGGAATACGTCAGGAACAGACGGGGAGACGTTGGTGGGTGATCAGTCTGCCAGCTTTTCTCTGCCATGTGGCGAGGTCCTCTGTACCTTACCACGCATTCATAGCTTTCCAACTTGGGCAGAAACAACGCAAACTTCTATACCTTTAGAGTAGCCAATTACAAACTGCCAAGTAAGAATACTTAATTAGGCAGAACACACCAAATTTAGAACAATGCCAATCATTTGGAGGGGCGGTCTATTGTGTCAGGGACACTCACTTGATTTGGTTATGACAGTAGGTACTTTGCTTTTCCATCAGTTGGCAAGGAAACAGAAAACACACCCTTTTCCATGAGCCAACTGCTGCTCCAACATAAACTGCGTGCAGATGGCAGACTTGCAGTGGTATAGAGTTATTCTGATTCTTTAGGTGGTAATTCTAGACTGGATTGGGAAATGCTGTGCTGGTATAGATATTTACATTGTGTGTCTGCTCCTTTATAAACTGTGTAAATGATGGTATAAATAGACTGTCTGTCCAGAACCTGAGAATCTTTATAGTACAGCTAGAGTGTGCTTTACAGTCTTAGAAACTGTTCTTCGCTGCTGATGTAGACAACCATGCTTAGGCCTCTATTTGATCTCTTTTAAACTCCTGAAATGGCCTTTTGGCTGGTGCCCCAGCACACACAATTAAATTTCAGCTGGTATAAAATTCTGCTGATGGGATCTGATCCAACAGTATGAAGTATGAGCACTGTCTTAAATCACAGAAATGGGAGACTGAGACCTCTTAGACTGTTTTTCCACAATCCAGCTCAGGACTGTCTCCAGTGCTTTGTGGAGTAAAGTTGAGCTTGAATCCAAATCCTAGATCCAAACACTCTCAAATTCAGATAAAGCTCAAACACTGGTACTGTGTCCCATGCCTAGTTTTAAATGACTGAGGCACTGAGGATCCTTCACTTCCTGGGAGAGGCTATTCCACAGCCATTTCATATTCCTAATATACAGGTTATATTTTTGTTTGCTTGCTTTCATTCAGTTAATCCTAGTAAGAATATGCAACAAAATCTCTTTGGTCACATAAGTGACCAGCAAGATGCTATATTTGCTTGCAGGTGTTCCTCTTGACCTATGTGATACTATGACATTTTGGTCCTGGCTTGCTTTCTGTTCCAGTCGCCCCTTACATATCAACAGTCTAGTGCCTACATTTTCAAACATGGGTGCCTACTCGTGGCTTTAAGGAGCCGGAGGATTCTGGACTGCTCAGGGAACCACTGAAGTACGAAACATGAAGTAGAGAAGTCAAATTGCTTTATCCCAGCCTGTGGCAGGCTCATCCTCAGCTTGGAGGAACCTGGAATCTTCAGAGTGATATAAACTATGAAGACTCCACTCCCATTCCCAGGGTCTTCCTTCCCAGAGCAACCATGGTCCTTGTAAACAGGGCTTGTGAAGACCTTTGAAGTTCTGTACTCGCATTGGAGGAATTCTCCCAGTTCCCCATGGGACTTTTAACAGCTTTGGTTTGCTTGTGTGGTGACACAAGGGGCATTAGCAAAGGGGAGAACTTCGTTTTCCCTTGAGCCACACTTTGGCACTGAAATAAAAACGGCTTGATGGTTTCAAGAGCTCTAAGCACCTGCAGATTTTACTGAAGCCAGTGGGTGCTGTGATTGCCAGGCACCTCTGGAATTCGGAAGGTCATCAAAGATACTTAAGTTGGCATGAACACCTGAAAATGTCAGCTTGGTAGGAGACACCCCTGGTTTGCTCATGTGCCTGGCTAAATATAATATATTGTTTATATATAAATATATAATGCCATGCTGTCATTGCATATGTTTAATGGTGTCTCTCAAGCTTCCCAAGTAGGTACCAAAAGGGTGCTGATTCTCCTGTACTTCTTTACAAATGACATCACAATAAAACCTAGATTCACTTTTGGCTTTCACTTGTTAGCTTGGTATAGAGGAACATATCATTAGACCATTTTACACCTTTTTATAAAGCACCTTGAGATGTTACTTAATGTGATAAGGCACAATACACGTCATTGTTTAAATACGCTGAGTCAATTAGATGAGTGTCTGTGTGCTCTGGTCAATTTAATCATTGCTCCTTCACTCCATCAGTTAGAGTCTTTAAACTCCCCCCTCCATGCTCAGCCTCTTATTTAAAACAACAAAAAAGGATGTCAGACACTAAATTAAGAGAGTAAGAAGTAGGATGTTGCTATGTGAAAAATAAGATTTCTAAGGCCTTGGAGACACTGCGGTGATTAAAGGACGATGATAGATGCCTTTCATGTCAAGGGGTCTGAGCATGCGCTGTTAGGTGCAATATGCTCTCTACATCCAGTGATATCACTGACTGGTTGGGGATTCTCTTGAGATATGCTCAGCAGCTTGTAAGAATGACCTTTGAGAGACTAAAAGCTCAAATATTTTTAAACAAGAATTCTGTGTGTGGGTCTATCTGCAATAACCCAGGACATTTTGCCACCTAACAAGGGAGGTGAAGCGCTGATAAATATTTTGAAACCAAAATATTTCTTTTTCTTTGTGTGGATCATAAGAGTTGTATGTGTTTCTCAAAGGGTTTTTTATTTCTGTTCAATGTTTTTAATCCTGCAAATGCACCGTTTTTGTCTGTGTTTGCATTAGCTTTCATAAGCTAAGCAAGTCCTGGACAATTAAGCATCTGGATAAGTGACTATCAAAGAAAAGCTAAGGTGTTGTAAAACATGAAGATGATTCAGCAGAGGCCTGACTCTTTCCCTAAACACCACATTAGCTATTATTACATAAATAAGAGAGATATTGAGCTAGTTATGAACAATATATGTTGCTACAGGGCACTGAATTGCTTTAGTCTAATGACCTATAAACCAACATCCTTGACCATTTGTGACTGCTTAAAGATCCCACTAAAATTTTTGAAATTTCCACTTACATGATGTTATATTTATGCTACATTGTTTACATTTAACCTTGATGTCCTGTCCGAATTCCAATCCAGGCAATTACATTTTACTTGTCTAAAACTCCTCCTTCATTTTTATTTAGGAAAAAAAACCCAGTTTTCATTCGCCTGTTAAAAA
>JAGPOW010001296.1:29847919-29857997 GCA_030014935.1 Caiman crocodilus | reverse complement strand
GGGGGAGAGAGAGCCAGCCGAACAGAAAGAAATTAATCTACTGCACATGTGTTGGCTGTGGGTCTGCATAGTTCACGAGCCTCTGAACAGCTGTGCCATGGAGTTGTGCTGCAGCAATGAGCTGCAATGAGCTCATAAGTATGGGGACAGGGAATGCCTTAACCAGTGTGCCGCAGAAACTTTTTATTAATGTAAGTGTGCCTGGGGCTGGAAAAGGTTGGGAAACATTGCAGTATAGTCTCAAAACAGTTGATAACGACCGAAGAAGTAAAACTAGACTGAATGAGGGGGAGGGAAGAGAAGCAGAAAAGAAGCAGAAGAAAGAAAACCTGCTTGCGCAAGGTGCTTATTACATGTTCAGAAAGTAGTGTAAATGTAGTCCCTTTTACAAGAGGTAGAACCAAAGGCCAGATCAGAGTAAGTCTGGATCGGAATTCAGATTCCTTGATATACCATTACTTCTTGCTGTTGTCTCCGAGATGGATTTGTTCAAAGAGCATGTATGAAGTGGTCAGCAGATCCGCAAATCCAGCGACCGTGCATGTGCGTGTAGAGGAATTAACCTTTGATGCCTGAATATCAAAATGCACCCACCAAATTGTACAGTAAGGTCAATAATGGGAGGTTTTAATTCTTTTTTTAACAGTAGATATTGCTAGTACTAACACAGGATCTCATTCCATGGATAAGAAATACCAGCTCAAAGAAGGAAGGAAAGGAAGAACGCTAATTAGATCCCTTTACACACACAAGGCTAAATCTCAAGAAGAGGTAAGAGACCATGAAGGGAACATTTTTGATCTGCCATGCCTCATCTTCCTAGCAGTACAAAACCCAGCACAGCGAAGTTGGCATTTAGATTAGCACTGAGCCTACAGAGGAGGTAAATCATAGCTTCCTTCCTACCAGGCTGGTCAGTGCTCACAGAGTAGCTACACGCTACAGGAATTCTCAGCAGAAAATAAAAGAGACAGAAAGCAGACATGGAAAAACACAATGAAATTCAAGAGGCAGCCTGGGATAAACACTACTACAGCAAGCAACTCTCACTTGAGCACGCTATTTTCTATCGCCAGTCTAGTCATACTGTCTTTTGATGGTCTTCAGGCCCCATTTAAACTTCTGGCATATGTGCTTCAGATACTTGTACATGCAATCCCATTCGGTTGTACAGTAAAAATCCCACAAGTCGTGTACACATGACCAGTACGCCAAGCCCCAAGAGATCAGCTTCAGGAATCTCACTTATCCCCACTGCCTGTTTCTCTCTTTCCCTCTTCTTCGTAGCTCCTGCTCCTAACCCTACACCTCTAACTCCCGCCCATGCTCATCTTGGCCAACCACATGCCTCTTTTATCTTCTGCTGGTTTTGGTCCATTTCCCCATTCAAATTCCTGCTGCTAAGGCCATGGATAGGTACAACACCTGTGTTGGGACATAAACCTTTTTTTCTGGTGCAAAGAAGTGAGTGTACAGGTCTTCAAGCAGTTTGTGCTGGAGAAAACAGCGATTCACCACAAAAGATCAGCTTTTTGCAGCAGCAGTTTCTCTGGAGAGACAAATTTTCTAGTGGCTCATGTACCACCTGTTCAGTTTCACATAGCATGTTGCCCATTCTTGGAAAATGTGCACATATTGGGCTTTTCTTCTAAAGCATAACAAACCAAATTGCTGTTCATTTGAAATCCCTCCATTAAATGCCATTGCTTTCTCCATACAACTCTACTCCTCAGGCTGCCGGGTGCCTACAAGAAGAGAGCAAGAGCTCAGTCCCAGTGTCTAGAACCACCAAAGTGCTTGGCAGCTATTTTCAGGAAAAGCCCCCTTCGATTTTACCCTTCAGTTTTCAAGGAGATTGAAAAAGGCTTCCTTGAGACCCGTGCTTAATTTCAAATCCCTGCTCCAAAACATACACCCCATGTCTTATCAATAAAGTTTGTCGGATCGCCTCACTTTTAGAACTGCTTCAAAACAAGTGTTGCATGAATGCCTGCGTTTAATTTTAATTATAATTACTATATTCCACAATGTTATTTTGGCTCCTTTAAAGGCAAAGGATAACATTTGCCACTTGATGACAAGAAGCAGCAAGATGTTTTTAAGGTGGTTGCAACTATCTATTGCTATGGAGACTACTGGTGGGGGAAAAAAGTGCACAGTTTCTAGCTCCACTGGGGAGATGTTACATTTTTATAACAGCCTCCCAACATGGTGACTGCAGCTTGTGTTTATTCACACACACTTGTGGAATATTGTCCAATAGTTTTTGAAAAATGACACTACAGCATTGAGTTGACACCAGTCAGAGCAAGGTCAGCAGTCAAGAGATCCATAATGAAAGCTGAGCCCCGGAGCATTTGCATGTTCTGCACAAGTCATCGGTGGTCACTGTTTTGTGATGAAATGTTGACATGAGGTATTTTGCAATTAGAGCTTTGGCAGTCATTCAACGCACTTACATGGCGTTGCTGTATTCGGAGGAGAACTAAGATCAAGGCTTGATTTTCCTACTTGATCTCTTTTCCCAGCCTCTGGTTTCTTTCTTCTGTGGGTCTTGAGGTTCACTCTAGGCTTGGTAGATTTTGTCCTCCCTTCAAAAAAGGGAGAAAATAGGATCAAGCAAGACTAATTATGACTGCCAGTCTCAAATTGTGAATGAGAGGGAACAATTTCTGTTTAGAATATCTGCATATCAAAATAGATGAGAAATAATGTATTGTTAATTGACCTTTTCTCAGTTATAATGGTATCGTATTTCCATATAATAGCATATATTATCAGACAATCACAGAGCATGCCCGTTTAGTCTGAAATTGTCATAAGTGACTACTAATCCAGGGAGCCTCAATTTTGGGAGGTACAACATCAGATGTCTTTAAAAGGTTCATTTTTCCAAAGTTATCTGCATCTCAGCGCCTAAAATCCCTAAGCACTTTTAAAATGTAGGTCTCTAGTAGTAAGACCAGTACAGTCTTGTGGGTTAGGTAGGTATCGTTATTCTCCACTTTAGAGACAGATAAACAATGGCATGGAGAAGACATAGGTATTGTCCAGAAACACACAGTGGGTGAGTAGCAGGGCCAAATTATAAATGAAGACTCCTGATTAATGTTGGGCAACTTTCCTATCCTGTGAAAATTGTTAAGATTTAAAATAATATCTATTTTCCTGAGGATGAAATTTAAACATCCCCAAATTTGTCGTGAACAAAGAGGTGCCCATCTCGGAATATCTGTAGCCTGAGGGTTATGGCACTTCCCTAAGTTATAGATGATACAGTTCAAGTGTCTGCTGTCCCCGATTCGGAGCTGTGTATGTTGATCTCTATTCTCTTTTCTTATTTTGATCAGAAAGTCCATCCTGAATCTGAGAAATCTTTCTGAATAAAAACTTCACCCATACTTCTCTGCTCCTGCAGAAAGTTTTGATTTCAATGGACTAGGATGTTCTGACATATAGGCATTTCATCGAAAATTTCTCCATCAGCTCAGGTTAAGACTGCTCAAATCCTGACCAGAGGTCTGAAACATGACTTTTTGTTCAAATAATGTGTTGAAGAAAAGGTAACCTCTGAAAAATCTTGAGAATTGAATAACACCTTCTAAAAGGAACTGATCATTTGCTCCTACTCACTTCCCAAGAGAGGCTCTATAATATTATCAGAAGCCATTCTTGAAAATGGTCGTATTTTGTTTTTCTGAACGCATGATTGTCAGAGCTTGGGAATGTCCCCATATGTGATAGGTCATTTCCTTTACATGCTAAGACTGTTTTCAGAGAAAGCAGTTTTTACTGTCTGAATAAGTCTGTTCTGATGTACTCCTCATTATTGTTAGTGTCTATTGATTGATAGATATTATAAAATAACTAAAAATGCTCTAAGCTGTAGTAGCATGCTTAGAACAGAGCCCTGATGACCACCTTAATCATGCCTTGCTGTTTTGGGCAGCCAGGAAACTCTCCTTTACCTTTTGGCTGAAGGATCATTTGACAGAAAAAGGATTGTATCGTACCTGCCAGTTCTTCACACCCTGAGCCTGGCTACCTCCTTTTATACACTAGCCTCCACACTGATATTCATTGCAAGAATAGTGGGGAAGAATGAATCCATTAGTTTCAAGTCTTTGCTGAACCCCTTCTCAAGTAAGGTAAAGCCACTAGGTCTCTTTACACTGGCATTATCCATATGTACAAAAGAGCATGGTTCGCACATTAAATAAGTTGTGATTTATTGATATAATTAGTTTGGCTAAGGGTGTGATTTTTTTTTCTTTCCTTATTGATATAGTTATATCAATAAAAGACCTCTAGTGTGGATTTATACTCGTATTAAAGTGGCCTACACCAGTATAGTATTTATGCTGGTTTAAACATTTTCATAGTGTTATATAGCTGTGTTTCTACAAAGATTTGTACCACTTTAACTATACCGACAGAGTTAAAGCAGCACAAGTTCTGTGTGTAGACAGGGCCTTCCTTAGCACTTAGTGCTTCTGCATAGGAGTTGCACCCCATAAACAAATAAATCATTACACGAAGGTGACAAAATACTGCATGCTCAGCAGCTCACTCTGCCAGAAAAGTCATCCAACAGCGTTACATGGGGGCTGCCAGTGAGGTGAGAGAGCACAGAGACTGGTTTTCTACAATATTCTGTTAAAAGTGCTTTGACACCCAGTTTACAGAGTGCTAGGTATCCAAACAAGAGCAAATGTTAATTTTTGGTGAAAAAGTTACACAGGAATCATTTGAGCAGTCTCCCCATTTTCAACCAGCTGTAATATTTAGTCTTCAAATTTGCAGATTCTAATCCAAAATTGTATTGACAAGATGCTATTCTGGAAAGAAACAGTGGATTCAAGTCACAAAATCTAGCTGCCCGAAGCATGTTGATATAGCTTAGTATGTTATAATATAAATAAATAATTATTAATAATGAGCGAGACAGACAAAAGAGACTTAGTGAGTGCAGTAGAAAGAGGGACACTGGTGCTGCTCCCAAATCTAGAGATAAATCCAGGTCTTTCTACAATGGGCTTTTCCAAAGGACCACGTACCAGTCAGGATTTGGTAGAGCACAGTAAGTTCTGGTCATGTTTCTCGTGGTGGTGTGGGAGGATAGTATAAATCTGTTGGTAATCCAGCTTCTCTGTAGATTTTGTCACACTAAATGGATATTTTGGTTACTCACCATATTGATCTTGAGAAAGCAGAGGCAGGACCACTAACTGCCCTGCCACTTGCATGTGTGACTTCTGCATAAGTCATTGACAGCTAAAAATATGCATCCAAGTGCCAGACCAATCTATAGCCATGTTTAGATTAAGTTAATATTGCATAACATGTTAATTCTCTTCTTCTGCTGGTAATATATCTATTCCTTACCAACTAGTTCTTCTGAAGGTTAAAGGTTATAGGTAGGTGCAAGGGAATTTTATTATTTATTTGTATTGAAGTATTGCTGAATAGCTTAGATCAGACTTGGTCCTCATGCTACTAGATTTGGCACAAACACTTGCCACCCCACACTCTCTATCCTGAAGATTTTCCACTCCAGTTTTGATATTGCCTCTGCATCCTATGTAAATGTCTTTTTATCTTCATTCCTGATAAAACTTCTGAGGGTTAAGGTTTGTTCCCTCCCTCCCAATATATTCTAAATAAGTTGCAAAAATGAATAAAAATTATTTACATTATTTTGTATTAGATATCAGTAAAAAATGCAAACCTCCAGCAACGGGCATAGTATAACACCAAGGTTGCCTATACATATGCTTGGGGGTAAGGGTGAGGCATGTTAATTAGAGCAGTTCCTGGACAGCTGCTTTAATTAAAATGACTCCCTGTCATGTGTATTAAGTCCCTGCATGCTTAAAAATTGCTGAGACACTTCATTTAAACCTCGTTCAATGAGATTTAGATAAAGCGTCCCACAGCCATTTCAAAATGTGCAGGGGCTTACATATGTGACAGAGGCCATGCTGGAGTGTTTGAATTAGAAGCCAACCCATCACATTTATAGGCAGCCCAAACTACTATTTCTGAAAGATCTCTCAGAAAAAGTCCAATTGAACTTCAAAGATGCGTGTAACAAATTATTAAAAGTAAAACAGAAATAATGATGACGTTTTTTGTGTATAAAGGTCTCAGTTCAGAAAGACACTTACAAATGTTTATAATACTTTTAAGCACCTGATTACAACTATCGAGTGTCTTTATACAGTTTTTGGGGGTGGGGGGAGCATGTTTTATTTAGAGTGGCTCTGACAGCTGCTCTAACTAAAGTGCTTGCAGAGTCTCATGTATTTAGCACCCCACGCTTCAAAATGCTGGCAGGAGCACTTTAAAACTCATTCAGTGAGATTTGAGTAAAGTGCCCTTGCTGCCGTTTTGAAGCACAGGGATGCTAAATACAGAGATGGAGAGGCTGCTGGGGTATGCTAATTAGCATGCTCCAGCAGACTTGATTAATTGAGTCTGCTCTGACATGCTGTAATTACATTGCATAGGAACAGCATCCCTGCATGTCTACAGGCACCCGTAGATTTCAAAGTCATGCATCTGTGCTTTAAATACATGCATGTTTCGTATGTTGCTGAACTGGGCACGTCTTTAATGAAGTATGGCCTCGGTTCATTATTTATGTGGAATGCAATTATAATTCTACTCATTAGAACCAAACTGAGTTTTGCCATTGCCCATTTTTGCTAGCAGTGGATAGATATTTCTCTGCAAAAGAAGATCAAAGTTTGACTAGAAATATCTATCCACTGCTAGCAAAAATGGGCAATGGCAAAACTCAGTTTGGGTCTCCAGTATATTTTAACATTTATATACAGGGTGTCATTTACTTTTGATAATACCAGGGCAAATGCTGCTGATTATAACTAAGAAAAGGATTGGACTTATTTACCAGAATTTCCCATTCTATAACTGTTTTTGTGCCTTCAAGTCATCTAAAGGACACTTACTTGTTTAGCAGGTGAGCCCATTAGAAGGATGTTCCATAGATGTGGTCCAGTCATTGAGGACCAACAAAACAATTAAGCCTTCTACTAACTCGATTTGACATAAAGTGCATCCTCAGAAAACGAGGTTAATAGCCATATGAAATTAGTACAAACTATATTAAAATTGTATTGTTTTTGATCTGCTAATTATATTGTCCACAAGTTTAATACTTTCTTGGTCAAGAATGAGGATCCAGTGCAACACTTAGCCTTGGGACTGAAAGACTCTGACCAGACAGTGAAAAGCTATCAGCCTCAGGAAACTTGCAGATACCATGGTTCACTGACTATCTAAATTGCATTCATATAGTTCAGCATAGTTTCATCATGAAAAACACGTTGGCTAAGTTCAGGGGCAGGTTAACCTGCCATTGATTTATAAACTTTACTAATATCTTTTATCTTCTGCCTGAAACCTTCTTTGGAAGAGTGTTTTGTTTCTTTTAGTTTTAAAAGCATTTCTGAAGATGCCTTCTATAAGATAACTGGCTCTGTGGATGCAGGGAGACCAGTGGATGTGGTATACCTTGCTTTTTATTGCGGCTTTTAATACAGTCTCCCAAAACATTCTTACAGATAAGTTAAGGAAGTATGGGCTGGATAAATGAACTGTAAGATGGATAGAAAACTGGCTGAAGCATTGGGCTCAGAGGGTAGTAATCAATGGCTCAATGTCTAGTTGGCAGCTGGTATCAAGTGGAGTGCCCCAGGGGTTCATCCTGGAGCCAGTTTTGTTTAATATGTTCATCGGCAACCTGGAAGATGGCATAGAGTGCACCCTCAGCAAGTTTTCAGATGACACCAAGCTGGGGGAGTAGTAGATAGGCTGGAGGATAGGGCTAAGCTTTAGAGTGACCTAGACAAATTGAAGGATTGGGCCAAAAGGAATCTCATGAGGTTCAACAAGGACAAGTGCAAAGTTCTGCACATAGGATGGAACAAGCCCATGCACTGGCACAGCCTGGGGTTGACTGGCTGGGCAGCAGCTCTGCAGAAAAGGACCTGGAGGATCCAGTGGACAATAAGCTGAATATCAGCCAGCAGCATGCCCTTGTTGCCAAGAAGGCTAACGGCATACTGGGTTGCATTGACGGGTGTGTTACCAGCAGGACAAGGTATGTGTAATTATTCCCTTCTATTTAGTACTAGTAAGGCCACATCTGGAGTACTGTGTTCAGTTTTCCACCTCCGACTACAGAAAGGGTGTGAACAAATGGGAGAGAGTCCAGCGGAGAGCAACAAAAATGGTGGTGGGGCTAGGGCACATGATTTCTAAGGAGAGGCTGAGGTAACAAGCCTCATTTAGTCTAGAGAAGAGAAGACTGAAGGGGGATTTAATAGCAGCCTTCAACTACCTGAAGCGGGGTTTGAAAGAGGGTGGAGCTAGACTGGTCTAGCTAGACTATTCAGAGTCTAGTGGTAGCAGATGGCAGAACAAGGAGTAACAGTTTCAAGCTGGAGCAAGAGAAGTGTAGGTTAGATATTGGGAAGAATTTCCTCACTAGGAGAGTAGTAAACCACTGGAGTAGATTACCCACAAAGATTCATAAAATCATAGAAAGTTAGGATTGAAAGGGATCTCAGGAGATCATCTAGTCCAAACTCCTGCTCAAAGCAAGACCAACCCCAAATAGATCACCCCAGCCAAATCTTTGTCTAGCTGGGTTTTGAAAATCTCTAAGGATGTAGCTTCTCTGGGTAACCTGTTCCAGTGTTTTATTACCCTCCTACTGAGAAAATTATTCTGGAGAGGTAGAAACTTCATCCCTAGAGATTTTTAAGACTCAGCTAGATAAAGCTTTGGATGGAATGATCTATTTGGGGATGGTTCTGCTTGGAGCAGGGGGTTGGACTAGGTCAGGGTTTCCCAACCTTTTTAGGCTGAGGACCAGCAAACCACAGACCAGAAGTGACTGCGGACTGGCAAGCCATGGTCTAGCAGTGATTGGCATATTGTGAACCAGTAGCCAACCCTTTTTTAGACATAGTGTAAAAAAGGGTTGGCTGCTAGTCCACAGTATGCTGGTCACTTCCAGTCTGTGGTTTACCAGTCCACAGTTTGCCGGTTCACAGTCACTTCTGGTTCAGGGAACCCCTGGACTAGATGACCTCCTGAGGTCCCTTCCAACCCTATGTTTCTATGTTTCTTTGATTCTATAAGTGAGGTCATTTCATAGTTTCATAGTAGCTAGGGTCAGGAGGGACCTGAACAGATCATCTAGCCTGACCCATGGCCATAGGCAGGAACTAATGCTGGATTCACAAGACCCCAGACTGGTGATCATCCAACCTCCCCTTGAATTTGCCCAAGGTAGGGGCAAGGACCACTTACCTGGGAAATTGGTTCCAGATTTTGGCCACAGTAATTGTAAAATATTGCCTTCTGACCTCCAACCTAAACCTGTTCTACATCAGCTTATTACCATTGTTCCTTGTCACCCCAGGCGGTGCTGGAGAGAAAAGGGATCTGCCTATTTGCTGTTGATCCCCTCAATGAGCTTGTAGGTGGCCACCAAGTCCCCCCACAGCTTTCTCTTGCTGAGGCTGAACGGGTTTAGGTCCATCAGTCTCTCCTCATAGGGCCTGTTCTGCTGCCCTGTCACCAAATGGGTGGCCCTTCTCTGAACCCTGTCCAGGCTGGCTACATCCCTTTTGAAATGCAGTGCCCAGTACTGGACGCAGTACTCCAACTGCAGCCTGCCCAAAGTCAAATAGAGGGGGAGTATCACTTCCCTGGACCAGCTTGAGATGCACCTTTGGATGCATGACAAGGTATGGCTGGCCTTGCTGGCTGTGGTCTGGCATTGGCAGATCATGTTCATCTTGGAGTAAATAATGACTCCAAGATCCCTTGCCACCTCTGTGCTTTCAAGAAGGGAACTCCCCAGCCTGTCTGTGTGCTGTGGACTCCTTCTCCCAAGGTGCAGCACTCTGCACTTGTCTACATTGAACCGCATCCTATTCTCATTTGCCCACTTTTGTAGTCTGTCTAAATCTAGTTGCAGCCTCTCTCTCCCTTCAAGTGTGTCTACCTCGCCCCACATCTTAGTGTCATCAGCAAACTTGGA
>JAGPOW010001296.1:29823701-29847819 GCA_030014935.1 Caiman crocodilus | reverse complement strand
TGTAGTCTGTCTAAATCTAGTTGCAGCCTCTCTCTCCCTTCAAGTGTGTCTACCTCGCCCCACATCTTAGTGTCATCAGCAAACTTGGACAGCGTGCTTTCCACCCCTTTGTCTAAGTTGCTGATGAAGATGTTAAACAGTGCAGGCCCGAGGACTGAACCCTGGGGTATCCCCACTGCTTGCATCTCACCAGATTGAGTACAACCCATCCACCACTACTCTTTGGGTGCATCCCATCAGCCAATTTTTTACCCATCCAACTGTGCAGGCATCAATGCCGCAGTCACTTCAATTATTGATGACGATGGGGTGTGAGATAGTGTCAAAGGCCTTCTTAAAGTCCAGAAAGACTGTGTCCACAGCGACATCATCATCCATTTACTTGGTCATAAAAGGCAATCAGGTTGGTCTGGCAGGACCTGCCTTTGATGAATCCATGCTGATTGCCCCTGAGCATGATCTCCCCTGCAGGCCCCCCACAGATGTGCTCCTTCATGATTCTCTCCAAGATCTTCCGGAGCACCGAGGTGAGGCTTACAGGCCTATAATTACTTGGATCCTCCTTCCTCCCTTTCTTGAAAATAGGGACCACATTAGCTAATTTCCAATCCCCCGGTACCTGGTCAGATGACCATGAATGCTCATACAGCCAGGCCAAGGGCTCTGCAATGACCCCTGCCAGCTCCCTCAACATCCTTGGGTGAAGGGCAGCTGGACCTGCAGATTTAAAAATGTCTACCCTTCTAGAAGATCCCTAACTACATCTGCACTGACTGAAGGCTTGATAAAGCTATCCCCAAAATTGTTCCTATCTCTGGTAGATGGGATATCCCGGTCCCTGTTCAGGAAAACAGAGACAAAGAAACTGTTAAAAACATCAGCTTTCTTGTCTGGCATGGCCACAAGATTACTGTTTGTGTCTTGCAGGGGCCCTACGTTGCTTGGTGCCCTCTTCTTGCTCCCAATATACTTGAAAAAGGACTTTTTTTTGTCCTTAATCCTGGACAGTAACCTGAGTTTCACCTCTACCTTGGGCTTCCTAATAGCCCTCCTACACTCCCGGGCCAAGGAAGAGTACTTCTCCTTGGTAATAGCTCCTCCCTTCCACTGGTTGTATACTCCCCCTTTTAGTCCTCAGGCATTGCTGAATGCCTTTGCTGAGCCAAGAGGGTTTCTGAGCACTCTTACCCCGCTTCTCTCAGGGACTGTTATCCTTTGGGCCAGGAGGATCACTTCCTTAAGGTACAACCATTCCTCATGGACTCCTATCTCCTCTACCTTCTGGGCCCTTAGTGCCTCCCCCACTAGTCTCCTAAGCTCATTGAAGTTGGCCCTTCTGAAGTCAAGGGCTTTAGCCTTGTTGTGAGCCTTAGATGCCCTGCGTTGGGTAATGAAATCCAGCAGGTGATGATCGCTAGTGCCCAGGTGGTTAAGGACCTGCAGACCCTTCACCAGATCATCCCCCGTGGCCAAGACCAGGTCCAGCAAGGTGTTATCCCTAGTGGGGCTGTGCACTTCCTGGATAAGGTGAAGGTCCTGTAATACAGCCAGGAACCTATGCGAGCAGTCACACCTTGCTGTCTGCTCCTTCCAACAAATGTCTGGGTAGTTTAGGTCAGCCATGACAATAACATACCTTGACCTAATCACCTCCATAAGCTGACTGGAGAAGTCTGGTCTAACTCTTCCCATTGCTTGGGTGGTCTGTAGTAGACACTCACCGTAAGGTCCCTTTGGCCATGCCCCCTTCGTAGTTTGACCCCTAGTATCTCTACCCAGCCATCTTCTAACCCAAAGCTAATCCTTGATGATGTGAGGTGCTCTTTGTCATAGAGTGCAACCCCCCACCTTTCCTCTCTGTCCTGTTTCTTCTAAAGGGGTGTACCCCTGAATGCCCACCGCCCAGTCGTAGGTAGGGTCCCACCGGGGTCCTGTGAGCCCTACTAAGTCTAGGTTCTTACTTGCAATCAGGAGGCACAGTTCCTCCTGCTTACTCCCCATACAACGAGCATTAGTGTAGAGGCATCTGAGGCCTCCTAAGGGTGCCCGTGTCTCCCTCCCATTCCCAGGACAGTTGTGGTCCCCAGCTCCCTGGATGTTGATGCTTACCTGGGCTTCCCTTCCTCTTGTCACCCTGCATGCTGGTGAAGCATCCTCTCCACTTGAAGCGGCTCCTTCCCCTGGCGAAGCTAGGTGCTAACAAAGGCCGTGAGATGACCGCAAAGAAGTCCTGTGGTTTTGAAACTGAACAGGAAACAATAATGCCAGCTGCCAATGCAGCCCTGGCCTGTGTACTTCAGCCCCAGCCTGGAAAGATTCCTCAGTAGCAGGCAGAAGTTTAGTTTAATACCCAGAACCCAATCAGGCATTTGTCATTTAACATTTAATGACACTTAAGGTGTCATTTAGTGGGTACCAATTGTGGTGAAGGATTTTTTTTTTTAATAATGCCGAAGGACTAAAAAGTTCAAAAGCTGAAATGGGAAAATGGGGAAATATCATCCAGAGCCATCCAAGGAATGCAGAAACAAAACCCAAATTGTGAAATTTCTGCCTGATGAGATTTAAAATATTTCTCAATTCTCATTAGCAAAATCAAGTTTGCCTATTCCTCCTGTTTTATATACAGCACAGACAATGCACACATATGCTGTCACATTCCTATTTTAAGGTTTCTATTGTGTTTTTTAAAGAAAAACCTCTGTACCGCCAACTTGAACTTTAAACCTATGACAGCATTATGTTCATTAGAATAAGAATCACTTGCTATTTCCATTACAAAGCTCCCTTTTCCCCCTGGAGGTTATTTTAGCTGTTTTATAAATCATGTTGGGAGGAAAGTTGACATAAAGGTTGACAGCCCACTAGAGTTAATCATTCTTCTTCCTCCTCCCCTCTGTACAGAAAAGTAGTTTTTAGAGTTTCAATCCAGTTTTCAGTGGTTAAGTGTCCATATGTACAACATCCCTAACCCAGCAGAAAGCATGGAGGCACTCACTTATCTGCTCCCACTTAAAAGAATGGCATTGATTTCATCAGGGCAGGACAAAATCATAATTTAGCACTCTTGGGCACAGACAGAAATTACATTTTTTGTGTGATCAGGCCCCTGAAAGCACTTTACAGCCAAGTTGTGATACATGTGCATGGCTGCATGGTGTTTATAAAGTGGCTGATTGCGTGAAAAATTAACTCTCCTTAAATGAAGCCTGACCCTCCAGCTTAGGCTGGCCAAAGCCCATCCAGTAATTCACTGCTGTTGGCTTCCTTCTCCCTCCTCCCCACTCCCTGCTGACAGCCCCAGAGCTGAGAGGGAGAGGCAAGGTTGGGGAGAACGGAGGCACCTCAGCTTACTGCTCACCTGCAATCTGTACTATAATTTTCCAAATAGTATTTGGTCAGCTAATAGAGAGAGTTTCTTCTATTTGTCTTATTTCCTAGAGTCCCCAATCCTGAATGAGATTGCAGTAGGGCTGTGCAAATCTTTCGATCGTGATATGGATTCGGAGATGATTCAGAGGCTGAATCTACAAATCCAAATCGAATTGCTGGAAGCTTTAGGCTTTCCAAACCAATTCAGAGCTTCCAAATCGCTTTGGAAAAGATTTGGAGCCCATTCGGCAATTCGGCCATAGAGTATAATGGGGAAATATCTATAACTTTGTTGTCTTCTGGCTGATTTGGATAAAACTTGTCGAGATGTTAGCTCCTCCAGTGCACATGATCTGTGACAAGTTTTAAGGTGATGGGTTCAGAGATTTCTGGGAAACTGCACCTCAAATTTCTGAAAGCAAAATGCATGTCACGTGTGTGTTTTAAGCCACAATGGGGTGAAAACTTCAGGGATGGTATCCCCTGATAAGGCTAAAATGCTTGCCAAGTTTCAAGGAGACAGGTGTCGGGGTTTGGGGAAAACTGTACCTCAAGCTGTGGACAAGCAAAACTCATGACATGGGTGACACTGAGTGCGTTAAGGTGCAGCGGGGTGAAAGCTGCAGGTCTGCTAGTCCCTGCTGAGGTCACAAAGTTGTCAAGGAGATCGGTGCAGGGGTTCTGCGTTCTGGGGCCCTGCAGCTCTAGCTGCTGGCAGGCAAAATTTGTGACATGGGTGCTTGTGCAGCTCTGTCTGTCTTGGGGCACGGGGCCGGGGCCGGGACTACTGTAGGCCTGGGTGCTAAGATACTGTGTTACCAGTTATCAATTAGTCATGATTCACTCAAGGACCAGCTCAATACACAGTAGCTAGCTAACATAATGAGTTAATTAGCAAGGATTAACATCTATAAAACCACAGACTAAGGAGAGGAAAAATCAATACAGACAATAACTGTCCCAAGACAGAGACAGTCAGTTGCACAAGCACCCATGTCACGAGTTTTGTCTATCAGCAGCTAGGGGTGCAGGGCCCCAGAACCCCCTTGCACCGATCGCCTTGACAGCTGGCAGGCTTTGTGGCCTCAGCAGGGGCTAACAGGCCTGCAATTTTCACCCCACTCCGCCTTAACACACGTAGTGTCACCCATTTCACGAGTTTTGCTTGTTAGCAGCCAGAGGTGCAGGGCCCCAGAAGCCAGACTCCCCCTGCACCTATCACCTTGAAGCTTGGCAGACTTTGTGGCCTCTGCAGAGGCTACCGTGCCTGCAGTTTTCATCTGTCTGTGGCGTAATGCATACACGTGACGTGAGTTTTGTTTTCAAGAATTTGGGGTGCAGTTTCCCTGGACCCTCCAAACCTATCTCCTTAAAAATTGGCGGGTCTGTGGCCTCCACAGGTACTACCATCCCTACAGTTTTCAGCACGCTGCACCTTAACGTACACAGGGTCATCTACGTCACGGGTTTTGCCCGTCAGCAGACTGAGATGCAGTTTCCCCCAAACCCCTGCACCTATCTCCTAGAAATTTGGCAGGCTTTGTGGCCTCTGCAAGGGATACCATCTCTGCAGTTCTGACCATGCTGTGGCTTAACACATACATGTGATGTGAGTTTTGCTTTCAAGATTTGGGGTACAGTTTCCCCAAAACCCCTGTACCTATTTCCTTGAAACTTGGCATGGGATCATGCTGTCATCAGAGGCTACCAACCCTGCAGGTTTAATCCAGATCAGACAAAAAACAAGAAAGTTATAGATATTTAATTGATTCCCTATTATACCCTATGGCCATTATACCCTCTGAAGCAGCTCTGAAGCTTTGGAGCCGATTCAGCCGAATCAAAGTGGAAAACTGATCCAGAGCTCCGAATCAGACTGATGGCATCTGAATCGGCCAGATCCAAAGCCAAATCAAATAGCTGCCTATTTGCACAGGCCTAGTCTGCAGATGTTTTTGTAATACAGATATTAATAGTAATGATTCAAAGAATTGTCCCACTGCCTATAATCATAGAATTGTAGAAAATTATGGTTGGAAGGAACCTCACGAGATCATCTAGTCCAAGTTCCTGCTCGAAGCAGGAACATCCCCAATTAGAGCATCCCAGCTAAAGCTTTATTAGCCAGGTCTTAAAAACCTCCAAGGATGGAGATTTCACAGCCTCTCTGGCTAACCTGTTCTGATGTTTCACTACCCTCCTAGTGAGAAAATTCTTCCTAATAGCTAATCTAAACTTCTGTAGCTGCAGCTTGAGACCATTCTTCCTTGTTCTGTCACTTGCCACCACTGAGAACAATCTGGCCTCCATCTTCTTTCAAACCCCAGTTAGGTAGTTTAAGGCTGATGTTAAATCCCTTCTCAGTCTTCCCTTCTCTGGATAATATAAGCCCAGTTCCCTCAGTTTCTCCTTTTAGGTCATATACTACTATTCTTACCTGTTGTTACATTTTTATAGAGATTTTTTTATATAAGGTTAAGCACACACACTAACTAGTTTCCACAATAATTTTACCTACTCAAGATCATTGCTGATAAAGTTACAGATTGTTTTTTTAACATGTTAATACTTAGTTTGATGGTGCAGCTTTTGGATCCAAAGTTAGGAGTATTATTGTATAAAAGCCTCGTGTATAAGGATATGGATTGCAATGTTTCTTTTGATACTGTATCAAATATTGTGACCCTGGATATGTGGTACGATTATACAAGTCTAATCAATCTTTTCACCTGTGCTTAAAAATAAATAAATAAAGAGGTAGGCATATGAAGCACAGGCTTACATATTAGAGACTGTGTCTATGGAAGACATTTAATGCAGAGTAGACTAATTAGCTACACAGTGGGAATGTCTACATGAGATGCTTACTGCACATTATCTTAACAAAAGTGAGCACTAGCACATCATGGCAAAAACTGTGCTAATAGCCTGCTCCACAGTATTATTAGGCTAATGCACAGTAAGCATAACTAAATTACCATGCACTGGTACTACTGCACAGGTACTGTGCATTTAGTTAGTACTTTATTAAGACAGTAAAAACTAAATGCACAGTATCTAAGGTGCATTAGTGAACATGTAGACATGCCCTATAAACATCTCAGCATCTACACTTGCAGGGCAATTAGGCTGGAGTAAACTAATAAACTTCACAGCAGGAGAGTACCTGTATTTACAAGTATAATCATGCTGTAGAGTTTTGTACTCTATAGAACCAAAAATATAGGAGGGGCTGGCTGGGGCATGAGGGTACTTCAGTGCAGGACTGCCTGTTGGCTAGCCCCATGCTGAATTACACTAATGCCCCAGCCAGCTTCTCTGCATCACACTGAGCCAAGCAAAAGCAGCCCCAGACTGACAGGTTGACCCCCAGGACCCTGTACCAGCTGGAGCTGCTCCAACCCTGCTCAATGTGCTGCACTCCCAGGTGCACATGTAAGTACAATGCCTGTGAAGCAAAGCACTCCAGAGCAATAAGCTCCAGAATGTATTACTTATCATTAATTGCATTAATTGCATGTGTAGTCAGTGCTCAGTGTAACTTACCCAAATCTGGTACAGAAGCTGGCATGGAAATCTGGAGAAAAGAGAATTAAAATACTGTGTACTATGTTACAGTGTAGATGCCATATCGCCACACTTTTTTATCAAAGTATAGTTCTTTGTCCAAGGTAAATGGACTACTCTGCACTCCTGCAGATATTACATTTGAGAGACTATCAGTTTGTTAATTGTGTTTTACATAGTAACCAAGCGGGATGTTCATGCAATTAAAAGGCACTACAGAAAATGGAAATTAGCCACAAAAATATACACAAAAAAGGGTATTTTTTTTTGGTTCATTTCTATTATACCTTAAATGGAACATATGTCAGGGTTAGGACCATACATGGGTCTCTATCGCTGGTGCAGTCGCCATTGGCAAATAATCATCTGATTGTCAGCTTGATCTTGCCAACTTACACTCATCTGGTTATCAGGACTTCATGGGGACTCAGGATATCCCTGTGTGGTTCCTGTCTGTCAATGATTCAAAGCTCAAAGACTACACCAAGACTCACACCAGCTGTGGGGTGGTCCCTGGAGCCAAATGACAACTTGTTGATTGTCAGCCAGTTCTGTGGACTGCATCCAGCCGGTTGAAGCCCTGAACCAGATGACAATCTGATCATGGCCACCTCTGAGGACCATACCAGGACTTGAACCAGCCATGGTGTGGTCCCAGAACAAGTAGACAATCAGCTGCTTGTTGGACACCTACCTTTCAATTTGGTGGAGTAGGATATGGATATACCAGGGTAGGGCATGACTGGGAGCCTTGATTGCATGCACATGTAGAAGCACAATCAGATCAGATCCCATTGCACCTTTAAATTAATGTCTGTTGGTGGCTTATTATAATGATTTGCTATACAGTTTATCACTATCCTGGACAGCTGGTTTTCAGTCTGCTTTAGTTACTAACTTAATTTACATTCATGTACAGAGCTAATGTGACATATGTTGCTATAACTATGACATGGACAGATCTTACACAGAGGATAACTCTGCACAGCCGAGGTACTCATCCCTGTGCTGGATTTCATCTGGCTAGTACAGGTAGCAACTCATTGTAGTGTAAATTTGTCATGGTGGAGAGGCTTGTTTACCCCAATGGCCCTCAGAGCGATGTCATCTGGAGTCTTGTACTCCTGGTAGGGTCTCTTTTGGTAAGCAGAACTGAGGTGAGGTCCCAGACAAAGTGTGGTCCAATCTCCTGAAGAACCCCAATGACAGAACAGGTGTACTTGAGGATCTTCTGTGTTTTTGTGGCTGTGCAGTCAGATGAGGGCTTAAGTGGGGTGGAGGTCCCAGGTTGTCTTGCACCTCCTTGCCACTGGGTTCAGGGCTCCCTCCTGTCAAGCTTGTATGGTTGTTGCTTGCACCCCAGCTTCCCCATGTTAAAGATGTCACATGCAAGCCATGCTAGGGATGTTAGCATCTCCCACAAACCGAGTCCTGCAGTGACTGATGAGTGGTGGTGGGAACAGTGATTGAGCCTCTCCACCATAACAAGTTTATAGTACAAGGAGAGTTGCTTCCTGTACTAGCCATATGTCAGAACCTATGATCATAGTGATGCCAGTATCACCTGAGTCCTGAGAGGTCAAGATGATTGCAGGTTGGACCACCATTTAGTCAGATCAATCATGGACATGCAGCTTGTACCACACCACCATAAACAACCAAAAGGAATACAGAAGAGATTTAACATCAAGGCTCTACATGACCAAGCTAGATGTGAGGTTTTTCAACAGTGCCTTATGGAGAGGTTCTCTGACCTGCCTGATGACATTGAGGACATCCAGGCACATTGGAAGGAGCTTAATAATGTTATTCACAAGGCATACACTAAATCAATTGGATACTCCACTCACTGTCACCAAGATTGGTTTGACAAGAATAATAAGGAAATCCTATCACTTATCCATCAGAAAAGAGACATTGTAAAGTTGGCAAAATGAACCCTCCAACCAGCAAAAATGAGAGGCTTATCACTGGCTCAAAGCTGTAATTCAGAGGAGGCTACAGGACATCAAGAACCAGTGGTAGCAAGAGAAGTTCATGGAGATCCAGAGTTTTTTTGATCAACATGACATGGGAAGCTTCATTCAAGAAATAAAAGCCATCTATAGGCCACATTCCAATGGCCCAACTCCTTTGTGATCCCAGGATGGATCCACCCTTCTCACCTTCCATCAAGCAATGCTGGAAAGGGCACTTCAAGACTCTATTCGACTGTGAATCTGAGGTCTCAGCTGCCACCATTGAATCCATCCCTCAATACCTAGTAATAGAACCTCTTGCTGGCCCCCCATCCTTCAAGAAAGTCTGGGTTTTCATCATTCAGACCAAGAACAAGAAGGTGCCAAGCCCAGATGTCATTCCTGCAGGGGTCTTGAAATCTGATGGAACAACAGCAGAACAAAAATTTCACCAATTTCTCATCGAAATATGGGTTAACAAGGAAGTTCCACCTGACTTAAAGAATGCCACCATTGCGTCCATCTTCCAGAAAGGGAGGAAATCAGTATGTGGTAATTACTGAGGCACTGCCCTCCTTTCCACTGCTGGAAAGATGCTCACTTGCATCCTTCTGAATTGCCTCCTTCCCCTTGCTGAAGATGTCCTTCCAGAATCCCAGTGTGGCTTTAGACCATCTTAGAGTCCTACTGACATAATTTTTGTTGCATGACAGATCCAGGAGAAGAGTAGAGATTGATACCAGGAGCTGTTTATGGTATTCATTGACCTGACCAAGGCCTTTGATTCCATCAATCGTGAAGCTTTATGGAAGGTACTGTCTGGGTTTGGTTCTTGTGACAGGGTGCCTGAAACACCCTGCCACAGGGAGAATGAGGGAGAAACAAAAAGATCAAACTTACCCTGAGAAGCAAGGGAAGCCACAGTGAGCCTGGATAAGAAAGGCACTGCGCTCCAAAAAATCAGAGGAGTCAGCTGGGGCCCTGGCAGATCAAAGGCTGCCACAACAAACCCAACTGCAGGAAGAGGAGAACAGTGCAATCAAAGAAAAAGAAAAAGCTGCTTCAGAGAGGAAAAGAAGAGACAACTGAGTCAGATAAGCAGCAAATAGGAGGATGCCATCTCAGACCCAGTTAGGAAAAGGAGGATTTAAGGGATGCTGAGGAGGTATCCAGAGGTCAGAGGAAGTGCAGGAGCAGCGAGGAGAAGAGGAGGAGAATTGAGAACAGGCAAGAGGAGAAGACCAACACCAGTACCAGAAAGCTCTGGTCTTTCAACTTACCTGGTAGGAACCAATGAAGGATTTGATCTGGCAGAGAGGATCAGTGGGAGGACTGAGGAGGTAATCCAGCCAGTACTGGGGGACGAAGAGAACCCCTCTGGGGACTTAAGGGAAGAAGAATACGCAGGCAAAATTATTCCCCAAAAGGGGAGGGAGGGTGTGGGAGAGAGAAAGTCAGTTCCAGTCCCAGAACGGAAACAGGGACCTGAAATGGGGGATAGCTGTCTTGGGACCCATGCAGGGAGGAATGGGGCAAGGAGCCACTGAACCAAACACTCCAGCTGAGAGTCCTTCAGATGAAGGCAGGAATATTGGCCTGAGAGGCAAGTAACAGCGGCCTGAGAGGCCTGGAACATCAGGTGTCGTGACCGAAGGGGATGGGGATGGTGGAGCCCTGTGAAGAGCTGCCAACTTCCTGAGCCTAGGACAAATCTTTACTGTCTCCCAAGAGTGTCCAGACATATCTCCCATAACATCAAAGGCATGGCAGGAAATGTTTCCAATGACAGGACATTACCACTTCAGTTGGGAGGTGACGTGGTTTTGACCATAGAATTAATGTCTCTGGGAAGTCACTGAAGCCAAGAACAGAGCAAGATTTAAAAAGAGATTGTGCATGGAAGGCTGCTTTAGTTGGATACTGGGTCAGATCAATGTATAAGCTCCTCTGTATCTACTTAAGAAACTAAATGAGCTTGGAGGCTGGCTTCCTATGCCACCTCTGAAAGTGGTATATCTAGATCCGGTTTATGGCACATGAGTTAATTGACAGAGTGGTATTGAGTAGCTTTCCCTGCCACTTCCCATTCTGCAGGTAACCTGGATCCAAGCTGCTGAGCTGGCATCTTTCAAGAACATTAAAACTTCAAGTACATGCTGGGCAATGAGTACTAGTGCAGGGAGAAAATGATGGCTTGCCTGATCTCTTTTCTTCTTTGCCAAGTGATAAGAGAGGGGTTCATTACCAGGGGATGGAGGATGTACTTAGAAGGTAGGGAATGTTATTCCTAGCACCTGCAATAGGTCTGTCACTGGGTAAAATGTGTGACGATGGAACAAGGGAAATAAGAAATCAATACTGAGTCTGCCATAAAGTGACAGAAAAAGGAAATTCAGAGCCAAAGCTGCTACTCTGTGTCTTTGACATAGCTTGTTGTTCTTAGGTGTTGTGATACATATGAGGCCAAGATTTCTCCCATGGTATATATCATACATTCTTCCGACAATGCTGAGACAGTTAAAGATAACGATCTTACATTTATATAGTGCCTTTCATTCCAAAGTGCTCTATTAACTATTAAACTATACACAAGGGTCACCTCATGCTCCTCTAAATGCAACTACTTTTGAAATGAAACAGGGTGACTAGTAAACAGCCACCAATAATTTAGGACAGGAATTGATTAATACAGTTTCCAGCAAAACTGCAGTAAGAATGTAAAAGGGCAGAATGGGCCAAGGTCTTTTCTAAGTTGTCTTAGGCATAGTCCCATTGGCTACATCCATGAATAAGCGTGTGCCCATTGCCGCACCTCAGGACAGTTTGTGACACCACAAGAAGCATGCTGGGAATGAAAAAATGTTCCTTGAGCTGCATATTTGCAGTGTGGGCTCTAATTTTCATGCTAGAAAATCCCAGTATGAAAAAAACCAAACAACCCCACAGGGCACGCTACTGGAACATACCCAGAGGCACCTGGAGGCTGGGTCCTCCAAGGAGATGCTCTGGCACCGGCTAGAGCATCTCTATGGCTGCCCTGTGCCCCTGCTGCCCCAGAGGCAGTGCGCTGGGGCAAATAGGAGTGGGACAAGGCTGGAGCAGTGGATCGGTCCCAGGCCCTGTCCCAGGTAAGTATGGCCATTCGGGTGGAGGAGGGACTGTGTGTGGGAGACTGTGGGTGTTGGGAGTGTGTGAAGGTGGGGGGGGGGGACTCCTTAGAAGGCATGGGTCCCCTGTCCACCCCCGCACATGGTTCACAGCCCTTGCTCCTCCCCCCCCCCCACACAGCAGCAGCAGTGGCTGTCACTCCTGGAAGAGCCCTCTCAGTGGTGCAGCAGTGTCTCAAACCCGATGGCTGCACATAGAGTTGGCCTGGCCACAGGCACACCCTTGGGCAGGACCAGGCCAGCTCCTGCTGTCACCCAAACTCCCGGCACCACACACAGAAGCTGCATGCTGACTCAGTTCTGCCTGAGGACACATGCAAGCGGGCCAAGTCCATGCCCTGCACCATGTGCAGTGCATGGGTCTGAGGCAACACCATGCTGCCGGGGGTTTCTGCCAGGAGCAGGCATGAGTGCCCCAACAGCTGCTGCTGCTGCTGCTGCTGCTGGATGACTGTACATCATGTGGGTGGGGGACCCATCCCTCCTGAGCATCCCCCCCACTC
Organism: Caiman crocodilus; assembly: GCA_030014935.1. NCBI lineage: Eukaryota > Metazoa > Chordata > Crocodylia > Alligatoridae > Caiman > Caiman crocodilus. The sequence continues at coordinate 29,835,252 of JAGPOW010001296.1, read as the reverse complement.
CTATAGCCCCCCACAACAATCCACCCACAAACCTTACCCTCATCCATAAACCCTCCATTCACATACAGTAGAATCTCATCTTACGCGGGTTAGGTTCTAAACTCAGCGTGTAAGGCAAAAATCACATATAGTCAAAATTACCCTTGAAAATCCCTTAAATTGCCCATATTGGGGGGTCACCAGGACTTGATGTTGATCCAGGAGACAATGGGCCAGGCTTGGGTGATGGAGAGCGAGTCATAGACAAAGTGGTTGGCTCTGGTTCAGCTCGGGAAGTTGATTGTGTAGGCTCATCTGCTGCTGGTTGTTTTTTCTTGAAAAACATGGTGATCGGCAACTGTCGCTGTTGTCTTTTCTGTTGAACATTTCTTGGTGGTCTCAAATTGTCCGTAATACTATGTGTGATTTTGAGGCTTCGTTCCATGGAGGGATCATATTCAGAAATTAAATCATTCAAGTGTTTCGCTGCTTGGAACACTTCAGCAAAGTAATGAAGATTCCAGCTCACACTATGAAAGGCAGGAACTCATTGAGTGGAATGGCAGGCAGAATCGCCCACACTATTTAAATAGTTATTTTTTTTTGCTGAGCATGTAGTTGAATTCACATAAGTTAAGTGCACGTGTGATGCAACTCCACTGTACCCACCCACAAATCCCACACCCACAAACCCTCCACCCACCCACAAACCCCTCCCACCCCAACCCCCCACAAACCTCACACCCACCCCCCCACAACCACAGCCTTTCCCCCCCACCAAACCCCACAAAACTTACACCCTGCTTGCTCAGCAACAAGATGAGATGGGACCTGCTGGCAGGAGCCACTGCTGCAGGGGAAACTGCCATGTTGCAGTCCTGCCCCATGTCCATGCTGGTGCTGGGACATGTGGCTCCAGCCTGGGGGGGCTCCTCGTCCCAGGAACCACTTGGGTGTGTGATGGGCAGGGGAGAAGGGATGGAGGTGGAAGCAAAGTGGTATGTGTGTGTATGTGTGAGAGAGACAGAGAAAGAGAGATGGGGGTTGGGGATGAGGGAGAGCTCCAGGTAGGAGAGGCTTCCAAACCTGGACATATAGCACCCCCTACCCCACTGGAGCAGGAGCAGGTTGGCCTGGAAGGGAAGGGAAAGGGAAGGGGATTTCCCAGCCTAGTCCCTGAGCCCCGGTTGAGCGCTTCCCAGGAATGGCATGGGGATTGCTAGGGCTGCGTACAGGCACAGGGAGCAGAACAGCAAGGGCTGGCACTGTTTAGAGCCACAAAACAGTGGGTGGGACAGCTGCAGCTGGACTCATGTCCTGGTGCTGGGATGGAGCTGCTGCTGGGAAGGAGCTAGTGGAAGCAGGCTGCAGGTAGCAGCAGGTCAGGAGTGAGAGGAACTGGTGGGGCTATGGGATAGGAGTGAGGGGCAAGGGCAGGGGCAGGGCACCAGCATATCAGTGTTGCTCATTACCTCACATCCTGGTGAAAGAAGGGGGCAAGGGCAGCTCTGATTTTTCTATGACAAAAAAACAAAAACAAAGCAAACTCTGAAGTGTATAGCTATTAGAGTTCATTTTATTATGATGATAGAGGCACTGGTAGGTTTCCAAATTATTTTAAAATTGTAGATATATCAATAAAGCATTCCCCAACTTATCTCTCTACATATAGTGGGGTTTCATTTTAATTACAGAAGAACATGGATGTAGGTATTTTAATGAGAGGATTTGAGGTTTTCTATCAGAAAATTTGCAATTTTTAAACAAGGAACACCAGTATCTCTGCTACTGAGGCAAGTGGCGGTACCTGGGCAGAGGAGCCTGCCCAGAGCCAGCACCAAGGACCCAGCTGGAAGGCAGATGAGGTGACTGACCTCCTGGCCATTTGGGGCCAGGAGGGCATACATCGACAGTTTGAAGTGGGCCACTGCAAGGAGCACATCCGTATGATAGCTGCCCAGATAGCTGAGCAGGGACACCAGAAGACATGACAGCAGTGCCACATGAAGGCCAACTGTGCAGCCATAGCCCACTAGCAGCTGGCCCAGAGATTTAGGAAGCTCTGCTACAGTGCCCGTCTCACAGCCCAGGTGGCCGTGCGGTCCCCATCTGGGTCTAGCAGTTGCACAGCTATGGGATTGCAGGTCCAAGGGGGAAAATGCTGTAACAGGTGGCAGTAGGACACGGCCAGGCAGAAGCCACCACTGCCAGACTGCTGCAGTGGGTAGAGGGTACAGCAGCCACTCTAAGTCAGGGCTGTTTCAGCATTCCAGCTGGCACAAGGGGCTAGTGTCCTCAGATACCAACTGGCTGGGACTCAGAGGCCCTAAGGCCCACCTGGCTAACTAGTAGCTCCTATTGTATGGGGGGCTAATGGGTGAATGCTATAACAAAATACTTGGGACAACAAAGGCAAAAAATAGGACAGAAGTGACATGAGGGTCAAAACATGAAAATGAGTGTGCCTGAGGGGGATGCACCCACTGGTCCTCAAAGGCATCCAAAGAGCTGGCAGACGCTGCCTACTGGTGCTCTGCCTGGAAACGTGCATGGATGAGTGAGAGGAAAGAAGCCCCAAAGTCTCTGGGCACCTTCCCGGCCAGAGCCTGCTTTCTGGTCAAGTACAGTGCCCATTTGGCCAGGGCCAGGAAGAGGTTGACCAGGAGGTCCCGGGACTTGGTGGGGCCATGGATGGGGTGATCCAAAACAAAAAGGTCAGAGTGAGAGGAGCAGCCAGTCTTGGTCACCCATGCTGACCTGTGGGAGCCCCTCCCACAGGGGCTGACAGGCTTCAGCATTGGTCGGATCCGGGGAGAAGAGCTCTTCGTAGAAGGCCCATGAATGCTGGCGCATCTCATCTGGACCCATGAGGGGGGTGCTGTCACCCACCAAAAGGCAGGTTATGTACTTTCCCCCGCCTTCTTTTCAGGGACTAGAACAAGTGGGAGCCAGGATCCATCTCCTGAAGGAGATGGATGCATGAGTGGACAAACGCACCATGGGTGCCGTGGTCATCCAGAGCATGAAGCTCTTCCTGCCCCTCCTGACACTCTCTGAAGAGAGACAGGTTGGTTGGGTCAGTGGGCAGGCACCTCTCCAGCCCTAGCACTTCCTGCTTGAGCTGCTTCCAGACCACCTCCCTCTGTCGGGTATGCCTCCGAGTGTGGCTGCTGCAAAAACCTGGATGTGCACCCTCCCCACGTCCCACCATCTCTGAACCAAGGGGAAAGTTGCCTGCTGCTCCCACCAGACCAGACAGAACTCCTGAAAGGCCTTCCTGAAGCCCACATCCTCCAGCAGACTGGCATTAAAATGCCAGTAGGCTAACCCTGGCCCTGGACGCTAGGGCCAGGCTTTAGCGTGGACTGGGCCCAGACAAGGCGGTGATCACTGAAAGGGATCAGCTGGATGCCAGAGCAGTGGGCCCGGGCAAAGTGCAGCAAAAAGATATAAACCTGGTCCAGCTGGGGGTAGCATGCCTTCTCCTCCCCCACCTTCAGATAGGTGAAGGCAGGGGAGTGATAGGCTGACAGATACACCAGATATTCACCAGGGAGTAGTCCATCAGGATCTCCCCAAGGACACCCAAAGTGTCCTGGTTCCAGCCCCTGACTGACTGGTCTTGTGCATCTAGGGTGATGTTAAGGTCCCCTCCAAGGACCAGACACTCTCAAGGGTTGAGGGTGCCGATATAAGTGGCAGCCTGACAGAAAAAATCAACCAACTCTGGGTCCCTCAGAGGGGTGGACGTGGCCAGAAGGTTCAGGACCAGCCCCTGCACTTCGGCCTAGCGGTGGAGCAGGTGGCTCAGCATCATCTCAATGTCTTGGAGAATCTCTGGCTGCAGGTCTGGGGAGACCAGGGTGGCCACCCTGCAAGAGGTGCCCAAGAGGTGATGAAAAAAGACCCTGTCTCCCCACCCCAGTTGCCAGTTAGGCTCATTGGCTGTAGTCATCAGGGTCTCCCGCAAGAATACCGTGGGGTACCCCCACTCCTGAACAAATATCAACCAAAACAGAACCTTAGGATTTTGCCCAATCAAGCTATTACAGTTCTGGCTACATTTTACTTTTAAGTTGTTATTAAGCTGCTAAAAGTAGAGTACTGCACTAATGGGAGCTCCCGCTGGTACTGCCTCAATCACAATGAGCTGATTCACAGTTGCCCCTCATCTTGTACAGCCATTTATACCCATGCCAAGTGCAGTTAAAATGTTAATTGATGTGAAATTGTATGCTCACTTTGCACTGATGTAAACGACAGGAAAAGGCACAGAATGATGGTCTTTCCAGAGTGTAACAGGGAACACTGACCCGGTTACTGGGGGAGGACTACAAAGCCAGCAAAACTGGCAAAGGCCCTTTAAGAGAAGGGTTTCTATAGCCTGGGCAAAGGCAGCTGGCAGTCCTGGGACTAATGAGCTGGCTCAGGCCAACTAGTAGACCAAGCTGGCCAGAAGAAGCAGGGCTCATGGCATAAATAAGCTTGCCATCAGGCTGGAGGATCAGTAGTGCCCTGATCATGGGGAGGGTAGGTTGGTCCCTGCCATAAGAGAGCCATAAGGGACACTCTCAGTACTCCAGAAGGAGGAATGTGTTCTGTTGTGGTTTTCTCCTTTTATTTCTGGGTGGTTTGGGCAGCAAGCCCATGGGTCAAAGCCTGACCAAGACTATGTCCATTGTGGCAGGATGTCATCTCTGTCTTGCCTGAAACTCTGCTATCAAGTTGATGACCAATCTGACAATTTGGTTACCATGATCACTTCAGAGGGCAGACACCCCTGACCCCATCAGCTTCAGGTAACCCTGAGTTGTAGCCTGAGCTGCATACATTTCTGAGGGAGAGGGACATCTGCTCCCTCTGCCTATGCGACTGGCCTCACACACCTGGGTAAACCCATTGTTCTAAGCAATGGCATCATGACTGGGAAGGAGCTAGTGGCCCTGCCAGTCTACCCAGCAAACAGTGATGCATCTCAAATTGGGTGGCTGGCAGCCAACAGCTGCTGGCCTTCATTGGATTAGGTAAATGAAGCCATAAGGTCTTTATAAGTTAAAGGCTGCCCAGGAGGTGGGGAAGCAGCCATGATGAGAACTCGCAGAGAAGCCGGGCCATCTGAAACTCACTCTCTCTCTTGTAACTCATGGTCAGTGAACTGCTTGCCTCTAGGGGAAATCTCCACCGGTCTCTGGATGATACTTGTGAGTAAGTTGCTTGAAATCTAACTAGATATATAGCTTGCAGTAACACAGATGGGTCATCAAAGGCTACCATGAGACTGTTTGCTGTAAGGGATTTCTCTGAGATTGCTCTACTCTGTTCCCTGTTCCACACCGACTCCTTATAACCAATAAAGTTCTCCTCTGTACCTAGATTGGGAGACTTATTAGGAGTGGGTCTAGATTATGCCTTGGGGTCCCCTTACTTTGGCTGACTAAGACAGACCGCTATTTGTGCTTCACACTGAGGGAAGGACCTCAAGTTCTTGCAGTGAGTCAAGTACCCTCAAGGACTACTAGACCTGTGTTTCCTAGGGGGCACAGGGCCAAGATTTGTCCAGATCCTGGGTGGTGGCAGCATTACTCCGAGGCTTGTGGGTGTGCTCCAGGAAGGGGTTCAGCTGGACGTCACTCAGAGCCTGGAAGATGGTCAGGCACAGTGAGGCAGGTGGCTCAATGCTGGAGAACCCTGTACTGGCCCACCACATCCATTACCCCAAAGCAGAGGAAGAAATTTCAATTGGGATTTTTCCTTTGAGAGACAGAGAGAGGGACAGAGGGAGAGGATTTAACCCAGAAGGCCAGAGCCTAATTCTCTAGTTTTGCTGCTGCTACTGAAGAGCCAAGGTTGGATTGAGTGGGCCCAGGGCTGAAGGAAGCAGTTGGAGTACAACAATCCCTGCCTGAGAAGCACAGGGTTTGAGAGCGTGAAAAGGGGAAGACAAATGGCCCAAAGGAAACCAACCCCCTTCAAGGCTCCAGATGCTTCCTACTTAATTGATTGTATCTTACTTGCTATGCCTTGCTGAAGGATGATGGATTTGGAAGAGCAGGAAGGAGGGAGGGGACAGGGTATCTGAACACTGGAGCAAACGACCCCCCCCCCCCGCACAACTAGGTTTGCAGCACAGAGGCACAAGCCAGGTAGATCATCTACACCCCTTTTTTGCTAAGGAAGAGTGTCCCTTCTCCCAGAAGGAATCCATGGCCCTCTGGACATTATTTATGCCTGACTTTTATACGAAAGCTAAAATATATTATCTTCCTCCCAGGCACCCCTCACCAAGGACTGGTTAATGATCTCCCTTTGCTTTGCCTGGCATTCTCCCTGGCATTTGATTTTCAGATACGTTTCACTTCCTGTCTTACAATGTTGTTTGGGACTGGATGGGCACAAAAAAGGGAGAGAATAAAGACTCTGACCTATTTCAATTACAGATTAGACTATCAGCATGTTTACAAAGTTAGTCACATTTGAAACCTTAGCCTGTAATACAGGGCTGTTGACCCTTTAGCTATAGTGCTAGCACCACTCTGGCTGGCTCCTGCCAACAAAGTTGTGACTACGGAGGACTGTGCCATCATAGTTACGTGGGCAGCTGTGGCCTTTCACACCCCTAGCTGACCGAGCAATGACACAGCTAGGGTGTTGGAGCTAACAACCTACTCCGACAGAGACAATCGCCACTGAAGCTCTCCAGCACTGAAGCTGGGACTACATTTGGACGAAGCAATGATGTAAATACCTCCCTGAGTTTTGATAGTTATATTAACCTCCCCATTTCATGTTAATGCAGTCTTTTTGAATTTTGCTATTAAATACACCATGCTCCTAATACTACATTTTCGCTGTTCCTTTTGCCTGAATGAAGTCAAAATATATATGCTTTTATTATGTTGTTGTTATTATATTTCATTATTTCTCAAATGTGGACAGTTCAATGCCTATCTAGCCTGCACATGCTCTCTGCCTGAGGGCTCTGAGTCATGTTTGTTTTGAAAAAGGCAGCACTTATGGATTGTCAATCAAGTCAGTTGTTAGAAACCTAGAGCACTTTAAGAATTACTTTGCCTCCTCCTCACCCCTAAATATAGTGACTATGCGTGGGTCTAAGTGAGTTAGCTAACCTGGGGAAAGGTCTCATTCTAAATAATCAATTAAAAATCCATCACTTTAAAAATTATACAGGCCCTAGGCCAAATGCATCCCTGATGTACCAGTGCTGATTCTTTTACATTATTATTAAGTATTTGCATTCAGATGCACAAAAGATCCAAACTGTGAGTGCATCCCTGTTGGGTTCGGGGCTGTTCAGCCATATAGAAACAGGTCCTGCCACAAAGAGTTTATAGCTTAACTAGACAAGACAAACAAAGCGTGGAGGAAGGAAGTATTGTCATAGATGGGACACTGAAGCACAAGGAAATTAAGTGACATGCTCATGGTCTGATAGAAAAGGTATGGCAGAGCTGAGAACAAAACTCCGCTCTCACGATCAGTACCTTTATGCCTAATGTGGTTTTTGAGTATTTAAAAACCACATTCTTATTTCTGATCTCTATCAATTCTTCTCAAGGCCACAGGCCTGAACATATCCAAAGGGACATGTCTGACACCTTTAATTTCCATTAACAACAGCGGGACTTGAAGGGATTCAGTTCTTCTCAGAAAGCTGCTCAGCCCCTTAGCAGAACCAGGCCTGCAGCATTTAGACACCACACATGATTTCAAACCAGGAACATAAACATTCAGGACAGTCCAATTGATTGTAATGAAAATACCATTCCCACACCCTGGCAATAAGGTCACCTTGGGAAATGCCTCCAGGATACAGAGATTCCTTGGCAGATGCACACCTGGATAACCCCTAAGTGCAGGAATTGAGCCAAAGAAAGGAGGAGCAAAACTATCACAAACTTCACAGAGATTTTCTAGGGGAAACCAGCCTGTATCAATAAAGTAACATTGGATGCCAGCTCCAATGTAATTTATATGTGTGAGTGAGGCCCTGGTTCCTTAAACTCCTCCCCGCCCCTGCACCCCGCTCCACTTTTGGCCACAAGCATCCCATTTGGCCCAGCCAGCAAGCCCAAATTCCTCAGCTATTGATGGGAACTTTACCCCCTGACCAAAGTAAGTAAACTGGAAAGTTAGGCAGCCTTTCTAAAGCAAATCATTTTTAGGTGTCACTGAAATTCAGCAGCCGGAGCACTAGAACTTGAATAACCAGAGTGAACTTAAGACAAGTCTGTATAAAAAATCCATGAGGGGCAGCGGGAGATGCACATTCGGTTCCACCCTCTAGCTGAGTGCATCTCTCAGATAAGTAGTATTCTTTTATCCGCTCCCAGCTCCAGGTCCATTTCTTCAACACTGCATGAAAACCAGCAATTTCCCCTTTTATATTTGTTCATTTGGTTATTCCTTCTTAAGTGTAGATCTTTGCATTGGTCCCTCATAGATTTCATTTTGCGTATTTGGCACCAATACAGCAAGGCCACTTTGAATCCTAAGCCTGTTCTTTAAAGTGCCTGTTCGTCACCCACAATTTTGCTATATGTATACTCTATTCTTCAAGTCATTACTGAAGATAATAGACTACTACTGTGTCCAGAATAGACTTCTGGGAAAATGCAAGATTGTCCTACCCCAATACACCCTACAGCCTGATAGTTGTACCTCCTTCTTAGAGGTGGGAGATACAGATTCAGATCCCTCAAGCATTGGGACTCTTGAATCCCTTAGAGAAGGAGCCTTACATCCTGGGTGAGGGGCCTAACCTCTGAACTATTAGGAAAAAAAACAGGGAATGGTACCTTTTCCTTTGACAGTTTAGTCTTTTTTTCCCCCTTTCACTATTATTACAAATTTGCCAAGTGAGACATTTCCTTTCAGACTGTATGGAACGTTTCATACTGAATATTTTTTTCAGGTAGTTGTTTCAACAAGAAAAAAATACAAACAAAGATAAATAAATTCAGTTCAAACCAAACTGAATTTTTGTTTGCAATTACTCATTTTGGCAACCCAACCGAAAATCAATTATCACACAGCTGTACTCCAACCCACATAGACCTCTGGAAAATCTTATCTAGGAACACTGTTCTAAACAGCTGGATTATTTAAGTGAAATGCATTATTTCCAAATCTGTGAAATACTGAGCGCTTCTCACAAAAATCAGCTCTAGTTTAAAAAGTGGATATATTTAAGTATAAAAAAGCCCTTCCATTTAAAGGAACCTGAAGTCATTGTTATGGCCTGAATTCCTGATCTTACACATCAGGATATTCTTATTATTGTAACCTCTGGCCCCTTCCTTTCTCCCAGTCCTATTTCTTTGTTAAATTCACTGGTTGCATCCTGCTGTTTGCTTAGACTAGAATCCTTCAAAGATTTATGTACACACCTAACTTTCTTTATAGTATGTAATACCATTGACTTCAATGGCATGTGGGTATTAGGGCCTTACATTGGAAAGTCTTGTAACAGTGTCTGTCATTCGTTTTGCATTTAAAGCTCCCCACGCAATCCTCTGGCTACTATGCTAAGCAGAGTCCTGGCACATAATTAAGTACACTTATATTATATTGACCTTTTGTTACTATGTTGATATAGCAGCAAAGCTGCAAGCAAATGTTTCATTGTAAACTAACAACTTGATCCTGCAATACAGTATTCACAAGAACTTGTGTTCCTAATCTTTAATCAGACAGTAAAAAGAAAAAAAATACTATGCATTTGTTAGAAAGACTCTAATAAGCTTGTGTACTTTAGTACATTTTAATCACATCGCGCCACTTATTCTGTTATAGCACAATTTGTTGCAATACATCATCTTCCCCTACCTCCCTCCCATACCATTATAATGAAATTTGTTCTCCCAGGCTTTGACACATGCAGCTGAACAGGCTTCATTATGGCAACAACTTTTGCACAACAGTGGAAAAGATAAAAATAAATTTACAGATTTCAGAGATATACCAAATGAACCAGATCTTTGACTGGTATGCACTTTCTAACAAGAAACGTTGTCCCCTTAGTTTTTATTCTGATAACATATCTCTGACCATTGTAAAGTCCTTAGCAAATTTAATAACTCATGTCAGTAGTCTCAGTGGTTATATGAATAATACTATGGATGTGCCTGCTGGCACTGGATTTACAACCTAGTTCTGATACCCTGCTCTGGGAGAGCACAACCTTCAGACTGACCAGAACTCCTTCGGTCGATAATAAGCAAATTTTATTGATACCCAGTGATAGGAAATAAGAGTAAAGCAGGCAAAGCAAGCAAGATGATTACAAAATACATTACCCAAAATTTCCAGCATCCAAAATATACACAAGGCAAGCAATGCATCTAGCTGGTACGTAAATGCCACCTTGAGGTTCTTCACTTGCATTTCTGACATCAGCAACCTTGGAGGTTGGGGGCGATGACAACTTGCTGTTCTGAAAACTTCTCCTTTTGTGTTTTTTCTTCACTGCATTCTTAATTTCTCAGTACCATTGATTGGTTTTTCTTGTGGCTGTCATGCTGTTCATGGTCTGTTTTGTCAGCCAAAATCCTATCTTCATAAACCTATCTACATGCACGTACCTTAATTTGGTCATTTCATTCCAAACCGGAAAGCTCAGGGGGTTTTGCAACTGGGAACAGTAACCCAGGATAATCTAGGTGTTGCCCTGTGGAGTTAGGCCAACTCTCAGAATCTCAATATTGTGCTGTTAGACAGGAGGGTGTGACACAATTGCATATATACAAACACACAAATCAATTAGGTGCATGCATATACACACACACTGCCAACTCAGGCACATATATGTCCAAACTAGCCTAGGCACGCATATACCTATCACGAATTCAAGCACCTACACTATACACCCCAAAAGTTAGACAAAAATCCATTGTCCATACGTGCACACATACATCACTAATTCATATATCATACCCACAATGACATATGTGTGTGTGTATATACACACACTCAACCCACCTACACATTGGCAAGTTCCTCACTTGGGTGGCATAGTATATATGTGTGTGCTTGGGTACCTGCGATAAGGTTAAGGTGAGAGAGAGAGAGTGTTACAGTGTAGAGAGTGAAAGTTGCCAGAACTGAGATTAGAACCAGTAGACTAGAGAGAAGCTGGCTGAGGAACTGAGGCTTGGGGTTACTTAAGGTAGACTGGGGCTGGAAACTGAGGCAGACAGCTAAGATATTGGGGGAGAGGGGGCAGATAAGTGGTGGCAAGGAGGAGACAGCTAGGAAAGAGAGAGAGAGAGAGAGAAAAGCAGAAACCTGGGAGCTTGGGGCTGGAAACAGGCTGACAGCTTAGAGACTGGGGGGGTGGAGCAGGTAAGTGGTGGCAAGGAGGAAACAGTCAGGAAACAGACAAAAACCCAAATCAGGGTTTCAAAATAACAGGCTTATTAAACAGACAACACACTATTAAACATAACATGAAGTTATGGGTCCTCCTCCTCCCCCCCACACAAGCACTCACAATGGCAGCAGGAGAAAGAGACTCAATGGAAAGGCTGAAGTCCAGGTAGGGAAGAGAAGCAGA
>JAGPOW010001296.1:29784211-29798385 GCA_030014935.1 Caiman crocodilus | reverse complement strand
TCCTACCCTGTCCTCCAGGTGTTCCTGAGCAACAGCACCAACCAGGCAATGTTCTGCCTCCAGTGGCTTGCAGCAACTGCTGCCACCTTTCCTGCTCAAGCCTGCTCTTCTGGAGAGCAGCTGAGTTCTCTTTTCCAATCAGGCAGACTCCCGATGCCCACGTGACCCTTGATTGGAGAGCGCTGCCACGTGTAGACTGCCTCTGCTGCCCACTCAGGCTCTTTGAGTGGTAGGCACCACAGGGCCTGCTACAAGCAGGCATCCAAAGGTGCCCTGCCACAACGGTTCCAAAGAAGATGGAGCAAGACTTTTCTCAGTGGTGGCAGATGACAGAACAAGGAACAATGGTCTCAAGTTTCAGCAAAGGAAGTTCAAAGAGTTTTATGGACAGAGAAATTGAGGGGAAAATATGGTATTTGGATGGGGTTTTGAAGGACTCAAGCAGTGTTAAAACCAAATGAGTGGAGCCCAGATGAGGTGTACCTCCCATTAGAGGTCCAGACAGGGCCAGATTGGGGTAGTGTAATATATCGCAGGCAACCAAGGCAATGTGGTGGATGTGGAAAGGAAGGGCACCTGGCTGCACACTTCACTCATAGTGTGTGACAGGTGTGAAGGGATGGGCACAGTGCCAGGATGGGGCAGAGTGCCAGGAGTTCATAAAGTATACTGTTTGTGTGCAGAAGGGGTACTTGTACCATAGGTACCGAACAGCTTTTGCCACAAAGGTCAGACTCCCTGAGGAACCACAAGAATCAGAAAGGGACAGTGAGGGACGGGAGGGAAAACTGACGTAGAAATATGACAGAGGGGACTCTGCAGGGAGACAGAAGGAAGTGGAATTTCTGTAATAGAGACTGCACAATGGAGATGAAATGGAAGAGGAGGAGGGAATAGCAAATAAAGGATCAAAAGACATGGAGGTGGGGGAAGGGAAGAAGGAATGAACCTGGCAGACAACAAAAGTGGAGATGGATCAAGGAAAAGAGCCAGAAAGACAGGCAGGGGAAGAAAGAAAGTGCAGGGACAGAAAATTAAGGAAAAGAAACCTAATAAGGGGGGAGGCGAGTAGGAGTCAGAGCCAGAGAGCAGCTTCCTGCCATTAACTTCCCTAGTCTCCAGCCCCAAGTGAAGAATAGAGGGCAGGAAGTGGTGCAGAGGCAGGAACGCTGAAGCCTTCCTGAATGCAAAAACAATCACGTAGCTTGCAGGAGCAACAAGCATATGAAGGGGAGTTGACCCCAAGGAGTAGCAGCATAGAAGGGACAGGCACACTCAATTTAACACAAGCACAATTGCACTGATTATAGCTTCAATTAATGTCAAGAGTATCTTAACAAGGAAAAGATGGAAACAGGTCAAACCAATGTTAAATCAAGTAAAGGCAGACATAATCTGTCTACAACGTTGTGTTATACTGGGGGAGAAGTATTATAAAAGATTTGAGAAGAGGTGGAGATGGAAACCATCTTAGTGGTCAAGGACACAAGAGAACAAAGTAGCTGGGGTAGCAATACTGTTCAAGGATCCAGGGATGAAAGCATAACAGGCTGAAGACATCATCAGTGGCAGGCTGCAGCAAATGATAATAGCAGTCAGGGAGATCAGAATTAGACATTTTCAACATCTGCATCACCAGAGCACAAGGAGAGGAAGGCTCTGCTTGGAAAGCCAGCCGTTTATGTGGTTGGAGGGAGATTGTGGATTATAATGGGAGACTTCAATTATATAATAGAAGTGGGTGACGAGTTGCCTCTGTATTTGTATCCAAAGCAATAGAGGTAAGGAAGAAAGAAACCATATGTGTAGCATTTAGTGATCACCAGATGCTGAAGAAGGGACTGAATCTTGGTAAGAGCCCTGTTAGGGGAAGCAAAGTATGGAAAATAAACGTGCGACTGTTGCAAGATGAGGAGGGAGGTGAAACATACAGGAGAGTAAAGGGGGTAGAGAACAATGAAGAAATATTTTAAGAATACCAAAAAATGGTGAAGAAGAGGACAGGAGAATAATTCAGGAAGGAAGGCTGAAGAACCATGGGGCAAAGAATGAAAGAGCTTAGAGATGATACAGGAGCTGATAAAGGAAACTGCAGAAGAAAGTCAGGTATGAGAAGAACTAGAAGAAGCATGGTAAGAAATAGAAAGCTGGCTTAAAAGAAAGATGAGAGGGACAAATGCTTTTACCACAAGCACCCTGGGTGGGAGAAACCGAAGAGTGGTCCCAATACTTTTCAGCTACAGTGAAGACAGTGAAAGGAGAATTAAAAGCGGTGTAGGAAGAAGGTGGTACTTGGGTGGAAAAGCAGGAGGTGTTAGAGGCAACAAGATGATTTTATGAAGAACTATATCAGAAGAAGGAAATAGGCAGGAAGAAGATTAAGGATTTGCTGGAAAAAACTGGAGAGAAAGCAGAGGAGGAGGAAGCAAAGAAGACAGAAGGAAAAATTAGCTTAAAGGAAGTAGAGGAGTGACCGGGCACACCTACAGATGAAATTAATGTGACACAATAAGCTCTGATGCATATTGTGCTGCAGTTTACACTCCCAGGTGTTGTGTTTAAATGTGTGCCAAGACCCCAGCACGTTGAGCCAGGTCAGAGCAGCTCTGATGGGCAGAGGGTCGAAGGGCTCAGACCTGGCTCAATGCGATGTGGAGGGGCTGGCTGGAGCATGACTGTGCTCCAGTGTGGGGCCAGCCTTTGACCTGAAGTATCCTCATGCCCCAGCCCCGCCTGTCAGCATCTACATGTGCATCCATGCATATTATACATGGATGTAGTAGTTAGAGAGACTTCTGATGTAAAGTGTGCTAAAGCATACATCAGAATATGGAGAAGCAATAGGGGCTAAACTAAATTGATTGAAAATCAGCACAGTTTTAGGACAATGGCAGATTGCTTTCTTCCTTTCCCCCTGGCTTGCTCCCCAGCCTTTTGGCTAGGAGCAGGTGAGACGAGGGGGCAGTAGGGGAGCCCTGGGTTTTCATGTAGGATGCCTGCCACAGATTTGGGGAGTATCTGGAACCCCAGCTGCTAGGTCTGGGAAGAAGGATACTTGCCCAGTGATAGAGCGACACAGACTTGAATGACTGAGCTCTGCTCAGTCGAAATTTGGAACTTCACTATTGAAATAAAAAAACTTAGAAATCAATATGTTTGCCTAATATGGGCCGTGTGTTATAGTCATGCTCATTGTTGGCTGTATTTAAGCAATTTCCTAGTTGGTTTCCATCACTGAGCACGTGCTGATTTTGGCAGCAGTTTAACAATAGAGAATTTATTTAATGTAATTTCCTTGTATGCAAATGTAAGACAAGGGCTGTTTTTTCCCCATGCTGTTGGGTGCAGGGAGTGGGGGGAATGGGACGTGACTTTGTCTTGTACTCTTAGTATAGCAGTGACCTTGTTGACAGCTCCCAGGCCAGACTTTGATCTCAATTCCACACAATCTTGCAAGGTACTGTAGTGCTGGATACTAGCAAACTATTTGTAGTGAATAATTTACTCAATAATCCCTTTTTCTATTTGCAAATGATCGGTGAGCAGGCCTTATTTGTACCAATGTATTAATTATGCATAAATGAACAGGCAATATTTGTGAACATATTTCAGCCATGTTTTCTGCAAACTATTTGCTTCCACCTTCTCCCTCTATTTGCTATCTTTTATCTGTAGTATGTGATTGCTTGTCTAAATTGCATGGTTTAACACATGTTTCATGATTGCATGACTGAAGTCTGCTAAACAGGTTCAGAGGTGCAAACACCACCAAGAAAAGCAGGTTTCTAAACCATTGCATGAGTCCTTTTGAATGAATATTTTTGAAAAGTAAATAAGCACACAAGCTTGTACATGTCAAATGGTTGTTCAGAGTCCTCACAAAAGTTTGTGTGGAAGTATTGCCTAGAAACCCTAAACCCACTAGGACCCTATTGTTTTTTATTCTGTGCAAGCACAGAATAGAATGTTTGTGCCTCAAAGAGCATAACATCTAAGTAAAACTATGTGTTTTTCTGCAATTTTATAGTAATGTTCCTGCATTTCATACCTCCAGAGTATAGTCTTTTCCTGGCTCTGTATATATTTATCCAAACTACTGTCATAGGGTGCAGTGTTCTAATGTACCCCATGTCACTTTGTAGTTGGTAACTTCTTCAGTAGGACATTTTCCTCGCATTTTATCATGTCACAATCTGGAACACCAAGCACCTACCATTATTTCTGAACTGTACATTCATCCAAAAAGGCTCTCACCCCACAAATAAAGGTCTGGACCAAGGTACAATGAGTAACGAGCATCATTAGTTGAAATTAGATGGTTCATCAGTATTTTCCAAACTGGCTCTACACAGTACCTGGCTCTTCTGAAAAAGGGGATTATCATAGTGAAATGATGTATGTGTCACTATAACTGTCTGTGCATTATAGTAAATTGAATTGAAACAGGGATGAATTTTACTCATTTTCTTAAACACTTTTCAATACCTTCCTATTCTTCTCAAATTTAGATGGTACATATTTTCAGTTAAATCTGAAATATTGAACCTAACAGTTTTTGTGGTTTGTTTTATTTTGTAAACTATTCATTGATTTATTAACAAATATAGGAGACAGTATTTGTCAATTTTACAGAACAGCTGTTCAAGGAAACAACAAATTTATGTTATCAGGGGTGATGAATAGCAGCTACAGATCTGGTAGGAATGTATTATTAGCGCATTCATTATCAACTTAATGATGGTGAGAAAATGGAAACACAGAAGTGGACAGATGGAATAAGGTATACCACTGTGTTCTTCTTCCCTGCAGTTGCAAAAAACTGATGTTACCTATGTAACCTTAGAAAACTGTCTCTCTGCTGTGATATACATTGAGTGAAAAGTTTCTAAAATACTTTTCAGTACCCACTTTTCTAATGGAGAAACAGAGCTCAATTCTGGGCCCTGATTCTGCAGCCTCTGATTATTCATAGATTCATAGATGTTAGGGTCGGAAGGGACCTCAGTAGGCTATCAAGTCCAACCCCCTGCCCTGGACAGGAAGGAGCGCTGGGGTCAGACAACACCAGCTAGTAGGGCTGTGCAAGGCTTTGGACCATGCTCCGGATCCACAGAAGCTTTGGATGCTTCGGCGTCTGAAGCAGCACGTTCGAATCGAAGCGTTGGCTTTGTTAGGCTTTCTGAAGTGGTTCAGAGCTTCTGAAGCACCCCTGGATGAAGTTCATCCAGCCCTGCTGATTTGAACACACCCAGACCCTCCAAGTGCCCCTTCACTAAGTCTGTTCTAACAGTTTCATAGATTGCATAGACATTAGGGCTGGAAGTGACCTTGGAAGATCATCGAGTCCAGCCCCCAGGGGCAGGAAGTCAGCAGGGATCATAGGATCCCAGCAAGATAAACGTCCAGATGTCTTTTGAAGGTATTCAGAGTGGGTGTTTGAACCACCTCCAGTGACAATCTATTCCAAACCTTGGGGGCTTGGACAGTAAAGAAGTTCTTCCTTATGTCCAGCCTGAAAGAGTCATGGAGGAGTTTGTGACCGTTCAACCTTGTTATCCCTGGGGGCGCTCTGGTGATCAGACGTTCCCCCAGATCCTGGTAAGCACCCCTGATGATCTTATAGATGGCCACCAGATCACCCTTGAGCCCCTGCGCTTTTCCAGGCTGAAGAGTCCCACGGCTCTCAGCCTCTCTTCATAAGGTCCGCTTTTCTGACCTCTGATCATGTGCATGGCTCTCCTCTGCACCATCTCAAGCTTTGCCACATCCATTTTGAATTGTGGAGCCCAAAACTGGACATAGTACGGCCTCACCAAAGCCAAGTACAATGGGAGGAGGACATCCTGAGATTTACTTGAGAAGCCTCTGTGGATGCAAGCAAGCCTTTTGCTTGCTTTACTAGTAGCAGTATAACATTGCAGGCTCATGTTCACTTGTGGTCAGTCATGACCCCCAAGTCCCCTCATGTGTCCATCTATGATCCACTTGGGAGATTTGATTTGGTCTGTGTCTGGGAATACAGTTGCAAAGAACTCATTGAAGAGCTCAGCTTTGTCCCCCCTCTCAGTCACCAGTTGTCCTAGTTTGTCCCCTGGGGGTCCTATGCACCTTCCTTTTGATCTCGACATACCTGAAGAAGGACTTTCTGTTGTCCTTAGTTTTTGTCTCCAGCCTAAGTTCTAATCCTGCTTTGGCTTTCCTAACTGATTCCCAGCAAGTGCAAGCCAGGGGGGTTTACTCCTCCTTGGTGGCTACCCTCTGTTTCCACAGCCTGTATACCTCTTTCTTTGCCCTTAGGCTTTCCTGGACTTCCCTGTTCAGCCAAGAGAGCTTCTTGGCCCCTTTGCCCCTTTTATGCACAATGGGATTGTCTCCTACACCTGTAAGATCACTCCCTTGAGGAACAACCACCCTTCCCAGACCCCCATTTTGTCAATATTCTTGGGCTTTAACTAACTAACTAATCTCCTGAGCACGCTGAAGTTAGCCTTTCTGAAATCTAGCACTTCAGCCCCGCTGGTTAGTGTACCCACACTTCGCTGGATAGTGAATCAATCAATCGATTGTTACTATCCCCTACGTTATCTTGTACCTGACATTCCCCACCGGGTCATCCCCTGTAGCTAACACCAAGTCCAGCAAGGCGTTTACCCTAGTGGGATCATATACCTCCTGCATTAGGTGAAGGTCCTGTATGCAGGTTAAGAACCTATGTGAGCAGTTAGATTTGGCTGGCTGCTGCTCTCGGCAGATGTCGGGGTAGTTTAGGTCACCCATGACAACCATATCTCTCGACTGTACGACCTCTGAGAGCTGTCTGGAGAATTCCAGGTCTAGCTCATCTTCCTGGTGTGGTGGTCTATAGTAGCCCTCCCACTACCAAGTCCCTTTCCTCTTGACCCCCTTATATCCTGACCCACAGTACCTTGGTTTGGTCATCTTCCAATCCCATCTTGATTATAGAGGATGTGTATTGTTCCTTAACATAGAGCGCAATACCCCACCCCTTTTTTTCCCCTACTCTATCCGGTCAGTGGGAATTAGGCAAATAATTTTTTTTCAAGTCAGTAGGTAAATTGTCATGAACAAGGGTTACTCACATGAGTAAAGTTTGCAGAATGAAGACTTTGGTAACTAGATTAACCAAGGGCAAAACCTGATGCTACATTTCAGATTTACAAAATGAATCTTTGTATTATCAATGGGACTATTTCTATGAATAAGGGCTGCAAGGATTGAGCTCTTAAAAGCAACCTTTGCTACAATTACCAATCTAACCTATGCATACCACAGCGATTCCCAAATGTTACTAAACTTTTCAAAGGAAATAGACCTTGCGCTCATGTTCATTTTGATTTTGCTGATTATGGCAACAGTCTGCACTCCATATACAGAGATACTGCATTTGAATTGTGTAGGGCACAGGGCTTTTGCTTTCTTCTTTTCTTTTAGTCTTGTTTCATGCTTCCTTAGCATCCCAAACAAAAAGATGGGTCAAAAGCCTAAGAAGGAGTAAAGCACAAAGATTCTGAATTTGGGAATTAATAACTATTCGCAATTTGGGAAAGCTCCTAAGATAAATACAGATCTCTTGAACACATAGAATTGGAATAAAAAATCCTCTGGAAGAAGTTATTCTGATACGACTTCTAGTATGTCTGCTTCTGTTTGCAGAATGCTTTCCGGAAGCGTTTTGGTACATCCAGGTTTAGTCCTTGGCCCACATATAAATTCTTGGGTCCAATTCTGTCCTCAGATCATCGTAAGGTGGGCTTAGTTCTGATAAACTCAGCGTATCTATAAGTAAAGCAGGCTTAAGTTATTAATTAGGTTTTGAAAGCAAAACAGAAAGAATGATAATTATTGAATATTTGTATTATAGTACAGCAAAAAAGGCTAGCAGGATGGATATTTCCGA
This sequence comes from Caiman crocodilus, assembly GCA_030014935.1. Classification (NCBI taxonomy): domain Eukaryota; kingdom Metazoa; phylum Chordata; order Crocodylia; family Alligatoridae; genus Caiman; species Caiman crocodilus. Next base: position 29,790,467 of record JAGPOW010001296.1, on the reverse strand, counting down.
TACTCAGTACAAGTGTATAAAAACCCATGTTTTGAAAAAATGGTTGTGAATTTAAGAAAATGTTTAGTTAAACTCCAATTCAAAATGTGAACAAAAAATTAAGGATTGCATATCGGGTTCCCTCCCTCCTCCAATTCCTCTTTCTTATGAGGGGGGGAAGAAATCTCCCAAATTTGCGGGCTTTGTTCTGGACCCCGGAGTCATTGCTGAGTAACACGAACTCACGTGTGTAGTTTCTTTGCCATCAATAGGAGTACTTGCTGGAGAAAGTGCTATTTAATGGGACTGAAGGGTGCAGAATCTGTGTGGACGATGTATTACAGTTTGAAACAGGAGCCCTGATTTTGCAGTCTTTACTCAAGTGGATAGTCCTGTGTTTGATGATTAATGAAACAGTCACACAAGGGTTGCAAGTACAGGTATTTTATTGGTGTAATGAGGTTTACAAGTCTTGCCAAGGTCAATGAAACCTCTAATATAAGTGTCTAGCACAAGTTTTACAGTGCAGATGAGATTTTATAAAATATACCCATTTCTGATCTGCCACATTGTGAGACTGTTTATGAAATCTTTCTTTTTTATCCAACACTCGTTTTTCTTCCTTTTTCTATTTCTGATAGCTTTGTAGGATTTGTTCATTATGACTTAGTTAGTTTGAAGACTTTGCCACAGAGATAAGAATGGTACAGTCACCGGATCATTGACATTTACTTGAGGGAGAAACTGAGCCTAATTCTGGGACCTGATTCTGCATATTGGCAGATTAAAAAATATTATAGCATGTATTGGAATTGCTCTTAATTCTGCTATCATGTGCCATTCAGCTTTTCAAATCTACACCAGCTTGTTGTGTAATGAAAATTTTTGCTACTTGATTTTTTCAAAAGGGCTTAAATCACTTGGGAACCAAAGTTAAGTGCTTAAACCATTTTTGAAAATGGGAATTCAGCTCCCTGAGCACACTGGATCCCATGTAAGCATAAGATCCCACGTGCCCAAGCTGTAACATTTGCAGAGGTGTAGCAGGGCAGCCGTCTCTCACCCATCCTCACTCCTCTCCTTCAGCTTTCTCCAGGCCAGGCACAGAGCAGAAAGCTGGGCAGTTTCATGGAGTGCAAGGTGTTCTGGAAGTCACCGATCTCTAGACTGACAGCGAGGATTCCTGCTGCCAGAGGAAAATTCTCATCACATTTTCTTTTGCTGCTGAAGCCTATGTTCAGAAGGGGAGAAAATGCTGAATTTGGTGGCAAAAATGTGGGTCAGTTCTCCCCTCAGCAGCAAGAAACTTCCTGTGACTACAAAACTATGATTTCCAGGACACTTTGTGCTCTGGGACGTACACTGCCTGCACCAACAATGTGTGTGAAGGGGGAAGGCGGGCAAGCAGTGATCCTGCACCAGCAACGTCTGCCAAAGCGTGACCCAACTGTTGAGCCCCAGCTCAAGTTTGAGATCGCGCCTGGAATGCAGATGCCAATATGCACACCAGGGGTGGAAGTATGAAGAAACGTTTATTGCTAGCAATAAATGGTGCGAGCGGAATAATTCACGTAACAAGCACCCCAAGTATTATCTCTGGGTATTTTTATACAGAAGTTTGCAAAGTTTTGCAAGCGTGCTGTTCAGTGATTGGTTACAAGTGAATGACGCAAGAAGTAAGCCATGTACCTCATTTACATACACGTATGTTTCATTGGCATACTTTCTCTCCACCTAGGGGTGTGCTTTTTAGTATTATAATGAGTCCTTTGACCCAGTTCCCTGTCTTTTCTTATTTTCTTTTAAGCCTTTCTTACCTAGTTACCGATGTCTCCTTCTTATCATCACAGATGGCCATTCTTTACATAACAGTCTCTTCTCCTTATTGCCTGCTCTATGTCACGCTACCGAACATTCATGTTTTAAGACTCTCCGAAGACCAGGGTGCTCAGGCTGCAGTTTTAATGCATGCCCCTTTTTAATGCATTGTCCCAGGTGTCCAGATTGTAGCCTTATTGGTCTAGAGGCAAAAGAAACCAAAACTTGTGGCAGAAGTACTGTCTTTTATTAGACCAACTAGATAGTTGAAAAAAAAAATCCTTATTTGGATTTTGTCAGGCAAGTTGTCAGGCACAGGCACCCTCCATCAGACATAAGAGCTGGTAAAGCTTGTAAAAGTTGTCCTAGGCATAAATAAAAGATACCACCTCTGATTCTTTTCCTAATACATTGGGTTATGAATCCTTAAGCCTCTGATGCACAGATACTCACCCCCGCTGGAGTGAAGGGGAGTAAACTGTTGTGGCCAACTCCCATGGTTTTTGGTGGTGTTCTTCAAGTCCATGCTTTGGGAATGTGCAAACCTTAGCTTTTATATGTGTGTGTGTTTGTATATATGTATGTGTGCATATACACACACAGATAGCTCTATGAAAGAGCTAAGTTATATATATATGAAATATATATGATACATATATATGAAAGATACATAAGAAAGAGATAGATACATCGATCTAGGTCGCTCTCTGTAGAGAGAGAGTAGCTTATGTGTAGCTTTACACCCAATGCGTGTATCTATATGTGTAGCTTTCTAGCTATATATATACCAAAGAGCTAAGGTTTTCACATTCCCAAAGCGTGGACTTCAACCACGCCAAGAAATCATGAGCCCTGGCAATCCTGAAACTTCTATAATAGGCCCCTAACTTGTATTTCAAGCTGTCCCGAAGTCTGCCAAGACAAGCAACAGCTACATCACCACCACTGCAAACAGTCTTTGCATTTAAGGGACAAACCCCCCCCCAACCCAACAGGGCTCCAGGCTGAATGCGGCACCCTTGGCCCCGTGGCATCGCCTTCCGTCCTTCCTCCAGGCGACCCGGCGGGGTCAGCTCAGGAGGCCTGAAGGGGAAGCTGGAGAGAGGTCCCGGGGCTGCCGGGGGCGGAGGCGGAAGGCAGAGCAGAGGGGCGGAGCGGGCGGGCCCTGACGGGACGCGCTGCAGCCCGGGCGGGAGCGCCGGAGCCGGAGCCGGAGCCGAGCGGCGCGGGACGCAGCGTGCAGCCCTAGCCGGCAGGTGCGGGGGTGCGGCCGGCTGTAGGCTCCGGCCTCTGCCCCGCTGCTTCTTGGGAGGAAGGGGCCCGGGCGGGCTGGGAGCCGCCCCGAGAGCCCCGCGCGGGAGTTCCCGTGGGGTCCTCAGGAGGAGGAGGTGGAGGTCTAGTCCCCCCAGCCAAGGGTCCCTCCTGGGCTTGTCACTGGGCCCGGCAGCTGCGCAATGGACGTGCCTCCCGTGGCCTCCTGCCCCACGCAGGAGCAGAGCCAAGCCCCAGGTGCCCAAGGCCACCGGCCGCCCTCTGTGCAACGGGGCAGGATCGAGCCTGGCGCTGGTGTCGGCGTGGGAATGGGGTTCCCGGGTGCGCTGTCCGAACTTGGAGCCGCGGGCGCCTAACGCTGTTCTGTTTGGGAATGGCTGGCAGCCCGCGACCCGAGCGCCTGGACTTTGCCCGAAAGATGAGAACGGCGCAGGCACGGGATCGTCGACATGGATCCGGTCTTGCCAGGGCACTGTACAGGCAGAAAGCCGCAGTAAATAAAGAGAGCTGTCGCCTTGCACAGTTCCTCCAACCCTTTCCGGGGGCTCGGGACAAGCTGGCCTGGAAATACAGCTTTCTGGTAGTCTTCGATCAATGCTTGAGGCAGCTGCGTGTTGAAAAAGTGCAAATATTTAATCAGCCGCTGTGCACGTGAGCCAGGATGAGTTCTGGCCTGAATCCTGGGATGGTACTCTGTGGTATTTGTATGAGGCAATAGCTCATAAAAAGTTTTGCAAAGTCCTTGCCCTGGGCAAATGGATTGCAACAGTTGGAGATAAGGGAAACGTGTCCGTGCAGGAGTGCTGTAGACGACTTTAGACAGACCGTCCTGGTAGCAAACCCTTTTTGAGGCTCCATTACACGAAGAGAACCAAGACGGGTACAAACCTGCATGTTTAAGAAGGAAGCATGACGTTGTTTCCAAGTGGTCTGCAGGGAAATCGCTGCTTTATGGTTTGGGACGTGGAGGCTGTGTTTATATTATATCACTAAGTGTAATAGTATATACCTAGTATTACATTCTTGTACATCATTGCTAGTTAAGCCTGGGTCAGATTCCAGTGTGACCTCTCTTAAAGCAACCAAGAATTGCTTAAGTCGGATTCCTTGCTAAATTGAACCGTTCATGTATCCGGATTTGGTGTAAACCGATCGAAATATTGACACAAGGGTTTTTCTCTTCTTTAAATAAACAAGGCTTAAACGCACACCCATAGTAATTAAACCAGTTCAGCTTACAGGCAAGGCCATTCCACAAAGCTCTTAAAACCATTTTTCCTTTGAGAGAGACTGTCAGCATCCACTCCTTGCCATTGCACGGCATAAGATACCGGGCAGGCAAGATGGGTTTATTTACTGGTCTGACCCTGTAAATGGCAATTCTTACGTTCTTATATGCAAGATTTACACTACGCAGCGTCAGAACCACACTTTGCACCTAAACTGAACCAGACTTGTACTCCTAAGAAGATAGACTCCCCAGGGAGTTGCGTAAAGCAGAATTTATGATAGGAAGATTATTACAAATATTTAAATAAAGGCAATAGCTGCAACAACATGGGGGGAATGGATAGAGTTTGACAATGAGTGTTGGCATTGGTGTGCTTACAGAATGGGCAGGGCCTCAGATCTGGTCTCACCTTTTCTTACTAACCTGTGCGTGGGGTTGAAGAGCTTTGTGGTATCCAGCAGTCTCAAGGGATGTTTTCACCCAAGGGAAAAATACTACGTTCGTAGATTTCCCTTTAACAGGCCAAAATAAAGATTACGAGGAAGTCCGGAGTTATCTGCTGAGTCATTTCATGGCTGTAAATTTGCTTTGTCTTCATTTTTAATGTGTTGGCAAAAGCTGAACAGAATTTCTTTGTACAAAGAAAAGGCACTTCTGGACCATCTCTACCATGTAGTAAAAAATATATCTTTTCTCATAAAAACAAAGCGTAAACTTAACAGAAGTTTGAAGCTTCTGAGGGTAGCTTTTACAATTAAAAAAAAATCCAGGTGAACCGAGGGAGTTGTACTATCAGTAGGTACTGATAGTGACTCGTATTTAAGTTGCTAACCACTTTCCGCAAGAGAGGCCTCTTCTGGCCTGTCCCTCCAGAAGTTCTCACATACCTGTTTGCAGCATGATGTACAGTCAGCAACGTTCGTCACACTACACAAGTGCCTTTTCTCTGTCCTGTATAATTCTGTTCCACGTCTGCTGATCTTTGACGGTTTTTGTCATGTTTCCTTTGCCCCTCCTTAAAAAATTGTCTGCGGCCACATTATACTAAGGGCTGCTTCAGTGGGACATAGTAAAGGACCCTAAAAATGCTTTAGCAAAATGGCTGTAGCAAGAACAGAGACAAATTTGGTTGTTTGTTTGCTTTTTTAGTTTTAGTTTAATCTTGCTTTGTTGATGGTGGTCAAACCTGTTCCTTAGAGATTTAGTCTCAAAGGAAGAATACTTATGCAAGGCTGATTTTGATTATAAAGCTGGTTCAGCGTCTCTGAGCTGGAAGATTCTGGTTGGCTTGGAAGTTGAAGTGAAGTTACCTTCAAGCACTAAGAGTGCCCTGGCATAAGTGAATAGCTGCATTTTAACAAAGACATACATTTGGCTATTATATAGACACCATAGTGGTACATATTTGGTGCATGGTTATGCTTTTAAGTGAAAATAAGGACACTTCAACCCAGGAGAGTCCTCCTCCACTCTCCTCTGATTTGCATTTGAGTGCTCTTTTATTTTCCTTTAGGTAGGATACTAGGAACAGAGAGAGAGAGACAAGGCAATAAATTGATCCAAGTGATAATCCTTTGCTTGTGATGTAAATGTTAGTTTTGAGTGTTTTATGAACATAGGGGCAGACACTCATTGTTTTCCTGCAAAAACAGAAGGGAGGGACATGGATTTGAACTTTCTTCTGCTTCTTTGCAGTATATGAAGTTTTTTTGTGTAACTATAATATTTAAAATTGTCATGGTTTTATATTTTTATGGCTCAATAAATAATTACTTAGTAGGAATAGAAGTCATGACAATTTTTCTCTTGAGAGAAAGTGAGTTAAATCTTAATAAAAATGAACAGAGGCATTAAGGAATAACTTTAATTACAGCATCACTGCAGTGACTCTAAGGAAACCTATTCTGGCACATGTGTTTTCACACTTCTGTTTGTTGCACTCTTGAATATTTTTTT
>JAGPOW010001296.1:29749266-29775416 GCA_030014935.1 Caiman crocodilus | reverse complement strand
AGTGCATGCATCATAGTATTTCATAAATAGATCCCTAATGAAAAATCTTGGGTCTAGAACTGTATTGCGAAGTAGATCGGCACTTGCCCAGATTTTTCATAAAATACCAAAGCTGTGCTTGACTCTTCCTTGTTAGCTTTTGTTATTACTTTGTTTTATTTACCATATTTATTTGCATCCAAGGTAAGGCCTCCTGCCCAAATCAACATAAGGGAGGAAAGTTTCATCTTAGAGTTGAGTACCAACTTTAGGCAGGTGACAGCCGAGCTCCAGCTTCAGCCACGGGACCAAAACGAGCTGAGGCACTGCCTGCGCAGGTCCAGGGTGGCTCACGCAGTGGGTGGCGGTGGTCATGGCCAGGGTAGTGTGGGGAGACCTTCAGGGTTTTGGGGGGGAGTATAGGGGAAATTGCACAACCTTCTCCCCACCTCCCTGCTGCTTGCCACCTTCCTTTCCATCTGTACCATATACCTTCAGCGTCAGCGCCTACCTGGCCAGGCCCAGGGTTGCTGCTGCCATTTCTGCCTGGCTGGACTGAGCCAGAACTGCCACCACTGACTGCCTCAGAGTTGGAACCAGAGTTGCTGCAGAAGGTAAGCAGGTGGGAAGGGGGAGCTGAAGCTTTGGGGTAGCAGGCAATAGGAGGCAGGCAGTAGGGAGGGGCTGGTAGCAAGGGTGACAGGCACAGGAATGGAGGGAAGCAAATGGCAAGGGGGATAGTGGGTAGGCACATATACAAGGAAGGTAAATGGCAGGGGGGCAGGCAGGGACAGTGTGGGGGGGCAAGGGGAAAAGCTTTGGCCCCCCACACTCTGCCACTGTTTTCCCGCGTACAGGGAATTTAAGATGATTGTCCAATAGTTAGATTCTGTACGTGGAAAATGATAACAAATTTATAATTCTGTTATATAACTCTATATAATGCCTATACCATGTATAGAATCTAATTATTGCGGTTTATCTTAAATTTGAAGTTCTCTTGGATTTGGATAAAACTGGAAGTTTGTAGCCTTTCTCAATATCTCTGCATTTGCATACATATTTGTTTAAAGAAGATTTAAAAAAACCCCACTGAAATATACTGGCAATATATGGGTTATTACAACTAAGACTGGGATTTAAATCCTAGAAGCCAATAGCTCTTTCTGTTTCTATAATCCAAAATTTGGATCTTGCATTGAGCCATGCTTCTGACTCAGTTAGACAGTCCCAAGAACATGCTATTTCCTTTCTCTTCTTTCCAAGGGCTACTTTTTCTTTATGAATGCTGAAACTACAGGACTGCAAGGCATGTATGACAATTAAGGCCTACAGCTCTACACTTAATTGTAAGCTTATCTCTGGCAAGCAGGTAAAAGTTCAGAAAATGTTACCATAACCTGCAACAGGAAGTGTTGATAAAGAGGCAGAAAAAGCCAGAGTTAATCCAAACAAGGGTTTTATAGTGCAACTTGAGGACTGGTCACATCTCTTAAGCAGGGTACTGGAAATAAAGAGCCAAAATTGGTGCAGCAGAAATTAGGCCTGGTGGGTGAATGAAGTCATAAAGGGATGTAATTGGGGTACTATAACATAAAGAGGTGAATTCACCTCATCCTTTTTGGAGTTTTAAGAAGAGACTTTTGACAGCAAATTGACAAAATAGGCTCAGTAGTGGAGTCCTTGGGGAAAGGCCTGCTGGCCTTGGATTGACTCCAGGGACTCTTTAGTCGGTGAGCCTTGGTCAGTGGAACATCCTGACAAGCATGTTGAGGATACCAGACTGTTATAAGCACAGCAGCAAGCACTCTAATTTGACACACCTAAAAGTTTGCTTTTTTCTTTCTCATCCTTGTGCCTGTCTTTTCTGTTCAGTGTTCTCACACTACCTTGTGTCTGGTTTTCTTTCCCTAACGCTGCTTTTCATGTGATGCTGAGACCAATTACCCTATGATACCAGCATACTACGTTTAGACAGCCCAACCAGCTATACCTATGCTGAGGATGACCAGCAAAAGTCACAAACTTGAGTAGACTGCTTGGCCAGATGATGTCATGTAGCAGACAAGCAAGTCAAAGCCTAAAGCAATAGGTGTCATGACTGACTTGCTCAGAAGATCGCTAAATGACTGTCTAGCCATTTTCTGTCTTGAGAATATCAACAAAAGCTATATTTTTCCCTTTACTATACTGCCTCTTCTCCCCCATTTTGTCTGTCATCTTGTCAAAATCAAGAAAGTAACTACCAGTCTCATAGCAATCAACCTGAAATCCAAGAAAAACACCAACTTTTCTTTCCTACCAAGAAGGGTCGCCTGACATAATTGCATTATAATTGAATGTCCTCTCTCTAGTAAAAGGATTTAAATGAGTTTTAATCAAGTTTGTCTAGCAAAAACACTCACTTCCAGCTTCAGAGTGATTGTTTATTCTTTTTGCTTTGGTGAACCTGAATCAATATAGGACCAGGCTTTGGCCTGAATTTTCAAGTATATTTAAGATTATATTTAAGTATATTTATATTTAAGTATATTTCAGACCAAGGGCTCTGTGTTCAAAACCTTCAACCTTGTTTAATGTTGTATGGAGACAGGTTCATGGGAACATATTAGACCTCTGGCTCAATTTACTGCATAGGAATTTACAATCACACTAGCTAGAATTTCCCAAGTAAGTCCAGAAGATGACCACCAAAAATGATTCTTCCAGCTGATTACCATTCCTTTTTCCCAATATCCCTAACTTGGGCTTCTTAACTAAAAGGTGGAAGACTTGAAGTATTGCTTCTGGACAGAAATGTTCCTTGCCTCATGACACAGCAGAGATCCTATGCCATTGAGAGATTCTCATTGATGCACTTCTTCAAGGGGAGAAAAGGCAACACGATCGTATTCAGGAATGCTAATTTTGAATTCTGCACCACATTTCCGCACAGAGAGAGAATTTTTGAAAGCGAGATACCTGGAGCCTTGCTTTTATTCGTGTTCTTATGTGAAAAATAAGAAACTGTTATTTGCTCAACAGTATAGTAAAAGAAACTATGTACTTATGGGGATTCAATATTATTCTTTGTTTTTCTTATAGCTGGTTATTTAAAACGGTATATTTTGTTTCTCCTTGCTCTGCACAAAAACCCATGTGTATGAGCGCATATGTATCAATCCACAAAATTTACTCCTTACCTAACAGTTTAAAAAAACCTGATTTCTAAGTCAATGGAATAATCTTAAAGTGGCTCTTTTCAAAAAGCTTTTGCTTTTCTGTGGGCCATGGCTTTAAGATATGTGAAGAAGCAATATCTTTTTCGGGGGAGTGGGGGTTGGGAAAGGGCAGAGGATTTTATAAGGCAGCTAATCTTAACAGAAAAAAAAGGGTTGTTTTAAAATAAACTAGCACAAGTTGTGGTAGATGAAGCAGGGTTGAGCTGAATTTTAAAAGATCTGTCCATTTCTAGGAAAGTTCTTAGACCGAATATGTACATTGAGACCTGGGCCTGGTAATGAACATAATAAGCCATAAAAATCTTCCTTTGTCCAGTTACCGGTGGGACCTTGTGTCTAATAAAGGAACAGCCGTTGTTTGCCTTTAGTTTAAAATGCATTCATCACCCAGTATGATGGAAGTAGTTCAATATGTAAAAACCTAGTTGCATGACTCTTTTTACAATTCTAACTTTTTATGTCTAAAACTATGAATGTTTTACAGTACAAGGTGCATGACTAACACCTTGGGAATGGAGTTCTTTGGACCTATCCACTGCAGAGGCAAGTTTTATTGCTTGTATTAGTTTGTTAAATAACGAAGTGAGGAGAATCTAATGGAATAAGCCTTTGTTTCTGGCTCTGACCAGCTGACTCTCTTTGTCAGCCCAGTTGTATACAACTTTGGTGTGTCTAGCAAGGTCTTAGGGGACTGGTCTGGTGTTTGGGACTTTATATTTTGGTGCTAGCAGGGATTTCCGTGCACTGGAATTCAAGTAACCAATGTGATTTCCCATATTGAAGCCTGGCCTGCGTACTGGAGCTAGCCCTCATGGCATGCTCTGCAGTGAACATTATAGGACTTGTCTTAGCTATAAACAGATAGGATCTTAGTTCTTTTGGAAGTAGCAATGTAGTTTAGATTGTATCCAGTAGGGGTGCGCGAAACAGGCTGCATCAGATTCAGCACCAGTCCGAATCTGAAGATTTGATGTTGAGTCAGAATCAGTGATTTGGCCATAGACACAGCTTTAAATGCTTTTTCTACATACCTCAAGGTACCAGGCATGGCTCATGAATGCTGTGATGGTGGGCGGATGGAGTGTCCCACAGGAGTGGGGGGCCCCGCATACTTGGCAGCAAACCTAGAAGTGGACTGGAAATACTTCTGGTTCACTTCCAGATCCATTGTTGAGTATGCAGGGCACCCCCCCCATGTCCTCCTTAAGTTGGCGATAGGCTGCAGGGGGACCCCAGGTGCCCCCCCAGACCCAGGAGACACCAGTTGCCAAGCTGGGGCGGGGGACATGGGGGAACCCCCCTGCACACTCCCTGGCAAACCTGGAAGTGGACCTCAAGTGCTTCTGGTCCACTTCCAGGTCTGCTGCTGAGTGTGCTGGGGACCCCCCTGCACTCCTGTGGGACACTCCATCTGCCCCAGTATCTCAGCATTCACAAGCTGCCTGATACCTTGAGGTATGTAGAAAAAACATTTAAAACTGTGTCTATGTCTGAATCTCTGAATCTTTCCAAATCTCTTGGAATCAATTTGGAGGGTTGCAATTTGCTTTGGAGAGATTACTGCACTTTGATAAAGGGAAATTACTGCACCTCCATCCTATAGGCCGCTCCAGGTGCAGCTGCTTTTATCAGCATTTGCCACTGCCGGAGTCAAGCAAGTAAGTGCTGGTGGAAGGGCATGGAAGTCTAGGTTTGCTGCGGGTGAAGAGGGGGCAGGACAGAGGGCTAAAATTAGTCTCTGGTCTTCCTAAATTCCCCAGCACACCCTGCAAGCCCCCTAAACTCCAATTCTTCCAAACCCTCCTGGACTCCCTAACACCCCATGGATCATATCTCTCCCCTCTGCTACCCCTTCCATGTTGTGCCTGCGCCCTCACCCTTCACGGGTCACACCTGCCCCTCACCTGTGGGTCATGCCTACCCCACACCCCACACGTGTAATTCGGGCCTGCCCCCACCCCACCCGTGGGTTGTGCCTGCCCCACTACTCCTCGTGGATTGCACCTGTCCCTTCTACTCCATCCATGGGGTCACACCTGCCCCCACCCCACCCACAGATTGCATCCTCCCAACCCCCAGCAGATCCCCAATCCCCTCCGGGCCTGTTTGCCTCCCATCCAAACTTACCTGATATTGGGCTGCCATTTTGAACCAATTTAACCACCCTCCCAATGGCCTTGAACGTCTGTACTTAAAAGAGCTTAAAGACAGCTCAAGTTCATAATACTTTGCATCTATAGCGTATGCTCTCATCACTATAGTGCTTCTCAAAGGGAAATATTAATTCTAGCCTCAGTCTGCAGTGAAACAGGGTGGTGTAGCCAGATTGCACAGTAGTAGGCGAGAGGGCTTCCTAGAACTAGCTAAATATACTGTATTGCTGAAAAGGATAAGGCCAGCTGCTTGCTTATGAGGGTATTTGACTGTCTCAAAAGAATTTTCCATTATAGGCTTTCCTTCTGCCCTTATATACTTGCTAAGGCACCCTTAGTCTCAGATGGTCAGGAGCACAAGTTCTTTCCTCTTGTATTCCGTGCATTTGATTTCTCATAAGGCTTCCTTGGTAAATCTTTAAGGAAACGGGTACAGAGTCAAGGTAAAAAAACCCCAAAAACCTCATTTAGTTATGAGACTGCCACAAGATTTGAAAGGCACCTGAATTTTGATCTCATCTCCACTAATGAATCTTGTGTTGGCCTCAGATAAAATTGCTTTGTCCTGATTTCTGTGTTTGCAGACAGACATGATACTAAGCTGCTTCCACTGAGCGGTAGTTTGAGCTGATTATCTGTAACAGGCTGTGAGTAAGAAGCATGCTACTTATGTGTGATGTGATGTGCATTCAAAACAGGACAAATTGTCAAAGGTATTTAGGTTCCTGAAGAAGGAACTAGATTTTAAAAAGCACCTGGACGTGTAGGTCACATTGATGCAATCCATTTTCTCAATCAGTTAGGGTAACTTTTTCAAAAACAGTTAGGTGATGTTTACACCCAAATTTCAGTAAAAGCCAATTAAACTTGAGCTCCCAAATCACTTAAGTGTATTTGAAACTTTCTGTGTGGTTGCTTTTAATTCTCAAGTGTCAATAATTCATCATTAATTATAGATCTGTCCAGTTAACACAGGGCACAACCTACACGTGAAATTCGTGTGCCTGAATAAATTTGGTGCAGTTCACACTGGAGTTTATTGCTCCAGGGAGCAGCATTTACACATGCACCTGGGACCATAGCTGGGGTGGTGCAGCCCCAGCTGGCAGGAGGCACAGGGGTTTGGCCTGCCAGCCTGGAGTTGCTTGGCCCTGGCTCAGTGTGCTGCAGTGGGGCTGGCTGCAGCACGAGGGTGCTACAGCATGGGGCTAGCTGGCAGGCAACCCACACACTATAGCACATTTCTGCTCCAGTCATCCTCAGTCACCGTCTACACATGCATTGTGGTGGAATAAATAACTCTACTGTAAGATATACTTGTGTCAGTACGGTGGAGTGAATTAGTTTACTCTAGCCTAATAGCACCACATGTGTAGACAGTGAAGCTTTATGGCTGAGCTAGTCAACTGTATAGTAAAGTGTCTCACGTATATCCCCCCCCCCACTGAGAAGCAATTTAGACCTGTTTTATGAACTCTTAGCAAGTTTGTGAAAGCATGTTGGAAAATACAAATCCTTTCCCAAGAGGGCAAGAGAAAAAGTATAACTTTATAAAGATACTTTGGGGAAAAAAATCCTCAAGCCCTGTGTAGTTGCTATTTTGTCTATTTATAATAATATTAGCACATTTTTCATTTCAACACGTTTTCAGAAGATGTTTCCATTATTTACTGTAGTGTAAATGCTGTACTGCCAAAAGAGGTGGTATGCCAACTGCTTCAGGCTGTCAATACAACCTTCTACTGAAGGCTTGCTAAAAGAACCAACTCTAGTTATTGAACAGAGAGGAAAACACAGCTTTTTATTTCCATTTAAAATTAAGGAAAACAATGCTACTGATGCTAATTCTTCTTAAGCATCCAGATCTTTGTTAGCTATTTTCAATTTGTATAGATTTTTAAACACCTAAGAGGCCATTGTGTGGAGCACATACAATTGGTCTGAGTACTTGTCTGGCTAAAACATTTTCCAGAAAGTTGTATAGTCTCATTTGAAAAATTCAAGAGATGGAGCATCCGCTGCTTCTGTCAAGGAGAGGTAGGTACTAGTTCTTGCTCTGGAACATGTAGTACAGTACCAATTTTTAAAATATTCTGGTTATTAAGTTACCTGAGTGCAATAATCCAAAACATAGCCTTCATAAAGACAGTTGGGGAGGTTGGGGGGAGACTAGATTGGGTTAAAAATGGCCACCCAATCTCACTTAGTTGGCCCAGGTATGGTCCTTACAGTAGTTATGTCAATCTAAGTGCAAACTGTACAGAAGTTCAGGACAGTTAAAGCAGTCTAAAAATAGCCAACCCAATTTAATTCACCTTACCTCCAAGGTGCACTTAACCTAGATTGGGTTGGCCATTTTTAGACTGATCTAACTGTTCTGAACTTCTGTACAGTTCTCAGCAAAGCCCCAGATCTGGGAAAGCCCAGCTGCTGGCTCCAACCCTGGGGCTGCACTTTTCCTACCTCCCCTGTGGCACCATGCTATTTTAAGCCCCACAGATGGACAACAACCCCCTACCCTCCCCCAAGCCCGCCAAACTCCACATCCCACAAGCCAGTTTCAATGCTGGTTTTACAGGTATTCACCAGTGCTGGGAGCTGAAAAAGTCAGGGTGGGAGGAGGCATGGGCAGGATGAAATTGAGGGGGGCAAAATATAGCTTCAGTCCTGGGAGGGTGGGGAGAGAGCCCCTCCATCACCCTCTGTGGACTCCATGAACCCCCCCCCCATCCTGCCAAACCCTCCTGGAAACCCCTCCTCAATTCCCCCATGGACCTGCCTACCCCCACCCAACAGACTCAATTGCCCCCCAAATTCCCATGTTCTCCCATGGACACTGTCACCCAATCCCCCACAGAATACCCTGATCCCCTTCCCAGAGCCTGCCTTCCCCTTCGATCCTCTCAAGCTCGCCACTGCTAACTCCCACATCCCAACATCTTTGATCAGGTAGCCATATTTAAGTCAATCTAATCTCTCCCTAACCTCCCTAAACATCTGTACGCAGCACCTAGACACATTTCCTCCCACTGGGCACCCCATGCATGCACAGCTGGGAAAATGATTCAGGTTTGTGAGAAACTTTTTCTACTCTCAAAAATAATTCACTTCTTCCAGAGCATGACAATTTTCAGGTGTTATCATCTCGGTGTTGCTGAGTGCCAGTACTAAATCATGCTGGTAATGCAATACTACATTGTGATACCTGTATGTGTCTGTTCACAAGCAAAGTGTCACATTCTGGCTTATTTTGCAGGTAAAGAGGCAAACTGGGTTCATAGGTTGGTGAAGCAGAAGCAGAGCCAGTGGTACTTGCCATTCCCTTCCGTACTGGCCAGGCTGAGCATGAAGGTGGGTTGGATTTGCCCTTTTCCCTGCCCCTCTGTAAGAAATGCCTTCAAAATCTGCTGTTGGCATGGTATGGCAGCCCTTATGCAGCAGTACGTTGTATACACCCAATCAACACTTGTCTTGGTTGCCAGAATCAGGAGCCACTTATTTTTATGCATCAAAATGAAAGGACTCTAGCAATGGTCATGATAGCTCTACAGGGTAATATTTTTATCTTGTTAGTCCTTCTCCACTCAAGTATTCCAATTTGCATCACCACTAGTGTCAATTAGTATCCTTTTTACTTTGCGTCTTGGACATGCTGATATGCTTTGGGAGAGCATAAGAAGAAAAGGTTTCATGAAGTTTGCATTGCTTTGAAAAAGCATCTGATGAGTTCTAGTTTGGCTTGTTACTGTAGGTACTGCTGCTCCGCTCTGAGGGAATTAATTCAGAGGGCAGTAGAAGGCCTAGTACAAAAATAAGGAGAAAAAAAACATTTTAACAACAGTTAAAAATTAGCCAACAGTGAATGGCAAATTTTATAAAACACTAGACAGTCATTATAGACTAGTATAGCAATTTATCTGAGGAAAAAGCAAATAAACGAAAATTTTAGAAGTGCTATTTTACAAACTGAGTTGACTCTCTTTAATTAATACAAATTTTCTTTTTAAAAGTACTTTTTATCTAAGCAATTTGATCACCAGCATGCATCATTAATACCTCATCAAATTGGGTACTCCTGAGACTACCAAAAATTGAGAGCAAAAATTGCCTTTCAGATGGTAGGATCCTAGAAAAGTGATGGTCAAGTGGTTTGCATATGAGTTTAAAAAAGGCTGAAACCTGTTTAAGATAAACCTGGTTGAATGTAGTATCAGACGTAATTGATATGGGTAGAACTGCTTTATGAAATGTCTGTCCCTGGTTTAAGTTAAATCACAGTCCCCTAGCGTCCCAGCATGATTTCTAGCCTTAGGTTGGGCTGTGAAGTGTTGTCTGTTTCATCAGAGAAAGGTTATGGGAGGAGGCAGGGACTGTCCCCAAGGCAAACTCCAGCTGGGGTCTAAGGCCAGGGAGGGAGGTTAAACCCTGCCCTGTCCTGCTAAACTTACTGAAACTTACCACTGGCTGCAACTGTGGACTACAAATCCCAGAAGTACCTGGAAGCAGAAAGAAGTGATGAGCAACCCTGCAGAGTCCTGCTGCTGTGATTCGGGGCTGCAAAACCCAGAGACCTCAAGGGCAGCAGGAAGAGGAAGCAAACACACAGCCATACTGGCTACCTGCCAGAGAGCCATGCTCTAGCACCCCCTGGCATCTGGCCTGAGCCACTGCAGGAATGTGGCTGCATTTCCTGAATCAAAAGTAAATGTGTGCCCAATTATTTCTCAGTCTAATTTCTGCTGTTTAGGCTAACCTGCAAAGACTGAATCGATTCAGCCTCAGGCTTTTTGACCGTTTGTACTTAGCCAAGAAGTTTAAATACTTTTCCCCAGAGCACATTGTACATCAGTGATAGAGTCATAATTAGATTACAGGTTCCCTCTCCCCATCATATGCTCATTCCTGAACACCACTATGCCTTTCCCAGGAAAATAGCATGGATTATGCACAGGGTGTTCTGGCAATACACATTTGTGTTAATGTATATTGTTCTAAGTTCTTGTTTAGTTTTATTCATACATCTGTTTGCCTGTGAAAGTGCTAGCTGCAAACAGTGAAACCTAAAACTGTTGTCTCCACTTCAGCTGTTTTCTTAATGATAGGTCCTGATCCTGCAAGTTAGTTATTTTATGTGGATAAATCCCTGGGTGTTCAGGGCATACTGTTGATTTCTGTGATGCCCTATGTTGCTTCAAGTTTTGGCTTCCACACATATCTTTTAAGATCTCCCTCCTAACAGTACCAGTATGCTTAGGCTACATCACCGAGCTACTCTAAGGACCATAGCAAAGAACTTTAATTGTCTACAGGGGCTGGTGTCTGGTCTAGAGTTAGTGGTGTTTGTCAAACAGCAGGTCAGGAATGTGCCAGCAATGTGGCTCAGTGTTTGTCCAGCATTTAGTTTAATTGTTATTTGTTTAGTACAAACAATGAGCTGACCATCTCCCTCTCTAGGTAGGCAACTCTGAAGGGTTAATAGCTTCCCTCTGTGTAATGCTTCTCAAAACTTAAGCCCATTTTACAGAAGGGGAAGTGAGTTTGATTTACTTTACCAAGAGCATATAGTATCAGAAGCTGCAGAACAGACTAAGGTTCCTTAGCTAGGACATTCCACAATGATTGTGTAGTTTATTTTCTGGCCGTGGAAGAGGCTTTTAGGCATTAGAAGAGAGGGCTTGGAGTTAGCAAGCCTGGTCTCCTTTATGGGCAAGTTCAGGTCCAAACTAATTCTCAGGTGCAGTTTGAGTCAGTAAGGAACCCTTTCCCCAAGCACCCAAGAAGTATGTACACAGCACAGCACAGCCACATACCTCCGAGGTCCATGAGGGAGACAAAGAAGCTGCTCAGATTGCTGGCAGAATTCGAAGTGGCCTGTTATTAGGATATGGTCAAGAGTAGACTGACCTGGTTAGGACCTGGGCAAGAAGCATGCAAGAACTGCATAAGGGTGCATGCTTTTCTACAGCATTTATGCCCCATGAGCTACCCTGGTTTTAGCTACCCGGATAACCATGGCCACCACTGCATGCGTGGCACTGTTCAGCTTCTCAGTGCATCTCCAGCAAGTACAGAGGGGGATTTGCTATTAACCTCTGTGTCTCCCCAGCTGCAAACTAATACATACCAGGGTCACAAGTTTAACTAATATTAGTAAAGCATCTTCTGATCATCAGGTGAAAGGTTTATTGATAATAACGCCTCCAAGTTATATATGGATTTTGAGTTCACAGTGGTTTTATAAATCCTGTTCTTTCAAGTATTTAAGGCAAGATTCTGCTGATGGTCCAACCCTAACTTAGGCCCGCGGTGCCTGGGCAATGCTCAGCTGACTCCTTCCAAAGCAGAAGAATTCAGCTGTACAGGCCTGTTCTCCATCTTAGTTTACTTTTGAATCAGTCTGGTGGCTGGGACCCACAAGAGTGAAATATTTTTCCCTTTCTGCCTTCTGGAGTGCCACAGTAAAGGAACTGTATGTAAAGCTTTTTTGTTTGCAGTCACTTCATATCAAGCATTTTTCTTCTACAGAATTTGACTTTTTCCTGCCTGCTCTTTGTTCAGTTGTATCTTTTATACTCTTATCTTGAATTTGTAATTTTTGTTATCATTCTACATTTGAACTACTGCACAGAACCTTTGATATGTGCATAAAAATAACTGCATAAGCAGACTTTTAAAAACAATGATTAAAAACGATCTTTCCTCATCTCTTTTTATTAGGAACAAATAATATACTCCTTGATCATAGTTTCGTAGGGTGACAGTTTCTCTCCACCATCTCTTAGCTACCTAAGTAATTATTTTTCTGTACATTACCACTAGATGTCCCTCTTTGGCTTTTCTTTTGGAAACAAGAAGTTAGTCTACAAAGAATGAAATAGTGCAGTTCTGCAACTGGCAGCCTGAGTTGCAGAAGACAAGTATTTTGCTCGCTGTAAAGAAAGAATGCATAAGGGACAAAAGACAGATTGGTGCCTGGCTACAGTAGCCTTATGCTGAAGGTAAAAACAACTTTTATGAAAATATGGATCATAATTTTTCCAGCTGAAGCTCTGGAATGTTGTTTACATTTTGCTGTTCAACGAATAAGGTGAAAAGTAACAGCAAAGTACAGCTCCTTTCACTGAGGCTTTTGGTTTACAATCCAAACTTTTGTTAAGAAAATGTCATCTTGGAAATTCAAATAAAATGAAGGGTACATATTTGGAAGTGGGGTAAACTGAATGATAAGGGTGACAAATAACAGGCTTTAAATGGAAAAGTGAGTCAGAACCAGAAATACAGCTCTGGAGTTTTGCCTCCCTGTCCCCTGGTTTTACCACAGCAACAGAAAGAAGAATTTCTCTGTTGTAACTTTTTCATTGGAACAGCCTGGACAACAGAGAGTTCAAGTTGTGAAATTTAAAGAAACTTGTTTTATATAAGATGGAGATATCTTTTAATACAGTATATGTGCAGCAGATTTATTTGCCTCACTAAATGCCAAATAAAGTTGCTGGGGGCACCTGTCAGAGAGAGATCCATTTGGCAGATGAATACAGTGCACTGTTAAGGTAACAAGCAGTACCTTGCTGGGCTGATGGAAAATAGCTAAACTTGATCTTTTATTAATGGATTTGAACTTTTCATGCCCAATTACCTTTTTGCTGTAAGAAAATAATAATAATAATAATAATAATAAAGTGCAAAGTTTTATCTTCAGTTCCAGTCTAGAAATGGAGAAATGTTCACAGAGGGAGTTCTTGTTTCTTTAACCAGCAAACCTAATATATAGCCTCTGGGCACCTCTACATGTGCAAATCAATAAACTCCAGTGTGTATCACACTGGAATTTATTGCTTTGGGTGTACCGTTTCCACATGCACCTGGGACTGCAGCACGTTGAGCTGGGTTGGAGCAGTCCTGGCTTCCAGGGGACCATGGGGGTCAGCCTGCCAGCCCAGGTCTGCTTCCCCCAGCTCAATGTGCTGCAGTGGGGCCCGCTGAGGCACAAGGGTCCTCCAGTGCAGGCCTAGCCATACTGAAAAACCCTTACGCCCCAGCCAGCCGCGTCAGACTCTGCATGCGTGCTGCTGAGGAATAAAAAATTCCTCAGCTGGACAGTACTTGTATTTACCTAATAGGTGTTCACGTGTAGATGTGCAATGTTTACTGCACAGTTAATTAGTCTACTAAGCTGTAAATGTCTCGTGTAGGTGCACCCACTATACATAAGAATAAGGGTCAGCAACTTACATCCTGCAAGCTGGATCTGGCCCACAAAGAAGTCAGACGCAGCCTGGGAATGGCCAATCCAGCCTGGGGTGGCTTAGGAGGTTGGCAGGGCATACACTCAACTGCCCATCCCCTCTGCAGCACCCCGCTCCACAGCCCTCCCTGCTGCTGATGTCTGCACAGATCCTCATCACACAATTTGCCCCTGTCCACTGCCATTTATGGGGAGGTTTATGGCTTGCATGGGAGGGTGGGAGGCAGCTCAGAAACACTGGCTTGCAATGGCAAAATATTATGTATGTATATTTAGGAAGAGAATCTTGGCCCCAATGCGTGGAACTTTATGGAAAAAATATCTATTTTTTTACCATTTTATACAGTGAAATAGAGTGCACCAAGACCTGATCTCTTTACTTTATCACTATGAGTAACAGTATATTATCCTTGGACCTGTTTCAAGGACTAGAGTATTCAATGGAAAGATGTCCACTGGTTTCAATGAGCTTTGAATTTAACCAGTTCTGTAATGGATTTCTATTGTTTACTGAAGTGTCTGTGTAATACATTTTGTACTAAAAGAAGTTTACCAACAAATAACGTGCAAGCAACTTACAGCACTGTGAAATCAGATCAGAAATTTGTCTCATAGGCCCCACCATTTCTCAAATTTAATTATGTTTTAATTGTCAGTACTGGAAATGGCTAGTCTACTGTTTTACTACTCTTGATCTCAGCAAGCGCTTTATTGATGGGTGGCCTTTGGCTTGGCATTACTGATAGCTCATATGGTGCATACCCCAGCAGGGGTCATGTGAGAACACCACTTTAAAATGGATCACGCTGACTGTGTAGTGCTGTTTCACTGTATGCATTGTTAAAGGGACACCTGTCAACTTGAAATCTAGTCAGTTAATAAGTAAAAAACAAGTTAAGAGTAGTATAATGCCCCTGAGTCCTCTCATTTTTGTGGGCTTATGATCTGATGTTCCTGCTTTTAACAATGTCTTTTTCTCCCCGTTTTTGTTTTATTGTGAATTGGAGGTAGAAGCTGGAGGCAAGTCAATGAGTCAGAGTGGGGATGAAGAAGATTCAGGAGCCTGGCAATGGGAGATAAAGAAACTTGGGGGCAGACATCTAGATGTATGCAGAGGACTAGGAAGAATGCATGAGTACTAAATAGAGTGGGTGCTAGAAAGGATTGATTTTTATGGAAGAAATGGATCCTAAGGAGAAAATTGTGTGGGGGGAGGGATTAAATACAGCATTGTCTGGGATTTTATTTGTGTTTTGGGGGTGAATGTTGTGTGATTGCAAATTGGCTTTTGACTGGCTCAGCAAAGGAGATCAGAGATGGGCAAGAAGATGAATTATAGGCATAATGATCTTCCATGTGAGAAAGCAAAGAGACTGGGACTAAAAGCTACTTCAGGAATCCCTAGTCTAATGGGTCTAAGACCCAACCTCTTTTATCCATAAGCATTTGCTGTAACCGAGTTATTATCATCAGGTGGTGTGTAATCAGAAAACCATTCAAATTGTACAATGCCATCACCTTCATTAATCCCACAGGATAATGAAAATTTTTATATCATTTTGCAAGCTAGTAGCAGGTACTCTCTATGTCTAACTACAATCTACATAGAGTGATATTTATACAACTTTCTCTCCCTTATGCATATAGCATATTTACTTGAATACACAATGAGTTCCCCCCCACACCATCCCAGTCAGCACAGGAAAAAAAGACTCCTCATCTTATATTTGCACACAAGGAAATGCCATTAAATGCATTGGCTATTAATAAACTGCTGCCAAAAGCAGCATGTGCTCAGTAATAGAAAGCAACTAGAAAGTTGATTAAATTCACCCAACACTGATCATGATTATAAAACAGATGGCCCATATTGAGCAAATATGCTAATAGTTAGTATATCCATCTGAATAAGATATAGAGTGATACCCGTTGTGCTTAGTCACTGTCAGCACTGACTCAGGTCATGGTGAGCCTCTACACTGAATACATTTTGACTTCCTCTTCACTCCCATAGCTGACCTATGCCTTTCTTTCCCATTTTCAATGGTTCTTGTTTCTTCACCAGCATTAAAAGTCTGACAAGGAGAAGTCTGACATGTGGCCAGATGAAGCCCAGATCATCTGCTGAAGGACTACCATGCTCTGAGGGGCAAGGTGAAGGAGACAGGAGCACGGGTGGTGCCATCTGTCCTGCCAGTGAGCGGACGTGGACGATGCCATGAGACCTGCATCAGAGAGGTCAACTTGTGCCTTTGGGAATGGTGTCTCAAGGCGGGCTTTGGCTTCTTGGACCATGACCCATACTTCAAGATGAGAGACGTGTTCAGGTGAGTTGGGCTTCAACACTTCCCCAAAAGGTAAGCATGTGTTCTCTTTCAGGTTGGCTGATCTCCTCCAGTGGGCTTTAAACTAGGCTCATTAGGGGAAGGGAAGGATAAGGTCAGAGGGAGCTTCGGAACACCAAACCAAGTGTTGCCCATGATAACAGCCCAGCCAAGACTGACGACAAACTCAAGAAATACCCAGGTAAGAGACCCAGATAGTCCTTGAATTGGGGTCGGGGAGGTGCATACACCTTCAGGAGGCCTTAAATGCCTATACACTAATGCTTGTAGTATGGGGAACAAGTAGGAGGAATTTGCCCTCCTGCTAGCTAACACAAACCTACACATAGTGGGGTCACCGAAATGTGGTGGGATCCAATGCACGGCTGGACGGTGAACATCAAGGGCTATAGGCTGTACAGGAGGGATAGAACAGGTAGGAAAGGTGGGGGTGTGGCACTCTATGTCAAAGAACAATTCACATCTTCAACGAGCAGCACTGGGTCAGAGGGGGGGCAGACTGAAGTGCTTTGGTCAGAATACAAGGGGGTCGGGGGAAAAAGGGACTTAATGGTGGGGGGTCTACTACAGACCACCCAACCAGGGAGAAGAGCTGGACCAGCAATTCTCAGGTCAGTTCATGGAGGCAGTTAAGTCAAAGGATGTGGTCATCATGGGTGACCTAAACTATCCAGACATTTGCTGGGAAGAGCAGTTAGCCAGGTCTGACCACTCATGTAGGTTCCTAGCCATGTTACAGGACCTCCATCTAATCCAGGAGGTGCACAGTCTCACCAGGGGAAATGTCTTGTTAGACCTGGTCCTGGCCACAAGCGATGACCTGGTGAGGGGACTGAGAGTGCTTGATCACCTGGGTGATAGCCATCATCACCTATTGGAATTCACCATCCAGTGCAGGGTGGCAAAGGCCTGCAGCAAAACAGCAGCCCTGGACTTCAGGAAGGTGGATTTCATTGAGCTAAGGAGACTAGTCAGGAAAACACTGAGGTCCCAGAGGGGTGGGGAGTTGGGAGACCAAGAAGAATGATCGTTCCTGAAAGAGATGATCCTCCAAGCAGAGCTAAGAAGGAGGCATGCCTCCAATGAAAGAGAGGGGCCATCCCCAGGGAAGACTATACCTCCATTGGTCAGGATTGTAGGGGGGCTGTTAGGAAGACCAAGGCGGTGATAGAACTGGGACTAGTAACCTGGATCAAGGATAACAAGAAATCCTTTTTTAAATACATAGAGGGTAAAAAGAAGGTTCCGGGTAATGTGGGGCCTCTGCAGGACACACTTGGAAATATGGTGATCTCACCAGATGACAAAGCTAATCTATTTAACAATTTCTTTGCCTCCATTTTTTTGAGCAGGGACCGGGGCATCCCCCACACCGGGATCCCTGATGGTCCCAGGGGAGGTGCAGCCAGGCCCAGGGTCAGAGAGAACCTAGTCGGGGAACTTCTGGTGGGACCGGACATGTTCAAATCAGCAGGTCCTGATGATCTCCACCCCAGAGTGCCGAGGGAATTAGCAGAGGTCATTGCGGGACCCCTGGCACAGCTTTATTAGCACTTGTGGTGCTCTGGTGAGGTGCCAGAGGACTGGAAAAAGGCCAGTGTGGTTCTCATTTTCAAAAAAAGGGAGGAAGGAGGACCCAGGAAATTATAGGCCTGTTAGTCTTGTCTTGGTCCTGGGGAAGCTCTTTGAGAAAATTATCCAGGTGCACATCTGTGAGGGGCAAGCAAGGGAGCGTATGCTTAGGGGCAACTAACATGGGTTCATTCGAGACAGGTCCTGTCAGACCAACCTGGTGTCCTTCTATGACCAGGTCACAAAATCTTTGGACGCAGGTGTCGTGGTGGACATAATCTTTCTGGACTTTAGGAAGGTCTTCGACACTGTCTCTTACGCCATTCTCATTAAAAAATTAAGAGATTGTGGTGTTGATGCCTACACAGTCAGATGGGCTGCTGATTGGCTGGAGATCCTCACCTAGAGAGACGTGGTGGAGGGGTCATTTTCGACCTGGAGGGATGTGGGCAGTGAGGTCCCCCAGGGCTTGGTGCTCAGGCCCACACTGTTCAACATCATCATCAGCGACTTGGACAAGGGGCAGAAAAGCACCTTGTTCAGCTTTGCAGATGACACTAAGATGTGAGGAGAAGTGGGCACGCTAGAAGGGAGGGACAGGCTGCTACTGGATCTGGACAAGTTCCAGGGGTGGGCAGATGAAAATAAGATGGGATTCAATACTGACAAGTGCAGGGCACTGCACCTGGGGAGGAAGAACCAGCAGCATACCTACAGGCTGGGGATCTCCCTTCTCATCAGCACATAGGCAGAAAAGGATCTTGGAGTCACGGATCTTGGAACGTGGGCCGCCAACGTGGTGATGCAGTCAGGAAGGCTAACCGCGCCTTGTCATGCATCACGAGCAGGTCCAAGGAGGTGATCCTCCCCCTCTATATGACACTCGTCAAGCTGTAGTTGGAGTACTGCATCCCGTTCTGGGCACCGCACTTCAGGAGGGATGAGGACAACATGAAGAGAGGGTCCGGAGGAGGGCCACCTGCATGATCAGGGGGCAGCAGGACAGACCCTACGGGGAGAGGCTATGAGATCTAAACCTGTTCAGCCTCCATAAGAGAAGGCTAAGGGGGGATGTGGTAGCTACCTATAAACAGGCCAAGGGAGACCAGCAGTCAATGGGAGAGTCCCTGTTCCCCCCAGCGCTACTGGGAGTAACAAGGTATGACGGTCATAAGTTGATGGAGAGTAGATTCAGGCTATATATCAGAAGGCATTACTTCACAATCAGGGCAGATAGGCTCTGGAATCAATTTCCAAGGGAAGTGGTACTTGTTCCTACTACGGGGGTCTTCAAAAGGAGGCTAGATAGACGCTTTGCCAGGGTTGTTTGATCCCAGTACTCTTTCCTGCCCATGGCAGGGGTTGGACTTGATGATCTGCTTAGGTCCCTTCCAACCCTACCAACTATGAAACTATGAAACAAACATCACCAAATGGGTCCCCAAACAGTTTACCCAGAAGCCCTCTGTCACCCCCTTTTTCAGCTTGTCACATATGATTAGTGTGGCCCTGCCATCCATGAAGGGATGCTGAATCAGGCTGCCCTGTATCTCATCTGCATAGAAATTTTTGGAGGATCCCAGGACTTGTGACAAGAACACCCAGTTCCAGTCTTGACAAGAGGGCTAATTAGCACATGAATCCTTCATGGGGATATCCGGAGTAAATCTACATACTGAGCAATGCTGAGCTATGGGGTCACCATGGATTGAAATACTGTTTACTCTGGTGGGTCCCAGCCCAATTAGTTATATGGTGAATTATTAGATTTTGTTTTAGGATTAATATTATGCATAGTTTGTGTACTTACCTGGAAGGAGAAATATCATGTTTGCATCCTACATGCAGACCCAAGCCTGGAGGCTTGTGGTTCAGATGCCCCCAGTCTCCCATTGCCATAAACTGTACAGCTTAGATCCCATGTTAGAGGTATTTATAGATTCTTGCAGGAATCAGCTTACCTGCAGTGCAAGGGACAAGCCTTCACCCTCTGACTACATCTGAGTCCATCCAAGGTCACGAAAATGGTATCTCTCCTACCAGGTAAGTACACAAACTTTGCTTGTGGGTTTCCCCACTTGCTTGCTCCTTTGGCTTTTTGACTAGGGATTACGTGAGACTAGGGGGCATCTGAACTCCAAGGTCTCTGGACTTGGGGCTTGCATGTAGGATACTTGCCATGGATTTTGAGAGCATCTGGAGTCCCAGGCTGATGAGTCTGAGATGTAGGATAGTTGTTGGTGGCAGTGCCACACAGACTTGAATGACTAAGTGCTGCTCAGTTAAATTTGGAACTGAATTCATACCTGATTTGGTCCTGGAACTGATATGTACTACTAATAAACATGTTTGTACTATATTTAAGTAAGTACAAAAGTGCTGCTTAAAAATATGTTTGTGTGCTAAAACTTCAAGCAATTTCAAAAAGGTGAAATGTATCAATTCTGGAAAAACTAAATCTAGGGTTTAAGTAATTTCCTTATATTAAAATTATTATAGGCATGTTTATTTTAGGGTCAGTGTTTTCAAATTTTCTACTCATTTCTATGTGCTCAGGGTCTGACAGTAAAAGAGAGGAAGGGGGGACATCGGGGGGAAGAAGATAGGGAGCAAAGGGCAAGAGGACTACCTAATCCACCCCGATTATTTTTTTCCTGCTGTAGCCGGGACGGGGGGATGACACATGACATACACCCACAAACACACAAATTCAAGGCAAACCTCCAATAATTAGATTTTTTCCTGTAAAATTATAACAAATTTATAAAATTTCCATATAATTATTGAGGGGTCATCTTATATTGGATAACTCACACACGGGCTGACAAATTCTGAGTCATGGACGATTGAATGAATTCTATTGTGCAATGGAGCGATAGTGAGACCCAAAGCATGCAAGATTTGTGGTAGGTCAGAAAGCTCTGTTTTGGGTCAGACAGTAACACTGTACGGGCATCACCAGTTCCCATGGGAGTCGAGGGCATTTGGTATTTTGCAGGACTAAGGACAAAGGGCCCAGCTTTTCTTTACAGTGTGCTGAGTGTCTTTTGTGGAAAGCTTTGTGCCCTACGCAGAGTACGCAGGGGATAGCCACTGCTATTTCCATTGTAGTCTCTGACTTTGTTTAAGGTACTTCCTAAAGGCATCATCGTCTGTAAATTGGAGGGCTCTATCATAAATACTTGATTTCTCAACTGCAACTTTCATTATTTTTAATTTAAATTATAAACTTTCTCCCTGCAGCATTCTAAAGCACCAATATGAGATGTACCAAACGTGCCAGAGGGTGGTTTTGAGATCCTTATGCTCTCCAAGGAGACCCTGCTGCCAGTGATCTTGGCAAAGTGCATTGCAGCTCCGGTAGAGCTGGTTGATAGAGTGGTTAATGATGCAACACTTTTTTTTGTAATGTGTCTCATTTGGACACCACAGCACATCCTGTTTGTATTTCATCTCCTTTCCGTGGTACTTTATCTACGTCCATTCCTGTTGCATTTCAACCCAAGGGACTTTGTTTTAATCATTTGCTGTTCCTATCTGAACTTTCTTGTATATACTTAATATTACTTTACTTGAGACCTGAACATATGGAAGAGAGATTTTTAATTCTCACAGGTAGGCTTGATTGCTTAGAAGACATTTTTTTCTCCTTTCAGAATAAAGTGTTCAAAATCCTCTATATTTTCACTTTCTACCTAGAGGAGAGACATTTAGTACTAAGCAGGAATGCATATGAAATGAAACTATGAGGGTTTTTTTCCCTTTAACTTTTTGAACTGCTTATAAAACAAGCACCAGCAAGGGAACTATCAGCATCAGTAAATGAGGCAGCTTGGCCTAGTCAGTACGTGGAGAGCCAGTCAGACTACTTGGGTCCTTATTTCTAGCTATGCCAATGACTCGGCAAGTCATTTCGCAAATCTGTGCTTCTGTTTCTATTCCACTCTTGTTGCTTTCAGGGAGAAAACTAACTCAACACTACATGTTGAATCATTTGATTTCAAGTGGATTGAATTGTACTAGGTCACACAAAGGGCAAATAAAAATAAGTTCTTAGGTATATAAAAAAGTATTCGGTGAATGGAGGCTGTGGGGGGAAAAAGACAGTGCAGGAAGAAAAGAGAAGGAAGAAATATTGGCAAAATGTAGACAGCTGCAAAGGAAAGCGCATGCTGGGCTAGCAAGAAGATCTTGAACTTGGGTTTAGAAATTGGTTCTGCTACTGATTTAGTAAGTGACCTTTGGCAATGCTTTTTCCTGCTATTTCTGCTCTCCTAGGTGAGTACATCTGCATGAGACATTTACAGTGGAGTAGACTAATTAGCTCTGCAGTAAACGTCTCACATCTACATTAGGGCTGGGTGAAGCTTCAGTTCCTGATTCGATTTGGCGAGATCTGGCCCGATTCAGTAATGTTGATTTCTCAGCTGCAAATATTAATTCTTTTTCTGTTTGCAGAAATGAATATATGAAAGAGAGATTTTGCTCAAATTGTTAAAGCCAATCCCTGGATTCAAAGCTAAAGTACCTTTTTCAATCTAGTCTAAGCCTTCGTATAATTTTCTCTGTGACTGGAAACTAGAGATGGACCCATGCCCCAAGTTAGCACAATACACAGAAGGGTGCTAGTGTTCAATTTAAGTTCAGATTTAAATCCCAAGTTCACCAAAGTTTGAAGGCGAATACATGCAGGGTGCATCTACACGTGCACTTTACTGCAAAGCTGACTAATTAGCTCTGCAGTAAAGTGCCACTGTCTACATGTATGTCCATGTTAGGGCTCAGTAAATTAATTAACTCTACAGTAGCACAGCATTGTCTGGGACACTGACTGTCCTACAGGGAAGTAGTTATGCACCAAAATGCATGAGTAGATGCTGACAAAACTGCCTGGGGCATGACATTGCTCCAGTGAGGGATGCCCTGCAGTGGAACACCCTCATGCCCCAGCCTTCTTCTGCAGCACATTGAGCTAGCTGCCTCCAGCAACTTTATTTGGCAGTATATGTTGGAGTTTGTTTCACATTAATACTATAGCACATGTAGATGCACCTGCAGAGACGCAGTAAGTTCCTTCCAAGCTTGGGCAGGAATGCTGACCACTGGATACCAGGGGAATGGAAGGAGAGGGAGAAAAAGGAGGGTGTAATGAAGGCAGCTGCTACTGCTGTCACTGCTGGTGTAGTAGTATCAATTCAGGAGCTACAGCCCCATAGTGTGGGCTTCCTGAAAGCCACCCCTTGTGCCTCCTTTGTTCCTCCTCACCGAATATGCTATTGATGGAAGGTTGCTTCTCCTATGGCAAAGGCTCTTGGGAAGGGGAGCGCTCTGGTCAGTTCTCAAGGTGGGTGTCCTGCTTGCCCCCTAGTTATGTTACTGTCTGCATGTGGTGGTTTTGGTTTGGGCTGACTGCTACTGGAAAGGTGGTATTTATATAATGTAATATTGACATGAAATCTGTGGAAATCAATCATACACTGTATTTCTTGCAACAGCTGTGTGAGGTCAGAGTGAATACAACTTGGATAGGGACAGACTGCATGTCAGCTAACTAATGCTGCGCAATGTGCTGACATGGAGAAATGCACTGATTTTTGTCAAGCACCTTAGATCTAGCGGGTAGGTCAGGTCCCAAGTCTGAGAAGCAGCGCTACTACTGCTGTTTAACGGATGCAGCTGGAAATCCCTTCTGAGGGACACTGCGTGCCAGTCACCAGAGGGATCAGTACATTCAAAGAAAGGTAATGGTTACTAATCCTACAATAAATGCAATGCTTCAGTGTGTCATAGTCAGTGTAGATCTCACAATCTGTCCTCCATCTCCACTTTTGGGACCCCTCAGCTATCACAGCCTTTGAATGACAGGGTCACTGAGGATCACAGCCTACCCACCCTTCAGGCTCTTGCACAGGAATATGAGGAAAAACAAGGGACACGCATGGCCCCAACTTTTAAAAAATCCAGTATTGAGCATATGCTGGATGCATACTCCACCCAAATGTGTAATATCCACAGTACTTCAAAGAACCCCGGTTGCTATAGGGTAAGAAATGATTTTCAATAGATATTGCAGTAATAGGTGTATCAGCCTCCATTTAAAGTCACGTAAAATTTTGGGATCTCTTGTTAAGGGGGGCACTCTAAAAAATTCAATACGTTTATGATGATCGTGCAACTGGCATGAGACAGGAAGATAGGAATCCATATTCAGTCACACATCTGCCAGAGACGACTTCACATATTATCTCGGGCAAGCGATTACAGGTTGCTGATCCAGAGCCCTTCCGAGTTAATGCAAAGACTCTGGGCTTTGAGCCCTGACTTCATTTCCTCTCCCACTTTGCCTGTTTTGTCTGTATTTGGTTTATAAAAACTTTGGAGCTGATACAATTGCTTACCACGTGTGCATGCAGTGCCTAGCACACTGGGACCTGTAGGTGCTCCTATAACACAAATAATAATAATTAATAACCTATTTCAGTGTGCAACAAATTATTTCAGTACGGTTTAAGTGTCACACAGTATATATTCCACAATCTAAACTGTTTACAGTGTAATACCCAGAAGGTCTTTCTTTGTGTGGTATGTATAGTTTCAGGAGATAATTATATTTATTCAGTATCACACATGAAATATGTTTTTAACAACTCCCCCTCCCCACCTTAAACTACATTCCCTGGTATCACAATAACATCGTTATGAAACAAACATTTTGATTTTTTAGCACCAAAATTGCTTTCATACCATGTGTTATACAAATGGAGAGCACAGTTAAAAAGAATTTATTATGTAAAATGGCAGGGATTATTATGTTTATTACTTTTAAATTGCACACCACTTCTACATTAGGATCAATTTTAAAACACAGGATTAGCTACTGTAACTGTTCACAGTTTGGGTACCTTATTACCCCCTATTATATTCCAAAGTAATTTTCTTTTATTTAATTTGAATTTTTGTCATTCTGTTTTTTTAATCTTTAATGTCTCAGTTGTGAGAATCTGGTTTGTATTTTCTGTCTCTAGTGCCAAGGAAGTACTGTTATTAAGTGATTCGATGGCTTGTTTAGTCCCAAGACTATTACAAGACTCACTTTGCTTAATTTAACTACAGTTCCCTTTCTTTTTCTGATCCTCTCTCTTTCTCTCTCTTTTTGTTCTTAATTGTTTTCAGAGTGCTCAGCTTCCTTTGGGGAATCAGTCAGCACACCCGACTTCAAAGAACTGTTACAGTAGACCAATTTGGCAATATGCTAATTTAGGCCTATTTTTATATCTTCTGACACTGTTTCTACGCAAACAAAGACCGCTTTGGACATTAGCTAAAGAGCAGGGTCTTTTGAGGCTTTTAATTTCCCTAATTTTTATTGGAGAAATGAAAGAAATGGAGAAGACCTATAAGGAGGATATAGGATTGTTCAGTACAAAGTATCTACCAGTAATCTGTTGTGCCTTATTTCTTCCATTGGATCTATAGCCAATGGAGCTTCCCATTGGTGCAAGTTTCAGATCAGGGCCTTAAATATCTGAGGGCAAATCATTAGCTGGTGTAAGCTGGCATTTCTTCACTTGAGAATTCTTGCATATAGTCTTTTCTCAATTTCCATCTTAAAGGGTTTCATCCTGCAAGATGCTGAGTGGTCTGACCTTAATCCTTAAAAGCAAAGTTAGCCTGGGCTTAACTTTGCTTATGCAAATAGCTCTTATGAAGTCTTGCTTAAAATTAAGCATGAGTTTACATGGCTCAGTGCAGAAAAATCACAGTGCTCGTCGCTTTGCCCTTACTTATTTAGACGGCTAGTTTCCTTGATATTCCCGTAGGCCTCTCATGCAGCAACAAGGAAAAGGAAACTATTTTGAAAAGAGGAAAATGGGATTGTATAAAACCAAAGACATGAGAAGAAGCACTCGGGGACAGACCTCACTGAAATTACTTTTAGCGCCTAATAACACATTGGGAAGGTTTCACGTGGCTGGTGACCTATCCAGAAACCAGGCATAGATAATCATCTCAGTAATACAAAAGCATAGAATATATCTATATAGATGTTTCTTTGTTTCTAATAATATCTTCAATTATTAAAATTATTGTTTGCGCTGTTGTTTCACTTCCCTGCCCACCTTCTTTTGGCTTTGACAGTGACACTAGTCTTCTAGCTAGTCTACAACTATCAAGGACAATAAAAAAGTCCTTTTTTAGATATGTGGGGAGCCAGAGGAAAAGCAAGGGCAACATTGGACCCCTGCTAAACCAGATAGGGCAACTGAAAACCAATGCCCAGGAAGAAGCAAACTTGCTAAATGGGTACTCTGCATCAGTTTTTCACCAGTCCCATGGGATGCCCCTGCCAACTGTGGGTCAGGGAGGCCCGGGTGAGGGAGATTCCTTGACCTCCATTGAAGCTGACCTTGTGAAGGAACACCTTGACAGGCTGGATACCTTCAAGCCAGCCGGCCCTGACAGGTTACACCCAAGGATACTAATGGAGCTGGCCAGCATCATAGCCCAGCCCCTGGCATGGATCTTTGAGAGCTCTTGGCACTCTGGTGAAGTGCCCGAAGATTGGAAGAAGGCCAATGTTGTCAAGAAAGGAGGAAAGTAGATCCTGCAAATTACAGGACCATCAGCCTGACCT
>JAGPOW010001296.1:29729112-29749166 GCA_030014935.1 Caiman crocodilus | reverse complement strand
CTGTCCTGGGGAAGGTCTTGGAAAAGATTATCAAAGAGGCCATCCTTAACAGACTAGCTGAAGGCAATATCCTGAGGGTACCTATAAGGTAGGTCTTTCTTCTATGACCAGGAGACCTATCACCTGAACAAAGGGGAAGAGATTGACACGGTACATTTTGACTTTAAAAAAGCCTACTATCTGGTATCCCATGATCACCTCTTGGCTAAACTGGCTAACTGTGGCCTCGACCTCACCACAATCCGCTGGCTGGGGAATTGGCTCCCTGGTAGGACCCAGAGGGTGGTGTGACAGAAGCCAGTCGTCTTGGTGTGCAGTCACCAGTGGGGTCCCTCAAGGCTCTGTCCTAGGGGCTATACTATTTGACATCTTCATCAATGATGTGGAAATTGGTGTCAGAAGCAGCCTGGCCAAGTTTGCTGATGACTTCAAGCTCTGAGTTAAAGCATCCACACCTGAGGACAAGAGGGTGATCCTGGCAGATCTTGAAGGCTCAGGAAATGGGCGGACAAGAACCTGATGGTGTTCAATACCGAAAAATGCAAGGTTCTCCACCATGGGAGGAAAAACCTGTAGTATCCTTATAGGCTTGGCAGTGCTCCACTGGTTAGCACTACAGATGAAAGGGACTTGGGGATCATGATTGACTGCAAGATGAACATGAGCCTTCAATGTGATGCTGCGGCTAGTAAAGCGAGCAAAACACTGGCTTGCATCCAAAGATGCTTCTCAAGCAAATCTCGGGACGTCATTCTCCTGTTGTACTTGGCCTTGGTGAGTCCACAGCTGGAGTACTGCGTCCAGTTTCAGGCTCCTCAATTCAAAAAAGATGCGATGAAGCTTGGGAGGGCACAGAGGAGAGCCATGCGCATGATCAGAAGTCAGGAGAACAGACCTTATGATGAGAGGCTGAGAGCCTTGGGTCTCTTCAGCCTGGAAAAGCGCAGGCTCGGGGTGATCTAGTGACCACCTGTAAGTTTATTGGGGTGCTCATCAGGATCCGGGGGAACATCTGTTCACCAGAGTGCCCCAAGGGATGACAAAATCAAACGCTCACAAACTCTGCTGTGACTGATTCAGGCTGGACATAAGAAAGAACTTCTTTACTGTCCAAACCTCCAATGTCTGGAATAGACTGCCGCCAGAGGTGGTTTAAGGACTCACTTTGAACACCTTCAAGACACATTTGGATGCGTATCTTGCTGGGATCCTATGATCCCTGCTGACTTCCTGCCCCTGGGGCAGGGGGCTTCACTTGATGATTCTCCTGGGTCCCTTCCAGCCAGCCTTTCATGTATATGAAATCTTGCCTGACACCTTTTTAATTTTCTGTACACCAGTTTAAACTTGGGCACTCTGGTGCTGAAGAGAGAAGGTTTATATCCAAAACTTCCTCACATAATAAATTACCTGTGTTTTTAAATCACTTGTGAACTAGAATATCTAAACTGCTTAACAGCAAGCAGATTAATGGTAAAATATTAAATTTATTTCATTTTAAAACTCACATTAAAGGGAAAAATCCTGGCAGAATTTCCATAAATTTCAGTGATGCCAGGATTTCCTCCAAAGTTTTTATCAGCCCTAATTTTAACGATCTGATTCTTCCAGTCCCATCTTCTGGGAATTTTTATTAATGACACTGCGTTAGAATGGCACAGATTGATATTTGCAAGGAGAAATCTTGTATACAGGGAAATGACACATGTTCTTTTATTCACATGTTCATTTTTCATAATCAAACTGAAGGATTAGTTTTCAAAATTATCTCTTCATATGAAGAAGGCACTTCTGTGTTAGAGCAAATTTCAGAAATGAATGAAGAGGCTATTGCAAAGTCAGCAGATGCATGGCTTACAAAGGACACACAGAAATCACATTCTGAACTGAAACATTTCACTCAATCTGAAATGATTTCAATGTCAGGTTATTTAATCCTTTTTAAACCTTTATCTTATTAAATGTTAGCAACTTGCTCAGGCCTGTCCTCAGAGCCTTCATTTCCTTTGGGCTACTTGGCTTTTTGGCCAAGGGTCCTTCCCGATCAGCCGATAGGCCAAGTGCACCAGAGCCCCAAGGCATTCTCTGCTGGGCCTTTTTGGGGCTGAATATCAAGGCTGTCCCCCACTGGCAAACTTTGGGAGCACTCCTCACTGCAGGGGTATGTGGGGTTCATCGGTTGTCCCTCCAGGGCTCACCCTTGTTGGGTGCCCTCAGGGCCCACTGAGCTGCACTCTCCCTTCCCCACCTGACCTTTAATTCCCCAGGCAGTTCTTCCACTGAGATGGTGGGTGAGTTCATGGACATGCCAGGCCATCTTCTTTTAATGTACTGGGTTTAAGTTTCTCTGCAAGTACAAAATGATGAAAGTTGAGCTTACTTCAACTAACTTATGAGCAGAATTTATCCGTGGTATAGATTTTTAATGGGACAGAAACGATGTGATGGACTGTCAAACACAACATATGTAGATCTTCAGACTTAGGCCTCTGGAAGACATTACAATAATGGCACAACTGGGATCAGAGGAATTTTAGGCCCCATCTCCAGCAGCGAGATGTGGGGTGGATGAGCAGGGCATGTGTCCCAAGCACCACTTGAGGAGAAGGACAGGGACAGGGATGGGGAGGTGCTTACCTTGAGGCTTTTTGCTGAAGCCTGTCTTGCTGCTGTGTGTCTCCTGCCTTGCTTTCCTCTGTTGACACTTTCTGGCTCTATGAAGCAGCCAGCACAGATAATGTATATTGCAGAGTGCAAGGTATTATAGAAATCATAGTTTTGTAGAGCAGCGGTAGAATTAGCAGCTGCTATGGAGAGAACTGACCCCCACTTCTTGCTGCCAAAAATCAGCATTTTTTTTTTTTGTCTTCCTGGATATGAGGTTTGGCAGCAAAAATAACAGAGTGAAAGTTTTTCCCTGGCAGCAGGAAACTCCACTGCAAGTCTAGAGAACTACAATTCCCAGACACCTTGCACTCCACGAGACTGGCTGTGTCTCATCTGTTCCTGTGCCTACAGTCAAGAAGGAGGGGAAGGGTGAAAGACTGCCCAGTGTGCATTTCTTTTCATACTCAGCTCAATGCTACAGATCAGGCAGGGGGTGACTCTGTCTTAGACCCCAGCCACCAACAGATTTCAAACCTGCGGATGGTCTGATATTCTGATTGTCAGATCCACCTCTGGACATTCCTGGGTCTGGTTTGGGTCCCCAGGCTGAGTCAACAGTCAACTGATGGTGGACCTGCCCTGGACAGCCCTGGGTCTTCGGCAACACCTGGGACTGTCCAGGACTGGGTCCAATGATCAGCTGATTGTTGGCCTGGCTCCAGGACAGCCCAGATGCATGCAGTTTTTAGAAGTCTCAGGGCACCAGTATACCTAGATTAGGGAGTTTCTCTCTATCACATCGGGGCTGGGGGGGGGGTGGGGAGGGCCGTGATCTCCCTGAGGTCCCTCTCACCATGTCTAGGCCAGCCCAAGGGCACCCTCTTATTCTTACCTGCCACGACTTTGATGTTCAGTATATGTTGGGAGGCTGCCTTACACCTGCTTGGACACGGCATATCGGGACCCCTGTCCCCGTGATCTTCCAGACTCTATGTGACCTTCCGGTCTACTGGGTGCTCCCCAGGCACCCTAGCCTTATGGGCTATGCATGGCTCCTACCAACCCCCAATACCACGCCCCAAGCCTCGCAGATGGGAAAAAGATGTTGTTCAGTCCAAATACACGCCCGCTCTCTCGGGCCTCCTCTATGATCTAGTCTTGCCCTTTATTTAGGGGTCCCCGGCCCTCTCAGACCTTCCCCGTGCTTCTCTATACTAGTGCCCCTCCTGGGCTCTCTCTAATGTACTGCCTCTCCTTTGGGACTCTCGATGCCCACTCTGGGCCTTCTCTAAAAATGGCTTCCCTCCCTGGGACTCTTCCCTGCTCTGGGACTTCCTATTGAGCTACCAGTCTTTTAGGCCCACCGCACTGCTACCCTCTCTTTTCCAGGGTCACCAGACTGCTATCCTCTTTTCCCGGGGACCACTGCAGCACCTTGCCCTTCTCCTGTGTGCACTGTGCTGCTATCCCCTTTTGCCAGGGACCATTGCAGCACCCTGCCCCTTTCTGAGGTCTGTTGCTGTGCTAGCCTACAACCGGGCTATGACTACCTTGGGCTTCTCAACAGTTCCCCCTTCTCAGGGACTTTGTGCCCCTGCTGGGCTTCTTAATAATGCTGCCCCCTCTCTGGGGCTTTCTACGCCCGCCCCGGGCTTCCTGATCCTTGCCCTCATTGCCCCTCTCGGGCTTCTCACATATTGCCCCTCTCTAGGGCTCACTGCTCCCACACTTGGGCTTCTTTCAGATGCCCTCTTCCTGGGGCCAGGGGTCTATGCACCCCATGCTACTGCACCCTCTCCGGTGCCGAATTGCACCCTCCCAGGTGCTAGGCTGTGCCTTCCCTGGAGCTAGGGCCCCACACCCTGTGGGCCCTTATGAGGCTTCCTCCAACCCCTATAGCCTCACCCAAACCTCCGGTATAATACAACAATGCAAAGTCAAGCCTCTGGCTATAACTGAAACATAAGGCACCTAGCCATTACAACATAAACTGCCTGGCTATACCTCAACATTGCTCCCAAGTCCCGGAGCCGCCATCCCTCAGTCTGCTCGAGCGGCACTCGCATTCTAGCTCCTGCCCCTCTGGCTACTAGCAGGGAACTGCTTGCATGGCCTTGGCTCTGGGCTTTATAAGGGCCAGGTCCTGCCCCTTACCACCAGCTGACTGCCGTCAGGTGCGGTTGTTTATTGCCTGCAGTTGCCCTGGCAGCTTGCAGCTGTGCACCTTATCAAACTGCTAGGACTTTTCCCCAGCAGCTTCCACACACTAGGAGCGGGGCAGCGAGGTACTCCGTGACACTCTCCCATCCTAAGTCCCCATTCCTCAGGATTTCTGAAAGCTGCATGTTTGGCCTGAATCCCTGTGAATACCCTGCAGCCCCTAATTCCCGGATCTACAATTCCTGGAATGCCTTGCACTTTATGAGACTGCCCAGCTCTTTGCTCTGTTCCTGTGCCTGCAATTGAACCCCTCACAGGCAAGCTTCTCTCCTGGCAGGCAGTTTTCAGGATCAGAATGAAGGCTGTCCTGGTCCTGATGCTAGGTCTCATCTCCGTGCCAATGTTGACAATTAGCACTGTTACAATTTATGGTGCGATTAACTAATTAATTGCACCATAATTGTAAGGTGTGGCAAGATCTTAGATTCACTTCACCTGCAAAAAAAAGATCTGAATAGCTTTTGTCTGCTATTTTAACATGTATAGCTTTTGCTGCCCCTCTGTACCCTCTCTTGGATTACTGGATGTATGCAAATGCAAATCAAAATGCCCTTTGCTTAGCAAATACTTAAACCTACTCCATGCAGCTTATTCCAAATATGATTGTTCTACTGCATGCCTACTTCTCAACAGTTTTTGCAAATCCATTAAACAAATGCAAGCAAGTTGTACATATTGTATGTAACAGGACAGTCTCATGGAGCATATACAAGAGCAGCTGTAATGGCCCCTGGAGACTTGCCTCAGTCTTGTCTGGATCCTACTCCAGCATCTCAGGGTCTCAGCCTGCTTCCTCACCTCTGACTGTAGGCTTCCAGCCTTGGCCCACTGGTTTGGACCCATCTCTCTCAGCCTTGGCCTTCTCTGTATCTCTGGGATGTTGGCCCTGTCTTGTGCCCTTATCCTCTCAGTTTGGCTCAGCTCCCCCATGTCCCTGACCCAGTGCAAGTCTGTTCCCATTTCAGCTCAGCCCCATGGTGTCCCTGATTTAAGGCAAGGCTGCTCGTGGTTCATCTCAGTACCCCGGTGTCCGTGACCCAAGGCAAGTCTGCTCTTTGTTCCAGCCCAGCTGCCTCTGGCATCCCTGACCCAGGCCAAGGCTGCCTTTGGTTCCACCACCCTCTAATGTGTTTGGGCTTCCATCCCATCCCATCCCAGCTCTGTGACCATGGAAAGGCTCTATGCTGCACGCCCCTGTAGCATCACTATAGTCTCCAGTCCACCCCCTAGCAGCCATGCCCAATCCTCCAGGATAAACTAGAACAAAAAAATATAAGCAACCACTTCCAATTCTAAGTGTCTTCATCCAGGTCATCATATCACTGCCCAGCCACCTCCCTTGTCCCTGGCACTCTCAGTCCTGGGAGTACCTGGCATGTTTGCAGTTCCACCTCCTCACTAACTTGAACTCCTGTCCTTTCCAAGTTCAGGGCTATACTGCTGGTCTGTCTAAGGGGCCCAGACTCCTCCCCTTCTGGACAGGTATGCCCCGGACTGGCTATAGGTGTGACCCCTTAGTTTCCAGGGCAGCTTATTTCTATTCTTCTGGCTATTATAGCAGTGCATTCATTGCCTAACCAGGGTGCTGCCCTGTCATACTATTGCTAGGCAGATAGCCCCACAAAAGACACTACGAAGCCTATGGTCCATGGTTGCCCAGTTCCCTGCAGCTAGTCCAGAATCACCTGTCTTACCCCACCTGGGGACAGCTTCTCCCTGCACGTAACAGAAGCTCCCTGTTACAGTACACAGGAAGATGAGGCTACAGGACATCTTTACCACCCACGATAAAAGTTAGATGTTGTTTCCATACCTGTCCTTCAGAAATTTGATCTAAAATCTACAAGTCACTAGGACTGTTTCTGACATAAGTGGTTTTCAGATCAGGCCACAAGGACCAGAGGACCCTGTTTTTTTATGGAACTGGAAATAATTATCTCAGCTTGGATAGTCAAAAACCATGAGTCAGGCCACAAAAATCATAAAACTGATTTAAAAGCCTAAGGGTATGCGGGGGAAGGACATCTTGTTGCTTAATAATTTGTATGCTTTTTTGGCTTTAATAATACATTTTGGCTTAGTTGTTTTCTTCTGGGCCAGATACAGACTTGTACCAGCATAAGTGATTGGAAACCAGTCTATACCTGTAAAAGAACAAACGTTCAGCATACATAGACTGATTTTAAAATGGCAGACCCAGACTAAGATTCCCCCTGCCCCGACAAAGGGCAAATGTGTGTCTGTGCAACATCAAACTAAACTATGCTGGTTACAGAAAGCCACATAACTTAGATTGATTCTGCCTCAGGCTTTTTGAAAGTCTGTACCTAGCCCTGGTGCTTGAGCCATTGTAACCAGGGTCATCTTTTCAAGATTTTCTTCATAACCACAAAGGCTAGAAACTTGCTTGAAAATAACCCAGAAAACTGAGTCCTACAGATTCTCCTATATTCCCAAGACTTCAGGAGCCAAAACTTGAAGTAGGCCAGATTTTGCCCTTTGACGTCTACTACATTCTTACACCATTCTCACACTTGCAAGTTATGCAGATTATGCCTTTGATAGGACTCCAGGATTGCTCGGGCATGATGGTTTGAATACCAGTCATACTGACATTGTTGTTGCTTGCTGTTCTTATGCATTATATAGCAGTAGCACCAAAAACCACAACGTGTCAGACACTATCATGCTATACATACTGTACATGACAGTCCTGCCCAAAGAGCTTACAATTTACCCACTGATAGGGACGTTTGATCATGTATTCCTAATATTCCCATGAATATCAACATACATTTAAGGGGAGTGAAGGGAATTCAGATATTGGGCTTCATACCATTAGACTTACTTTCTTGTTAATCTAATAGGCCTCTTTTTCCTAGTTCAAATCAACCACTCCTACTTTTCCTAGTTCTTTAAAGACACTGACTACATTTTCTGATTTAATGTACATCTATATCATTGATTTTAATGAATTCCTGATTTACACCAGGGTGGGTAAGATTTGAATCAGGTGTACTACCATTAGAGCATATGTTAGTGTTGTTAATTTGCATCTCATTGTTTAAAGGGCTTTCAATTTAGTTAAAGTATATTGTAGCCTTCCAGACAAATATGTGAGAATGATGAAGCATGAGAACAAAGGTCATATTGCCTCTTTAGGTGCAGACCTAGGAGAATGCCTGGGTTACTCATCTCTACTGCCGTAGAGTAAATTTGAAGAAGCTGTTTCAGTGGTGGCCAACCTGTAACACAAGTGCTACAAGTGGCACAGAGATCCTGACATGCAAGCACCAGGCACCAAATTAAAGAAG
The DNA here is from genome assembly GCA_030014935.1 of Caiman crocodilus. NCBI lineage: Eukaryota > Metazoa > Chordata > Crocodylia > Alligatoridae > Caiman > Caiman crocodilus. Next base: position 29,741,025 of record JAGPOW010001296.1, on the reverse strand, counting down.
GCACTGGTGATGGGAATCAGGGCAGCAGCTGGAAAGAGGAAGAGGATTGGTTTGGGGAGTGTATGGGGATTGGAAGACAATGCTGGATCAAGGGTTTGGCCCCACAGAAGCTGTACAGGTAGCTGCCATCAAATTCAGTGTTGCCACATCCAGGTGGCAACAGGATTCAATGACATTGGGCATTGGTGGTGGCTGATTTTCAAGAGTGGCACTATCTCATATTTTGGACTGGCGAATGTGTGCCAGAAATACTGGTTATCACTTAGCTATGTGCAATCAGTAAGGTTGAATAAGACTTATACTTATTTGACTGAGATCAGAACTAGGCCTGTAATATTTTGCTTGTTTGCCATTCTATACACACTGGGAGATTGATAACTTATGCTTTATTTTTTTTAAACGGGAATGTAACATTTTCACCATGTGGCTAAATGGATTTGGGATTTGTCAGGCCAGTGTTGCAGCTTTCTTTCAAGAAATTCACGAGCCTTTAAAATGTCACGTTGCTTTGAAACCTGAAATGCCTTAAAAATTCACCTAAGGGAGAGGATGCACGTTATTTGTGACTTCAGACATTTAAAACTACTAATTACTGAAGAAAAGACAGCTGTGATTTCTGGAGAACTTAAAACAGCAGTAAATTTACAGGCACGAATTTATTAGTCCTGTGACAATGAGTCATGGATAATGATAGCCTAAAGTCTGGGGTTATTACATAGTCCCAGATTGCACCCTTTGAGAGTTTATACATGCGTTCTGGGAGTGGGGGGAGGGCACTTTAATTAGGACGGCTCCCAAAGCCGCTCAAATTAAATCATCTGGAGTGTCACGTGTATCAACATCCCCAAGCTGAAAAGTGGTAGTGGGGCACTTCAACTAAAGCTCATCAAATGAGCACCTCTGCTGCCATTTTTCAGCCCAGGGGTGACAGTGGAGTCTGTTGGAGCATGGTAATGTGTGATTAATCTCACATGCTGTAATTACAGCACTTGGGAGCAGCCTCTTTACACGTGTGTAGGCACTCTTTGGCTCTCTGCAAATGGATCTCCCTTTTCTCATCCCAACTTTCTTCTGAAGGGCCCGGACCACAACCATGTCATAGAAACAATGGAAGGAAGTGTGTATCAGAATGGTTTTTCATGTCCAAGGTCATCACGAGACTCCGCACTACGAATAGGGAAAAGGTAGACAGGCCAGAAGAGGTGTGAGTTAGTAAGGATGGAATTGCGCTGTGTGTATTATCCCACTCCTGTACCAAGCAGACAATGCAGGGAAAAATAAATCCAATGAAAGCACATTCGAGCTGAGGAGTTAGCCCAGAAGCTTCCCCATCTACACACTGTTTAAAGGGGACCACAATTCAGACACCAGTTGTGGAGATCCCATCATTCTGGCAGTAAGCAGGAGCCAAGCTGTGGCTCATCCTGGGACCTTGTGTGTTACCCATGCCAGGAAAGTCACAAAGTTTATAGTCCAAATCACTTATCCAAGTGAATAGTATGGAAGACGTAGGGAATAGTATGAAGAGGATCTGGAGGTGCTTTCTGGCCCCTAGGTGGTTATAAAATGGCATGAAGGCAATTTTTGTCTTTGCTCTTTATAGAGGCATTCCTATGAGATTCAACACTAATCTGTCTGAATACTAAGTAAAAATTGAGTGAAGACCTCTGAGTCTGGCCCAGTACTAATCTGCTAGCCTATGTGATATAGGAGAAGGTCACAAAAATTGCCAGCACACAATAAATAAATGACTGTTTGTTTTGAAGAGTCAAAAAGAAGCAGAAGTCAACTAATTTGGGATGAACCAAAAATGAAGTGTTAGGGAAAAAGGCTGTTGATGCGATAAGAGAGTGCCAGTGAAAGGCATCAGAACAAAGCATCCCAGAAAGTATTTCCTGCGTGTAAGGGAGATCAAGAAGTTCAGTGGATGCTGTTCAATGGAAAACTACCCAGATGCAGACATGAAGGATTGCTGGGACAACAGCGCTATGATCACAGAAAGCCTGCTAGATGGACTCCCATGGAGGCTGAACTTTTGTCTGTTATCTGTCAAAAGAAAGATGAGATAGATTAGTGGTTCTCAATCTTTTTAGACTCAAGGCACCAATTGCTAGACTCAAGGTACCCCTTGGAAAATGTCAGGTCTTGGCTTTCACTCAGGTTTTGACTAGAGAGAAGTAATAGACCAATTCTTCTATTGCAAAGAACTCTGAAAGACCACAAGAGGTTTGTAACACCTTTGATTCTTATTTGAAATATCTGTAGCACCTAGTTTGAGAACAACTGGCTTCTCCACCATGTCCTACAAACGTGCTTTATTTATCCTTGAACTGAAGGGACAGCACTAGAAAGCAGAGGATAATTCATGCACTTTGGTCTCTCTGTCCTCTGATATTAGAACCATTAACAAGTTCATGATATTTCTGATTTTTTGCGTGTGTTGTGGCCACTGTCCTCTGGGAATCTGGTGTGGGTTCATTGACCCTCAGTTAATTTAGGACACTGAAGAGGCATTATATAAAAATATGACTAAATTAATGTTAGAGAGCTTGCACTTGTCACAGTTAACTGAGGAACCTGGAAATAGAGAGCCTGAAAGCAATGTGGGAGCACACACTGTGGATCCCTGCAAGGTCTCTGTCTTGCCTAACTGTTGGGTGTGGACCACACGTGAAGTATAAATGAGTAGGACTTACTCCTCAGCAGCAGCCCTGGTCAGAGACCATGGGTTGTATAGACATGGAAGCTGGCCAAAAAGAAAGTACTTAATCCACCACTAAAATGCAGCTATATCTGGGGCGCAACGTGGCCAACTGTTCGATAGTGCAGAATAACATTAAACAACAGTCAAAGATACATTAGGATGAGTATTATATTTAACAAAAACTGAGGATTTGAATGTAGGTGCTCAGAGAATAATTAGTCAAGGGTCAAGCCTGCTATTTTTCTAAATGAACACACTTCTATTAACTCTGTGTTTCTCAAAGCCCCATCTGTTGGACACACCATACTTCACAGACACATAGAGTGCAGACGGTCTCAGAATTAAACCTTAGCTAGGACAGTGACTGATTGGTTTTCTATGACTTTGTAATGAGTTGGCTAGCTTAGATGCACCACTGACCTCTGATGGATGGAATCAGAATTGCTCAGTTATTTATCCTATATTATAAATGAATGGGCAAGCTGCTTTAAAGCAAGTCATGAAGACCTGCGCGATAGGGCCGGGTATATCTAATTTGTATCTTAGCCACTGCCTGTAATTTTGTGGCCACGATTTTCACCTCAGGGTTGGAGTGTAAACAGCTTAGACTAGTTAGCCATTACTCACAGGAGCGAGTGGCTCTTTGCATGCACTTGCTCAACATTTTGATTTGGAAGGTTCACAGTCTGCTCCAAAGTGACAAATGCAGAATCCTAGGTGGCCAGAGATTTGTTGTAGTGTATAAATATGAAAATTTTCAAGCTATTATGAACTTCCAGGTTTTTTGTGAATAGCTCTCTTTGTTATGTCCTTACTTATTATTTATAAAGCCACACAATCATCTTACAGTGACTCGCAGAATATTATTGTACATCAGTACGGTTTCAGTAGGTACCCATTACACCATGTTAACGTATTTCAATAAGTAATCAATTCCATTTCCAGTATGCTGCTTTAATTCTAGTTTCATTCCTTGCCTGGTATTTATTTTGGGGAGTGCATTGTCCATCTTAGTCTAAGACTGCCCTTTTTGCATTAGCCATTTTAGGATAAAATGCTTAATAAGATTTGCATTTAAAAAATGAACTAAAAGAACTGGACCCCCTCCAGCCAGGAACAAGTAATTATGCCATTTGTATTGCAAAGCAGGAGCAGCTATAAAACATCAGCATACTTTTTTAAGAGATTGATATTCTTAAGCAGTGTTATATTACACACAAAATGACAGGCCAGGCAGAGGAAATAATCCAGGATGGTGTATAAATGCCTTGGAATCATAGATAGAGGTACGGTCTCACACTGTTTTCTGGTTTAATCAAGAGCTCCATTAGAATTTCCTCCTATACTGCTCTTGCCTTTTATTTCAGGATATAAGTACTAGAAATTGGAAAAAATATTAAGCCCTTTCTGTACCCAAGAGAATTTGTCAGTGTAGCTATGCAGGGAAACTATCCTTACGCTCGTACGCGGGACAAAGAAAGGTTTTGCTAGTGTAATTTTTAGTAGTTTCCCAGTCAAAATAAGCTACATTAGCAAATGGACTGTTTGCTAAAATCAATGCCATTCCCATCCCCAGTACAGCTTTTGCCACCATAGTTCTGGTAGTATTTTTTTTTTACATTGCTAATGAAAACAGCTAAATTGGTAAAAGTTTCGAGTGTCCTCCTGGCTTCCAGGGCTCAGGTCGCCTAGTCCATCCTTCCTCAGGGAGGCAGTGTGCCTTGTAACTGGACCACAGAGGGAGCTTGGTCGTGTGGCTTCTATTTTTACCTCCACCATTGACATTTTTCCAAATGCCACCCTTAATGTAGATGCTTCATTTTCTAGGTATCCAGGTCAAGATACTGAAGACCTGATATTCAGAGCTTCTGATAACTGTCGGCTTCCACGTGCATTAAATGTTCGGCACTGATGAAACCCAGCCGATAGTATTTCAAGCGGGATCCCTGAGACGATGTAGACTTTTTTTAAATTACATCCTTAACCTTTCATACTGCATTTCAGTAAGGGATTCAGTTGCAGGATTAACCCATTCCTCTTTGAAAACATAAGAAGTGCCATACTGGGTCAGACCAAAGGTACGTCTAGCCCAGTATCCTGTTTCCACTGTGCTCCCTGCCACTTACTTCAAGAGGTAAAGACTGCCCTGCAGCCCAATGCCCTCACCTACATTAACCAGATCCTGCATAAGGGCAGTCCCTGCCCATTGGCATCCCCAAGCCCTCCAGAGCTAGCTGTGGGACCGCTGCCTCAGCAGGCCCCTTGGCGCTCCCTGACCCACCATCTTAGCAGGCTGGGGGATACAAAGCAGTCAACCTCTGAACAGCCCACCACCGTCAGACCTATACACTCGTGGGACTTGGTGATCAACAGTTTCCTGGGGTTACCATATTTCCAATTTCCAAAAAAGGACACCTGTGGAGGGGGAAGAGGAGGGGTATATGATTGTGGGGGGGCAGTGATATGTCCCCCGCCTCCCCAGCCCTGCCAGTGCCCCTCACTCCTGACCTGCAGCCCCTGCAGCTCCAGCCCTGCCAGTGCCCCTCACTCCTGACCTGCAGCCCCTGCAGCCCCAGCCCTAGTGGTGCCCCTCACTCCTGACCCGCAGCCCCCTGCCTTCCAGTGCTGCTGGTGCCCTGCTCTTCTGACCTGTAGCCCCCGCTCCCTTCCAGCCCTGTTGCCCAAGCAGCTTGCTTGTGCATGCATGTACACACACACACACCCACCCCCTCCCCTGTTCCAGTAGCTGCCGGGGCCCATGCAGAGAGCATGTGATCTCCTGACAACCCTAACCTAGTCCACACCCTTCGTGCTTTTATAAACGTCTGTCATATCCTCCCAGAACCTTCCCCTTTCCCAAATAAAGAACCCCGGCCTTTGCAGTCTCTCCGGGAATGGCAACTGCTCATACCCTTTGTCATTTTGATTGTCCTTCTCTCTACCTTTTGTATTTCTACTGAAACCTTTTTGAGATGTGAAGCTCTGAACTGTGCACAGTAGTCAAGATGCAAACACATCATGGATTTCTGTAATGGCATGATGATAGTCTCCATTCTGTTTTCAGTTCCATTGTTAACGATGCCCAACATTTTATTGGCTTTTTTGGTCTTGCTGCACACTGAGCTGACATTTTTAGAGAACTATCTGCAATAACTCCAAGGTTTCTTCCATTAACAACTGGTTCAGAATCCAATATTATGTACATATAGTTGAGGCTGTTTTTCCCCATGTGCATTACCATGCACTTGTCAGCACTGAAGTTTATTTGACACTTTTTTTGCGCACTCACTCAGATTGGTGAGCTCTTTCTGCAGTTCCTCTCCATCAGCTTGGGATTTGACTACCTGGAATAATTTGGTATTATATGCAAACTTGGAGATTTCACTGTGCACTCCCATTTCTAGGTTATTGATGAAAATGTTGAGCAAAATAGGGCCCAGCATAGGTCCCTGCAGGACTCCACTTTTGACCTCCCTCCATACTGAAAAGCGACCATTTAGCCCTACCTTTTGTTTCCAATCTTTTAACCAGTTCTCAGGCCATGAAAGAGCCTTCTTTCCAGCCTCTTACTGAAAGCTTTTTAAAAGTCCAAATATTTGTCAACTAGATCTCCCTTGACCATGTGCTTGTTGACACCCTCAAAGAACTCAAGCAGATTGGTAAGGCAGGATTTCCCTTTACAAAAACTTCCTCAAAGCACATATACGTGTATAATTCCTACAGAATCTGTCACACAAATAGGAAGGGATTGTGAAATCCATGCCTGTTTCCCCAGCCACAAAATGAGAATAATAAAGTTTCCCTAATTCACAAACACCTTATGAGAAATCGACACGGTCTTTAAACCACGTTGGGCAAAAAGTGCTCTGTAAATGGAGTAGCATTATTTCTTCTAGCACTATGTATGTAAAGTAGAGTCGCGTGGCATTTTGTCTGGAGCGCTATGGAATAAGTCAAGCAGAAGTTATGGGCTTGTGGCTGAAATTACTGAGCGAGGTTCTTTGTCCTGTGACATGAAGGAGGTTAAGGCAGAACATGACAATGACTCCTTCTGGCTATGCTTCTCTCTGACTCCTCCCCTCCCTGGCTGCACTAGTGGGGGCCACACCAGCAAGGGCCACAGGCCTCCAGGTTGGATGTCACTCAGATACCTTATTGCTAGAGCTGTGCAAAGCTTCAGTCCCTGATTCAATTCGGGGGGGATTTGGCCCAATTTAATAGCTGACTCTCCAAATACAAATCAAATCAGAGGACCCTTTAATCTCTCTGAATTGAATCAGAACCCTCCAAGAGATTCAGAAAGATTTGCAGATTTGGACATAGGCACAGCTTTAAATATTTTTTCTACATATCTCAGTGTACCAGGTACATTTAGCTAGTGAATGCTAAAATGCTGGGGCATATGGCGTATCCCACAGAAGCATGAGGGGCTCCCCAGAAGCACTTCTGGGTCTGATGGAGATTGTGCAGGGTCCCCCCCCCCCGCCCCCAAGCTTGGTGACTGGTGCCTCTTCACGCACCCCTACTCACTGCAGCAATCCATGTCCCCACAACCTGTACTTCACCATGCGACTAAGCCCATGCCCCACACCACTACACTGCATGCCCATGCAGACACTCCCATCACTGATGCACTGTAGACCCATGACCCTCTCCTCCCCAACTGTTAAACCATGTACCTGCATGGCCCTGGGCTCACCAGCAACTCCTGTGTCACTTCATACCACTCTCTGGAGCAGGCACAGCAAACAGAAACCAGAGGAGTGAGAGGGAGCTGAGGGAGGAGGGGGTGACATTCAGGTGGGATCCCAACAATTCAACCTCTTGAGGGCCTCATGTGGCCTGAACACTGCTAGCTGGTCAGCCCTGGTATACATGTTCAGAAAAATCTTTATTTGTGCTAAAATTAGTGCAAACTTTCACAACTTGCACAGTATGGACACAAGAAAAAGTCATAATGAAGTAAAAGAGGCCAGGGCTTTACCAAACACTGGCACTCACAAAAATTGCCTCTGTGCTTGGTTTTGCCTTGAGATAAATGCAAGCTAATGCACAGTAGTTTACTCCTCAGTGAAAGAGGGCTAAGTTACTGTAGCTCTTATTTGGTATGGCAGAAGAGTGTACTGCCAGGTAATTCCTGCAGAATAGCTGATGCATAGAAAATCCCCTCCTCCTTTCCCATGCACTCCAAGACCAATGCTCAGCTGTTTTCCAAATACTTGCAAACAACAAATAATATTACCTTATTGGCTAGAACCTATGATCTTTTGAAGTTTTAATAATGAGAATATTATCTACACAGGTTTCTTTAAAAACAAAACAAAACTACCCAGCCAACTCTTGTCCAGGGGAAGATCATTAGGATTTGTACTGAGGTTTTAATTATGCAAAGGCCACTGAGGTTTGCAAAAGGTGTTATGTGAATAATAATAAGCAGGTGCATTAAATACCAAGTCTGTGCATTGACTTTACTGCTATTTTGCACCTTTTTTTAAGTAAAGCATTTTGTGCTTCTATTTGTGTGTCTATGTGAGTATAACAAACTTTACATTAGAGCTGGTCAATTTATTCTCGTATTGGCAGAACGAGATTTTCATTGATCACTTTCTCTGGATTTGCCTTTTTCCTCCTCGAAACCCTTGTGCCGTAGTGCAGAAGATTTATTGTCAATGATTTATTAAAATGTAATTCTAAGGTGACTCCTTATCGTGAAAGTAATCTGCAGGCTATCTTTGTTTAAACTTGCAACCCGCTTTGTCAAAGAAAACAGCCTATGAAATTTTCATTATAATAGACAGGTTTTTATAATGAACTGGGAAAAAGCTATTATGACCAAAAAACAAATTGTGAGGAAACTTATGCATAGAAACAATATGCTTGTTAATTGTAATTTTGGGGGGAGGGTGGGCAATTCTGTTTAATGGTTACATTTTTCAGTCCTATAAATTAATTTTGAATTACCCAATATCACTTAATTTTTCCCTAGGAAAGCTTCTGCTTGCCCGAGCAATATTATAACGGCTAATTCAATTACACTGAAATTGTTTAATAGAAAATATAATTGCTTATTCATACAGAATACCCATTAAAGAAGTGCAAAGGCCTATACCCCAAGGTTACTGCATATTAGTACTTTGGGAATTCAGACGCACATGCTGGGCAAGGAAGGTGCTGGCTGATCTTTAATTGTTCATCACCTGCCTCCAAAATAATATGAATGGACCCAAACTAAATGACCACTCATTACAAGTTTCAATTTAGGAGCTTGGCTGGGGTCAGCAGATTGCTTATGCTGATCGCAATGATTTGAAGTTGTGATTACCATAAGCAATTTAAATTTTATTGATCTACCCTTCTGAAAGTTGTAATTGAGCATAGATGCTGGACCCGTAGCTCTCCAAACTAAATTGTACTCTGAAGCCCTTGCTGGATTACTGCAGGAATCAATAAGCAGTCAGTCACATTAACAATGAAATAGCTCTATTAACATACAGTGCTATTGGTGAAACTTTATTTAGGAAGGGTGTTAGTTCACTTCATTGTTTTATCAATGAATTTCACTTGTACAGTGAAAAGTATTGCTTGTCTATGTCTAATGAGCTTGCATAACAATAATTATTTTATATGTTCTCCATATAAACCTTCTTACAGTAAAGAACTTTTTTTTACAGGTTTGCTTTAATACACGAAACTGGAACTGCATATTTTTAATTACAATATACTGAAATATTACAGGACTTCAGGAACCTCTATACTGTTATTCTATACTCTATACAGTTTTCAATGTAGGGTCAAATATCTTGCTTGCAGTGAGATAGCGAGATTGTCATATATATATTCTTCAGTGAGATTATGTTATTTTTTATATATATATATATATATATATATATATTCTAAGGAGAATTTAATGGTCAACCTATTGAAAAACATTCAGTGTACCTTCATGACCTCACTGACGAGACTATGCCAGCTATGAGAGAGCAAGTGTGAGCTTCAGTACACATGGAAAAAGTAGAAACAGAAGACAGGAGAGCATGGATGAGATGAAGATGAAGCATCTGAGTAGATGAAGGAGCTTCTCTGCTTCTTGGTTAGCAGGCTATGGTACTCCATTTTCATCTGACTATAAAAAAGCAGGACTAATCCAAAATATTTAAATTGCTTGCGATCTTTGAAGGAATTAAGGAAATAAAAATGTTCAGTTAAATTGGACCTCTTAGTATCATAGCCGGTAGGGTTGGAAGGGACCTGAGTAGTTCGTCAAGTCTGACCCCCTGCCATGGCAGGAAAGAGTACCGGGGTCAAACGACCCTGGCAAATGTAAAGGGTGTATTTACATTTACATCTGAACTGTAAAGAGGGTATTTAGAAGTTTCCATTCAGGAACACGACTGTTAATAAACACAACCTAAGAAGCCCCAAAAAGGATGAATGAAAGAAAAAAAAAGCAACAATTATTTCTCCTTCTTCAGTTTGGCTGGCGCCATCAGCTTGTGGAAGTGTGTATGCGTATTCAGTTGTGTTGGTTTTGCATACATGGACTCATATAAGATTCATATAACACCTAACATGAAATTTGCTACTTTCCTCTACCATTTTCTATGGGTATGGAGATGGGTACCATTTCTATATTTTTCTATCAAAAAGTAACATATTAAAAATATGTCAGATACCTGGATCTTAGTATCTGAAAGCCGTAGATTACTACTAGCAGTTGTATTCAACCGACTACTCTGCGCTGTTCAAAGTACATCCCTTTCTAAGCGCTCGTACTGATTAGAAGGCTTGGAAACCTAAAAAGAAATGGAGTCATTTACAAACCTCACAATCGGATCCATGTCTGATTTCAGCCAGGGATTTTTGGATCTGACGTTCTGAGTCTAGTGCACTTCGAGTGGGAGATGAGAGGGAAACTGCGCCTGGTAGAACTATAACCCTTACGAAATGTCGTGCCCTGGCATCAAGAAAATTCCACGTGTCTTGACCAATTCTTGTATAGAAGGGATGAAGAGTATTCTGATGCAATAGTCTGATTAGGAGATACTATATATTAAAAGAAACAAAGCTAAGAAAATACTTTTAATTCTTGAGATGTTGCTCTCTTTATCCTCTTTTTTATGTCAAGGAGTATGGGGCAGTCAGGTCATTTTTGATAGGAACCATAACAAAAAATTGAAAAATCCCTTTAATTGAGAGCCCTTTACACTAAAAACAATTAAGTTTTGAGATCCATTTAATTTTTACTTGTTTTAAGCACCATCATAAACATCTGCCATCTGGCATAGAAATTGCTTCATATGGCAGGTGAAGAGATGAGATTTATTTAAAAGTTCTTTGTCTTTGATACTTTTCCCTGCTGTATTTTCCAGCAGAGTAATTTGAACCTGATAGCATTTAAATAACCATTTATTGCCATAATGAAAGAGTACAGTTAAAAATACATAGTAATTGCTATCCTTCTAACGTAGGAACACAGCACTTGCCATAATGGAGCAAACCATTGCTCTGTCTAGTTTGGCATCCTGCCTCTAACAGTGGCCAGCACTTTTATAATTCAGAGAAAAGTGAAATAGTTTCAACTGCTCTTCCCTTGCACATGTGTAATGCATAGGACTAACTGGGCTTACATTGGCGTCCTGTAGATAAGTACGCCAAACCCCAAATAATGGAGGCTGATTACTAGGGGTGTGTAAAATGGCTCGTATTCAATTCAGATTCAGCCCGCAGTGGGGATAGTGATTTGATTAAGTGACTCAGATCACTGACCTGATTCAATTTGGACTCATCCGAATCTGAAGATTTGATGCTGATTTGGAGAATCAATGATTCAGCCATAGGCAGAGCTTTAAATGCTTTTTCTATATACCTCAAGGTACCAGGTGCGGCTCATGAATGCGGTGATGCTGGGGCAGATGAAGCATCCCACAGGAGCATGGGGGAGTCCCCAAAATGCTCAGCAGTGGACCCGGAAGCGGACTGAAAGTGCTTCTGGTCCACTTCTGGGTCCGCCATTAAGTGTACTGGGGACCTACCCATGCTCCCATGGGATGTTCCTTTTGTCCCACTGTCTCAACATTCATGAGCCACCTGGTACATTGAGTTTCATAGTTTCATAGTTTCATAGTACCGAGGGTCAGAAGGGGCCTAGAGCAGGCCATCTAGTCTGACCCCCTGCCAATGGCAGGAACGAGTGCCAGGGTCACAGGACC
>JAGPOW010001296.1:29706633-29718351 GCA_030014935.1 Caiman crocodilus | reverse complement strand
TCTGCACAGACTGCAGCTGCTAAATGTATACCGTCTGTCTTGTAACCTGGGTACCCTCTGGAATAATGCACATTAGATAACGCAGTATTTTTTGGAAAACAAATAGCATCTATTTCCCCTAGAATATCACTACCATCTCTCGAGCAGTCTAATGCTCCCTAAGAGAACTATGAACAAGTGATGATTTTCTAAAATGTATTCATTGTTTAAAATGACAGACAGAGATGACCAGAGCAGGGTGCAAGGCCCAGGGCAAATCAGCATGTGCGGGGTCCCGCCCCAAGACGTAAGAAAGCCGGTGGTGGATTTGGTGGTGGGGAGGAAGAAGGGGAGGTGCTGAGTGGCTGGACGTGCCGGATTCGACAGTGGATTTTGTGGCAGGGGGTGCCGAGTGGCCGGACATGAGGCCAGCAGCAGTACAGAGTTGCCGCAGCTGCTCTGCCCGGCTCTGCAGGGCCCCCCAAGGTGCAGGGCCTGCGACGGTCACCCTGAAGAGCACTGTCTGTTCCTTGTGGTGTTACAGAAATTTAACACGGGAGGGTGCAAACACAGTTCATTTCAGAAAATGTTTGCAGAAAGGTATTTTTACAATGTTGACCTAGCTTGACTTTTTCTAAAGGAACAAATAATAACATAAACCAACAATTCGAAGAACAAAGATGAATTTGGAGTTTTGGTGAAAGTGCTACTTACTGGTTCCTAACAGGGATGTGACTGAGCTGGGAAGATTGGCTCTGGCTGCAAGCTTCAGCTTCTATATCCAGTTTGTACATGTATTTTAAGGCAAAAGGAGGCTCCTATGATCAGGTCTGACTGATAGCACAGACAATAGAGCTTTGCCCACTACTTGATTCTGCTCATAAAATAAAGTCAACTTTAAAAATTAGGAACTTCCCTAAAAGTTTGGGGCAAACATTATTGTTTACCTCATGTGTTCAAAAAATCACAGTTCATTCTCCAGGAAGTCAAGAGATAGGCTTCAAAATAATCAAGCTTCAATTTTATCTATTTGCCTTTTGTTTTCTGTACATTGTTGTGCTTTTTCCCTAGTATCATGAGGGTTAAAAATTCCTATTTTTTTAAAGCGAAAGTTGGTATTCTTATGAAATCCTTTGTGCGCTATTTTTCCAGGGGCATTCCAAAATAAAATGACTCCAAACACAAGTGTAGGAAAGTGTGCTAGCAAGCACTGAATATACAGAGGGCAGAAAATAAATCTATGCCTTCATTGCTATTAACAAGGTCAACAAAATGTAACTTTAGATTCTAATAAGCATATTCACATATCTCTTACTGATTTGGGGGTACTGGGGCTTTAAGAAACACATTAAATATGCAGAGACTTACTATAAAAATCTCAAGGTTGACAACCTTGTTTTTGACTTCCATGCTGCCCCATCTCTATTTTTACAATGTGTGAATATAACGTTGAAATATGTTTTGCAAAAACATGGTATTAAGACTATTAAGAGTGAATGAAGGAAAGGAGCACGTCTCAACCCATGGGTCGCGATCCAAAAGTGGGTCACAAGAATATATGAAAAGTTAACGAACAAACTTTAAAAATGGAGTCTCTTTCAAAGGAGAGAAAGCATGGGAAACCATTGGATTTTTCCCTTGCAGGCTGGCAGACATACAGCCAGCAAGGAGCCACTTAAGGCCCCCCTACACACATTTCCTCCTGCCCCCACATCCACCCCTGACTCACACACGAGGGCAGGGGGGAAGGCAGCAGAGTGAGAGTAGGGTGCACTGGGTCAGGACTGGCCATCTATGTTTATAAATGGGTCCTGGTACAAACAAGTTGAGAACCACTGCTTTAGAGCCGTTACACCAGCTAAGGATCCCTGGACAATAGAGCTGTGCAAAGCTTTGGGTGCTGATTCAATTCAGAGGAGATTGGGCTCAATTTGGTGGCTGAATCCAAATCAAATCAGGAGACCAATAAAAAAGTCCAAATCAATTGAAGCCTCTCCAAATCAATTCAGAGCGCTTCAGAGATTTGGGCAGTCCCTGCTTGCCACTGCAGGGAGCTGGACCCGGACTCCATGCCAGTAAGAATGGGGTGGGAGGGGCTGGAGGAGGGGGGACTCCCACCAGGCCCCTCCCCTGCCTACTCCTCCAGACCTCCTGAGCACCCCCAACCCCCACCTGTTCTCCCAGCCCCGTCAATGGCTGCCCTGCCCAGATCTAGCTGCCACTTCTTTAAAAAAAGCCCCCATTCACTAGTTACTGCCAGGTGGGGGGGGCAATCCCGACTACCCCCCACTGCCCCATGCTGCTTCAGAGATTCGCTGTGTGTTGGGGCTCTGCCATAAGCCCCCATCCTCTGCCCACTCTCCCAGCCCTGTCAATAGCTGCCCTGACTGGAGCCAGCCAACCAGCTCTTAAAAAAAAAAACAGCCCCACAGTCACCAGATGCTGCTAGGTGGAGGGGCAATCCTCACTGCCCCCCACTGCCCTGCACTGTGTCAGGGTCTCTTTCAAGATCCTCCACCCCTGCCCACTCGCCCGGCCCCCAGCTCTTTAAAACAAAAAAAAGCCCTGCACTCACTGGATGCTGCAGTGGCCACTGGGGTTTCTGGGGGCTTGTGGCAGAGCCCCCCCTACAGCATGGTCCAGTGAGGGGCAGCAAGGACCCCTCTGCCCATGAGTGTGGGACCTTTTTTTTTTTAAGAGCTGGGAGCTGGGGCCAGGCAGGACACATGGAGGCGGGGGAGCTGGAGGCTTGTGGCAGAGCCCCACACACAGCGCAGGGCAATGGGGACCAGCGGGGATCGCATCCCCCCCTCCAGCCTGGCAGCAGCTGGTGAGTGTGGGGCTTTTTTTGTTAAAGAACCAGAAGGCTGGGGCTGGGTGGGGTGGCCACTGATGGGGCTGGGAGAGCGGGAAGGGGATGGGGCCTGTTTGATTTGAATATTTAGCCGTGGCTGAATCTCTGAATCAGATTCAGTCAAATCAATTTGAGACAGTAATTTGAGTCACTGATTCAAGTCACTGCCCCCTGAATCAGCCGAATCTGAAATTAATACTAGCCACGTTGCACAGGTCTACTGGACAGTAATATAGTTTATATCAGCCCCACTCCAGCTGGATGCTGTCCTATGGCAAGGGAATTTTCAGCTGCACACTTTAGGCGGCTTTAAGGCCCATTTACTATACCAGCATGACACAAACCAGGCAAGATCTGATCTTTGACTAGATTGACACTTTGCATTTTTTATTCATTTTAAATAAGGTTTGGAATATTTTTAAATACACTTGTTTTAAAACATGCTTCTCTAATGTTTTTATAAAATCGTTAATACATTGCTAATAAATAGAAAGTTCTGTAAAGCATCTTAATAACAAATGGAAAGGCTGATATTTTGTAACAACAGCCCTTAATGTGTTTAATTACAGTTGAGGAAGTTGGTGCATGCTTGATTACGCATAGTACAGACTGTTATGAAGAGGGACTAAGATTTGGTGACTTGTAGCTCCATATTAGAGTAGTTTGTGTAATAGCCAACTGCTATCTGACCTCTCCACTCAGCAGAGGCAATGAGGTACCATCTGTACATCCCTTAATCACATTCAATTATGTCATTTATATCACACTGGAATGCAGAATTTGCTTTATGCTTTGGAACTGGATTAATAGAAGCAATGAGTTATAAACAGAAGGCATAGGTGGAAAAGCTGGTGGGCCCAATCATCTTCTCATAGGCTTCCATTCTGCCAGGTGTTGAGCTCTCCTATGAGTTCACTTAGGCTGCTCACATATATAAAGTTACTTGTGTGTATAAATATTTACAAGATTGAGGATGTAGGGCTTGGTTTTGTTCCCATTGAAGCAAGTGGCAAAGCTTCCATTGACATCAATGGCGCAGAATTAAGACTTAACTTTCTTTTAATTCTATCGACTATCACAAACACCAACAGAGTAACCAAAAAAGAATGTGCTATTACATTTTTTTTTTAAATAGGTGATAGTTAAAGGTTTGTCTCTCGTGAACCAGATATTTAAAACATTAGTTAAAACATTTCCAATTCATAACATCCCTTTACTACATCCAGCCTGGCTCAAAACTATTTAGGTTGGGGCAAAAGAGAACCTGAGGTATACTGTAGGGCTTCAGAGACTGTGGGGAAGATCCTCATTTCAAGTCACTTGTCATAGCTCTATTGACTAAAGCAAAGCAAGAAACTGGGGATCACTCCTTAATGCCTTAGGTCTAATATAATACCTAAACGTACTGCTGTGGTATTTAAGCTAAATAATAATTTGTCTTGCTATTAGGTATTATGTCCTCACTTTTCTAACATATACATTCTAGTACTTCAGCACTTTATTGATTGTCTGCTTGGGCCAGAGATTTCCTCCCCTCAATGAAATGTTTGACCTTTTTCTTTCTACCTTATTCTGAACCATTGGGTGTTGTCTAAATGGTACTGCAAAACCTACCAGATTCCCTGTCGCCCTGTCGGAGGGCTTTGACCATATAGATCCAACTGATCACCAGATTTGGAATCAGGAAGGACCAAGTGTCCAGGAAGTCAGTGACCAGGGGCTGCAAACAGGGTTAGCAGTTTGCAGGCAGTTTGCTGGGAACAAGAGGAGGAAGAGGAAGAGGAACCAGGAACCAGGCACCAGATCCTACCCAGGGAAGGTAAATGATCCAGAGCTGCTGTGCCCTTGATTTGCTGAGTGTTTGTTTGGTGAGTGGTGTGTCTTTGGGGCATGCACTCTGAGAAGCTGGGAGTGTCCCTGAATGAGTGATTGCTGATTGCTGAGTTATTGCTGCCTGGGCGAACAGAAGCCCTGGGCAGAGCCAGTCCAGGCACAGCAGGGCATAAAAAGAGACTTCTTGAATGGCCAGGGAGCCAGTGAAGAGAGGCTGAAAACAAAGTAAGAAGTTTGCAGGCAACTGGCAGGTCAGTTTCCCCCCTCCCCCTTTGTGCTTGGTGTGAGGAAGCAGGGGAAAAGGAACCTTTTCGGGACAATGAACATTAAACAGGCCACCTTCTAGATGAGTTTGCTAGGGAAGGTGTACTTGGAAGAAGGGCAGTAAGAGAGAAAAGACAGATTAAGAAACCTAGAGAAATGACTGGAGGACATTGCAATGCCAGAGCCACTGCCACTGCCTCTGCTTCCACTTGTGAGGTTTCTGTCCCTCTCACCATCAAGGCTTCCACCCAGGTCCAGGTTTGGCACTGTAGGGACTGCAACTTGCAGGTCCTTCTAGTGACAACGAGGCCGGGGGCTGCTTGCATCGTGACTGGTGCCTTCTGGTGGTGTCTCACAGGGAACAGGCAAGAGAGCTACAGGAAGAGGTGGTAAGGCTCCGAAGCACCCTCCATCATGAGGAGTTAATCAATTCAGTGCTGGAGGAGACTTCCAGGACTGTGGAGAAAGACCTGGCAGAACTAGAGAAGAGAGAAGACATGGACCCCTAGGAGGGTGGAAGCTGGAAGCTTGTGACCTCTGGCAGCAAGCAGAAATCTTCACCTCCACCTGCAGCAGTTTGTCTAGAAAACAGATACGTAGTCCTAGTGGGAGGAACACATTACATTGGTGGAGGAGGACAGGACAGGCCTCACCAAGGTGGGAAGGATCAAGACAACCACCACCAAGAAAAACTGACAGGTGGTGGTAGTTAGAGACTCCCTTCTGTGGGAGATGGAAGGAGCTATCTGCTAATCTGGCCTGTTGTTTTGGGAAGTCTGCTTTAAATTGAGTTCACCAGGGGATGGAAACCAAAGCCCTGAAGGAAGTAGGAGACCAGGAGGAAGAGCAAGCAGGAGGGGGCAACAAGGGAATACTTCCTGAGAAATCAGGGCAATCAACTAGTTACCTCAGGTCCCCGTACATGAATGCACAGAGCCTGGGAAACGAGCAGGAAGAACTGAAAGTCCTTGCGCAGTCCTAGAACTAGGACATGATTGGAGTAAGAGAGACTTGAGATAGGTTGCAGGACTGGAGCACTGTCATGGATGGGTACAAACTGTTCAAGAAGGACAGGCAGGGAAGATGAAGAGGAGGAGGAGTTGCATTTTATATAAAAGAGACATATGGCTGAGAGTTCCAGTATGAAACTGGAGATAGGTCTGTTGAAAGTCTCTGGGTTAAGGTTAGAGGGGAGAGCAGCAACAAAGGTGATGTTGTAGTGGGCGTTTGCTATAGACCACCTGACCAGGAGGAAGTGGTAGATGAGGCTTTCTTCAGACAGCTTGTGGATGTTTCCCAATCAGAAGCCCTAGTTCTCCTGGGGGACTTCAAGCAGCCTGGCATCTGCTGGGAGTACAATAATGTAGTGCACAGGCAATCCAGGAAGTTTTTGGAGAGTGTCAGGGACAACTTCCTGGTGCAAGTGTTCTTCTTGTAGCAACCAACTAGGGGCCATGCTCTTCTTGATCTGCTGCTCACAAACAGGGAAGAATTGGTGGAGAATGCAGTAGTTGATCTAGTTGGGGATGGTCCTGCTTTGACCAGGGGGTTGGACTAGATGACCTACGAAGTCCCTTTCAACCCTAATTTTCTATGATTCCACCAGCCAGCTTGGCAAGGATAGTGGAGGTTTTTTGCCTTCCTTTGTAGTATTTGATAAAGTCCACTTATTGGCTAGATGGTCACATCCAGAGACTGGCAGAAAGGGATCTTGGAAACATTGTTGACTCCAGGATGAACATGAGCTGCCAACGTGAGGAAGCAGTCAGTAAGGCTGACCACATCTTGTCATACATAAATAGATGCGTCACAAACAGGTCCAGGGAGGTGATACTTCCCCTCTATGCGGCATTGGTCGGGCCACAATTGGAGCACTGTGTCCAGTTCTGGGTGCCACACTTCAAGAGGGATGTGGCCAGCATTGAGGGTCCAGAGCAGGGCCACTCGCATGGTCAAGGGGCAGCAAGTCAGGCCCTATGAAGACAGGCTCCACAAGAGAAGGCTGAGAGGGGACCTAGTGGCCATTTACAAACTCACCAGGGAGGCAGGGAGGACCAGTAAGAATCGTTCCCCTGGGCACCATTGGGGGTTACCAGGAATAACAGCCACAAATTGTTAGCGGGAAGGTTCAGGCTGGACATCAGGAAGCATTACTTTATGGTTAGGGCTGCCAGGCTCTGGAATGGACTCCCAAGGGGGGGTGGTACTCTCTCCTACCTTGTGGGTCTTCAAGAGTAGGCTGGATAGATATTTGGTTGGGATGTTATGACCCCAGCACTCATTCCTGCCCAGGGCATGGGGTCGGACCTGATGATCTATTTAGGTTCCTTCTGACGCTAAGCCCTATGAAACTATGAACCTCCCAGGATCATTTCACAGTAGTGGCAGCCATAGGCAGATTCAGGATTTTAAAAAGGATGTTCTGATGCAACTCCCACTGAAGTGCATAGCACTTTCATAGATTTGGGTTCTGAAGGAAGCGCCTGTCTTCAACTTCTTCCATTTTCTATATGCTTATGACTTAGTTATGTAACGTTAACGTGGCGAGATTGCTGGTGGGAGCTTGACTTGCCATTTGGAGCCGGGTGGCTCAGGTTGATTGGTGGAGACATTCCTGTTCCCCACCAGTCAGAAGAGGGAGGAAGAGAGGCTTGCCCCTGCCTAACCTAGAGCAAGGTAAAAAAGAGGACTTAAGAGGGAACTAGCCCCTCAGGCTTTTCCATTGCTTAGTTCCCAATCTGAGGGTGGAGCCTGCAGAGGGAATAAAAGCCCCCATCCTGCAGAAGAGCTGGTAGAGCTGACCCGCAGGGCAGAGCAGTTGTCCCAGAAGCACCCAAAAGACATCTCCACTGAGCAGGAAACAGCCCTGCCATGGAGGGAGCCACAGCATCGGAGTACAGATCAGTGCCAGGAAAGTCTGGAGAGTGGACTGTAAGTTGGCAGCTACACGAAGCAGCACAGGTATCCAACCCTGCACAAGGCAGAAGCCCTCAGTGCACGGGCAGTGCACGGGGCTAGAGAGGGTCTGGGAATGGACTGGACTTTGGCAGCTACATGAGCTAGTGCCGGTCCTCATCCCTGCATGAGGCAGGAGCCCTCAGTGCACAGGGCTGGAGAGCTGAGGCAGCTCAGGTCCCTGACCCTGCAAGCAGCAGAGGTCCCATGGTGCACAGATCAGTGCGCAGGGTCAAGACACCGCTGAAGGGACTCTGGGACTGCACAAGGCAGCTCGAGCCCCTGACCCCATGAGCGGCAAGGGTTCCTCAGCGCACAAATCAGTGCACAGGGCTGGGAGAGAGCCGAAGAAAACCCTGCAGTGGCACGAGGCAGCACGGGCCCACATCTCTGCAGGCGGCAGAGGCCCTGAGGCACTGGAGGGTGCACAGGAGGTCCGGGAGTATGGGTAGGTCCTGGTAGCTGCAGAAGGCAACTGGGGCCTTTCCACTGTAAGCAGCAGCAAAATGAAGCAGCCAGTTCCCAGCAAGGTGGGAGCTTTGACCAGCCCCCCTACCCATAAAGAGAGAGACGAGCCAAGACCCACTGAAGGGCTGAGGAGCTGTGAGTGCCCAGGTCAGATATCGGGTCCCCCACGGGCAACAGGCAAAGGTCTCTACAGGGGAGGAGGGGCCCCAGTATTCAGGGGAGGTTTTCATGCCCTCAGAGTCCAGTTGGTCAAGGGGACTGGGGCGGTTAGCATCGTCTCATAGGGATTCCCTGTTTTCCCTGCGTAGTACTCCTCCAGGCATCGCGATTACTGTGCATTGTTGGTTCTGGATGTAACTGTTAAGGTTTATGTAAATGATGAAGGTTACCTTGGGTCCATATATATATGGGGTGGGCTATAAGTCATATTTTCACTGTGAATTTGTTTAAATTGATACTGTACGATAAGATGTGTATGTGTTGCCTTGTTATGTCCGTTAAATGGTTGGCTGCTGTAATGCTGCGGAGCGCCTTATGATTATCGCTTTGGATTTGAGTGGTTACTGCGCCTATGTGTGGGGTTGTATTGTTGTAACCTTATTTATATATGCTCTAACCATTGGTTATTTATTGTTGGGGCCTATTTAGTGAACCACTGCTTACCCTGGTGCCACCGGTGTTTGTTCCCATGCCAGGCCTGCAGGCCTGGGAGTGTTGGGGCTATACCCTAATAAGAAGACCGCTGGGAGTCAAGCTTTACATTGATAAGTGCCTTTTGTCTATCATATCCACTTTATCACTGCCTGTGTATATGAGTAATAAGATTTACTGCCTTAGTAATATAAATTTGCAAATAGTTCTTGAATAAATGTATATATTTACTAAGGTTGTTGGTCCTGTAAATAAAGTTCTGTAAATAGTTTAAGTATACTGAGTGACCGCAGTCTCTGCTCCGCTCTGCTCTGCTCTGCTTTGCTCTGTAAGGGAAGACAGCGAATTGGCTCAGGCGAAGCAGCTAGGCTCCCCCGGCGCACACGCACACCTCCAAACATCCCAGGTACCAGCTGCGAACCACCCGGGTTACATTAATATTACACTCTTTTTGCTATAAATGGTGTCTACTGCAATAGCTTCCACTAGCCACCACTTTTTAACTACAGCTTTATTCCGTATGAAAAGGCCATAGGACTCTTAGCTAATGTGCACAGCTAATGCATTGTGAAATAGAATCCAGCTGCTGTTTGGACATTTATTGCTCTAGTCCTTTCCTTTTCTGTTAAATGTCCGTTGTCAATTTGGCTTTAGGCGGACCTTTTCATTCAAAAAAAAAACAAAACAAAAAACGCTCACAGACTAGGTCTGAAAATACCAAGTCTTCCATTGGTTTTCTAACGTAGAAATAGGGTATGGCTGGTGTTGTCAGTGTAAAGAATTTTAAAAGTTTAATTCATTTTAAAATATTTGTAAATGACAAAAATTATATGCATCTTATGATTTCTATACTGGATTTTACGAGCACTTGGCAAGCATTCACAGGATGTACATTGTCTGAGAGAGCTCACAGCCTCTCCATAAAAAGTTCTGATCTACATGAATATCTCCTAGTGCTGTTGTACATCACTTATTTTTTAAAGGCCAAGGGTAAGTCTCTTACTCTGCTGAAGCAGGGTGGCAATAGCAAAATTCTTACTGGCTTAACTGAAATCCTCAGGTGGTGCAAATAGGGGAGCTTTACTGAACCTGATGGAATTACAGTGAAGAACCATACCTGAGCTGAGCAACTTGCCTACAGAGTGCCTTGCATCTATGGCAGAGGGTAAGAAATGAGTCAATACGATGTATCTTGGAGCACACGAAAGTGGTGCCAACTTGGAATGAAATTCACCCTGGTCTAAGGAAGAAATCAAGAGCTAGCTATAAGTTAACTGGTGCATAAGCCCAGGCTAGATATTACTTCAGCCATGATATTATCTTAATAATAAAAAAAAAAAACTCAGGAAAATTGGTGCAGCTGTCATATGCATGCCCTCATTTGCAGTGCTTTAGCAAATAATGTGAACATGTATTTACCCACACTATATAAGCTGATTTAAATCTAAGTGTACATACTCATGGGTTAATAAATTAGACTCTTGAAATACTTAGGTCAAAGTGGTCATGCCTTACAATCATAGATATTAGACACGTTCGCCGAGCCTGTCACCCTGCCAGACAAGAATTGGTTTTTCACATTATAATAGTTTCTGTCTAGGGCTTTATCTAGTTCCATCTTAAATTACACCAAAGATGGGGATTTCCCCATTTGTTAAACAAATATTAATGTAGTTTTGTGCAATTATAATTTCGAGCCTGAAGGAAAGTGCAGTATTACTAAGTATTGAGTACTAGGCCTGTGTGAAGTGTAATTCACTTCAGATTCAGATTTGGCCAATTTGGGGGACACTGATTTGATTTCATGATTTGAATCACTGTCCCAAATCGATTTGGCTGAATCAGCGAGGCCAGGCCCAACCCCCACCCCCCTCTCCCAACCCGGCAATGGCTACCCCTCCCACCCCAGCTCCCAGCACTTGTTAAAAAAGAAAGCCCCAGCTCATCGGGTGCTGCCGGATGGCGGGGCAATCTTTGCTGCCCCTCACTGCCCCACACTGCATGATCTGTGGGGCCAGAACTGGCCTGGGCAGAGCACACACTGGGGGGCTGGGGGAGCAGGGGCAGTTGGGGGGCTCATGGAAGAGCCCCCCCATACAGTGTGTTGCAGTGGGGATAGCCCCCACCCCCAGCAGCACTGGGTGAGCACTGGGGCTTTTCTTTAAAGCACCAAGCTGGGGTGGGGGGGGCAGCCACGTGGGGGGGGCTGGGGGAGCAGGGGGGGGCGGGAGGCTGGCAGGGCCCCCCATGTTTCCTCTCCCCTGCCCCTTATACTTAACAGCTCGGAACCAGCTGCAGCTCCCTGCTGCAGCCACCACGGCTGCCAAAATCATCAGTGCTCGCTGAATCTTTCCCGACGATTTGGAGAGCTTTGGATTGATTCAAACCGTTAAATTGGTTCCGTAACTTGATTTGGATTGGGAGATTCAGCCACCGAATTGGGCCAAATCTCCTCCAAACTGAATCACCACCCGAAGCTTCGCACAGCCCTATTGAGTACCACCCTTTCCAGAACACACACCAAAAGACGGAAAGGGCAGGAGAAATGAACACGTCTAGACAGGTCACAGGAAATGTGTTATAGGAGCTGTCTTACTCATTTAGGGTCACTTGTTGTTTTTCCATGCATTGTTTTTCCCTCGTTATAAGTGTGCTTTTAACTGGGTGCAAACAACTATATATATATATATATTTATTTTATTTTATTTTATTTT
>JAGPOW010001296.1:29693819-29705535 GCA_030014935.1 Caiman crocodilus | reverse complement strand
AATTAAAGGAGGTTCTGAAGACGTTGCCCTCAGCTTTCTCCCATGGTCATCTCATTTGCAAACTGGTATAATATTTCCCTGCTCAAAGGAATGTTTTAAAGAAAATATGATTCAGGTTTATAAATCACACTGACATCTTTGGATGGAAATCACAAAGTACTAACTGCATTCTTCATTTCTTCGCTTTTTCTTCTAATAATGCTCATTTGGAGATGGTAGAAAATATCTGAACTGATTTTAGTTTCACTTTTTAACTATTCCTTTTCAGAGAAACAAGTCACATGACACAATAAAATAAACTCTATTCTTTAAGTACACTGTTCTTTAATGGAAGGCTAGTATGTGATGATCACAAATAACCCATTATGTGTTTTAGATCTGATTCTCTCCTTTCATTTTTAGTGATGTAAATTGGGAGCAACTCTACTGAAATCAATAAGTTTAACTGCTGTAAGTGAGAAGAGCTTCCGGATTTCCTTCTATTCTGATACACCTTATTCTGACATGAAAATTGACTGACTTGTTACAATAGATGCCATTTACAAGTAAATTCTCAATACACTTCAGGATCATTAGATTGATATGTAAGTCATGTGCACCACTTTGAAAACATCTATGTCCCTTTGAAAGGGTATGAGGTAAAATGATTACCTTTATAATGCTACTTAAAAGGATTCTGTTTATCAAAAAATTCATTGTGTCATGAAGATAGTGTTAGCATTTAATGCAGAAAAAACATACATGTCTCTTTTGTGACTGATCTAACTCTGAATGATCCTTGTATAATGGAAATAATTTTGAACGTAGAAGAGGGACGTGCAATCCAATAAAACAGAGGGGAAAAATAAACCTAATCTTAATCTTCAGAGCATTAAAACTTTCCTGTGGGTCCTACAACTTAACTGAGTTTTTAAATATTGCCTGCAAGAATGTATTACAAGGTTTAAAGCCTACATTATCCTTTCTTTCCTATCCTAAACTTTTATGTGGCATACAGATTGACTATTCATTTGGGGAAAAGCAATGTCTTCTGCACTTTCAATGTCTCTATTTTTTGGCATAATTGATATCTGAATAATACCGTAGTAACTGTTGTGTGTGCAGTTTTTCACGGTTATATTCCATTTGCAGAAGTAACTAAATTTCAACAGTGATTACTTTTATATCATTTTAAATCTATGAAGAAATTGTTTTGGGGGGAAATAGTCAACATTTTAAAAAGAAAAATGGTCGTGATTATTTATTTAGATTTTGATAATTGTGTGTTAAATAAATATCCCGGTAATGCCAGATTTGAAACCCATGGAGATTTACTGAAATCTTACATCTTGTGCCCCTTTTGCCCGCGTAGTGTCCCATAGAAGTTGGGGCTGACCGATGCTAACGCAGGATTGTGCCAGCAATCATTCATGCTTTATCAGTGGCCTCGATCATCTAGAACAGTGAAGCAGAAAGATACTCATAACAATTTCTTGGTGTCCAAGACTTAAAAGCCCCTTAACAATCGTATGTGAGATAAATGTTAAACCAAAGTAATGACCCTGACCAAGGTAGGAGAGAGAATGCCTCGAAATATTATAATCTGCTGCCTCCTACCTGCTTCTTTAGCCTACACACACACACATACCCAGAATAATATAAATCCCATGTTGAAATAGATATAACAAAGTCCTGATCCATACCTTAAAGGATTCCAAAGACACAAAGTGAAACTCCCATTGACTTCTATGTTGGGTTATAGGCCAGAAAGGAGAACCCCAGAACTTTGGGCTTTGGAAGCTCCTGCAGCTCTACTCAAGATAATCATTAGATGAAATATCAGCAATTCTCTTTATTGGTTTTAGGAACTACATTCCTTGTAGCACACTTGTAACTGTGTGCAGCTCCATTGAAAAATATGGAGCTGTACTGCCTTACACCAGTGGTGAGGTTGCTCCTGAACCAGAGCTGATCGCAGTGTGAGTACTCACTCTCTTGCTCCACCATTTGCGAATATGTCTCCCCCCACAAAATCACGTATGCTTTTTAGCAGAGAAGCGTATATAGCATAGAAGGGAAGACTATGCATAGATCCAATATTTTCCCTCAAGAGCATATTTGAGAGAGCTGGGATTCTTCCGCTCACTGATGCAAAAGGTAGACGGTGGCACTTAATTATCACAAAATAGCAATGGCAATATAAAAGAAACACACATTTAACACTGGAGTTGGGAGTGCCGCCTTATTTGCCCAGCATTCATGTATTGATTTGCAGATTAATTCATTTGATTATTTCAAATATCAAGCGAGGACTAACTCTGAGTCACGCGTAAAATAGGACTTCAGTAAACAAGTGCAGCTGTGATTCACTCCCTGTACAAGGTGGAAGAGTACAGGGAAGTGTCTGCAAATCAGACTTGAGCAGATAAAACCCACAATCTACAGTTTGTTTTACATGGTTGTAGGAAACTAACTGATTTCAGTTTGTAAATTGACCTGAAACGAAGGGGCTGTTTATGGCTCCTTTTGATATTTTGTTGAAGGCTTACTTCGTACCTTTTATGGCCGGTAGCAAAAAGAGTCCTTGTGTCAGAAAATAAATTTGATCTTCTCTCCTTTTAGATACTCTTCTACTTTGGCTTTTTTTTCTAGGTACTGTAACTGAGCCTAGAAAAACCTCAGAAACTGCAAGTCCTTTCATTTTACTGTTTGAAAAGATCTATCCGAGTCATTGGTAAGAGTCAGGATTATACAGAGACCTCTTTCTTGCTTTTCATTTAACTTTATCTAATAGATGCCTTTCCACTATGTGGTGTCTCAGGTCACTTTAAGAATGGCTTTAATTTTTGCAGCAAAGAGGAGATAACATCGGTTTTGCCCTGATAAAAAGAATTAATATGTGAACTCTACCATATAGAAAATGAAGTAAAAAATATAGTTTAATGCAGCTTTTATTCCTGCAAGCAAAGCATTTACTTTCCCTGCCCCCACAAAATATAATTGATAAATGGTTAGAGGACGGGAGAAAACCAATGGATAACCCTCTATCACCAGTGTTCAATTTTTAATATAGCTTGATAGATGATCATTTTGAACATCAGCTTTTGAGAAGAATGGGTTAGATAAACTGCAGCCTAACTTATAGAAAGGCCGCTGCTTTAATTATTACTATTTATTGATTTTAGGGTAGTGTTTAGAGATGTCAGTCATGGGGAAGGACCCTTTTGTGATAGGTAGATACTATCCACAATAGAGAGGACTGAAAAATTTACTTTGAACTTTTCAAACGAAAAAGTCTGGCTTTCACGTAAACAAAAATGTTCACAGAAAGCATCTGCTTTTCATGAAAACGCCGAGGTCTTGTTGAAATATAAATGCTTGAAAACTGATTTGTGGGCGGGATGGGGTGGGAGTTGTATGTGGGTGGGGGTTGTGTGGTCATAGCCAAAAGATTTAGGCTGAAAGAAGCAATATTTCAGTTCAGTTTCCAACTATTTCAGTTGGTCCAATAAATGATACAGGATTTATGCGAAGAACATTGTCTGCCTCAGTTCACTGCGGTCACTCTGTGCTTTATGAAGTTATTTAGATTCTGTGTGCTTCATTTCTTCAGGTTGTCTGGCCAGACTATATCTCCCAGGATGTTGTACACCCGTGAGCTTCTATGATACACCAAGCAAGAAGAAAGTGGGACATTATGGCAGATGTTACCTGACCAGAGAGCCCAGAAATGAATAACGGTATAAGAATACAACTACAGAACAACTTTACTATTTCCAGAGTGCTTCAAGTACACTGTTTTGCTCTATGTAGGCTGCTGCTTAAACTGGAAGTAGGCTGGTTGTATCTGTGGTATAGCTGTAGGTGGGAAATTAGCCTGGGGGCACCATCTAAGTGGCACCATCACTCAGAAAGGTAAATATGCTTGCCACCATCCACAGTACAGATGTGGTTTCACTGCTTCTAGTGTGGGTAGCAGCCCACTCAAAGCAGCACAGAGTGCTTGAGATCACTATCCTGGAGCCTAGCAAGTTTATTGTACAAAAAGAGCCCAAGATATCCAAATCAAAATTTCCCTTGGGCATGTTCTGAATCAATGAATACTTTGTCTGAAAGTTGCTATTTCAGTACTATATGTCAAAGAGACTGAAAGAAAAGTATTTCTGTCCCAATTTTTATACATAAACCCTCTTCCTCACAACCCCCACTGACTGTCCAACTCTAGTCCATATATTTATCAAAAAGCTGATCTCTACCCCTGGCGGTTTGGGGACAAAAGCAAATTGTTTTGTAGGAAGTGAATACAGAAACCTGGGTATGTACAAGCCACAGTTTACACCACTGTACTACATTGCTGGCACTGATGCAACTACCCCTGTGGTTACATTATCAGCATGTTCAAACCCTTAAACCAGAGCTAGGCCCCAAGTATAAAATTGAGATTCAGATTTCACAGCTGGTAAAGTTTGCAGTGATGATTGTAGTGTCCTTGGCTGATTAGCCTTATTAGAAGTAGGAGCCAGCTGCAAAATTCAGATCTGGCTTTGCATTTGTATTTCCACCTAGCATCAGCATAGCTCCACCAGGGGCTAAAAGAATCCAGTGTAGATGAATCCCTAGGTTCTACTTTTATTTTAATAGGATGCTTTCATTACTGTCTTAGCAGGCATTACTCATAAACCATCCTTTAAAATACTACGCTTAATCATTGTCTTGAGGCATAAGCTTATTAATACAAGGTCATACTCCATGTTCTTGTTCCATACTCTCCTTAGAGGAAGTGAGCAGTGTCTTCAGAAAATACCTATCTTCTACCTAGCTTATCAACATCCACAAAAGTGCTGGACGCATAGATATAATTCTTCCTGGTAACCTTCCATGTTGCACCAAACCAGTGAGTGTACTGTAAAGACGAGACAATTCAGCAAGTCCAAAAGTCCATATGTAAGATTAATAATAAAACTTCTACTAAAACACGAGTTGGCACTTTAAAGTATCTCAATGTCTAGCTGGCAGTCAGTATCAAGTGGAGTACCCCAGGGATCAGTCCTGGGGCCAGTTTTGAGCAATATTGTCATTGATGACCTGGAAGATGGGATGAAGTGCACTATCAGCAGTTTTGCATATGACACTAAGCTGGGAAGAGTAGTAGATATGCTGAAGGGTAGGGCTAGGATTCAGAGAGACTAATACAAATTGGAGGATTAGACTAAAAGAAATCTCATGAGGTTCAATATGGACAACTACAAAGGCCTGCACTTAGGACAGAGCAAGCCCATGCACCAGTACAGGCTGGGAACTGACCAGCTAAGCAGCAGCTCTGCAGAAAAGGACCTGGAGGTTACAGTGGACAAAGGCTGGAGATGAGTCAGTAGTGTGAAGAAGGCTAATGGCATACTGGGCTGCATTGGTAGGAGTATTGCCAGAAAAGCAAGGGAAGTGATTATTCTACTGTATTCAGTGCTGGTGAAGCCACATCTGGACTACTGTGTCCAGTTTTGGGCTCCCCACTACAGAAAAGATATGGACAAATTAGAGACAGTCTAGTGGAAGGCAGTGAAAATGGTGAGGGGCCTGGGGGACACAACTTATGAGGAGAGGCTGAGGGAACTGGACTTATTTGGTTTGGAGAAGAGAAGACTGAGAGGGGATTTAATAGCAGCCTTCAGCTACCTGAAGACTGGTTCCAAAGAGGATGGAGCTAGACTGTTCTCAGTGGTGCCAAATGGCAGAACAAGGAGCAATGGTGTCAAATTGAAGCAAAGGAAGCTTAGGTTAGATATTGGGAAGAACATTCCCACTACAGGGATAGCGAAGCACTGGAACAGGTTACCCAGAGAGGCTGTGGAAGCTACATCCTCTGCAGTAAATGGCACAGGTCTACACATGAGCCCCTATTAGGCTGGAGTACGCTAATTAACTCCACAGCAGGATAGTGCTTGTAAATACAAGTACGGTCCTGCTGTGGCGTTTTTGTCCTCTGCAGCAGTGCTCATATAAACACTGCTGCAACTGGCGTGGGCACAAGGGTGCCTCAGCTAGGGCTGCCCGCTGGCTAGCTCTGCATTGGAGCATGCTCCTGCCCCAGCCAGACCCTCTGCAGCACGTTGAGCCAGGGAGGAGCAGTCCCAGGCTGGCAGGCCGACCCCCCTAAGCCTCCTACTAGCTGGGGCTGCTCCAACTTGACTCAATGTGCTACAATCTCCAGGGCACATTCAAATGGCACACCCAGGAGTAATAAACTCTGGGGCAATAAGCACCAGAATTTATTGCTTTGCATTAATTGCCCATGTAGACACACCCATTGTGAATGTAATGTTTTTGACAATCGTGAAGATCACAGTCCTACACCTATCTAAGCTACTTGTAGGGTCCATTTCTTTAAAGTTTCTGAATGCCTCCCAATCTTAAATATGTTTTTTCCCTGTAAGGTAGGGAGGTACTCCCTTCCCTATTTCACAACTGTGAAACTAAAGTACAGAAAGTAACTTGTCTAAAATCCCAATGGAAGTCTGTGAAGGAGCAGGAATTTGGACCCGAGTATCATAATCCTGTGGGTGGCACCAGATCACTTTCTAGCCGGGCTTGTTGAAATATACAGTCTGATTCTTCCCTGGAGATTTCAGGTCAGGTCCATTGAATCCTTGGCCTTTCAACAGTGATAACCAAAGAAAGGAAGCCACTGGAATATAGTACTTCTGGAGTTATGGATACAGGTTTCCCTCAAGTTATGCAGGTTCTTGATATGTGGATTTGCTCTTATGCGATGAGCATATTTAAACCCATAATTCGTTATATATGCAGTAAATTTGCTCTTATGCGATCAGCGTAGATGCCTCCCTTCCCTCCACCCAAGCAGGTAAGTCTGTGGGAGGAGAGGAAAGGGCTTTTGGATTTGAAAAGCAGGTTCTCTATAGTCAAAAAAGGCAGAATTAAGGTTGTCCAGGTATGCATGCATGTCTGTTGATACAGTCCTTAATTGCATGATCACGTACCATGTTGGGCACAAAACTCTTACTTTGTTCAGATAGTACTCACTGAATAGGCAGTTATTGTCAGAAATCAGACAGCCTTCATTTTGGGACCATTCTTCCCTGCTAGTCTGATTGCAGCTTTTTATGCTTCCTAGGCATATTTGTGGGGAGAAACAGAGGGTCTAAAAGTAATTAAGTTAAAAATGGGACTAATTGAAAATTTTCAGACAAAAATTTTTCCCAGTGAAATTTCTACGGGGTTAAAGATGTATTTCATATTAACTTTCTATTGGGGAGTGGGGGTGGAATTTGCTCTGGATAATGTAATCATAGAATAGTAGTTGGAGATACTTCAGGAGGTCATCTATGCCAAAACCCTGCTCAAGGCAACATCAAGGCTGACTAAATCATCTCAGTTAGGTGTTTGTCTAACCTGTTCTTAAAAATATCCAGGGGTAGGGATTCCACAACGTCTCTGGGTAGCCAGTGCAATGCTTGACCATCTTCACACTGAGAAAGTTCTTCCTAGCATTCAACCTTAATTTCTCTTGCTACACTTAAAGATCATTGCTCCTACCCTGTCCCCTGTGGCCACAGAAACTAGTTAATCTCCATCCTTCGTATAACCACCCTTCAGGGATTTGAAGAATGTTATCAAAATCTACACTGCTCTCGGTCTCCTCTTCTGCAAACTAAGTAATCCTACTTTCTTCAGCCTTTCGTTATAAGGTATGTTTCCCAGTCCTCTAATAATTTTTGTTGCCCTGCACTGGCCTCTTTCTAATTTGTCCTCATTTTTCTTAAAGCATGGGCCCAAAACTAGATACAATACTATAAGTGAGGCCTCACCAGTATTGAGTAGTGCCCTTGATTTATAGATCCTACTAGTAATACAGTTCAGCATGCTATTGCCTTTTCTTGGAACATGAGCACGCTGTTGGCTGATATTGAATTTGTTGTCCACTGTGACCCTCACGTGTTTTTCTAAAGTATTGTAGCCCAGCCAGTCCTTACCCAGTATGTATTTGTGCATGCACTTGTTCTGTCTAAGTGCAGAACTGAACTTCTTGCTGAATTTAATCTGATTGATTTTGGACCTTTCTCTCATTTTTTTTCTGAATACTAGCCCATTTTGGAGGCAAAATGACTGTACCTCCACCCAACTTGGTGTTGTCTACATATTTGCTAAATTTGCGCTGTCTCATAATCCAAATTTGTTAATGAAAATACTAAACAATTCATAGATGTTAGGGGCTGGAAGGGACCTCTCGAAATCATCAGGGGAACAACTCTATTTGAGATCTCGTCTCAGTTAGATGTTGAGCCATTGATGACTACTCATCATTGAATGACCACATTACAGTATTTTCATCTCGTCAGCAACGTGTAGGTTCCTAATGAGATTGTCATGGGAGATATTTATAGTGTCAAAAGCCTTGTTAAAGACAAGGTATGTCATGTCTACTTTTCTTCCCCTATCCACATAGCTCGTCATCTTATCATAGAAGGAAATCAAGTTGATTAGGCATGATTTGCTTTTGATGAATCCATGTTGACCATTCCTGATCACTTTGTTCTCCTCCAGGTGCTTAGAAATAGATTCCTTGATGACCTGCTGTATAATCTTTCCTGATATTGAGGTCAGACTATAATTCCCCAGATCATCCTTTCTCCCGTTCTTGAAGATGGGTACTATATTTGTCCTTTTACAGTCTTCTGGGTTGTCACTTGATCTCCATGAGTTCTCAGAGAAGATAGTCAAGGGTTCTGAGATTGTCAGCTAATTCCTTCCATACTCTCAGGTTCAGTACTCCAGCCCCGCAGACTTGAAAATATCCAGCTTCTCATAGTAATCCCAAACCTGTTTTTCCACTATTCTAGGTTCCTTATTTCCTCTCTTCTCCTTGTTGGCAACTGCACTTATTATCTGGTAGCCAACCGTACTTGTAAAAACTGAAGTAAAAAAGGTATTAAATGCTTCAGCCTTCTCTGCATCCTCTGCTTCTAGATTGTCTTCTGCATCCAGTAAAAGACCTATACTTTCTTTAGTTCTCTTCTTACTTCTGTCATTCTTGTAGAATTTTTTTTTGCCTTGCCTTTTATATCCCTTGCTTGCTGCACCTCAAATTGTGCTTTGACCTTCCTGATTTTCTCCCTTCATACATGTATGATACTGTTATATTCTTCCCTAGAAATATTGCCAAGTTTTTCCTTTTCTCTTTTTTCTTTGGACAGGTCTATTCTGCAGTAACTATAATTGTAGCATCATGCACATATTACTAAAAGTAACTTTGAACAAGTTAACTTGGGAACTGGTAGCAGTCTAGCCAGGGAAGTTTAACCAAAACTTGGTATTGGCTCGAGTATTTGTTCAGCTTTATAGTTTAAGACCAGTTCTGGTATGTCTATGCTACACTGTAGCTACTTGGTAGACAACCTCCTGCAGACATTTGGATCAAGCACTTTGGATCAGAAAATTAGAAAACAAATTCGGTAAATGGTTGAAGCGCTAGGAAGCCTGTAGGTAGATTGACAAGGAGCCTGAGGAGGAAGCAGACTTCACCAGATTGAATCCTGGTGAAGAGGTTTTCTGAGAGGCTTTGGCAGTGGGAGAAGAGAACTATGGGTCCTTAGGAGTTAGCTTAATTACCTCCTAAATTCTGGTATCTTTATTTACTGGAGGAAATCAATTTCTTGCTTTGAATGTTATTGCAAGTATATTGGCCCAAGAGTCTGACGTTACTACACTTACAGTCTTGCCATCCGATGAGGGGGAAAATTATCATCCGGTATCAAAACAAAAAGTTAATGGAGAAATGGCAAAAAATGTCATATGTTGACTAACAAGTGACTTGGCCTAAATTTAAATAGATAATTTAGTTGTTCTGTACATCAAAAGAGATATCTTGGCTCTGTAAATTTGCCTTATAAACATCCCATTTAGTTATATCACAATGGGCCTTTGCTTGAATTTTATCCTTGCCATATCATATGCTTCCATTTGATCTTATTGCTTTATATCTAAGATGCAGAGAGGTGTCTGGAGTGTACATATTAATTGGAGTAATTTTTTATTGTGTCTATGGCTTCCAAGTGCTGTTTTCTTTCTGGGGTATTTCTGAAGCTGGTTTATGATCATTTGGCTTATCCTGAAGAGGTACTTTTTCTATAACCTACACTCTAAAATCCATTTATGTCATTTTGGGAAAGTAGAAAACAATTAAGATTGTGTCACTTCTGAAGATTTTATAGTATCTTAGGTTCTACTTTCAGTTTCCACCTGTCTTTCAAGGATGAGTAGGTCAAAGGAGTTAATGGCTAATATCTGACTTAGAGCTAATTTTGAGGAGAGAATATAGAGTAATACCACTATTATTACCTTTTTATCACACTGTGCAACATTTCAAAGTGCTGTGTGGGGCAGACTAACAGAAAGATTAATGTGTTAAAAAGTGGCATATCAGAGCTGACAATTATACATATTGTAAACATAAAAGTGGCAGATTTAGCATGAAAAGCGATTGTCTTATGTGAACTGGCCACGTAAGAATTAAAATATCAGCATGTTTTTTTCTAATTTCTCAGCATTGAATTAAATTATTTCCCTGATATGGTTTTTATATTAATGCTAGTACATCCCTGAAAGCAGCAATGCAGAGCATTCAAGGCAGACGGGTCCAGATTCCCAGGCAGGTTTGCTTGGGCAGCACAGAACTCAGGAAGCCATTTCTGTCTCTTGTAACTTTGAACAGAGTCACAATGAAAGTCATCATACTAAATGCTGGGCTTTCTTGTGGATCCATTTGTATTGACTCAGCTTCTGGAAAGGAGCCACAAAATTAAATGAACCAGCCCCTGGGATATAAACCTAGCAAGAAGGATTTCCTGCATGGGGTATGTTTGGCAAAATGATTATCACATTATTCCCTTGTACTGCCTTTAACATGGATAGGATGGGCCAGAGTGCTCCACTGCTCTGGCCCAGCAGAGTCGGCCAATGAAGCCATTCAGAAACGCAAGTAAGAGAACTTAATTTACACAGGGGGTGTCAAAGAAATGCAGCTGGAAGTCAGAAGACACAAAGGTGGTATTAAGCATTGCCTTCTAAGAAGTGCAGCTCAGAACCGGGACAGAAAGTGTAAGAGGATAGTTTAAGTCCCGTTATTTCTACAAGGCTCCGGAAAAAGAATGAGACTGATTATTAGGCAGCCAGAGGCAGAGGAGAGGGAACCCCATACTCGCTCCAGCTGTACTGCACCTACCACATTTCCTATTTCTCAGATCTCTCCCCTGCCCATAATGTGGGGTATTGCTGTATCCCACTAATTTTCTGAACAGATGGTCACAGAACATAATTTCCTAGATAATGGCTATAATCAGTAAAACAATGGCTATAATCTCCATCTTAATACTTGTATCATGATCTTCACCCTGAATGCTCTTTGCCTTAGAAGTGAAGCATTTACCAAGACCTGCTGATACATTTGGGTATAACAGGGTGGTGAGTTTCAAAAAAAGTATTTTTTTTAAGCATACTATTCAGAGTGGTATGGGAGGGATCAGTGGGGGACCTCTCCAACACCTCTCAGGTCTTATTCCAGGACTGGGACAATGAAACCCAGTGTTAGTTTAAAAGTTCCTCAGCCCCTGGGAAAAACTGGAGGAAACATGCAAAATAGGGCCATAGCAGTATTGCTGACATCACCATTAATGAGACGAGAGGGTCGCATCTTAGGAACACAGCAACTAGGATGGTGGAGCCC
>JAGPOW010001296.1:29682977-29693420 GCA_030014935.1 Caiman crocodilus | reverse complement strand
GATCTTATTGGAGCCTATAAGCATTGCTATGGCTAATGGATAATGTTATGGCAGGTGTCACCAAGTAATCCCATCTCCATGGTCTTCCTTAGTATGCAAGCAAAATGTGCAGCCTCGGGATGACACATTTTTAGTGTTTGTTAGATAAGGTTCTGAGAATAAGCACTGCCTTTGGAAAGGAAGGTGCACGAACAACGACAAGATGTACAAAACAGTGATCACGTCTGCAAATGGCTGTATAGATTAAATCACTGGCCCTATCTGCATGGAGCTGGTGATGCTCTTTTTCTAGTAGCTTATAGATATGCGTTGTATCACAAACAACAGGGTTTGCGGTCTGTCTTGGAATCCAAAAATATGTCTTGGGAATTTTGGAATCTATTATCTGTCTTAGAATCAATGAGACAGATGAAATGGGGCATTGGTATCAAGCTGAAATCCCTGAAACAGGAGATTGACTTCCGCGCTGTTTAATTACCTCTGTTCTAGGACTCCTCCAGCATAAATCAGATTACATTTAGAGTGTGCCCTGCCTGCCTCACTGGTTCCTACTCCACTGGGACGTCAGTCTGCAAGGTCCCGGACGTGGGTTGCTTCTCAGCTATGGGGGTGAGCAATACTTGGATCAGAAGAAGAGGCAATACATCTTGTTTCATGTCAACACCCAATAAAATCTAATGTCATAGTTTCTCAAATAAAGCCATGAAAGTTTTTTTCTTTCTTCAGGAAAGAAAAACGAAGCCCCTGAGGTCTCCTGGGAACAATCCATTATGTTATTTTTCTCTCTCCAGGTACAGGCACACCCAAGCTCTGGGGAGCCCATCAGTTACCCAGGTCTAAAAAAATGTTATGATTAAGAACAGCCTGAGAGGGCATTTGAAGGACTGTGTGCATCTAATCCTATGTCACATGGGTTTGAAAACACGGACTACAAAAATTACCCTGAGTCCAGATCCTCTCAAAAGGCGTGCAAGCTGCTTCATTGAGCTGACGTTTGAAATTCTAAGCAAGCAAGGAAGTAGGTGCATCTGCCTGGGTTTATATTATTTAATCTAGAATAATCTGCACATGTCCCATGTTGAGCAGTGTCCGAAAGGGATTATTCTGAGGCCACCAAACTTCCCGTCAGTTGCAATGTATGCCAGGCAAGCCTAAACCTTTCAGAGACGAAATAAAGGCTACAGGGAGAAATACAGAACAGCAAATTGACTGGAATGCTACTAGGCATCGAGGCTGCTCAGCACCTCCCGTAACGTGCTCAGTACCACCTTGGATCAGGCCCCTAGTATTTTTTGCCACTGCCTTTAAGGGAACAGTTTGATGGCTGGGTCAGAGATCAAAGAAGGGGCAAATTATTCTGTGAGCATGGCAGAATTATTTCGTGGAAATAGCTGCTCAGCATTCACATCTGCCAGTTTTGCTTTTTTTTCTCTCGCTTTCCCCTTCAGCAGGATATTTGCCCCCTCCTTCACAATAAAGATTTTTTTTTCTTTTTGGTGGTTGCAATAAGACAACTCCAATGAAAGTGGTTGTCATGAGATAATCACACCTCTGGGGGATTATAGGCATCTGGCTATGATTCATAAAATCCCTAAGGATTGATTTTTTTTCCTTTCCCCCTTAAAGATAACTACACCTCCTGCTGTGTTTTATGACTTGGAAAACACAATCCATGTGATTATTATGAACAAATATTATTTACATTGAGTTATTTTGTTTCACTATATTGTTCTTTCTAACTAACAAATGGATTTAACGCTAGTGTTTAAAGGAGTCCTACTGCCAGAAATACACAAGCAGCTGCTGATTACTTCAAAATGTTTCCAGAGTGTCTCACACTCTTTCTCCTCACCAACATGCATTAAAGAGGTGTGCTGACCTCTTTTTTTTTTAAAGAATGTTTGATATCTCTCTTTGATGAATATTTTGCTGTACAATAACTTTATTGAGACATACTACCAACTCTCATGATATATGCTGCGTTACATCTTAACACAGACAAATTGTGTAGCTTATCCTAAACGCACCCTGCCAATAAGCTCCAGAATATCTGTAACAGCTATGCGCACGCATAAAACCATAACGTTATTTTTTTAAACACCTTGTTTCCCCCACTAAGTGATAAAGTAAGGAATGCTAATCATCACAGTAATAAACCCCCACTTCTTTCCCCCTATTTTCCACTGCATGGATTCTAAGCATCTCTTTGGTCAAAGGTAAGAGCTGCTTCAGACCAAGAGAGTCTGTATGGTACGAGTTGCTGAAGGCAGGGAAGGGTTTTATTTAAACATATTTTACTCTGAATTTAACTACAGAGCTTGAGATTTGGGTCTATGAAAGATTTAAATGTAACATGCCTAACAAGGTTTTAACACTTGCCAGGGTACATTGGGTTTTTGTGGTCCCCGCCTTCCTCCCACACACACATCACCCGGTGCCTGGATTTAAAATGTTTAATATTCTCAGTTAAAAATAAGAACCAATTTGCAGCACTAATACAACCAACCAACAAAAAAGTAATAAAACTTTATAAATATAGATTGAAACTACAGAAAAAAAGAGAGTGAGAGTTGAGAATGTGGCATTAATATAATGCACTTTGTACACTGTAAATGCTTTGCTGCCTCTGAAATTCCCTAACAAGGTGAGTGAAACCATTCTGAGAGCACTATTATCAAGAGACACCTTTGAACTGATATATCCTGAAGAATAACCCCCAGAAAGGTAAGGAGAGGAAGAAAAAAAACAACTTTCATATGTTTGTTGGCCACACACTGCAACTCCGACTTCTGAACATTTTTCCCCAATTATTTTTGTAAAGTATTGATCGCAATTTAATTTTGCAGTCCCAACATGAGAGGCGCTTCATGCTGAAATGTCTCACAGGAGATTGTAATCAGGCTCTAGCCTGAAGGTGAAGCACTAGTACATAGGTTTTACTCTATTCCTCCACTCTTCATCAGCTCTGGGATTGGAGCAGAGGGCATTCTCAGGCAGATTAATTTTTGACGATGGGATCGATGGAAGATGTTTTTTCCTCCTGACATTGAGTCATCTAATTTGCTGTTTATCTTTGGCTTATTGAGTTTTGAGCATTGTTAAATCATACCTTTCAGCTGTTTAATTTCATATGTGAATTTTGCATTCCCCTCTTGTACTTTGGCATAACTCTTTTACCTAAAATGAGCGGGGTGATGGGCCTTTTTTGACACCAGGTTACTGCTTTTGAGTCTGTTAAGTACTCCAAGGTAATGTTATAGTACTTTCTAGCCTTTTTTCTTTGCTTGTGGCCATAGATCAGATCATCTCTAGGGAAATCATTACTTGCCATCATTATTATCCCTAGCACCTTCATCTATTCTCCCTTGTTTCCTGACTCCATTGCTTGATGAAGTGCCTAGATGTGAGGACACCTTTAACTCAGGTCTAATAATTAACCCCTTCATTGCTCAGGCTGGATCATTTTTTCCCCTTTTCTTGATAACTTGTATTCTGTGAGTTCAGCTTTCTAAGCAGTTTACAGTAACAGCACTCTAGACCTAGGTCTACAGATATCTTTTTTTACAGTAAAGTGCACATTTTGCTAACTGTACTGATACTCATAAACAAAATGCTCTTGGCCTAAAGAAAATTGGCTTTATTTAACCTTCACTAAAGGATAATATATTATTGCATTACATTTTATAGATAATATTCCAATCCCACCCCAACTCAGAACAGCATATTAAATATCCCTGCAGCTATAACATTGCATTATACCTACTAGACATAGACTATACTTACGCGATTCATGTATGCATGAGAGTGTAAATAGCCATATACATTGGTCACCACTAAAGGGAGAGCTGATGTGGTCAATAAGATTGCCCTTTCATGGCAGGATACTGAAAAGAAAACCCCACAATGATTCTGGATGAAATCCCTGTCACAGTGCAAGGGAGATTGTAGTCACTCTAAATAGTCTTTACTTGAGATATGGGAACAATCTGGGGCCAGCACTGCATGGTATAGGAGAGTACAGGGAGAGTGCATGGGATCTGTTCCTCCTTCCCCCTGGCTGTGTGGGCTGTTGTGTAATTTGTCTTTGTGTTTCTTGGGAAGGACAGAGTGATGCTCATATATGCAGCAGCACTGTAAATCCCATAGGAAGCAAGGGTTGTGTTTTGGCTTTCCAAGATTCCCAGGCAACAGTGCAACATGTCAGCCAATAATACGTCTGCAAGGTTTGGCCAAGGCACCTCCACCCTGCCACGGAGTGTGGGTTAAAGTGACAGTCTAGCCATCAAATGCTAATCTAATATATATTATCCTGTACATACCCAAGATACGGATAATGTGTATGGTATGCATCTGTTTAATTTACATCACCTGGGTGGAACTCTGAGCTCTTGCAAGGCCTTGTTGACTGTAGAGGATACATGGATCTGACCATGTATTGTAGCTAAATACTCAGGGCCTATGATTGGCGTTGTTGCCAACATATAGGACTGAGCTGGACTGAATAGATTAAATCCCATCCTCCTTGAAAGCAGCTGGTGTTGGCCGGCCAGAGACAAGACACGGGACTAGTTGGATGTGGGTTATGACCCAAGAGGGATAGTCCTGTGTTCTGATCATATGCTAACTGCTTCCTAGAACAAAGTTTAACTTAAAGTTAGAGGTATGTTTAAGTCCCTTGCTGATTTGTGAGCTAAATGAAGAGGATCCAACAACATTTTTGGCATCAGCAATTGAAATGAGTGATTTGATTAAAAATCAAATTAGAGTGTTCGTCTCATTAGACCATACGACAAGTCACTTAGGCAGTTACACGTTCAGAAAGAAGAGGGCCCAACCTTGAATGGTGATGATTAGGTGTATCCATTGTTTAAATAAATCCCATTTGAAGGCATGTGCAAAGGGCAAAGAAGTTGCTGCAGGAGGACCTTTTCTTTTTAGAGATAGAAAGTGCTTTTCCACAAATATTTGGCTATTGGCCTGTGTTTAAATAAGATTCCCACTTATTTCTCCATCTTCCTAAAGGACACATCTGATCAGAGGAGCCGCTACCACCTGTGAAATGCTTGATCACACATATGAGCAGCTGAGAATAAACACAAGACAGAAGGTCAGGTTTGGGTTGATGAACGAGCTAGCTCTGGTACTGGAAGCACCTAGCTCTGTTAGCACAGCACTCCTGGACTAATACACCCTGCTGCTATACGGGGCATGTGAACATACTCAGTAAGTCAGTAACACTTAATTAGTCTTTTTGTACAGGGTTCCATCACCTGCCAACAGGGAGGGGCAGCAGCAAAAGAAGCGTGCCACCTTGTTACATGTATATACAGTGCCTAAGTTTCATTAATCTGTGAGCTACCAGACTAATTGCACTAGCCACCCAGATCTGTTCACATGCACTCTGAAAAATAACTCAGGGTTTTATTTCCAGGTTAGAATGTCTGTATGTTCAGATCTAATTCTTATATTTAAGTGATACAAATTGGAGTCTTATTTCAATTTTACCGATAGAAGACAAAGGCATTCTAATCTTCCCCTTACCAA
Organism: Caiman crocodilus; assembly: GCA_030014935.1. Lineage (NCBI taxonomy): Eukaryota > Metazoa > Chordata > Crocodylia > Alligatoridae > Caiman > Caiman crocodilus. The sequence continues at coordinate 29,687,876 of JAGPOW010001296.1, read as the reverse complement.
CTCAGTATTGTTTTTAGTCCATTCTCCAATCTCCTTTCAAATGACTTAAAAGCAGTGGTATTCAACCTGTTGGCACCGTGGGCCAGATGAGTGGCGTGGGACTGGTCCACGGGCTAGATCATTAGCGGGGTCAGCATGCAGGTTAAGCCCTGCACACTCAGCTCAGGCCTTACAGTGCCTTGGACAAGCCACACATGCTCAGATTGGGCCCTGTGCCACAATGATCAGGTTCCACGTGGTCTTGGCCATGCCCTGCACGTCTAGATCAGGCCCTGCACAAGCCCAGTCCTGCATGCCCCATCTAATGTGCAGGGCCATGCTATCTAGCCTACTGGTTCCCCGTGGATCTAGACTTTTGACAGCAGGGAAAGTGGCAATTAATGCTGCCAGTGCTTCCCACCACCACATTTGTTTTGGGGGGGAAGGGGAGGGAGGGAAGAAGTGGGCTAGGTGACACCACTCCATTGGCCAGAGCTGGTCCAAGGATAGAGGATTGAGCACCAGTGATTTGGTGATAAGGCTAATTATAGGTACCTAGTTGCTATTATTATTTGTTCTTACAGTTCTTCCAATTCTTTTTGACCACTGACATTTATTAGCGTTTCACTGTTTGCTCTGCAACTGTGTAAGATGGGATTATGTGCCCATCTTGCACTGGCTTGGAGCTCACTTAGATGCTTTAAAAAATCCAGATCTAGAGGTCTTGGTTGTGGACTGGATCTCTGTGTCACGTAGAGACTCACTGAAATCATTGGGGCTGCAGCAGGACTTACAGCACAGAGGCCCACCAATATGGATCAAATAGGAGGATCAGGGCCTTTATCTGGATGATGCCTGCAGAGCAGCCTTTGGGCAGGATGTTAGTTGCAGGGCTGCCTATCATTTTGGCAAAAAAGGCCAGTATTTACCATCAGTAAAATGCCTTGAAATGCTCCCTTTCCCTGTTAAATAAAATGTAAAACCTTATTAAGGAAATGCAAGTGCGAGGCTTCAGTACTGACATAACAGATTTCAACATGAGGAAGTCAGGAAGTGAATGTGCAATCAGTCCCTCTGGCTAAAGGGAGAAAAACACACTGTGATCTTCTTGGCTTTCAAAAATGCTCCTGCTATATTGTAAAGTATAAAACAAAATCAATAATGCAGAAGCACTGCTAAAAAATGTACTTCGAGATGCTCCAGATAAAATATCTCTTAACTGGCTCCAAAGGGGCAGTTGTCCCCTGTCCTCTTCAACTGAAAGGATACTGGTCACGAGATGAGGCCTCGGAGATGGTTATGAGGCAAGAGAGAGGCGAGGGGATTGCAAAGGTGGAAATAACTATCCGGAGAATGCTTTCAAGAGTGATTTTTTTAATAATGTCAGGAACATTTGCACAACTCATGTTTTAGACAAGATAGAACCAATTTCAATGCTGCTGAAGTAGCCATAGATGAGAAAATCGATGGAACGGTTTCGTTCTTTCTTGATGGCAATGGATACCGAGTGTGTGGAACAAACCTGAGTGAAGTAAGAGCGGCCGTCCACAGGTAGCTGCTAGGCATAGCCCAGTGCAAAGGGGATGCTGAGGTGCTACACTCTGTTACCACTTCCTGACACGCCGTATGACCTCCGACAAGTCATTTCACCTTTCTGTTCCTTCCCCCTCTTCTACCTGTTTCAGTTTCGTCAAACTGATTTGTCAACTCTTCAGGGCAGTGACCATCTCTTACTGTGCACAATATTTTAAATAAAGCAGCGCTCGTCTGTCTCAAGGCCCCCAGACACAAATGACAGTACAGCAAAAACGTTGCAACTTGCAAAGAAAATAACCATAGAGCAACCGTAGATTTATTTAGGCCAGGTATACGCTGTAAAAGCAAAGAAAGCGTTCTATAAAAATGAAGACTGGCCTGTGGAGTCCATTTTTTAAACGTGAAAATTCTGGCCATTAATTCTGTGATTTGAAAGCAAGTCAGCACAAAAGTGGAGACCCGTTTGGAAGTTTGCTGCAGGTTATTGCCTATTGCCTCAGGGTCAATCAAAACAAGTAGATCCGTGGGGCACAACACTGGAATGAGCAAGCAATCAGAGTTGCAAGTATGCCGAGGGCTTGTCTTGCTTCCATTAAAAAGAACTTGATAGTGCTAATCATTTCTGTCCCCTTACATTTAAAGCAGCTGCTGGCATTGCCTACATTTTTAACTGCATGGGCCTCTGGTTTCCTCGGAACAGACATCAAGGAGGTTAATAATGTCTTGAAGGAAGTAGAGGTGCAGGTACTATACTTTCAGAAGTGAAAGCTCTGAATAGAAGTCAAGAGTGCAGGAACTTAGAGTAGGCAGTGAACAATCAGAGGTCTCTGCCTTCCCAATGCACCACAAAGATACCTATCTCCTGGCTTTTTTAACTTCTTTCAGATGCGATCTTGATGTTGTTGTGGTGTTAGTGGAAACCTCTGTTAGGGGAGGAGGAGAGGAAACCACTCTCCCATCTCTGAACCAACAAGGGACACTGCACTCTTAATCCTGCCAATTTATTTGCTTGCTCGGAGCATAAAATTCTTTACGGCTAGTAAATGTCGAATGCCCTCCATTTGTGCAAAAACCAGGCTACCTGTAGAAACAAAGTAGACTGTAGTTTTTAGATGTGTATGGGTTAGCAATACCTAATGGACCAGAGTCTAATTGTTGAGAGAAATCTGTATAGCTAGGAGAGAAGCCTGGGGGAAGAACATGTGTTCTGCATTGGGAGGAGTAATAAGCTATCACTGTAACATTTTAACTCTTAAAAAACCCACAGATGTTGGGTCAGGTGCTGAGTGAAGGTCAGGTTGTCCCGTGTTGAACTGGTTCCCAAATGTTCTCATCCCAGAATGGCTATATCACATCTTGTGACATGACAAGCAGGGAAAACTAGTATATCCAGGGTCAAGCAACTGGCATAGACTGGCAAAGCTAATGAAAGGAAGCTTAGGACTTGATCCTATTATCCACCATTGCCCAGACAAGCAGTGATGAAACGCCCCTTGATTTTAGCGGGAGAGTGCGGGGTTTGCAAGGACAGGTCTGTCTATGTTGACTGGGTTTCACCCAAATCAAATGCTCTCAGGTAAACTTTGGATTGAAATCTGAATTATCATGTCACATGGGTGTCAGAAGATAACTTATTTTTGACCAAGGATAAATAAGCAAAATGTCAAAAGTTAGTGCTTTCCAAAGATAATGTGAAATAATAGATTTGAAGAAAAGGGGCATTTTAAATAGTGGGAATTACGGGAAGTAGCTACTTCTTTTATTCATTCACAATTTCCCTCTCTTTCCTCTGCTCCTATATTCTATTCTGTCTTTCCCAAACTGCACAAAACAGCCAGACCCACCCAAAACGCATTGGATTCCAATCCCTATTCATAGTGAGCATCGACCTGATTCTGCCCCCACAAAAAAATCCCCAAATGACTGCCTTCCACCCATGCACTCAGATTCACCCACATGCGTGGCGCACATTGCAGCCCAATGGCTCTTCTAGCTAATCCTCTCATCCTTCTTTCCATACCTTCTGGCTTACTCTTTTGCTTCCTTGTGCTCTGGGCCTTGCAGTTCTCCCCTGCAGCTCGATCTTGCTCCTTGGTCCGGCTTCATTTCTCATACTGTCCCCCGGTTAGCAGAAGGGCCAGCAGCACTCAGAAGCACTCATTCATACACCTAGACATAGGAATGAGAGGCACTTCAGCAGCACTGAATGATCTTCACAGGGGGGGTGTCTACACAAGGAGTTTACTGAAGAGCTGCCTAATTAGCCCCACAGTAACGTCTCCGCATCTACACGTGTGGCCCTACTAGGCCTCAGGAAACGAATTAACTCCACGGTAGGTTAGTACTTGTAAATACAAATACTAATCTGCAGCAGAGTTTTTACTGGGCAGCTATGTGTGTGTAGATGGGCTGGGGCACGAGGGTGCTGCAGTAAAGGAGCACCCACTGGAGCACACGTATGACCCAGCCAACCCCTCTGCAGCACACTGAGATCAGGTGGAGCAGCCTTGGGCTGGCAAGCTGCCCCCAGGGCCCCCTGCCATCCAGGACTGCTCCAGTATGGCTCGACATGTTGCAATCCCAGGTGAACATGTAAAGACAATGTGCACCAGAGTTTTTTGCTTCACATTAATTTTATCCTTCTCAGGCTCTGAGGAGTCAGGGAGCATCAAGACAAGCAGATCTCAAATCCCACAGTCTATGGGGAGTACTCCTTGGTGGCGGTAGGTCTGAAGTTCATTTCTAGATTATGAACTGCTGCAACAGCCTTCTCCCCTACGGGTTTCTCTGTGTAGCAAGCTTGCCTTTTGGAGCGTGGGTTGAGTTCCAGGCTTGAAATCTTGCTGTTTTGAGTAGTGGAGCCCATCCACCAATCAGGAAGCAGCACAAGGAGTTAAGTCACAGCCCTTTCCTGAGGGGAGGAGGAGAAGACCCCACCCACGTCCCTCCCGACCTGATCAAAGACTGCAACACTCAGGTCGGAAAGACTTCAGGGCCGGAGCCCGGGAGCATATAAAAGGAGTTGCGTACCCAGCATGAAGGGAACACATCTGGGACAGGGAAAAGCAAAGAGCAGGGCTTAGAAGAGCCACGGAGATCTGCTCAGCAAGGCGAAGCAGTAGCTCAGAAGTGCCCCTGAAGACTTTCATCAGCAGGGGATGGTGGACGGCTCCAACAGCTAGGCTCTCGTTGTGCAGCCCGACACATAGCGTCCAGGCCCTGGGAGCTGCATGAGGTGGCTCAGGTCTGCAACCTCTGCCGTGTGGCCGGAGACATGGTGCACAGGCCAGCGCATGGCGTAGGACCTTTGGAGCGGTTGGGCGGCTCAGGGGTCCTCAGCCCTCGGAACGTGGCTGGGAGCTTGGTGCAGGAGGCGTTGCACAG
>JAGPOW010001296.1:29644747-29667200 GCA_030014935.1 Caiman crocodilus | reverse complement strand
GTTCCCGCAGCAGTGAACAGTTTGGTTTAGAAGTAGATGCGACAGCATCTCTTAATGTTATATAAGGGATAATGACTGATATTGGCCTACATTTGGCGTTCTAAAGAAAAGACCGTTTTAATGGGGGGGGGGGAAATCGATCTACATTTGCCAAGAGATGAGTATATATGCTGTTGATAAAATAAGGTTATGAACAAACTATCCTACTTAACAAGTCCCTGGCTGTCCAAATAGCTGTAGATGGACACAGGAGCCAGAACCTCAGTACACAAGCGCCTACCACTTGAAGGGTGTAAGCAGCAAGCAGTCATTCTCTGTGGGTCGGCCACTAGAAGGAGATACGGTCACATTTGCTTGGCTCGCAGAAAGCACCAACACAAAACCATCCAGGTCTATTTCTTTGTGGCCCAATGGAATATGGAGGTTACAAAAATAATTCAGTTAAAATATTTACTAGAAAGAAAACCCATTGCTAAGCACAGCCTACTTAAATTGCACCGTTTGCACATTCCTTTTCCTTGTAGCTTTTGCCGTTTCCTTCCAAGCTGACAAAATCCCCTCGCTATTCTACTTTGTCTTTCAGCCCCAAAGGCACAGGAAGCATGACGTGCAATGAGTGCACAGTTGCGCTCTAGGAGGAAGTTAGTACATGCTTTGTGAACGCTCTAGACCAGAGGTAGCCAACCTGAGGCGTGTGTGCCACACGTAGCATGGGCAGCCTCTGTGGGCGCCATGAGGCAGAGTGGGGAGAGGACAGGCAGCACAGTGGCAGATAGGACAGGGTGCTTAAAGTGGAGCAGATCAGGGGGGTAAAGGGGATCATGATGGCATTTGGGGAAATGCGTAGGGCTAATTTGCGGCATGGCTGCAAAAAAGGTTGCCCTCTCCCCACTCTGAATATTGATGTGCTCCATTACATTCTCCTTTAGCCGTATCAATGAGTTGAACCCAATGACACTGTGTCTCCCACGCTAAATCATGCCTAGTTTACTATTTATCCTTTTGGAGAAACTTTTGTTATTTGAGATGCTGAAGTCAGTTCTGTGCTGAGTTGCGTGTTATACAAATTTGGTTATGAACACGTTTGCGAGGGGGTGTGGAAGAGGTGGCTTTGCTTCTCAGAGTTCAATCAGTTACTTTGGTTTTAGTGACAGGGAGGTAAATACGAAAGCCGCACTTACGCTCAGTGATACTTTGTTCCAATACTTTAGCAGGGCCAAAGAAAAAGAATCAGTTGATTATATGAAAAATTAAGCTCCTCCCTCAATTCTAAACTTTTGACCCTAAACAAAAGATTTATAATCTTCCAGGAGATAAGTGCCAAAATTCTTGTGAAATTTTCTAGACCAGTTTTGCAGACTGATTTCTTGCAGCGGGAATAATTAGTTTTGTCCTCCTACATCCCCAACATGTGGCTCAGAACCAGCAGAATCTGCGACACAGTATCTCAGTCAAGCATGGAAGTAGAAGGGTTTCTATACTACAGGACAAGTTGGCTGGAAGTGTCAAATGAGGCAAGGTTGCTACCATTTGGCTGGTGTCGTACAGCGTTTTCTTTTTTAAATCCTTGTGCAATTCATTTAATAAGAATGCAAAGTGGAACAGGGGAAATTATACAGTAGGCAGCTTTCACATGCCAGATCAGACTTACTGGCCATAAATTGATGATAATACTTTGGACTTGCCTATAACTTTAGTGGGATGACCAGTCTAATTAACCTCCCTCTCAGAACTCTTGTCATATTTTAAACTGGTAAAAGGAAGGCTATTTATATTATGAAATGACCTCCGCTGTCCACACTTTGGTTGGAAAGGGGCGCGCTGGGGTATCACACAAACTATAAACCTATGTTCTAAGAAATGGTCATTACATTTAGCACAGAGTGATTTTATAGTTCTCTGCCACCTTTCCTGTAGCAGCCATTAAAGGTTGCATAATACAGCGCTGGGGTGATCTGAAGAGAAAGGGAGAAACACTGCTGGAAACAAAGATGGCTGTATGGAAAGCTCCTTCTATAGTAGTCATCTAGTGGCTTTGATATGGTGAGAAGTAGGAAACAAGATCTAGATCTTGTTACAGCATCCTCTCAAAGGCTGGTTTCTAGCGTATCTAATTTGTGACTGGGGTTATATGGCTTCAGCAACAAATGATACAATAGATGCTAAAACCTATTCAAATATTAACTCGGTGAGGCCTAAGAAGATGCATTTCATTTTGGTATGCTTTTTTAAACAATCAAAAGTTTGGTTGGTTTGAAAGAAAAAGCTGCTTAAACTGTAGTCTCCATAAAAATAATTATAGCTAATGAATACAATCACCGCTGAAATCCTGGGTACTGAAAGGATGCATTACAAATCTAATGCTTTAGTTAGAAACAGACAATTTTATATTGAGGATAATATTACTTATGTTCAATACAAAAAAAAGCAACTTGGTAGTGCTATAATGTAGGCCTCTGAGCTGTCTGTGATACCAAATGAAAGTGTCTACCGATATAGAGAAAGAATAACTTGAATGCAAGTGAGCTACATAAGCTAATGGCAGCATGTTAACAAAAAGGTATGCTCCAAAAGGAGCAAAATGAAGGAAGGCTAGGCTTAATGTCATTTGGGGACGTGTCATGGGAGTGGTAAAGTATATTTCAAACTGCTCTACTAAAGCAGACAGAAATTATCAAGGAAGCAATGAAGTGAGATGGAGTCTATTTTGTCAGGCGACTTAATAGAGACCAAGAGAAGAAAGGGAGATAGAAACCTTGTGGAGTACGAGACCTGAATGAGGGAGATCAGCAGGCCTAGCCCAGAAAGTCAAGCACAGATGCGTCTCAAACCAGCATGCAAAGTTTTCAACTTAAATATTACCTGTTACACATACATACTGCTGGTCAGCGTTTGGGGAGCATTATTCTGTGGTACAACTTCACAAGTTTGTTTTATTTTTGCTTCTATTTCTCATGTTGAAAAATGCTGTTTGGTAGAAACTAGCCTGGAGCAATCAATTGTTCTGGGGCTACCACTAAGGCGAGGTGAACAAGCCTTTTATTCTGAGGAGATATTAAAAATTGTACTGAGACATGGTAGAGGACATATGAGCAAGTACATCGATTGTCACTAAATCACACTGACCGCAGAATCCTCAAGGGATGGAAGATACTAAAAATTCATGCTTTGTTACTAAACTTTTGGGAGAGAGGAGATACGCAATGTGGCAACTGAACATCCGGCCATATTCTCAGAGACCCTAAGGTACTCAATACCCCTAAAAAAGAAAAGAGGACAAGGGGGGAATGAAAGAAGTGGCACAGAAAAATGGCAAAGGAAAAAAAAAAAAAGTTATTTAAATCAAGCAGGAATCTGTCACATTTTGGAAAGCTAGCCTCACAGAGGCCAATCAAAAGGAGCAGATAAATTGAAAGGTAGCTAAACCTTAAGGGGAAGTTAGACCCTGATCCACTTAAGTCAAAGTGTTCTCTCGTTTTCAAAGAGGATGAGACCTCTGAAGACCAAAGAGTCAAAGACATGGTAAAACCTAATGATAAGGTTTATTCTGAGTAATTCTTCAGACCTTCTATAAAGCAAGCCTGGGACAGAGACCTGGACGAACACAAGCCTACTTGGTGCTTTTCAGAGGGGAGCAATGTGAAGAGCCCTACCCCAAGGCTGTGAGTCAACTAAGGAGGTTGGGAGAAATAATTTTTATCTTTATGCTAATCAACCAGACTTCCAGAAAAGAAGAGTTGTAAATAAAATATACACAGTGTTTGCTCTACTTAACGAGGAAACTGAGGCAGCAACCAAGCTCAATGCTTTATTGGATAAAACACATTTGTTGGGCTACCAGGGAATAAAGGGAATAATTAAGGAGAATAAGGATATAGGGAATAAACTAAATGATTTCACAAAACTTTTCAGCACGTAGGATGTTGTAAGTGGTTTTGATAACAAAAATCAAGTGTTATTTTATAGGGTCAAAACAGGAGACAATAGAAAACAGTGAAAATTTAAAGATAAGTCAGTATAAAGCCAAAAGAACCGAAGGGACACAGGAATAAAGTCAGCCAGCTACAAAGAAATGTGTGTAGCAAGCATTGCGCCTGTTCTTTATGTCACTTATGATGGCAAAAGTTAAGAGTAAATTACCTCATGGATCCATGTAACGTGGCTTAACATGTTCATTAGTAAACTGGGAAAGAGCTTGAACAGTGAAGTGGCAACATTTGCAGATGACCCAAAATTATTTAGATCCATCACGCCTGAAGAAGCCTGAAGAGCTTCGGAGGGACGGAAAAAAAACTGAACAAATTATCAGATGATATTCAATGTTATCAGATTCAAGTGATGCCTCGCATACTAGAGATATATACACTTGTTCTAAGATCCAAAACAAAGCAGAAGCTAAATTTATACCTGGGTTAAGATGAAGATGAAAAAACAGGAAGAAGGATGTTTTGGTAAGTATCTACTGTAGACAACCAAGCCAGAGGTAGGTGAGGTTGGGGACAATTAGTGGTAGTGAGTGTGGAGAAACCAGTGCAGGGGGGCAGGCTGTTCTCAATTTGACTCTTAAATAATAGTGAGGAATTGGCTGAGAATTTGAAGGTGCAAGGAAAATAAGGGCACAGTGATCATTAAATGACAGAGTTTGTGATGCCAAGGAAAGGAAGAAAGAATAGCAGAATAAAAACATTGGACTTGAGTAAAAAAACAAGGCTGAGTACAGAGTAAGAGCATGTAGGGAAAAAATCCAAAAGGTTAAGGCTTAAATTGAAGTACAGCTAGCCAGGGATATAAAAATAACAGAAAGTAATAAGTTTATTAGAAATAAGAGGAAGGCCAAGGAAAGTGTAGGTTCCTTACTGAATGGGAAGGGGAAGCTAATAATGGGTGTTGTAGAGAACGCTCAAGTGTTTAATGCTTTTTTTTACTTGAGCCTTCACAAAAAGGGTCAATTATGAGGTGATGAACACAATTACTATCAAGGATGGAGAGACAGGTACTTGGCCTAGAGTAGGAAAAGAGCAAGTTCCTTAGATAAGCTTTTTTTTTTTTCCACACCAGCAAAGCCTGAGGAGTTCCTCCTCAGACTCCTCCTAGAGTTCTTCCCAAATTGCTAAAATTATCAGTAGAGCCACTGGATATTTTCTATAGGATCTTGCCTGAACTATATGAGTGCTAAGTCTGAAAAACATCCAGTACAGTGCCACTTAAAAAAAAAAAAAAAAAAAAAAAGGAAAATGAAGAATCAGAGAATTAAAGAATTGATTAGTCAAACTTCAATATCTTCATTAATGATTTGGAACGGGGGACTGAGTGCGTAGTCAGTACAAATCTGCGGATGATATCAAGCTGTGTGGGGCACCCACTCTTCAGAAGACTGGATAAAATTTTAACCCAACATTGATAAACTGATAAAACGATCTGAAATGAAAAGGACGAAATGTGATAAGAAGTGCAATGTGTTACACCAAGGAAAAAGCACATGAACAAATACAAATTGAAGAATGACTGACTAGGTTTCAATATTGCAGAAAAGGACCTCGGGGTTATCCATTATCTGTGGGATTTTGCTTGACTGACTGGTTGGTATGGTTTAACTTTAGACTCAGGGTTACAGTGTACCAGAACCTGAATATAAATCAACAACTTAATATTGCAAAAAGCTAATATTAAGCAGGAATACACTAACAGATGTCTTGCATGTAAGTCATAAAAAGTGATTCTTCCGTTCACCCCTGGCGGGGCTTTACTCAGGGTACTCTTTACAGTTTGGGCACCACGTCTCAAGAAAGATGTAAATAAATTCAAAAGCCCGGAAGAGAGCAAGACAAATTATTAGAGGCTTTGAAAACATGACATATGACGTTGGAACAATTATAATTACTAAAATGGAAGAAACTAGATTGAAGGGGGATTTGATGAGACTTCAAATACAAAAAAAAAAGTTATAGAAAGGATGGCAATCAATTATTTTCTGTGCCAACAGAAAACAAGACAAGAAGCAATGGCCTTAAATTGCAGCAGGAGAGATTTAGGTTACATAATAGGAAGAACTTTCCACCTATGAGCATGGTTAAGTACTGGAACTGATTACCTAGACAGATCGTGGAATCCTCATTAATCAAAGTTTTTATGTGCAAGTTAAAAAAGTGTTCTTCTGAGATGTTTCGGACAGGGGTGAGTCTACCTGAAGCAGAGCTTTGGACCTCGCAACCTCCCGAGGTTCGTTTCAGTCTTGTTTTTACGATTTTGTACAATTCAAATTGAACATTTCAGGTTCTAAGTAACTCTGTTCCTTTAAGAAAAAAACTGGGGCTAGCTCTACAGAAACTACTTCTCAAGTCACAGCAGCAATTGAAAACTAAAATGTTACCACATGTCACGAACGGTATATATTAGTATGTAAGTTACAACAGTACTTACTTTCAAATAGAAACTCCTGCAAGAACCCACAGAATCTGCCTCAAAAAGCTGATAATTTAATGCGACTCAAATCAAACCAAACCAACTAGCCATCCAAACCAAACCAACCCCACAAACAATGGATAAAGGAAGAGATAGAATAGACAATTGACACACTTGTTTGATGTGTTACCTCCATTATAAACTTCTGCACGTAGTGTGTGTGTGCGCGCATGCACGCCTGTGTATGTGTGTTTAAATAATATGCTGATCTTAAAGCATATCAAGCTAACGATAATAAGTTGTCAGTCATACTTGACTGAAAAGCACGGGCCTAGTGATTTGGCTTACAAACAGTATTTCACATACCTGGGATAAACAAAGGAAGGAAGGAACAGAATTTTAGTCACGATAAAAATTAACAGTGCTATGGCAATTGAAGACTGAGTTGCTTAATATAATGAGGAGAGAAGGGTTATGATGACAGAAATGAACAGAATAACTAATGGTAAGAGGAAATCAATCTAGCACTCTTATTTTTCTCAGCAGGCTAAGAGAAAAGGAACATAACAAAAAATGAAAGTCAAAAAAATTACAACTACTATTTCTTCAAATAAGAAATGCCCAATCAGCAGCAGTTATTGACAAAAGGTATCAAGAGCATAGCGGGAAGGGCTACCAGTTAGGATTTATTTAATAACAACAAAAGAAAAGCATAAACCATCACTCTTCGGGGCATAGAGCTTAGCCACAGATTAACAAAATAATAAGAAAAAATTAACTTATTCACAATTTATTTTATTAATGTCCATTATCAGTAAATTGATTAATAGCCTCCAGACACCTTAATCGAGATTGGACCAGACAGCATAATGTGATACAATACACGAAATTCTTTGAGACGTGATACCAACAACTGACTCGACTTGTTGGTGTGTGGTTTGTTAGATATAGTGACGCCTGTGTTCTTTGTCTAAGGCTTGGACTGCAGCGTCCCACCTAATAAATATGTCAGTGCTCTGGGTGCTGTCTGCCCAAAGCACAAGAAAAACCTCGAGTCCAAATGAGAGACTAGACTGATAGCTTAGAGATGAGTCGTACAATAACGTCAAAGCTGACCTGTATTGGGCCACTACTGAAGTGCTCAATTTAAAAATCAGCTGCAGTACACATTTCTAATCGAGAGGTAAGTTGTCCAAGATGATCAGTCTAGTATTCACATTATGAAGACATATTTAGTTTACATTTATGGTGATAAAAAGGATAACAGCAATGATGCTTTTAAGGTTTTTTTGGAGGACACATTCTCCGCTCAAACCTTTTAGTACCACACCACCAACACAAAACATCTTTTGTATTCAGGGTAACAAAAATTGTCTGCTTTGCTTGACTGATGAAGATTAGCTGACTTCTTCCATTAAAGAAGTTTGTCTTGTATGGGCTGAAGTGACAAGACAATAACTAAGTGCTAATTGTGCATAACCAACACTAAAGATATGCAGCCCCATTATGGCATGTAATAAATGAAGCGGACAACAGAAATATATTAGGCACTTTAATAATGATCCCAGAATAGTGGTTCACAGCAATAGGGACAGGAAAGGTTTAAGAATCTGAACTTAGGAGCGTGTGTGTCTTACTTGAGTGGTTCAACTGGTTGAGTAGCCTTTAGTTTGAATACAGCCTTTTAGTTCTGTGGTGAGACAAAATTGATATAGGACTTGTAAATAGCATTCTAACCTATAATTACTTAGTGTTATTATATAGTTTAAGCAATGGTTATTATTTGTTTGATATTTTAATTTTGCATGAAACATGATGAAAAAGCTCAATTTAGCTTTTTTTTTTTTTTTTTTAGAGTGAGATTGTAGCATGCTATATTTTAGCAGCTATTTATTTAATGTTGCTCTAAAAATGCTTGCTTTTCTAATTTAATAATTACAGTAGTATAGGATGATACAATATAGGACGAGGTAAGCTAGCATGATTTATTTAAGACTAGATTTACCTTTGTTGAATACTGGTTTAGAATACGGTAAATTCTTGTTATTACCCCCCAAAAAGCTTTTACCTTCAGTTTTTTTCCTATACTAAATGTAAAAGAAATGCAAGCTCTAAATCATAGTGCTAAAGCATCAAGCAATGTAAGATGTGCAACAAATAGTACATGTGAATTAACTCTTTAATTTCCAAGAGGGATAATTCTGGCCCAGAAGAAATCAATGACAAACTTCTTCCATAAGCATAGGATTCCACACCAAGGAAATAGATTAAGATTGTTAAAAAGAACTAAAGCCATGCAATTCAATTCACAAGGTTTAGAAATATGGCTTGGGATTCCAACACTGATACATAACAACAGAGAGAGGTAGGCAGCGTGTTGGCCTGAAGTTCGGCATAAGGTAGGACACGCTGGCACCTTACAGACTACAGACGAACCTGTTCAGAGAAGCTGTTGTAGGCTTAGCCCGTGAAAGCTCATGCCTCTTTAAATGAATTAGTATACACAGAATAGTGGAGCACAACATAGTGTACCAGTAATTCAAATGATGATAGGAACACTAACAGAAAGAAACAGATTGTAGTTTAAAGTAAATTTAATTGACAAAGCTGAGGAATCTTGCATCCGTTTTATTTATAATGATAAATGATAGCGCCAAGGATCTTGGAGTACTTTATAAATATTAATTAATTAAGCTTGATGGACAGCCTTGAGGAGGAGGAGAAGTATCATTATTCTTGTTTATTGATGAGGGGATTGAGGCACAAAAAGTTCAAGGGACTTGGCCAACGTCACACAAGTGCCCATGACAATGGTAAGGAAAGAATTCAGGTTTGATTCCCAGTCTTGTGTTTCAAGAGCAAGACAATGATTCCTTTCCTGTTTATACATACACATAAATACACACGTTATGTTATAGCCTATGGAATAAAACCAGGGAGCCCTCTTACCTCTGGTTACAAAGCTGACATGCAAAACAGTCCAGATGGTAAACATTGTCCTTGGCTCTCATCACCATCTCAAAAGCAGGTATGAGCTTACTGCAGGCAGCACAGTTTCCTGTAACGCCAAATAACCTGAAGACACACAAAGAAGAGAGATTCCAGGAAATGGTTAATGGACAAGAAAAAAAAAAAATCACCCTTATACTTATGATCTTCGGCTTTATAAAAACGTGCTACTGTCATTCAACTTCCCAGCAAACCTTGCTCTGGAAAGGCTGATGTTCAGCAGTGCACGAGCGTTCATGTAACAATTCCATTTGAAGCCATTTGCTGATAAAATGCTATAGCACTGGAAAGCTTTATAAAACAGTAGCAGAATAATATTGTACCTTGTGAAGTAATTTTTATGCTGGTTATATACACAAATATTCTTCTTTGGTACATATTCAGTTGACCTTTCTTAATGAAAGAAACATTTTGTTCAAGCAAACAAGGAAATGGCAAATACATTAGGAATGTTACATAACCATAAGCAAGCAGAGGTCAACCAGTCTGAAAACGTAGTAAGAGCCTTCTACTTGGACTGTACTGTAAATACGAGAGCCACATAACCTTGGCCTCAATGCTATTTATTATTAAAACACATTTTAGCTAGAAAGAAATAACACTTGAAAAAGGCAATATTCTTCACATTTTTGACATCTAGTGCTAAAAGCTTTACCATTATTATTAAAAGAACATTTTATGAACAAGTCATTTAAATCGTCAGAAAGCATTAGCGGTTCATGCACCTTACAACCCTTTACCATAGTTATAGCTATGATTATGTTATTCAGGTAGCACATTAAAGTAAATGAGGCTGTAAACTATATATAGCCACATCAGGAGTGGAGGTATAATATGCTGTAAGAACAATTTGAAATGGCATTTTTACCAGACTAATATATTAAAAAAAAAAAAAACTTTTAAAGAATTCTCTTTGTTAAAGATTTCTCGATACTTTTCAAGCAAACACATTACAAACAACTACACATATGCATGCTTTTGTAACATAGGAGGATTATAATGAACAAGAAAAAATACTTTTGCTAGACATACCAGCAATCTTTGAAACTAAGTTTGTTTAAACTACTTAATAGTTGTGAGGGATTATTAAAAGTAATGCTCTGTCTGTGCTTAGCAGTTAATGCTGTTTTTAGCTATGAAACAAACTAGATGAAAACGCCACATCTGCCAGTTTTCTTTTTTCCTCAACATCAGGCTGACAGCAGAAAAATATAATGGCTCTCAAGGGAAACACCAAATTAAAAGCAGTTCTAAACTAATGAATTCAAAGGTGTTCTGTAGAAAATTCAGTTTGGTAACAAAAATGAATGCACTTTTTTAATCACATCCCTCCATTTTACTGAATTTCACAAGTCACCAACAAGTCTACTTAATTTCAGTTCTTTTTCTCGTCTGCTTCCACTTACAATGTACTTTTTGCATAATACATGCATGTTTATTTTTAAAGTTCTGAACCATTTCCTACCGACTGTCTGATGTGTTGGTTACCAGAATTATTTGAAGGAGCTTTTTGAGTCAAGGCATATCAAGTCTTTTTTCATTCTTCTCTTGTTATCTTATTCAAACCCACTGCAACTTCCTTTCTATGAACTGCCAAGACTTAACACTTCAAGTTATACGCATGTATCCAGCTCTCTGAATCCACACTCCTTCCCAAACACACTATTCCAGTTCTAGGGCTCATGATAGCACTAACTTCCTAGGTGGGGTTCCTCTCTCAAAACTCACTACTGTAGCTGTAAAACAGGTATAATATTTCCCTACCTCCCAGGGGTATTGTGAGTTATTAACCTATGTGAAGACTGCTTGAAATCTTTTGACCAAGGCCCTATTCTGCCGCCCTAACACATCTACTAAAAAAATCAGGGAGAAGAAAGGGACGTGGGACATGAAAATGATGCTGCAAAAGGTGCTAGGTAAGGGCAGGAAGTATAAAGCACTGTTATCGTGAACTCTGTGGTAGTAGAAACATGCTTGCTTTAAAGATGCAAGCAGCAAAGCACTGAAGCTCACACTTAACTTGAAGTGCTTAAGTTGTCCAATCACCTGCAAGGCCATTTCCTTGCTACCACTCAAGTATTCAGTGAGACTGTTTGTGTGTTAAGAGTTAAGCTTGTGCTTCCACACTTTGATGGATTGGCTGTACCGTGCACACAGTGTTGCCCTTTCTTGCAAAGCCTTTTCCTATCTATTGTTTTGTGTAAGTGGAGATTCACTGTCATTCGACTTGAAGTTTTCACACTGCAGACCAATGGAACAACTTGGGACTGCCGTTCTGTGCTCCTGCAAATGGAGACTGGCTGTAACAGATGCATAGATGTGGGTTTTCTTGTGCAAGAGGTCCTCATAGAACTGCAGCACCAGACCTATTTAAACATTTCAACTCTGTAAAGGAAAAGGAAGCCTCCTTTGCAGGTTTTTCTCCCACATACAAACAAACAAACAAACAAATCATCAGCCTATTACTAGGCAAATGACAGTTAATTACCCACTACATTAACCACTGGGACCTGAGACCTGCTTCTGCTGCCATCAGTCAACATGATAAATGTGGCAAGTTCAGTAATGCATGGCCAGCCCTGAGCTGCCTGCTATAGTGTGAACAACCCTCAATCTCACTTCCAGGCCCAGGAAAATCTATGGCAATCTGCATAATTACAAGCTCTGGGTTAATAACAGACAAATGATTTGTTGCATCTAAACAAAGTCCTTGGAATGGGCCTGGTCTCCTGTGGCTGCCCAGGCTGCTGTTCTGCCACTGGTGTACTTTCCAGGACAATGTGCACAAAACAGATCTCTGATGCTATATCCTTCCAATTTGTTGCCCTCCAATTTATGGATTCTGCATATGTGATTTTTAATCATTAAAGAACTCTTGAAGCAATATTATCTTAATTATTCTCTGCTGTAACCAGGGAATTAGGCTTCAGATAAAATTTTCTTCTTCTGCGCACTTTCCCTGCCTCGCTGGAGGCTCCATCAGTTTTCATCTACACCTGGACTCTGAAATCCTAATGATGAATTATTGCCCCTTTTCCTAAGAGGGCGAACCTTACAAGGGAACATTTTACTGAACTGTCAGCTCACAGACTGAGTGCGGAGATGCGGAAATCTGATCTAATTTACTGCAAAACGATGCATTTGTTAGACTTTCTCCTCAGTTTTGTCCAAGGATCAAGAGATCAGTCAACATATACTTCAACCAGCTTCATATACTTCTTTGCTAGATAGCATGGACCTGACTCTTAAAAAAAAACTGCCCTCTCTCCTATACTAACACAAGGTTAGATCCCTGGACTGTCCCTAGGGAACCTGATATTGGTCGTTACTGATTTGTCCTATGGATAAGGATTACAGAATTTATTAGGACTGGATATAACCTTTGTCTAGAAAGTCTGAACCATCCTCTGACATGCGTTTTAAACTGTATTTTAAGAAATTAAGTATAAATGCTGACTGCAAAGAAATACGCTCATTTTACCCATTTGATGGATGCATGCCATTCTGGACAGACGCAAAAATCTCAAAGCAAAACAAGAACTCCAAAGCAAAGCCGGATATCAACATAAGGGATAACATATCCATGAGTTGCAGAAGCAATCTCCTCGGTAGGCTTCCTAAGTAGAAACCGGAACGTTACACAGTGACAGGGGAGAGAAAAGAGAAAGAGGAACAGATACGGAGAGAGGGAGAAAAGGGCTAAGTGGCAGATACGAATGTAGAGAACCAATGCAGCTGAATTAGATCCTCGGCGAGGACATGGCGGCGGTGGCGGTGGTGGGGAGGTAAGTGGCAGCAGAGCATGCATTAGGCAATTGTTGCTCTGCTCTTGCTTGCCACACCCCAAAGATATCAACCCTTCCGGAAGCACCATTAACCAAACACCACAGCTCCATGGGCAGGATCCAGCCAGCAGGCCATACGTTTGCTATTTCTGTATGGTAGCCATTTTATGCTGGTATGAATTATTTTGAGCAGCATTGCATACATATCAACATGGCATAACAAAGATGGATTTAGGTTATAATTTGCTAATTGTATGGGACTTTCATACAAATGAAAAACTTAACCCAACATACCATCAATACTTCTATGAGGTTTTTTCTTTTAGCTACTTCTGCTTTATGGTTGCCTTCTACAGAACCCACTATTATACCTACCTATGACACTGCTGCTGTGTATTGGTTTCTTAAATTTGATAGTGGTATCCATTTGAGTGGCTCTTTAGATTTTAATTTTGTATACAAAGTAGGAATTAGGTACATGTATTCAAAGAAAAGGATAAAACTGATGTTTTGAGGTAAGATGTAGCAGTCTTTAAAAAGAATTTTGCTCCAGTGTGGGAAGTGCACTCAGTTTCACCAGACTGCTAACTAAACTACATAGCAACTGTTCTGCATCAACACAAAATAAACTCCTTGGTTTGTCAAGTGAAGCATGGCTTATGGTATGAGAGCACTACAAGGAGGCAGACTTGGAGGTCTAAACTTGGCTCCACTGCCAACTCACTGAATGACCTTGGGTAACTCACTTAACCCCTGTCTCAATTTATCCATTTGTTAAGTGGATAATCTTCCCATCAGAATATCCCTGTCAAGTAGTTCACATCTGTACAAGAATTTCAGAGAATGCCTGGCACTTTAAAAACATTTTAGTATTTCACCAGAGAGAGGAGGAAAATAACGTAGCCCAAAATGTTTAATTTTACTATCCTTTAACTGGAACAAACAATCAGTTTCCATCCTTGCAGGTGTAGCTCGCTGACTTTGGCCCAACATGTATGCATATAGCTGAAGACAGAATGTGGCTCTTGGCAAAGTCAGTCCAATATACTGTGTATGAAAGCATAACATTAAACCAGCTGCGAGAGAGAAAATTTGCCTAAAAGCCATTAGATTAAACAGCACATTGAAAAGATATTCTTAAATAACATGGGGTTTGTTTTTTTTACATGATGAAGACGGTTTAGGGCATCAGATGGAAATTTCAGAGGCACCGATGAGATTTTAGGGTGCACATACTACTGACTTTAGATAGGGCTTGCAAACCTAAATCCCTGAAGTACTCCTCCAATGTTTCACAGAAATGGAGGCAGGTAAATTTATGCCATTTTCATTATGAAGTTGGACAAACTATTTCAACTCCTACCCATCCTCAGCTCCCTGTTAAAATTTTCTAAATGTTCATCATAAAAAAGGAGTTATTCTAGTTGAGGGGAGAAAGAAAAATCACTCCACATTTGTTACTGAGGTTAAGCCATGCGTCCCCAGTCGAGGTGAGGGAGGAGGAGTTGAAATTCAGCTTGCTCATTCGTATACTGCCTGATCCAGCACCCACTGAAGCCGATCGAAAGCCTGCCAGTGACTTGAACTGAATTAGGCCAAAATTTAACCTAGTGATCAGCAATGGCTGTCAGAACAGGGACACCTTGGAAAGAATAGAAAAGGAGGTGGGCGCTGGTGAGGAAAAAAAGTGAAAGCTTATCGAACACAAGAGAAAAGTACCACTTTTCAAACTGTTCCCAATTTATTTATATACCACGCGTCTATTTAATACCTCTCCAAGTTATTGTCTCACACTATCAAAAGTAGGGCATATCAGGGGTAGGTGGGAGGGAAGCTATAAAGCTGTGAAATGGGTAAGCCTAACTTGTCAACACCATTCTATACCCTACAATGTTTCCTGACTAGACTGACAAAAATATTCAGCTCCAATTTAGGTATTAAAATGATCAGAAGATTTACAGCAGAGCTCTTCATGTTGGGAACTGAATGCTGGCCATAATCTAGTCACAGTGGGAACTGCCAAGCCTTAAATAAAGGCCCTGAAATCCTAAGCTTTATTTAGGTGCTTATTAGGGACCTGCGTTCTTTTGAAAACTTGGACCCAATTTTGAGTATGGAGCATTTCAAATATTGTCTTTTAGCATAACTAGGCTTAAGAAGAATTTAAACTCTGGTCCTCAACTGTGCTAAAGTTCTTTTAATATCTGAGGCTATCTTACTGTTTGACCTGTGTTATGAACTTAGTGAGAAACGCACACTTTTGTTTCGGTTGTGTGTTTATTGCCAACCATCACTGTGACGTCCAAGTGCCTAATAATGCTTTAAAATGGCCATTCCTTCCAACAGACACTGAATATTCCCCAAATAGTGCAGATCAGTGTGTTGCACTGATCTAGTTGCACACTGTACCTTATTTTATGAAAGTTACACATTTTTTCATACAGACAACATATAAAAACTCTTTATGTAACTTTATGTAAGACTAGCAAAGGTGAATGTTCTAGTAGCAAAGTCCTCTAAACAATACCTTGATAACACAGCATAGTTTTTAACTATATTCTTTAAGCATACGTTCTATATTTTTGATGGCAAAAATGACTCCGGAACCTAAGCTTTCATTGTAAATAAATACTTCCAGCCTTTATTATTATAAAATAAACTTTACCCATGGTCAGGTGTAACCAGTGCAATGCCATCTTCCTGCATCTATGGTTTGAAACAGCTCCAGGAGCTGGAAACTGTTTAATCTTGGTACAAATAATTTTAGAAGAAAAATCCTGCTAATGTGTTTGTCACAATCCGTAATTCTTTCTTGTCTCTCTTCAGGTACAAAAGCCCATCTGGACCCTACTTAGTTTCCAAATCCATGCTTAAGTAAGATTTCAGCCTAATTTAGTAAGTATTGAGCTTACTGATTACATAAAATAATTCTAATACCACCTTCCTAGTTAAATGCAATTATTCTGTTAAACAGCAAAGAAGATAGTGTTGATAGCATTGCATAAGTACACTGGTGTAATATTGTAAGAATAAATTCAAGTTACCAATGACCTCCCAATACACTTGGGGCTCTACTTTGCTCTGCCGCTCAATGCACTGTGACATATTAAGTTTCCCACACCAAAATCAACATCAGCATTACATCCATTCTCATGTATCCACCCTACAAACTTCACCTGTCTATGCACACTTTATTTTATATTAAGGGTCAGCAGCATACGTCCCTCAAAGCAAAACTTTCCCAAGGTTTTCAAAGAAGCCTGTCATTCTCTAGGACTGTGCAGACTTCAAGAAGCATCCCAAAGAATGGTGTGCTGTTGGATGTGTGGAGGAGCTGTGGCAGGGGCACGGTCTGTTCTGCACCATGCCCTGGGCTGTGACTGGGACAGAGGTGCCATGTCCCCAACCAACCTGGTGTGTGGTGCAAAATAGCTTTGGGAAGCATGGAGGAACTGGAGCTGCAGCTCCACAATCCATTCTGTGCCATGCACCAAGCTGGTCAGGTATAGGCTGGTGCCTCTGTCCCAGTGGCTGCCTGTTACATGGTGCAGAAGGGACCAAGCTGTTGCCATGGTTCCTTCATACACGTGGAAGTGCGCTAAGCTTCGAGATGCTCCCAGAGGTTTGTGTGCCAGGTTTAAGAGCTTGGTGGGCCACATCCTGGGAAGCAGCTATAATAGCATGCCTGAAACTGGGGCCCTAGCACGACCCCAACCACACAGGGACTGGCAGAACAGTTAGGTAGTGACCGATGTGATGCTGTGCTCGCTAAACTGCAGCGGGTGGAGATTTTTTGTGGGCTGGAAGCTTTTGCTGTGGGATATGCTGTGCACTGGCATTGCTGCCTTCAATCAAAGTGTGCGCAAGGGCTACCTGCCCTCGACTCCCTTTGAGTGTGTAGGACCACGGACTGTTTCTCCCTAGAGTTTGATGGAAGATTGGGGTTGATCGGGTGAGTGCTCCACGAGTCTTTCCCACTGCATCTACACATGCAATTAATGGGGTGTGATGAACTCCAGAGCAGTCTGCGCTGAAGTCAGCTGCTCGTGGGTATAGTATTTTCATGCCTGGGACTACAGCATGGTGAGCCATGGTGCAGCAGCCCTGGGACTGGAAGGGAGCTTGGGAGATCAGCTTCGGGCTCCAGGTAGTGGCTTCTAGAGGGGCTGGCTTTAGCACAGAGGCTGTCACAATTGACAAAGGCTAAATTGCGAGGGTAGGCGGCAGACAGCCCCAGCACTTTAGTACCCTCATGCCCCATCCAGCCTGTTACCATCTACATGTGTTTATGTGTTTCGGCAGAGTAAATTACTCCCTGACAATACTATCGTTCCCTGATAGTACTCTCTTATGGTAGAGTGAATTCATTTACTGTGCCCTAATATTGGCACAAGTGTAGACAGTAACATTTTACTGCAGAGCTAATTAGTCAATTAGTCAACTAGCTAATTAGTCAATTAATACAGAGCCAATTAGTCAACTAAACAGCAAAGTGCACATGTAAATGCACCCAGTGCTAAGAAACTGCAAGGAGCTGGAGTAAATCCAGTAGTCCTTGTACCTTTGCTTTGTGAAGGAGCCACCCGCTGTCATATTGCTGTTGAAGATCCACCCCAGAATAAATGATACACGTCAGTCCTCCTCATGACTGAGTTGTACTAATTTTCTCCACTGCTGAAAGGTTGCTGACCCCATTGTACTTCATGCATAAAACCCACTGGCCCGCACAGACCAAATTCCAGAATTTGGAGATATTCAACTGATGTATTTGTGCCATCAGACCAGAGAAACCTAAACCAAATTTAGAGCCATGGACCAATGACCTTAGTACTAAAAATGGGCCTGAAATGCTATGCTAAAAACCACGTTCCCAAAAATTTACCGGAATCTGAGACTCAAGCACTTCGCGTACTTATCAGCACTTTACCATGAACAACCTTCTTAACTATTTCTTACTAATCTGATCAATGTTATATGCTATGATGAGGGCTGCAATTTATGTAGCACCATTTACATTTTAAGTAACAAATACCTGAATCTCAGTGGAAGCCAAGAAGTTCCCTCTCCCCCATCCAATACCACCTGGAGGCAGAAGAAACGTGGAGAGGCAAAGGCGTGCTTTTTTCCTTTTGGTAAGAAAAGGGTCAGAGGGGTATAAAGTAAGCTGTAATTGTCCAGATGCTCAGTGAACATAATAAGTTCCTTTTGTCTACTCATAGACACATAGTACACATAGAAAGTCCCGATGAACTTCATAGATTATTGAATCTCTCTTCACAACACCCTGTAATGTAAAGCAATATTATCATCCCCATTTTTTTGATGAGAAACCAAGGAACAAAAAGCTTAAGACTGGCCCGGTATGCTACACATCATTGTAAGGATCATCCTAGATGCCCAAGGAGCAGATGAATTTTGATAACCTTGTCATCTGTCATTCCTGTTCCCCTCCTCTTACCAAATTTCTTGGTAACCAGCCAGCCCAGGATTTTCAGCTGGCCCAAAATTTTCAACTGCCAGACCTAAATTTTCCCTGGAATTCTCAAATGGTCTATACTTCCTTCGCTATGGCATCCTTCTTTCAGTTCATTAGCGTTATGCATCTTTGGGACCCCAATGCACCCCGGCATCTTACATGGTTTAGTGCTGCTCACAGGGAGGTGCCACAAAATACAAAGCTCTTTTAGGGTGCATTTCAGACCCAACACCACCACACAGATGAAAGCTGAAGGAAGGAGCTAAGAAAATAACTGAATGGACAGAAAACTCACAGCCAGGGAAGCTTGGCATTGGTGAGCCCTCCAACAGAAGAGCTGTGACAATTCTATTGTTCCTCTGGCAACTTGGGTGTGAAGCAGCGCTCATGAATTATGTCCTTGGGCATGGGGAGGAGCTGAAATTAAGATAAATATATATAATTAGCTGTCTAACTAGAGGAACATGAAGTATGAGTATTTTTCATTTTTCCCCAGAGGTGACAGAGAATATAGAACCTCTGGGTGAGAAATCAATGCCTAGACTGTCAGGTAAACACATATTGAAATGGAGGCGGGGGGCAGGTTAATAGTTCTATGAGTTCATATAACAAAATCTATAGCTTTTTCATTGGTGACTGCAAACAATGCAGTCACTGTGTTTCTCCCCTGGTGTAACAGCAGAGGCGGTTGCTAGACTCTGAAAATAAATTATGCCATGCTTTATTAAATGGTAAACAGCTGTTCCAGCTATAATACAGCACATGCTAATTGAAGAATGCCTTAAGCGGTCCTACAATAAAAAGCTTTTAAGAGTTGGAAGAAAAAAAAAATGCCATGACGCTGTCGGCAAAGACACGTAGGTAGGAAGCATAGCCTCAAGTCTCTCATCATGTTTTCATGTCTAGTTCTGCTAGGAGATATGCATACGTGAATGCAAAGTTGTGGGGACGAACTGTACTTTCCAGAACATCTCCCCACCCGTGTTCATTATTTCACTTAAGAATCACTCTGGAGATCTCGAGAGAGAAAGATGGAAAAGTAAGAAGAGTGACACTATGACTGGAAGTAGGAACAAGGGGGGGGGGATGTCCTATGGCCTCATCCCACAAGTGTATTCAGGCAACGGAGATAGGCTGCAGGGAGGCCAGGCACTTGGAGAGCAAGTGGCAAGGGGATAGGCACCGGGAAGGGTGCAGTCCCTGGTGGAAGGGGGCAATTGGCATGGGGCAGGCTGCCTGAACCCCACCCTGAACTGCTTTCCCTATTGCTTGCTCCACTGCCACAACAATGAAGGGGGGGGGCAATTTGAAGATAACCCCCAACAATCAGATACAACGCATGGAAAATTATAACAAACTTATAATTTTCCATGAATAGAATCTAATTATTGGAGGGGGCCCATAAACTCGAAATCTTTGGTTAAAGGATCTGGTTAAATACAGTAATTGCATGTTATATGGCTGTTACTGAACAACAAGTCTGATAAAGGAATTAATTCAATGTTTAGAGCAGGAGAAAAGAGCCCACTCTTTCCTGGATTTCTACTATAAATTGCTGTGAGCATAGGCAAATCTCATCCTCTTTGTACCTCAGTTTACCCATCTGTAAAGGGATTGTTACTTACCTAAATTAACTGGGTTGGGAAGCTTGTTGAAGTAAAAGCTGTGTAAGAGCCTTGGCTGATAGGTGCTATGGAAAATATAACATCATTTAGAGCAGATACACACTGACATAAGCTTTTATCCAAAAATGATATTATTTCAGGTATACAGTAGGAACAGAATATATAGATTTCACTGAAAACTGCTGGCAGACTTAAATGAAAGGGGTTTTTTATGTGTGTGTGTGTGTGTGTGTGTGTGTGTGTGTGTGTGTGTAAATAAATAACAATGGGAAAGAAATTCCTAAGGAGAAGGCAGTAAGAAAAAAAAAAGGCACATTTTCATTACTGTACAATACAATAATTACATTTATTACCATTCGAAATTTGCCTTCCCTCTCCCAAATCATATTTGACCCCATTGTGCATACAGTGTTTGAATGAAAGATAATTTTAAATACATTTTAAAAATATTTGCCATAGAAGAAATCTCTAAAAATTAGGAAAAGGGAAATGAGTCAACCCATTAGACGAAATATATGTAATTCACTCTGTTCAGAAAATTCAGACGATGTGCTTGCAAATTCATGCAGTAAAGCAATTGCTTAATAGAACAGCTCTTCCTATAGAAATGGAATCAGGTTAAGTTTTCCTTGGTTGGACTATGTGTGCATTTCCTTTATAAATAAAAGCGGCAGTATCCAAGGTATTTCCTTTGTTGTGTCACCTTTAGGACTTACTATTTGAAGTATTCCATTGAAATGGCTATGCTTCGTGTAGTGTTCAGAATTTTAAGTAAAACCTTAAACAGTTACAAATCAAAAGTATTCAGGTACTTTGAAGAAGTGCATATACCATATACACTGTACTCTGCATGCATATGCATCGTATACACCTATATGCCATCAACATGATTGCACAAAATGGAGTTATAGTTTTTGGGAAAAATATTCCAGCAGTCAAAATAAAATATAAATATTATAAAATGATGGGGGGGTAGGGTGGAGGTTAAGAAAAAAACCCTACCTCTTACTTTCGAAATACAGGACTTCACTAAGTTTACAGCTGGTTCTAGAAACATGCTTTCAAACTATGCTTAATATTATGAGATAAAGGTGCATGACATTTTCCTGCCATTGACCCAAGTTTGTAATTAAAGCTTGCATCAAAACTGGACAGACTGTGAATTAAACGAATTATAATAACTGATCTCTGGTATGTTGATTAGGCTCTGGGATACTGGCATTTTTCAGATAGTCTGGGTTTACAGTTATGTTTGTACATAACCCACCACCCCCCATTATACACGGAGAACTTGAAAAAATTCAATACAAAAGTCACACCTAGATTTTTAATTAATTTCTCTGAAAATAATACCTCTACTTAGAAAAATATGATCCTGAATTGAGAATAATGTTGGTAGCATAATAAATAGTGTAAAATTAGAAGAATACAATCTCAAACAATGGGCAGGTAATACAACTGCATACATTAGAAACATCTCAATTATTACATCCATAAAGGCAGAACCTAAAAGCAGCATTTCATAAGAAGGTGTCATGTTGACATATATTGCTCATTAAAAAAAGGTGCCGTTTGTATACGGGTTACAGTTCTTCATATGCATGAATATTGGTAACACATTGCGAGAAAGGAAAACCCTTGAGATTTCATGTAGTTTGAATATTTAATGTAACAATAGTTTGTTCCCTAATAAAGAGAGGAAAGAAAACTTGGGAGACTAGAGCATGTATTTGTCCAGCTTTTTTTTTGGTTTGTTTTTTACCTTGAATACACCTGTGTATCAGCATCCTGTATACAAATCTCAAGATGTGCTCCTAAAACTGTGGTGACCATAGAGAACAGCTGATGTTTAATCAAAACCACAAATACTACAAAGGAAGGACATTTCTTCAGGCAGAAAATACTTACTATTGTGTATAATATTTATATATAATACATATATGTACTAACCTACTAGTTATTTCTGCTTACACTCAGGCTGTCAGGAAACTGTCAGCTGTAAAGGCGATAAGGTGGGCAGTTTAAAGAAGATACCGAAGCCTTAAGCTTCTTAATGTGCCAAGAATCAATCCTATGAAAGCAAACAACTTGAAAAAGGGTTATATGTATTTAGGAAATCTCTTAGCTCCCCTTGCTTTTGCCAGAGCTGGAGCTAG
>JAGPOW010001296.1:29612688-29638913 GCA_030014935.1 Caiman crocodilus | reverse complement strand
GTATGGGGGTAAGGAAACACCACTGTATAGGCTAATACTGCAACCCTTAATTGGAGGGCCAATAGGAAACATATTGAGCAGCCTAGGAAAGCTGACCTCTGCATGCAAAGCAGGGACAACACGGGAGGCGGCACGAGGCACTCCACAAAAAGGTACAGGAGGTTATTAAATACAAAAGGTGAAGGGAAGATCTCTCTGCCACGACCTAGAGTGGAGACAACACCAGAGGAGCGAGCCCGCTTCAGGTTTCTGTTAAACAACAGTTGCCTCACTAGAGAACAATTGCGGAGGCTCGGAGACCAAGGACAAAAGACGCTCGCTACCTGGCTGGGTTTTAGACCCAGAGCTCCGGATCCGGACGAGACGCAAAAAAACGAATAGCAACCATTGCGTCGGGTGCCAGTGGTCGAGTAGATAAAGACGAACGCCCGTACATCACCTTAGAAGTGAGTGAACCCGCTGGACTTAATGTTGTACCTATATGTTTCTTGTTAGATACAGGTGCCCAGGTCAACGTAATTGAGCCTAAAATACCCCACATAAAGACTCCAAGAAGGGTTTTTGTACAAGGACTCAATGCCACAGTGAGTACACCCGTAGTCAAATTCATAGTAAATAAAAGGATCCTCACACGGGTCTTAGGGGGCACTAATATTATGGGTATACCTGGAATCAAGTCTCTACAGTTAAAGTAGCATATATTAACAGCTTTGCCATTATCAGTTTCCCAGGAGAGAGAACATCAGCCAGAGATACTAAATTCTAACCCTTGGAAGTATCGACCCATCACAACGAGAGAAGAACTAAGGACTTCTCTAGAGAAACTGTTGCGGGACCTAGAGCAGCACGGCCGGATAAGTAAAGTAACCTCTTCACCATATCTCTCGGCAGGTTGGGGAATTCCCAAACCAGGGAGACCTAATGAAGCCAGACTAGTCATAGACTATCATCAAGCCAACCGGTGTTGCACTTTACTGCAACTACCTGCAATATACACGATCGATGAAATCATAAAAGGTATAGTACAAACCCAGCGAGAAGGGAAATGGTGGGCAATAATCCATTTAAAAGACATGTTCTACTCTATCCCCATTCGGGATGTGAAAGGAGTGCTTAACATGTGTGTAAACAGAGAAATGTACATGTGGCACATATGCCCACAGGGCTATAAGAACTCTCCAGCATTAGCGACGGAGGCTATACACAGCACCCTCACTCGCTTTAAAGATCTATACATTAAGTTACAGGATAACATAAGGATATGGTCCTATGCAGACGACATCGTAATGATGGGGCACGACAAGTCGACCATTCGTCAAGCCGTGGAGGCCTTACAGAGCCACCTAAGAGCTGAGGGCTGGACAATCAATGCTAAGAAGTCCATGGCAGAGCCGGCACCTGAATTCAACTTCCTAGGAACGAAATTCCAAGGTCAGTGCTGATACGGAACAATACACGACACACCATCTATATGCACCAGGCGACCTAAAACTATAGCTGAGTTTCAAGCTTTGTTGGGTCAACTGAATTGGATGAGGCATTATATACAACCACCTCAGCTGGCTGTAGTAAGGCATATTCAACAACAGATTAGAAGGAAAGCTAGGAGGAAGGAGCCATGGGAGGATAAGGACCAAAGGACCCTAGAGGCAGTGACAGACAGTGTGCGCCACATCCATCTAATAGTGCCACCAATCAATACACCGTTAAGTATCCACATAGGGTACACGAAAATACACATATGGTACCTAGCTAAAGATTCGGACGCTGGTCAACCAGTTTACATGGGCCACAAAACACTACAGGGACACCATCATCGCTATGGCTGTTTAGCTAAAGTGATGCTTGCGACCCAACCGGACGAACATTTGGCGTTCAACCAGGGTACTTTAATAGCACCAGGAGAATCGTTGCTGTCAACACTCGATCCAGGTCGAAGCCACCCCGAGTATCAGGGAACGACAACAACATGGTGCACATCAGTACTAAGATTTAATTACTATTGGTGTGCATGGAAAGTGTTAGACGGACAGATAGATTTTGAAACTGAACAGCCACCCATACCTCGATTGTATGGGACTACTACCGCAGCATGGATGGCCTCAGATGTCACCTCCCGGAATTGGGGAACACATGGGTTCTGTTGCGAGCCCTGTGAGACCACAGAAGTAATACCAGCTCGCGAAGGGGAATCCATCCAAGCCTTGGAGTTAAAAGGATTTCAGTTGGCTTTACAGCGTGCTCAGCAGTATCACAATGGAACTTTACCGATACCTGTAATTGCTTTTGATTCTGAATATGTATATAAGGTTATCACGGGAGAAGCGGAACCAGTAGCCAATCGAGCAATATGGGAAGAGATCTATGAAAGTTTAAGGCAATTTCCGGTATTACCATGGGTAAAGCATACGAGATCACACAATAAAAATACCGACCGGGTACATGAAAAAATACATTGTATACTTACATGAGGAGTCTTACCTACTAACGTGGCATCGGTACAGCTTAACCATGTACAGGCCACAGACGATGGACCCCTACTCAGATGGTTACATGAATTCTGGGGGCATGCAAGCGCCGTGAGAGCTCAGAAACAGTGGCAGCGCTATGATAAAGGGGGACCAACTCTTCGTAAATGGAAGGAAGTTGTCCGAGCATGCATAGCCTGTGCGAAAGAAAAACCTAACCATCATAAACACCTGATAAATGCTTATGATCAAAAATATTACGAGCCCGGGAAGTCATGGCAAATCGATCTAATAGGGCCGCTCCCAGGAGCACAAATTCCCAATAAAGGATTAGCGATTGTGGACATTGGGACATGACAGCTCTTGGTCATCCCAGCTCGAAAGACAACTGGGGTAAAAATTCAAGAACGTTTGCTAACGGCCTTTTCATGTTGGCAAGTGCCACGTGAGATACATTCGGATGGACGGCCACCTTTAACGCAAAGATTATAGAAAGGTTGGCAGCCACCTATAATATTCAGTGGCATCATCATCATCATCTCCAGTACCATCCACAATCAAATGGAGTAGTGGAGAGACACATTGGCCTATATAAAGAGCAAATCTGCCTACGTGGGAACGGCTCCTACAAAAACTGGCTAAAATATAACTCAGAAGTGTTAATCACTATGAACGCAACCAAAGATCTATGGGAGAAAAGAATACCCGCATGGCCACTGTCATGGAAACCATGCTATAAGACCGGACAGAAGATATGGCTAACTATACCTGTGGCTACTGAAAGACACCCCACACCGGTACCAGGAACTGTAGTGGAAATAGGGAAGTACCCAAATACCTATCTTATTTCCCCTGAAGCAGCCACACATACACGTACCGTCCTTGCTCACCATAATTGGTTGAGCAGGAGGAGATGAGAGAGACTCGATGTAAATATTTGCAGTGTACATAATGTTAATAGATTATAAGTTTTATTTTTTAGGATGCAATATCCACCATGCAGATGAGTTGCCTGATAATCCTTGCGGTAACCATCATCAGCCCGATGGGAAGGGCAGAACTTTGGCACTCTTGGTACCCCTGGCATGTCATCAATCAGACAGAAACCAGTCGAAACAACTAGAGGGAAAAGCCATCGATGCCGATTCCAGCAATTCAATACCATAAATTATCAACGATGGTCTTAGTGAACAGGTTTCTCTTCATTAATATTATTTTACTAATTGTATTATTGATTATCCTAATTACAGTTTGTGTTTATACTCGGCAATCATTTCAACGGAGATCTGAAGAGTTCCTTGAACCTGATGAAAGAGTTCAACAAAGGAGACCTGAGGATTTCCTCATACCTACACCCGGTGTTTACCTTGATAATGCGACTTACCTTGAGTCAGATGAAGGAGTCATCGAAACCGACCTGGAAATTACTGTGTATATAGATGTATATAGTTACTCATTTATAATGCACCTTTGCGTTTGCATAAATTCTGTTTGTAGAGAGGACTGAGAGGAAAAGGCATCGGCACGAGGGTCGTTGGAACAGAAGAGCTTCCAAAAGACCATTAATGATGACAGCACTGCAGTTTATCTTATTCACAGCAGCACTCGCCTTGATGACCGCACCTTGATGACTGCCTTGATGGCACCATCACTGAGCACCGCGACAACTCCATCCTTGATGCATTAACACTTTGGGCGAAAGTCACCGGTGAACCCAATGGAAGGGGACTAACTGAATGCTTACAAGCGACTTTGCTGGTTAATGATCAAGTCATCATCTTGTATGTAATTGCACTTGATATCAGTACGTGGTTTGCGACTAGGAGGCGTGATGAGCCTCGTAGTACGGAAATAGCTCAGCCCAATTCTATATATCCACGCTTATATTCATGGCCTAGTAACTTGACTCTAGACGAAATGGATCGCCCTCTCTGTAAATCGAGAGACACAACTCCATTCGGTGCCCCTGTGCTAAATATTCACACTTTTACTAACCCAAGGTCCAGTAAAAATAATATCCCATGCTCAAAAATTCCGTGGGGCATTAACCCTCAAGGCATTCATCAAGTAAGGGATGACAGCTCTCTTACTTGGGAGTCAACTAAATCTGAACCCTCGTGGTTTCTAAGCCTCCCATCGGGTCCTCTGATAAAGACCAATCAGACCCTGATAATAAGCCCCAAGTTAAATTTACAACCATCATTAGCCAAGTGGGATATTGAGAAAGCTGTCGATATATCGAAGCCAACAGAATGCTATTCTTATTTCTACCCGATAGTAAGAGCGGCAATATTGAGTCACCTGTGTCATGGATACATACCAACACCAAGAAACATCAGTTTACCAACTGGATTAAGCAATAATAGGTGGAATAATAAAAAATGCATTGATTTACAAACGCCAGCTCCCGTGGGTATGCGCCGGGCGTGCTCGGATAACCACCTATATACAGATTTGCCAGCCATATTATCGGGCATAGATTGCTTTGTAGCAACAGTATTGCTATGTCCTCCTTTATTCATCGACAGTGCAACACCACCCAGTCCAGTACTATTGAGGAGACAAAAAAGAGAACCAGTCTGGAGCCAGTTAACAAGGGGTGAAAAAATTAGCAAAAAGCTTGTATGGGCACTGGAAGGCTATTTTGCATGGGGAATAGCAATAGGTAAAGCGAGAGTCCTTATTGCACAGTTGACTGAACAAGTCGAAATAATAGCAAATGCAACAAGAGGATTTGAGCTAATCGATCTTCAGCTCCAGGCCACTTCACATATGACCATGCAAAATTGTCTTGTCTTAGGTTTCCTACTGCTAAAGGAGGGAGGAGCATGCGCATATGTTAATTTGTCACAAGAGCATTGCTGTATAGCCATCCCTAACATACCAGTACCCCACAACGAACAAATAAATACGTTAAAAAAGGCAGCCGAAACAACAAACCGGTTTAATGAGGAAGGGACAGGGTGGCTTGCAGATTTATTTAATTGGGCTGGCTGGAAACTGCCATCATGGTTAACGTATCTCCTCACTCCTCTGATTACTTTATAGGATGCTGTATTTTTGAATCAATTAAGAAAAAGTTAGTGTCAGCAACTATGGTTAACACGCAACTATTGATATCCGAAGAGGAAGAACTCGAGGAAATAGCCCTCGAAGGGTAATGATACAACAGTAGTCTGATTGTGGGTCAAGGGGGCATGTCTAGTAAAAAAGCATGACCACCCCTCAGATTATTAGTCAAGGCTAAGTGACAACGCTAAGGCCCACCAACGAGTCAGTGTCAAAGTTAAGAGACAACCGTCTTGACTGGGTATTCGGTAGCAGAGGACGAGCTCTGTATGTGCACACCACACAGAGGGAGCGTGATCACAGCGTGATCAGGGCGGTTGAACCAATCAGTGGCTACTCCGGAGACGTGGTCGCCTGGCCGGCAGCCGTCTTCTCTGGAACCTTCTCGTCACAAAGAACCCCGACTGGCGGAGAAGGTGATAAAAGGGCACGCTCCCCTCAGCGCGAGGTTCCTCGTGCGCATGAGTAGGCGGACGGATCACCTGCCGAGCCGCGCGAACCCCTAGGACGCCGTAAAACCAAAACTCTGCTAGCTACGTACGTAGAGCTCATTCTGTCTACATCTGTGACAAGTGTACTCAACGCGTTGCGGCTGCATCTTCGTTCGAACAACCACTACCCGTATTTCTGCCAGCGTTACGCTGAATTCGTCTTTGTGAGTAAAGTTTCAACTCTGTTTATTCACTTCTTGTCTGAGTCCATACCTACCTGCTACCGTGACCTGCCGTCGTCCGGGTTGGTTCACCACCTGGTGCCGATACACATCCTACTTGTAGCACGGCGACTACTTGTCGGGACACCACCTAGTGCAGCTCATTCTCTCTCGTTTGAAGAACAGATGTTTTATGTAGAACTGTGCAAAGAATAGAGTGGCTGGAGACAACGAAACAGCCTCCCACAGGGTAGCGCGCTTTTTATCATACGTGCCAATGACCAACCCATACAGGAGCATCATCAGATATGCATCACATCACAAGAGGGAATTTGCCATTGTTGAGAACAGACTAACACATCTCTGAGCAACCTCTCGGACAACTACAATAAGAACCAGCTTTGCACCAATCCACCCAGGACATAGGTCTCACCTTTTCACCTATGCCATAGAGAAGCCAAGCAGAAATTAAACATCACTGGGGATAGAATCCACTGACAAATCACACGGGATTACAAAGCACAGGTACAGAAGACAAAAGGGAAAGTCAGTGCTTGCATCAACATACTTGGAAAGCTCATCATCGCAAAGACGGGAGCAAACCCAGCTACATTATGAACCAGTGGTGTTGTCCACTGCAAGAAATTAGACCCAGCTCTAAAATGACAGGTCTCATGAAATAATAGCAAGTCTAAAGTCAACGCTACATTTACAGGCTGGCATTGCACCACCTGAAAGCAGAAGGAAGGTAGCGAGCCAAAAAGAAAGGTCAGAGCAGATGGAAGACCCCAGGCATCCACTCTATGGCCACAGAGAAGTAACCAAACGGCTTAAAGGATGAAAGAGTTTTGTGACCAGGGTTGCATCCTAGGACTGCGACTGAGGTTATGCAAGGGACAATCACATGCAAGCAGGTGCTCTGAAATGGACCTGGACCCTATGAGGACCTTTCCAGAGGGACCAGTCTAGACTGGCCAATGCGATGCCTGAATCACCTACACACACAAACTGGAAAATCAAAAAAAAGCATGATCAAATGGGGCTACTCTAATAACATGAATATATGGAAGTGCAGTGAAGCGCAGACCATGGAGCACCTGGCCATTTGCCAACTCGTTGGTGCGACCTGTATGAAGGAGGACTTCACTGCAGCAATGAAAGAGCCACAGTTCATGCACAATTCTGGAAAAACATCTAGTTTGTGAAAAGGCCATGAGAAAAAAGACCTTATTTTGCAGGTTACAATATTTTACTTTACTAGAGTTTAAAGTATAAACGTGTTCCCCACACTGATAACTTCTGTAAACCCATGTAAACTTAGTCTGGTAAAATGAAAGGAATGTGTTCTTCTTCCTATTCTTTAGGTTGCAAAATGCAGGATGACATGGAAGTGGAGCCTGTATCATTAGTACAGAATGTATTATGGCTGCAAACCTTACCTGTAATGCAAGGATGGCCAACCTGAAACGCTCTTGCCACAAGTGGCATGGCCAGCCTGTGTAAGCAGCACATGACAAATTGGGAGAGAGCATATGAAACAGAAAGCAGAGCAACAGATCAGGCAGGGAGCAAAAAGAAGGATGTGGGGTTTACCTTGTGGCACACCTGCAAAAACACTTGGTCAACACCACTGTAAGGTATCCTTTGCAGCTGGATAAATTCTTTTCAACCTATTATTTCAAGCCACTGTTTAGAGTCCACCTGAATGAACCAAATACTCTCATCCCATACCTACCAATGGTTCTAGGGTGCTGATATGCAAAATTTAAAACAATTAGATTGTGATTCCAAAGAAATATGAAGCAAAGAAATCCTCTTGCAACTATCTCAAACACTTCACGGTGAGGGTGAGCATACCTTTTTGAAAGAAAGTTGTTCAAAAGGGGCCAAGTAGTGCTGGTATATATCTACAGAGATGGAAATATTCTTAGAATTTAAAATCTGTACATAACCACATTTTAAGAGATGCACCTCCAATGAGGGGATCCAAAAAAATCGTATTTAAGCAAATTAACTTGTTTTGAATGTCTGCAAAATAAAATAAAACCTAAAAATCATTCCATTAATTCCAATAATTCGCAGTTTCTCAGATTTATTCAAGTTGTTCTTGTATAGAAAAGGACAGGAAATTTAAACGCATGGGTTTCAAATTACCTGTCAAGCCTTATAAACTATTAGAGGCCTGGGGAGAGGAAGGGAAAAGGAGGAAAATGAGAATCAGAGCTTGATATGATGTCCACTGGCACCCCCTGACTTCAGTGACAAACAGACCAGGCCCACAATTTACGCAATAAAGAAAGGAATGGATGAGCTACAGTTTATTAATCCTAAAGTGAAATATAATTTCCTGACTTACCACCCCATTAAACAACAGTGGAATTGCATGTCATTTAAAGTGAAGGCAAAATTTTGACCCGTTGTGACTGATCTTTATGACTGAATATTTAAGAGTTTCTTTTAAGGAGGGCAAAAATATTGTAGCTGTTTTACAGAGTACAGCAAAGTCAATATTAAATGCTCTAAGGGATCAAATAGGGTATATGAGGACACATCCAAGTTACCGTGAGGTAAAAAAGGACTTGGCTTTGCAGCATGTCAGATGCTTTGTGGTTATTGCCAGTGTGCTTATTCCCCAATAAGCGAGAGGAAAAGCTACTGCAGTTTAGGCTTTCATATACTACAGGCAAGAGCATGCACACAGGCAGTTAAAAGAGCAGCTGACACGCGGTAAAATCCCCATCCTGCCCTATCTTCTGGGAACTAGTTCATACCATGTCCTCATGGTGCAAAAGAAATGACCACACCATATTCTGGTGTAAAGTTTTACAAGATCTCTCTCTCAGCTGCAAGAGGATATTAACTGTGATGTTCCTAAGGCAGGGCAGAGTGGCATCTCAGAGACTAACAGGTTTGGAAACCATTTAATAAAATGGACAGTTGCCTTCGAAAGCTTATGCGCGTCTAAGCCACTTAATTTCTAAGGACATTTATAGACATGCTCTGGCGAGGGTGGGGGGGAGCCAACTCTAATTCAAGCATCCAGAGAGTCTTGTGCATCAGTGTCCTTGCACTGGAAAATGGTGGCAGGAGCAATTTAACTAAAGTTTATCGAATGAGCTTTAGCTAAAGTGCTCCCACTGCCATTTTTTCAGCACGGGAACGCTGATATACAACGTGCTTTAGCATGATGATTATCACACTCCAGCCGACTTGACTGATCGAGTCAGCTCTGACATACTGCAATTACAGTGCATTGAAGCAGCCTCACTGCTCGTGTATAGGGGCACGAAGGGTGCCTATGCATGAATTAATCTAATTAGAAAGTTCCAGCGTGCTGCAGTACCACGGGTATTCAGCAACTCGTGTTTCAAAATGGTAGCGGGCATGCTTTAACTAAAACTTGTTGAACGAGCTTCAGTTAAAGCACCCCCGTGGCCATTTTAAAACGTGGGACACTGAACATATATGATCCTGCAGTGTTTTAATTGGAGCAGTTGTCTGAGGCCAGTCTAATTAAGATGCCCCCATTCCCGAGCACACATATAAACATCCTTAAATGCCACCCTGCCCTGCAATCTAGCTGAATTCAGACTAACACAGCTAACTACCTCTTTACTCGTGCACGCTCCATTCAACTCTACAACTGCTGGTTTTGTCATACAGTTTCCTTTTGGGGAGCCACGGTAAGTAGCAAAAGGGTTGATCTCCCTCAAATTTTCTAAGCTTTTTTTATTTTTTAACCGTTTAGGCAGCTTGATTTCTACAAGGACCTCTACTATTTTGTTCCAACTCGATTTAACAGGACTATCACCTCACAAATTCTTTGAAAACTCTGTTCTATTCCCTATATACTAATAGCATCCTTTTGTCAAGGATCTTGGGCGCAGATTTCCCGTTGGAAAAGAAAATCTCCTACATCTAGCTTTTGACTCTGGCCACAGTGAGAGATGCAACTCTTTGTGACAAGCTGGAGGGGCAATTTGCTCGCACGCTCAGGGTCAAACTGATCTCTAGATTTGGAATCAGGAAGGAATTCTCCCCTCTGCCCTAGCTTCAGATTGGCAAGGACTCAGAGTGTATTTGCTTTCCTCCATACAGTGGGAAACCATCCAGTTCTTAGGCTCTTCTGAGTATATTTTAATCTAACAAATTCTTGCCATTAGAGTGGGAAGGCAGTGTCCCCATTTCCCCTGCTCTTTAACTGTTGTGCACTCTTTTCGCCCCCACAGTGTGTTCTGTGGCTGTAGTGTGTAAGAGTGATTGGAGTGCAAGATCTTGTGCACCCTTCTGAATAAATGGTTGCTTTTAATGCCTGGGATTGGACTTGATGGGCTGGGAGCGGAGGTGTAACTAAACACATTTCATGCGCTGGGCAAAACCCTGCCAGAGAGCCAAAGGAGGGAAAAGGGAGGAAGGACTGACCAAGAGCCAGAATGTGTGTATGGGGTGTTAGGGTGGTCAGTCTTACCTGCCCCAAGGCTTCAAATACCCTAGCTCAGGGATAGGCAACGTTTTTTGGCTGGAGTGCCAAAAAATATATATATATATATATATCCCTTATCCTAAGCTTCTGTCTTGGAGCCTGATCCTGCAGAAATGCAACAACTATTTAATTCTTTTTGAAAAGCACAGAGGGGAATTACCTGGAACAAAAGCCAGAAAGCCTCACAGAACTAGAGCTCTAACAGATGTCAGTCTCTTAAAGGCATGTTTCCTTGAGTCAGGTTACTCACGTATATAAGTGGGTACGGGATCAAGGCCTAAATACTTGTTAAACTTTTATCTCTAACAATTGAAATGCAAAACTACACATTCAAATGGTGCGAGATTTCAGCGTCATTTGAAAGAGGTACTGATGCATCATATCATATATTGAAAATCTGTTGTCTGTAGTTAACGCATTACAGTTATTAAAACCCAGTTATCACTATTAATAGTGACTTTTTATGGCTTTTATTTCATTATTTCAGATTAATACAAGAAGCATCTACAAAATCAATTCCAGTTTTGTTATCGGGTTCACTTCTGAGTGCTGCCAGTTTCAGTTCTCACATGCTGTGTGATAATTATTCATTGCTTAAACATAACTTTAATTTTGGATTTTTGACAAATAGCTCTGAAAACATTTAAGTTAGATTTTTATAAAAGCTTGGGAATTTTTTTTTTTTTAATAAGAAAATGTAAAATTTGGGTTAGGTTGGGTTCATGGCATCCTTTTGAAAATTGTTTTGATTTTGATGGTACGCTATTTATTTTATGTCGGGTATTGATTGAAGTATAATATGCAATTTGCTTCTAGGCAAAACAGAATACTTTAGATGGGCGTGATCAATCCAGCTTTACAGGGTGTCTATAAAACTGGTAAGGGACTGGATCACTTTTTGGTTTATAGTAAAGCAGCGGCCATTTTATGATGGGAACTAAAATCCATGTAACATATAAACCTTTGCATAGCCTTAGTTTGTCGGACTTTTTCTGGAAATGGCCAACAGTGATTTAATGCATATTTTTCTTGTTGATTTAGTTTTGCATATTGCAGTGACATTTGAGCAGACTGTCATAGCTTTCAGCTTTAGTTCTGTGAGGCTTCCAGTCTTGTACCAGGTAATCCCCTCCGTGCTCCTCAAAAAGTGGCCATCTGCAATAGGTGTTCATAATCGCTTGGAGACCTGCCTAGCTGTTAGCCATGCCATCAGGGAGAGGCTTCAGGTGAGCACAGGCAGATAGCTATAGTAAGTGACTAGAAGGGAAAGGTACCAAATTGAAAAGTACTGGCCTGGGTTTGGAAATCGTCTGTGAATGAGAAATTAATCAGAATAGTAGGAAAATGGAGTTCCATTATTTTTTAAAAAATGGCTGTTCGAATGACTAGAACAGTGACTGTCAAATCTCGGAGGGGGAAAGAAACCAACTTTTCTGACTAACAATGGCAATATCTGCCATGTCTTCAAAAAACTTATCAGTGGTTCAGCAGCTAGGACATTCATTTTGCTGACCAGTGTAGTCTCTGCAGTTTTTTGGGCTTCCTCTTTTTCTGTCTGTTGTATTTACCTGTTGAGATTCATCTTGTGCTTAAATCGTGTGCTCTTTGTGGTAGGGACCACTCCACTTCGTTCTGTATTTGTATAGTGCCTTCCAGAACAGGACTCTGAGCCATGTTTAGATCCTTCTGTGTGAACACAGTACAAATAATAGTCTGTTAAAGAGGCTAAGAGTTGCTAAAAATTCAGGACCGAAGACATGTTCCTGTTAGTAGGGCTTGTGCCTCTAGACGAGGCACTGAAGGTATCAGAACTAGAGAAGACGTTTGCAGGGGACTATTAAAAGACCAGGAAAAAGTAATGACCTATTGCGTAGTGAGCTTTTGTACGTTTAAATATTTTTAACTTTTTATTTTTTTTTTTAAATCCTGCACTTGCTTCAAGATTACTTTTGTGTCTTGTAGTATGAGTTGTGCTAATTTGGAACCCATCCTGCAGCTCTCCCTAATGCAGCTCTTTTTGGAAGTCAACATAAATATTTGCTGGAGCAGAGGTTTCTTTACGTTCATACAGTTAGTTTGGAGATGTGTATATGATATAGTGGTACAAGTGATAGTGAAACAAGTTTTCCCTACTGTACTACTACTTAAATAGTAGAGATGGGGGGACAACGTTACAAGTTTTCTCTACTGTATTTTAAAAAAATATATATTATTGTTAATCTTTATTCTCTAGCACTGCTGTCCAAGTTATGAGCAGCCAAGAGCCAAATGGGCCACATACTGTGCAGACCCTATGGCCCCCCAGCAACGCAGGCCCTGTGTGCTGGACTGTCCCACCCCCAAACTGGAGGAGGGAGCCTGGAGATCCTGGCCTCAGCAGCACTCTGGCAGAAGCCTTCAAATCACAAATTAACCTCTCGGGGCGCACGGTGCAACTTGGGAATCGGCCACGTACGTAGGAGTTGTGTAGTGATGAAGATTGTCCAGTGTATAGTTTCATGAGCTCATGTTTTACAAGCTCGTCTTACTATGCGAACATTGCTCAGTCTTTAAGGAATTTTGTATAGAGGTGCGCCGTCTATACATCAGCCTGATATTGGATCAGCATCGATATAAAGAAAATGATCAGAAAACGTTTTTTTCCTGATGTAGACAATAACGTGGCTAATAAATGTCCTGTGCATGCGCAGACTTCCACCACAAGTCTGTTCTGGTGTAAGGGGTGGGAAGAGGGGCAGACTGAGGCCCCCGTGGTGTGGGAGGCAGTGGGCAGGTGCTGTCCAGTGGGGTGGAGCGGGGCACAAGAGGGAGCCATGGCTCGTCCAGAGGGGACGGTGGGTGAGGGGTGTAGAGGGGTGTACTTCTACCTTACTACATGCATTCTTGGAGGACATGGTGGGGCACTGCCCACAGATCTGTGTGCGGGGCAGGGCAAGCTGCTGCTGTGTGCTGGGGCCAGGGCTGTGCTGGGCTCTTCCTGGCAGGGGGCTGGGCCAGCCTGAGCTCAGGGTGGGTAACAGTGGCTCTAGGAGGGGAAGTTGGGGCGGGGGGCCTATGGTGAATATTGGATGGCTGCAGCCCCCCCCCCCCAGTAGTGCCCTTTCTAGCACTGCTGCCACTCCCCCCGAGCGGAGCCTGGCCCAGCTCCCACTCGGAAGAACCCAGCACAACCCTGGCACAACCCTGGCCCCAGGCTGCAGTGGCAGACTTAGTTTCTGTAACTAGGCACGCTGTCCGAGGCAGTGTATCACAACAAGCATTGCAGGAAGTAGGACACTGTTGTTTTGGCTGAGTGTCCTATACGAATTTTGTGTCCACTAATTTGCGTACACCTCTATTCAAGCGCTTATGTTCACTGTGCAAGTTAAACACGCTACATTAAGAATACGCAGACTCTTGACCAATGAATTAGGAATATAGGACTGGCAGTAGTGTAACTAGGGGTGAATCGGCAGGGCATTGGCCCGGCGTACTGACTTAGGTGGGGAATAGCAGCAGCTGAGAGGGCAGGCAGACAGCGTTGTGGTGGCAGCAGCTAGGGCAGGAGTCTAACCCCTGCACATGTGCCGAGCACAGCAAGTGAGGCCATTTTGCTTGGCATGCCACCACCAGCCTGGGCTCTAGGCAGCTGCTGCCAGCTATTAAGCCTGGGTTGCTCCCAGCAGGCAGCTGCAAGCCGAGCTGCAAGCAAACCAGGCTCTGTGGTTGGCAGCAGCTACCCAGAGCCTGGGCTGGTTTCAGCCAAGAGGCTGCAAACATCTGCTCTGGGCTCCAACATTAGAGCCATAACAGTGGGTACACGTGGCAGGGGGAGGGGGCTGAAGCAGTGCAACCCTGGCCTCTCCCCCACTGCTGGCACATAGCTGATGACCTGGCTCTGGAGCCTGGCGCAGCTGTTTGTAGCCAGCCTGAGCTCTGGGCAGCTGCAATAGACAGCAAGCAGGCTGCAAACAGCTGCGTTGGGCTCCACAGCCCCAGCATCAGCTTCATGCTGGCAGTGAGTGCACGTGCACCTCAGAGCGGATAGCGGGAGGGCTGCGCTGCCTCAGGCCCTATCCCCACCGTCCGCTCCGAGGTGTGTGTGCACTTGCTGGTATGGAGCTTTTGCCAGAGCCCAGAGCAGATGTTTGCAGCCTCCTGGCTGCAACCGGTTCAGGCTCTGGGTAGCTGCTGCCAGCCATGGAGCCCAGTCTCCTCGCAGCAGGGCTTGCAACTCCCCAGCCGCCTGCTGGGAGCAGCCCAGGCTTCGTGGCTGGCAGCAGCTGAGCGTACCTAACTCCAACGGCTCCGAGCCCAGCATTTGGTTCTGTGTATTTGTCTGTGTCTGTCTGGTTCTGTGCGTCTGTGTGCACACATCTGGTTGTGGATATTTACGTGCATGCGTCTGTTCTGGATGCGTTCTGGTTCTCTGTGTTCATGCACTTGGTCCTCTGTGTGCGTGTATCTAGTTCTCTCTTTGCTCTCCTTTTTCTTTTTTCTCTTTCTCTCTCATTGCAACATGCTCACCAAAAAAGGAATACAGAACAACAAAGGCAACTTTTATGATGATTAAATATATTAATATGCAATGCATCCCACTATGTACCCCCCCCCCGGCGCTTTCATTTTGTTTTTCGGGCATGCCGGCGCTCCAGCATATTCAAAGGTAGACATTGTGGTTGTGGTTCATATATATATATGAATGACAAATTCATGTCAACGGTACTCTGATTACTGTGCTAATACGGAGACCAATTACATGAATCTTGCCATTATTATTAGCATGGTGAAATTGATGCAATTATGTTATCACTTCAAATAAGCAGGAGGTTTATATAGAAAAAGAATTCTCTGTTGCAAAGAAAAATATATATATCACCCTTCAGCCTTCAAACCCCACATGTCAATTAATGACAAATAAATCCTGCATATTTGCTTTCCTTCTTTTTAC
Source organism: Caiman crocodilus (assembly GCA_030014935.1). Lineage (NCBI taxonomy): Eukaryota > Metazoa > Chordata > Crocodylia > Alligatoridae > Caiman > Caiman crocodilus. The sequence continues at coordinate 29,623,311 of JAGPOW010001296.1, read as the reverse complement.
ACCATTCCATCAATAAAATATAGACAGACATCCCTCTCCTCCAGTAGGTACCAACCAGTTGTACTTCGGAGCATCAGAGACTTCCTGGAGTCTCCTTTTGTTTAGAAGTCTTGGCGACAACTGTTGACTTTTCAATGGCAGAGCATATATGCTCAATTGCACATGCTTATTTCAAGCCCTCTGACTTCCTCTTTCCCTCAGTAAGATTGTGGTTTAATGAGCACGCTGAGATAGCACGCAAAATCCCATAGCAAAGTGACAGAAGCCCTGCTTACGAATAAAGAGCAGTTTTGAAAAACGGCTCACTTCCCATTTTAGGCACCAAAAAATGTGGCCATATCACCAAGAGACCTCATATTAAAAATCCAGCCATAACTGTCCTAAAGGGAGCAGCTGGCTACTAAATACCATTGAGAATCTGGTGTAACATTGTATTAAGAACACACAAAAACAATTTGCATTGAATTACTTAATTTTAACTCATACAGTGATAAATCTGACCGTACTGGGTCCTTTAGTATATTTTACTTAACTTTAAACTTGCGTCTTTATAAAGGTACTTTGCGCTTCAGAAGCAAGGCACCAAAGCTAGGCATTACTTTGGCGACTCTTGTCTCATTACTAGGGCTAAAAACAATGCTGAAACAAAAACAAAGCCAAGTTAATACTTGTGAATTTTGATTCAAATGCCAAATAGGTGCTTAATCTGAGCAGCTTCCTCATTATGCATGTTTGCAGTAATGGCTTACAGATACCAAGTTTCAGATGTGAACAGGTATTTCTGCATATTCAGAAATACTATAATTCATAATTTCCTGTTTGAAAAGATTCAGTCATTTTATCCATGAAGGTACAGAAGCATGCAACTTGGATGACCATTCACACTATGCAGGTAACCAAAACAGTTTGTGAGTATCAGTTTCCTAATACCTGTTTGCATGAGCTATTTGAAATCAATGAACCTGTAATTAGAAGGAAAAAAGAGACTAAATCCAGCCTAGAATTCATCTGCAACTAAAAATCTGACCAGCACCACCTTAAATCAAAACCTGCATTTTCAATGGGATGTTAAGTAGTAGCCAGTCAAAGAGCGTTCCATGTGTGCTCACCTCACTGAATTGTTCATCTCAGTATGTTTCTAAACCCAATAAAAATATGGAGAAATGTACAAACTGATTCAAATTAACCAGGTCTGACTACACATTTTATGAAAAGCACTGGGTGTGCCTTGCATCCAATAGCAACAATTTGTTATGCACTGTAGTGTTACAGCACTCTAAATGGTAAGTAACTGTTTAAAAATTCCAAAGCATTCCTAAAATGTTTCACTTAAACATTTCTGCAATAAAATCTTATTGAACTGTTGCTTTCATTAATTTTCTACACACTGGAGACCTAGAAATGCAAGTTCGATTTTCTCTCTTCTTTCTTTTCTCTCTCTCTCTTTTTTTTTTTTTTAAACTTTGCCTACTACTACTGGCAAATAAACTATCTCTCTTTTTTAATAAAACTCTGGCCTTGAGTTTTGGCCCCTTAATAGTAGCCTACATGGCCGACTACCCTTGGTGTTAAATTTTCTTAAATTGTATTTCTGTCAGTATATCATTTTTTTAAGCAATGGACCCTATAATAGCAGGCACTATTCTGTCAGGAGTACATTTTAACAGCATGACACAAGTATTTTTCACTACAGGAGACAAACAATGATATGTATTACATGCAGTAAACATTGCCTTTGGTACATAGGGTTCTCTTAGCATTCATCTGTCTAAAATCTCATTGTGTCCTGAACAGGGAAAAAACCCTGCCTCTCATTAACTATTGCCCAGGGCTGTAGGTTTGTAAAGTGCCAACAACGCGTTGTCACATTTCTTATGAAACAAGAGCTTGATTGAATATTACAACAGACTGTGGAAACTCAGCAAGGTGGATTAGGATATATTTTAAATAGTAAAAACATAATAATAAGCGGCTATTGCACTCTCCTGCTTAACTAATCCACCAAATAGCTTTTTTTTTTTTTAAAAAAAAAAAGCCATAAGTTTGTTTATAATGATTTCTCCAAAGAATTGTAAGCTGAGTGGCAGAAGGAAAGGAAAGATGGTTTTATTTTTGGTAAAATGCACCCCAGTCCAGAAGTACAACACAAGATATTCTATGCATTTCACATACTTTGTAGGTGTTTATGGCTTTGCATGAGCCATCTGCAGCAAGATTAATGTCTCCTTTGTGAGGCTGTAGATTAGGGGATGGATTTTTAAAATCCTCAGTATCGTATGATTCTGCTTTAAAATAAGCAGGAGCAGTTTTAGGCTAATTCTGAGCCCTTTTAAAAATCTCACCCCGCTTCACTAAACAGTAATCGAACTACATGTGGAAATCTCTTGTGCTAAAACTAATGGAAACATCTTTACTCCCATGAGTAATTCCATTGAAATCAACAAGAATATTCACGTTAAGTAAATCTATTGTCCCCATAAGAGGAGCAGGATGCAGTGCGTGATCTGCTAACTGCGTTTTGAACTTCACAGAATTACTTAAAAAAAGAACTGCTTTCCAATAATTCAATAGTGACTGTACTCTCACGCTCAGAGAGGAAAAGCAGCAGAGGTAGGACGGTCCAAGGGTTGGGATGCCTGACTAGATTTCTTGTATCAAATACTTCCTTTGTAAACTGAAGCAAAAAAAATCACACAGGACATGTCTCCAGTGCTTTTGCACTATGTCTGGGAGCGCTCTCAAGAAACTGATCCTAATCACTTGCTTCTGCTCACTCCCAGTGTGGCAAAAGACAGAAATGAGGTTGTGGAGCCTGGAGCATGTTTCTGAGCCAACCTCAAGCATTTGTCTCTGCTGCCTCAAGATCTTTGCTCTTGGGTATGCACTCACAACTGCAGAAAATCAGATTCACGGCCTAAATTTTGGGCTTTGATAGCTGAGAGCTGAGGCATTGGGCCGAGCTTGACTTTTGGTGGTACTCAACACAGGAAAAGTAGGCCTGTCTTTATTCTTTCTGCATCCTAGTTTCCTATCTATAAAATGGGACAATAATACCTCTATGCTATGGGGGGCAAGGAGAGGCTGCATTAACAGCTGAGAGACGCTCTTAATCATTCAGTGATCAGAGCCCCTTAAGTACCTTAGATGTCTGGAACAGATAGTGTTCAGAAGGTCTGCATCGCATTACAGACTTTCCTAGCGCCTCTGCTTCCTCATCTGTAAAATGAAACGTTCACTCTTCTTACGGCAACTGGGAAGTTTAATAAACATTTTAAGAGACCTGAAGTAGCAAAACAAAAATATTTTCCATTATAGAACCAAACTGACTTTTTTCACGGTGATCTGTTTCGGATAAATATGAACTTTTGACTGAGCAATGACTGTAAGATTTAACTACATATGAACGGAAGAAAATTATCAATGGGAAACGCAAACAATGAGACTAAAACAGAGTGAAAATGTCTTGGTCAAAACACCTTCTTGACAAAGCTTAACTGCAAAGTGTAGGTACAGTCTCAAGCATCCGAGGAAGGATTAAAGAGAACATAAAGAGCCAGAGAGGAAAAGGAGAGAGTTGAAATGTGGCGTCGTGAAGATTTCTTAAATTTGTGCAATGGAGATTGTAATGAATTCCTGCCTCCCAGGTGCACCCTGCTCTGTGGCTATATCAGCAGAAGCAGATACAGTTATTTATACCTGGCACATAGTTCATTTTGCATTCGATAACTCCTTGGCTGTTGTTTTAATAGGTGAGGTTTTGAGAAGAAATGTACAGCTGCTTTACAGAGGGATGGAAGAGATTGTCTGCTATGTAGTCTTCAGAAAAAGAAATAAGGACAGCGTCTGGCAGTGGTAAGTGCTGAGACTACTTGCCAGAACGTGCAACTTCCCTAGATTCTCTATGCATCTCCTCCATAGTACTTCAGAAGGGTTTGAGCTGGAATAAGAAGAGTTTGCTTTATTTAAAACACTATTTGCTGCCTGCAGAGATATTTGTAGGAAAGTTTGAGGACCTCTCATTAAAGGGATGGGTGGGGGAAAAGACTCCCTGGCCTTGCCTCTACCTGCTCGTGAAAGGACTGGAGTACTGTAAACGTATTGTGGATTCAGGTGAGAGAGGACTCCCTTAGTGCAGGAAAAGAGGACGTCACAGGCTCCCTGCCAAGGGCTGCTTTACAACACTCCAGGGTAGCAGGTATTTGGAGGATGTCATTACAGGCCAAGCATTTAAAGCACCAGAAAGTCTGGGCACTGCACCAGCACACAGATAGTTTGGGCCAGGCTGCCATAATTTAGGAAACCCTGCAGACCAGAGTGGGGAGGAGGGAGGTCTGCAACTTACAGCTCAAAGACATGGGGCTTCAACAGCAGGTACCACACTTGTACCAGGGTGGGAAGAAATAGTGGTATTGGCAGTCAGGTCTTAGTGGCCACCTGCTTGTGACCTGAGACTGCATCACTGCACCCCCCAATACTCCTGACCCAGCGGGGTCGCTTATTTTGGTGTCCGAAAGTTCCCAACACCAGGACGCACAAACGTGAAAGCCTCCACGGCTGCAAGCTTGGCATAACACAATCTCACCATTGACCCCTTTAATTGGACCCACAGCAGTTCCTCTCTTCTGGGATATGGGTTGGGCTCCTTTGTGGGGATCCTCAGTAGAGGGCACCCCTTAGGAGGCAAGCTGCAATGTTTGACTAAATGCATACAATACCACCCACGAAGGGCAGGGTCATGAACAAAGTAACACACAGGTCAGAGGACTCTAGTCTTGGCCTGCCAGTCTGAGATCGCGTCAGCAGGAAGCAACCAGAGGACACTTATCGCTCAGCAGTTCTCAAAGTGCTGTATGACCAAGGTGAGTATCACTGTGCCCTCTTGACAAACAAGGAAATTGAGGGTGAAGCGACTGGCCCAAGTCAGCCAGCAGATCAACGGCAGAGCATGGGCCCCCAGAGTCTTATCCACTGGCAACTGTGCTTGCAACTTGATAGTAGGTTTCAGTCAGTGGTAAAGTATCAGTGCCAAATTTTCTTCATTCAAATATAGCTCCTGTGCTGTGTAAAGGCATATGAAAACGAGCAAAAAACTAAGCAACATCACTCTTCTCCCTCTGATATTTAGCCGGTGACCTCAAATCTGAGCTCCCTGGAGGCTGCTCCCAGAGCTGCGGTCAGGACCATTTCTTCTTGGTATTCATAAGGATGACTCTAGAGTAAGAAAGGATGTCTTGGGAGGTCTTCTCACATGAAGAGGAACAAAAGATAAGGAGATTCTAAAAGGCATCTTAGAGTACAGAGATTTACTTTGTATTATAAAAGATGCAGCTAAAAGATGGCCTCTCTCACAGTCATATGTTGGTTTTTGGGGGTAATTAAGAATGTCACTGTTGTAAGTCTCTCTCAGTAGGCTTATAACACTGTCCTGCTTTAGTGAAAGAGCTGCAAGAGTCAACCCCAGGAAAGCCATACTGGCTGGAGTGAAAACAAGGTTCTGACATTGCACACCAGCCCTCTGTACCAGGCAGCAGAAGTGGGCAGAAAAAGTGTACCGCTGCAGGTGTGGTCACTGCTTGTAGTTCCTTCCACTATCTTCTGAAGACACTGCACCCCACCCCCAGAACCTGCCTTAACCCAAAATCTGTGGGTAACGGCTGGAATAAGCTATAAGCAAGCCTAGAAAACTTTTTATTTTTAAAACACAAACTTAAAAAAAAAAACACAACAAAAAAACAGAACTTTCTTTGAATATCAGATAAGCTTATGCGACTGTTTGGAATCACTACAGCAAGTTGTGAATGATGTATGAAATGAAAAAGCCTTGCTCACTGCACACAATTCAGATAGTAAAATTGTCCAGGGGTATTGAAAAAACCCACTTGGATGTGCCGTTTTATTTTGTCCTTTTCCCAGAAGAGTCTCTCATCTCTCCTCAGGTGGATGCAGATACCTCAACTATCCATAAAAAAAAAATCACTTAAACAGTGCTGAAGCAGTCCTGTTCAGTTGACACACAGCTTCTTTCAGCATACGGTGTAGGAGCCTTCAACATGACCAGGTAGCTCTGAATCTACAGCCATCAAAGGTTTTCGTCATCGTTCTTTTGGGGTGTTTCCAGAAAACAACAAATCAGGGCATCAGAAAAAATGATAGCCAACACTTAATCTAATCAGTCTGGTTCTTTTAACTCAATTGACCTTTAGTGATTGTATCACAGAAGCAACAGACAGCGTGTTCAATGCAGTTAGCATCACCAGGAAAAAGATTTGCAAGACCTATAAATAACTACGTAGCTAAACTACCATGAATGTGGCCCAGTAGATCGAAAGACCCACAGCATTAAACCTCTCTCTTCTTCCTCCCTTTCTTCATTTCTGGTCTTTACTCTTTTGTACAGTGAGCGATCCCTTTCAATTAACATCGTTTCTTAGCATGTCTTTCTGATGCTGATCCTTTATATTTGGCAGAGCAAAGCAGCTGCTGTCCTTATCTGGACATTTTGCAATTGTCTCTCTTCTATCCAGTAAGTACCTGTTATGTATTTCCATAAGTGTATTACCAAGGAGATACCATATTGTGACGAGGCCCTTTTGGCAAGAGTGATAAAGGGCAGAGAAACAAATGCGTTACAGAGATTTGTTCCAAATCATAGCTCCTATGTCTTGGGGTCTTTAAAGGAAAACTCTGACTCGCATGCATCTCCACCTACAACTACAGGGCTGTTCCAAAATGAATCCTGTAGCTCTTTTAACTGCTGGATTTAGTGGCATGCCCCATTGTGTTTTCCAAGCTGCTAGCAAGCAGACCTTTGGTTGATTCGGGGCTTGTTTCAAATATGAGAACGTAGACAATTGCTAGTAAACCCTTCACTCCTTGAATAAATTGCTTGCTATGATACAGCTCTTGGGTAGACAACATGGGGGGGGCCGTGTCAATTTGATTAAAAAAAACAATTGGATGCAAGTAAAAGCAAAAAGTCTTTAACCCTCTTGCTTATCACTACTTTATAACAGAAGATGCACCACTCAGCCATCTAGAACCAGAACAATTTGTCTCCTCATTCCTTTTATTTGCCATTCCAAACTCCATCCACCCTTGAATAAATGGGTTTCTCCATTTCCTTTTGGAAAACTAAAACTATACCCACTTTCGCTTAACTGTCCCCCATTCTATTTTGGGCTAAAGAGAGGAATCAAGCAATGCAACACTGCCTGAAGCACAGGGGTACAATATCAAGGAAAGATGACATGTCTGTGAATAGCACTCCTCTGAATGTCACGTGTGCATTAAAGGACTGCATACAGGTGTTTTGTGTGGTCTCCTACACCGGCAATCCAAGCAGCACAGAGGAGAGGCCACCCAAGCCTATTAATTTTTACTCTGTATTTTTATCAGGAGTGTGCCCCTATGAAAGAGAACGAGAGAAGCACTACCAGAAGCCAGTCGAGTGCAGGGACTGTTAGACGTGCAGTGCAGGCTGCTGCAGGTCTTTTGGGAGAAAAGTCTTCCCCTTCTTTCCCAACGTGTGGGTTTGGGACCAATTGCTTCTAAATGAGAGTGTAATATCCTGCTCAAAGTGAGATGCAGCTGCAAAAAAAACAACTGGCACTCAAGAGGGAAAGAGATGGGGGTGGATGAAAGAAGAACATGACTCAGGTCTTCAAGAGCTGGACAGTCCAACTTCAAGGATTTTTTTGCAGATACGGGAGTTCCCAAATCTCTTCTCTGAGAGATTCTCACTGCACAGCGATGGTATATTTCCTTGGAAACTAAATATGCTTTCTATCACTTCTCCAACCCCGTCCTCCCCACATCCTTTTTAATCCTTCCATCAATTGATCACTTTGGTAAAAAGAGTCCGGCCTTCTCCTGGTGCATTACTACTATATAATCCCGACAACATACAGCATTAATAACCCAACCACTAGGCAGCTAGGAATTGGTAGCAGGAATTTACTTTTCGGAAAAACAACCCCTGCAGGATCACACTGACTGAGGAGAAAAATCAGACTTTGGAACAAAAGGTTTGAGGTGGTTAAAACGTGGAATCGGCCAACAAATTTCCCCGCTCCCCCCCAAGCATGTCTGTTAAAGTAACCTTAGAGGCTTAAAAGCTGCTTTTTAAAAAGACACAAGAAAAAAAAAAAAACCGTTTTATCTGCCTAACGCGTTTTATCTGCTAAGATAGCAAACCTACCTGTGTTAAAAACCAGCATATTTACTTCCAGAGTTATTTTGCCAGACACAGTAGATTCCTGTGAATGAATGACTGGGAACCTGCCAGACTTCAGTAGATTTTACAAATAACTCAGTTTCTGTAGAGATTAAATTTGGGGGGTTTTGTTTGTTTGTATAGCAGGTCTATTTGGTTGGGTAGAGGGAGAACAGCTGTCTGTTTTGGCAGAACAAAACCCCCCCCCCACTTAAACCATGATTACTGCAAGATGCACAGAAATGAATTCTAAAAGCAAGTTGTAAGTGATCAATACTAGCTAGGATGTATTTTTAAGAGTAGCTCCTTTAATGCAACATAATGTTGTCCCTAAACAGCAGAGGCCGACTGATGAAGACAGAGAAGATACAAGGGAGTGGGGCTGGGCAGTGCATTGTTATGGATATTGCTAGAAAATCATCAGGCAGGGCTGCACCTAGAGAGGGAAGGTAATTGGGAGTCTGACAGGGATGCATCAGGGCTGATATTAAAGCGCCTCAGCAAAGCACTAAAGACACCCATAGTAAATGTATGCTCCTGATGTAGTCATTTCTCTTTGTTTTATTCGCTTTGTCTTTTCTATCAGTAGTTCACACAGTATTATGACTGAATTAGGTAAGGAGGTGCTAGGGGAAATGCTCATAGCAAAACTCCAGCCTGAACTGAGCCTCATTAAAAGCAGCACACTAGCTTGGGTGGCTGTAGCATCTCCTGTTAGTCTGCAGATCGCTGCAATAAACAGGTCATTCTCATGGGACACAATTTTTTTTTTAAATTTACTTTTTTTGAGGAGCACCTACTATAAATATCAAGGGTCATGCTGAAGACAAAAAAAAAAAAAAAAAAAAAGGATGCTTTTGCTCAGCACAGACAAGCATTTCACCCCCTCCCCCATTTTAACAGTGTAAGCAATTACTCACAGATAATTATTAAAACAATGTAAACAACTACCCACCCCTCCCTCCATCCCAGTGGAGCAAATACTTCCAGGGGGCTTCAGAAGTTAGGCCCAGTAACATGGCACTGGAGCACAACATGGAAACAGGCATACAAATAAAAGCTTAATGCACGCCAAAAGCAGAATCCCAGGTCTGACCTAAAATTTTTGTCCTATCCACCATGTTATACTGCTCCACGCTACCATTGTTTATGGTTCCTGGAGACGTTCTGACCTTTCAGTGTGAATGCATAGTCGATGCATATTTTAATAGACACGCTGTTTAGAGGCCTGAAGTTCAGTGCTCAGAACATCCAAACAAGCAGCCAGGTTTTCATAAGTCCTGAGTGCATCGACACATGCATTCATGAGCTTTTACTAATGCACATGAAATCTGGTACCTCTCATATAAGGTAGTCAGTAAATGTGCATTAGGCTACGCTAATGCACAGTAGTGCACCCTCTTTAAGTGATGCTCAAAGCCTATTCTACTGCGCATTAGCATACTAGCACCATTTTTGATGCACCGTCTTAATATGCAGTAAAACGGGCTACCGAGTCTTACAGTGCCTACTGGGCACTAAGCAACTACTATTACAGGCAATGAGAACTCTTACCAGGGCTCAGCCTTTACTGAAAAACAGGGTGCTTTTACATAAACGCCTAAATATGGACATCCAAGTTAAAAAAAGAGTTATACTTTTTGTCTTAACTATTAAAGTACGAAGCGATTCATGCTCTTCTGTACAGTGTGGTCCTACCAACCACACAAAGAATTAGTTTGTGTCAGAAACAAGGTTTCCATAGGAGCCAAATACTATGTGGAGTTTGTTTCGCATTTAATCAGAAAGCTCCATCAGTCAGTTAGCACCTAGCTGGGAATAGGCTTGGGGTTTTGAGAGCATTTTCAGTAAGGGGCAGGGGGACACCCTGTGATCTGGGATGATTGTGCTGCAATACATTAGTCTGAAATTAGGGTAAAAATTTCTTGGCTCAAAATAATCCTGTATGCAGAGACATTCAAATGTGGAGTATTTGCATTCACTCGCACATGGCTTTAAATTAATAAGGACCTGCTGATTTTTGTAAGACTGCTCACGGTAATAAAGTTGCACATGTGGTGCCTGTTTTCAGGAATGAAGTCTAGCATTAGATAAAAGCAGCCTGCTTTTAACATATCAAATTACAATTAAATAAAGGCAAACAAGCAAGCCATTTATTACAAGACACTCCCAGAGTTTACTGAAAAAGACAACCACCTTCCCCCCCCCACTCCCTCCCAGTTTCCTAGAAAACTGCATTTTCTTCACAGATTTCTATTAAGGGAAGGTGGCTGTTTTTGCACTTTTTCGGCTACTGTATTGTAATTGTAAAAGCGACTCCGTTTTCTATACAAGAGCTTTCTCTGTCAGGTATAGCACTGCTGAAAAAAGCCAAGATGCAGGCAGCAGGAAATAAGTATAAACAAATTGCT
>JAGPOW010001296.1:29548140-29585127 GCA_030014935.1 Caiman crocodilus | reverse complement strand
CTGTGACCCCAGCACTCGTTCCTGCCATTGGCGGGGGGTCAGACTAGATGGCCTGCTCTAGGCCCCTTCTGACCCTAGTTACTATGAAACTATGAATAAATCAGGGTGGTGACAGATGTACAGCTCCCTGCTTTAACTCATGGCACTTCACAGAAAATGCCATGAGCTACAGTGTTCCCTTCGACCCAACAGATGTTCGCGTGAGGAATCAAGCTCTAGTTTGGAGCCACTGTGTGTCTGCAGCCACTCTTCCCTAGCTCCCTTCCTCATCCCAGCTCCAGTGCTATCTTCAGAATAGGATGGGGAGAAGGGAGTGGAGGGAGCTTGGTCTGGGCCCCAGCCTCAGGGGGTCTCCAATCCATCTGCACCACCCTCCAGCTCAAGCTGGGCAAAACCTAGACAGAACTCCAATCCCTCCCTTCTCCCTCTCCCATTCTGAAGACAGCACTGGGCGTGGGGTTGGGCTATATCAGCTCTGTTCCCGGCATGCTCTGACAGACATTAATGAAGGTGCTCTGCTTTGGAACGCCTTCATCTGAACCCTCAATGTATTACCCCCATGTAATGAGGGTTCAGATTGTCACACATTTGGTCACTTTTAAAGCACTCTGCAGCTGCGCAATTCCATGAGGGCACAGCTGTAGAGAGCTTTCAAGGGACCAAGCACATAACAAATGTAACTTCGGTCTGTACCTTCAATGTTAGCTTACAGGTTTTAGGAGAGGAGGAAAAATCATGGGAAAAAAAATTAGGAAGGCTTCATTGACTAGATTAACAAAAGGGCCTTTTTAGTGCCTTGACATCTGTTGGAATCCTCATCCACACATATGCCTGGTCTTCATACCATGCACGGGGAAAATAAGATTCAAAGAATCTTAATAGGGAGCTACGGAAGCTAATTCAGGAAATGTTCAGGAAAGGAATAAGGCCTAAACTCCACTTGTACTTTTGGGATGTTCAGCCTTTGGAATCACTTTTGGAATCAGTGTTTTATCACTTTATCAAGAAGAGGAGTGGTGTGAGGGGGCAGAGAGGCAGGGAGAGAGAGAGAGACTTCCGTCCTCTTACGTCTAGTATCACGTCACTCATCTAGAAGATGCGATTGCTGGTGCTCTCTGCCTTGATGTAGAACAAGGACTTGTACCTGACTCTCGCATTCCAAACGTGTGCGCTTATCATCATGGTAGTCACTTCCTCTCACCAGTGTATATTTACAAATGTGGGACTGGAAGTGATCTCCTGATCACTGAGTCCAGCCCAACTACTGTAGATGACCACATCGTATAAACTACTTTAAAAACTGATCAAGTTCCATCTTAAAAATACAGAGGTTCTTTCTCCTCCCTTCCCCTCCTCTCCCACACCCTTAATTCCTACTGAAAGGCTGTTCCAGGACTTCACTGCTTGGACTACCTGCTCATGGTGCCTCTTGTAAGTAGCTGTAAAGTTCAACTAAAAGTCACAGCCAAGGCAATCGGACTTTCAACTCTCAATTTTGATAGTGCTCTGATATTTATATAAAATAGAGCAGTTCAAAAAAGGAGAGATTAAACAGGACTTGCTTCAAGCCCTGGAACTTCACGGTGAGCACTCTCCTGGAATCTTGCATGCCTGAGTTCATGCCCCTGCTCCAAATCTCATAGAATAGGATATTAAAATAACTCTTTTACCTACCAACCTAATACTGGCTACCTCCTACTGCGAAGAAAGCATCTCTTATCCTATGTCTCCTATATGAAACTCTAGTATGTGTGATTTGTGAATGCTTAATTGGATTGGCCTTCCCAGGTGAGATAGGCAAAGAAATGTCCCACTAGACAATTCTGCATGGGTTCAGAACAGATTAGGAGTGTCAGGACTTGGCTGATTGCATTTGTGCCTACAAGAGGAAACTTAGGTGCCAAATTAATATAGATCTATTGTATTAGGTGGCAGTTGAGTGGGAATTTGAGGATCTCAGTGGCGCCTAAATTGTTAGACTTGGTTACATCTCCTTTTGTGGATCTAGAGCAATAAAACTACCTGCTTTGGGATTTGGTCAGGGCAGTGGTATTAACAATTTGACTGTTAGAGGGTGGGATAAGGGACAGCTATGGGATTTCTTAATTATAAGAAGAGATCAGGACCTCAGTTGAAAATTCCCGCAATAGTCTTATACAATAATACCATGCTGGGGCACTGTCCTGGCATTGGCTATGGGGGAGAAATGCCATCTAATGAATCACTAACCCCTGCTTGAAACTCTTGAGCTTTCCTTAGAGGTTTCACATATAAATACTGATCCAAGCTGACTTTCTGTAGCTTATGAGTTATGATGGGATCACAACCCTAAAGCAGGATGGCTTTAGGCTGTTTGCCAATAATTAGCCATATCCATTAGTACGTTTTTGAAAATTAACATTTTTACAGGCACCTGGGGCTCAGCCGTAAAATGTCCCAGACTTTGATTTCCATCTGAGTCTACTGGGACCTTGTGACAACTCCTTAGGATACTGGTTTGACAACTACAAAGGGTGATATCTCCAGCAAGCTTCATGGAGTGCCTAACACCAGGCAAGGTTACTCCCATTGACTCGTGCATGTTGCATAAAAAAGACAAAACATATGATATTAAAATGTACAGGTTGCAAAGTCAAGCACTTAAAAGTTAAGAGATACCAGAATGATAGCTATCTGAGCAATTTTAATTCGACTCTAAGGATGAATGCATTATGATACAGCCTTTACTGACATGATCACATTTTTTTTCCAGAGGACCCTGCCTCATTTATTAATAGTGTAATTGTTCAGTATCTCTTTTGACTTCATTCACTGTTTGCTCCTAAGCCTTACTGAAGGCATAGTATCCAAACACTTTAATGAATATAATTTTTTCTCCTGTGTTTTCAATAATGCTCACTAAAGCGTCCAAGTTCTTCACAAACTTTCCTGACATTGCCTTTCACAAAAGCCTTTCTGAGAAGGCAGATACAGCAGCACCAAAATATTAAGGCCAAACTTTTCAAGAGGGTCCACTACATCTGGGTAGACATGTAAACCAGGGTTTTTTTTAAGTACTTAGCATTGGAGAATTCTTTATGTTGAAAGCACAGCAGCTCCCGTTAACATCAGCTGCAGTTGGAGCATTCAGAACTTGTGCAGATCTGCCTCCCCATGCCTTACATTAAGAGTCCAGACAATAGGGATCGCTCTGAAGAGTGTTAAAATCCTAGTTCTCTGGGGACAGCATTCAAGTACTTAAACTCAAGTGAGACCAGGCTTTCTCTTCCTGCTAACCCCTGCCTCAGTCACGATATGGCTTCCGATTTCTGCAGTTCCTTCTGGCGAAACAGCTCTTGCGCCAGAAAATCTTGACTCATTCTGAAAGCAGGTCTGTTCTGTGTATTGCACGTGGTGGAGTCTTTAGAAGATGTATGTGATCATGTAATTAAGAATGCCAGCGTCATGCACACACAAAAAAGAAAGACCGGCATGCTTAATTCTGGCACTCCCCCTAACTTTTAGCCCTGAAACTTCAACATCCTTTATGGGCTTTTTAGTGTAACTTCTTAATGAAAAAAAAAAAAGATTTCTCTCCCCTAAATATATGTATGTATGTGTGTATGTATATGTATGTATGTACATGTTGCATGCAACCACCAACAGTAAAATTTGGTATACAGACCACTAATATTTGAGCTAAGTAATTGTTAGTAGTTATGTGGACTAGCTAGGAGAGGGAGAGGAGATGTATGCTTTGCCAGTGGCTTTGCTGACAACAAAGGAGTGTAAATGTACAGGCTCAAGACCCTTGGGTCAGCTGCAAGTTCTGGAGGGCAATATACACTTTAATGCTTATAAAACCATCTACCTGTGTGCCCCTAGCCCACACTCATCTCCATTTTCTGTTATCTGTGTGTAAGTGGTTTGTCTAGCCTGCTGGGTTCGGAAGGTGGGTTTTGCTCCCTGAGAAACTCCTCAGCCAGTCGCCCCAAATAAAACAGTCTTTGACTAGCAAAGCAAAACAAAGCCCTTCTCCCCTGTTCTGGGCACTAGGAGGGGAACCCTTTGGCTCTCACTCCAGGACAGCAGCTTGGCTCCTCCTTGGTACCTTGTTCTGTTTGCAACTTAACTCTTGTTTGCAAACCAGTCACTAGGTTTCTCCTCTGCCCCCTTGGTTTTAAATTCCCAGTGGGACATGCCTGCATTACACAAACACACTGTAGCTCGACCGTCTCAACAGAGCTGACTGGTCCCTCTTACCGCAACAGAACTTCCTGTTACACAAGACTTTTCCACCTTAGCTCCTCATTAACTCTCCCAGCCCTGCTCCTGCCACTGAGGATAACAGTCAAGTGCAGGGCACTACAATTCAAGGAAAAAGCAGAAAAATTGAAAAGAGTCCAGAGGGGAGGAACAAATGCCTAGGTCTAGAACATATGACCTACAAGAAAAGGGTGCAGGAAATAGGATTATTTTGTATAGAGAAGAAAGGACTAAGAAGAGATTTGGTATATCTTCAATACATATAAGTTTATAATTAGGGCTTTTCAAAGCTATGGTAGCTGATTCGGAGGAGACTTGGCCTGATTCAGGGGCCAAATCTCTGAATCTGAATCAAATTGTGAGACCAATTAAAAGCTCTGAATCAATTCAAAGCATCCAAATTGATTTGGAAAAGCTTTGCAAAAGATTCGGCCACTTCAGAGATCCGGCCATAGACTAAACAGGCAAGTGACACAGCTGCCTCCAGCTGGTAAGTCTGTTGGGGTTGGGACAAGCTGCCCAGCCAAGGTGGGAGGGCACATTACTCAGGAAGGGTCAGGGTGTGTGGGATGTGGGCATGGCTTGCTTCAGTCAGAAGGGGGCAAGCCCCCACTCCTAGGACCGCTGCGCCCACATCCTGCACCCCTCCCAGGCTGGCTGGCAAGCGGCAGCAGCACTAGGAGTGGGGGCTATGCCTTGCTGCGCCTGCATCGCACCCTCCCCTCCCTTGCTGGCTGGGCAAGCACCAGTAGGGCAGAGCCCCCGCAGATCCACCTGCTGGGGTGTGGGTGCAGTGTGGCTCCGGAGGGTGCCCTGTGCCATATGGGAGATGGGGTGGCCCCACATGTCAGCTGGAGCCTGGCACCGCTCAGCCCCAGCAGCTCCAGCTCCCAGCACCACGCTGAGCCACACTGCATAGCCTGCACCACGGGGCAGCTCCCGTGCGGGTGCCAGGCGGGGGAGTGATCCCTGCTGCCCCCCACTGACCTAAGCTGTGTGGCGGGGGGGCTCTGTCATGAGTACCCAGAAGCCCCAATTGCCACTGCTGCAGCTGGTGAGTGCCTAGGCTGGGGCCAGGCAAGACAGCCATGGGGGCTTCTCCCATGGGTCCCCCTACCCAGGGAGAAGCAGGCACAGCTGGAGGACCCATGGGAGAACCTGCAGCTGCCCAGCTATGCCTTCCCCTCCCTGGCTGATCTGAATCACCAAATGTCTTCAAATCAGCGCTACGTCTGCTGAAACCAATTCAGCTGAATCGTTTTAAGGAGAAAATCCCAGATTTTCTCCTTTAAAAGAGAAAAACACAGGAACCGGTGGGTTGCTTCTTTCAGGCTGGCGGAGTTCCAGCTCGCAAGGGGCTGGGAGGAATACAGGCAGGCAGGGGCCTCCACGTGCACGTGTGCATGCCTACACACACATGGCCCCCAGGCAGCATAGAGAGCAGCCGCTGGAGACAGATCTGGTGGCAGCAGGGGGCGGGCGGTGCAGATTGTAGCCTCCGTAGTGAGGGAAGGACTCAGGCAGGGCTGCAGCTGGGGCTGCTTCCAGCTAGTGTGGGGCTGGTGTCTGAGTTATATGTTGCTGAAGGGCCCGAGCGGGGAGTGGGATGGAGCTAAATTTGGCTCATCCAGGGGATGGGGGATATGGCTCCTCACTGCTGTGTGCAGTCCTGGGGGCACGTGCACCCCAGATTAGTGTGTGTGTGGGGGGGGGGGAGAGGGGTCTGCAGCAGGCTTGGGCTCCCTTTCCCGCTGCCCTCTCCCTGGGGCTCCCATTGCACAAAGGGCAGGACTCACTGCAGCGCTGCAGAGCGGGGTGGAGAAGTTTGGTGCCAGCACTGGGACCCCTGCGCTGCCATAGTAAGGCACCCCCTGCCTGCCCAGCAGCAATAGGGATGGTGGTGTGGGGTTATGCCCCTTGTTGCTGCTGGGCAGGAAGGAGGCATTGTGGCAGGGAGCCCAAACCTGCACCTGCCCCGCAAACAGGCTCCGCTCTGGCTGTGCTGCCCACGGGGGACAGGGTGCTAGGCTCTGCATTCTGCTCCATGGATGGCAGCCAGGACTCGGGCACTGCTGTGGCGGCCAGGGGGCTGCGGACTTGGGTCCCTGGCCTTGTAGCCCTGGGAGCTAGGGGCCGTGGGTGGAGAGTGAAGGCTGCCAGCAGGGCTGGAGGGGTGTCTTGGAAGTGAGAGGCAACGGCACGAGCAGGATACCAGCATGTTACGGCTGTTCAGCGGAACAAAGTAGCAACAGGGACCAGCCACAGCTGAATCCACATCCTAGTGAGTGACGGGGGCATGAGATCTCCATGATTTTCCATGATAAAAAACCCAAAATCAAATGCCAAAATGTATAGGTATTTAGAATGTATTTTATTATAGTGATTGAGGCACTGGCAGGCTTCCAAATTGCATTAACCTTGTAAATATATCAATAAACCATTGTGTCCAACTGATACATATATATATATCCACATTTTTATATATATATATAATTAGTAGCATTTAATTTTTGGGTGTTTTAATCAGAGAATGTGTTTGTTTGTTTTTTTAAATGAAAGAATTTGCGATTTTTAAACAGAAGAAACCAGGATCCCTGGCTATGAGGGATGTCACATTAGTTAGACATTTGGATGATTTAAAGTTTTTAAATGCAGGTGAAGCAATGCCATTTGTTTGGGATGCTTTAGCCTGGGATGATTCCAGCTCCTTAAAATGAGAAAATCCATATTTGACTGTGTTTTTCCATGGCAAATGGAAAGAGATGATTCCAAGCAAGAGACTGGAATACAGATTATCTCCTGAAGTCCCTTCAAGCCTTGTTTACTGATTCCACAATATATTGATGTACATTCAGAACGAATCGGATAGTAATTCTGAAAATGAGGCCAACACTTTAGATAGTTAGATATGAATTTAGAATTTTAAGGAGCATTTCTTTTTAAATCTCACCTATATGTCTGTTTAGGTATGATGCTAATTTTAGTACCTATGACGTGATAATAAGGGTGTATGGTGAAGGCATATGCCACCTGCTGAACCACCATGATTTCTTCATGTAGTACTTAGGTGTGTCTGTAAGATTTCTTGTCCACGATGGACCCTAACTTGTTCTACTATATAAAGGGCTGAAGAATAGAACTGTTCAGTCAGCTATTCTCCTACAGTATTTCCAGTCTTCAGAGCAGACCAATTTAAATTCCCCACTGAATGGCAGCAGAGTGGAGCTCAGGGAACTTTTATCGTGGTTTAAACGTCTCAGCATTTCATACACGGTGATATGGTTCAGTAATTTTGGGGAGATTGGATACCACCCCTTGACAACCTCGTTGAAACATGAACAGTTACCCAATTTTAAAGTACTCCTATTTAGGACCAAGTAGAACTATTAAGACCACGGAATAACATTCAGAATAAGGCCACTCTATTATGATCTGCTTAGAATGTAAAAATTTAGGTGGAAGTCTATGCATATTTGTTTGAAAAGGTGCTTCAGCATCAGAATGGCACAAAGGAGCAAATGTAGATTAAGTCCAAACAAAGAAAAACTCTAATTATGAATGGATCCAAACCAGAGCACTGGATGGGAACCACCTCCAATTTTGACTAAGTCTGAATTCAAATGACTTAGTTTGGACTCCTCTCCAGCATGTTATGAATTTTCAACATTGGTGAAAAGTAGCTATCATGTTTACTTCTCCCATAACTGTGAAATTGGGAACACAGGCACTCATTGTGTCTGCTGCAGCAGGATGTATGCTAGTTTAAGTTGAGAGGTAAAAGGCAGTCCCCGTTGGAAACGTGACAAAGGACAGCGAGTTGAAAAAGTTTATAAACTCCTCATTTTTTTAGACATTTTCTACGCCTTTGATTGTAGCAAGTAGACAGTCTGAGACAAGTTTTCTCAACTGGGGGATATTCATAGATCAGGAGCTTTTCCAGAAGGCTTTGGCAGGTTTTGATTCCCTTGATGCTTCTAGTCAACCAGGATTTGAATCCAGTTTGGGAAATGGGTTTTATATTGGTCGATGATATTTTTCTGGTGATAAATAAAGGTGTCATACCCTGACCCAAAGAGTAGCTCCCTAATTCAGTGCCAGATTATGACTTGCTGAGGCCCCAAACTATGTCCCGTTTAAGAGGCCCCATATGATAAAAATAATCCACGGCATCTACAAAAATGGGTTTGCATGAAATTTTAAGATGAATTATTGTTATTTCTGCATGAGTTGATGACATCACGATGAATCATAATTGTGCAGTCATGTATATTTTTTGTCATATTCGAATGAAAATGTCCAGTTTTTTTTCCTTATTTAGAGGCCCCTCATGTTGTGAGGCCTGAAACTGTAGCTTCAGTAGTTTAAGCCTAAATCTGGCACTGCCCCCATCCTTTTTAAAGCTGCTAAAAATATACATTTGTCCATCACCTTAGGTAGTCCAGTTACCTCTACTGATGTTTAACTGGAGGCAGAAAACCCTGAATGGCCGCACTTTTTTGTAAAAGGCCACAGATGGTAATTTTGAACAATTTGATTTTCTGCCCCAAAGGCGCTACGTGTCAAAATCTTTGGAGCTCTCATCCTGTCACCACTTTTACTCAGTGCTTTCCAGGAGTAAGGAGGGGAGATTTGCTGGCTAACATCAGATGTTCATCAGTGAACATCTAGTTCTTCGTCCCCTTTTCATCTGATCTCCATGATGCAACTAAATACATTATGAAGGTCAGATTTGGTTGAGACCGTGGCATGGCTCAAAGTAAAATAGTTGAGAGTGAATCCAGACAAGCGAAATAATGCTGGTAACTGGGGAGCAGCACGGTAGTGCAGGAATCACCCAGAGCCAAGGTTTCTGAAAACAATATAATTTTCCCAGTGTCTAAGTTCTACATTTAATATAAGAACTTCTGCGTGGCACGAGCTTTTGTGTAACGTGTCAACTAATTCCAGATGGCGCCTCTTTGAGGTGCAGATCCCCACTGGAGATTTGGTGAGGGATTACCTCAGCCCCTTTTAGAGTTGGGGGTGCAGAAGATCGCAAGGTAAGTATCATCTTGGATCCTTGCGTGCTATAAAGCAAAGGTTTGCTATTTTTGGCCAAAGTGCATTTTTTCAGAAGGTTGCACTTGTACTTTTAAGCATGGTTTCAGTTACTGTCATCATTGTCATTTTGAGATTGTCGTTATGCCAAGTGCTCTACATGGGGCTACGTCTTAAAATCATTCAAATGCTAAATCTAGTACAGAATGTGACTGTCTGTGGTTGAATGTTGTGTACACCTGTGCTCTGCATGGGATGTCTCTTAGCTTGAGTGGAGCTGAAGGTGTTTATTTGGAACTATAAAAGCCCTACATGACTTCTACCTGCCCCTGCAAAGACTACTTACCTATATATGTGACAGAACTACAAATATAGCCTACAGAGGTGCTTGATCTATCAATCCTTGGTTTAATAGAAACAGTGCAAGATTTTCCTCAGGAGTATAACTTAGGTGTATCTAACATGACCAGGACAGCAGCCCTAGGGACTGACTTGAGAGGAGGGTGCAAAAATAACAGCTACCAGCTGGCTAGTGCCGCCACTGCCAGCAGCCTCGACACTACTCCGTGTGCCACTGCCACCCACAGCCCAGAATTGCCTTATGTGTTTGTTTTCCCCCGATTTTTCTTCAATTTTTGGAATGTATTTTCCCCAGGGACCAAAAGAGCTCAAACTGGTTAGCTTTCAGGATTGTCTGCATAGCTCATCATCTTTGCTGATTTGTAGATTAAGAGCATACATGGCTCAGGAATGTTTAGGGATATTCTATTCATCTGAAGGCTTGATTGGATTTATATGGCGGGGCTCGGGGTTATATGGTTCGAATTAGTAGTTTTAACTTTGATTAGGTATGATTTTTTTAATTAGTTGCAAGACCTCAAAGCTTCAGGACGAGGGCATTTTGTTCATCAGTTAAAACGAATGAAATAAATACATTACGTGTTTACAGTTTTTTGGTACTCATGTATTCTGCCTTGGATCTGTGTATAGTGCACAGCTTCTCTCTGATTTTAGTATTTTGTTTTCCTGTAAGTGCTTCTTTGCCTTTTTCTGGCACATCAGAGAGAATCTGTTGACTTTAATTGGGCTCTCTTTAGGCTCGTGATCTTGCTTGCCAGGCCAGTTTTTCAAAATTCTCCTACCTGTACTAAAAATGAAATGATGTGTGGTTCTGGCTGAGCACATTCTGTTCAACCCTTCCAAAAACTAAGGCATACTCCTTGGCAGCAGGACTTACTAGTTTCAGGAGACCTGTTCCTTGGCAGCAGAAACTAAAAGTTCCAGACTCCTGTTCTGCTTGGATACATCTTACTTTTTCTTAGAGCTCTGCATTCCTGGGAAATTTTAGATTGGTGGAAGAGCTAACTTACTGCACTAACCACAATACTATCACTGCAGGCTGTGTCGCTCTAAAAAAACCCCAAACCCTACTCTCGCGCAGAGATTAATCAAACGTAGAAATGGAAAAGAATGTAATACTATCTAATCTAGCTGTCTCTGCCAGTGGAAGATTGTTTTGTACCAAATATTATTCGGTGCTTTGTCCAGCTAAATGACTCAATAGTACTTCCACTGCTTCCCCTGGTAGTTTCCTCCCTCTCTAACACACCATACCGTGAAGCTATCACCCATTCGTCCTCCATATAGTCAGGTTTTGGTTTTTTTTTTACTTTGCTCATTTTTATCCTTCTTCAATCATTAAAACCAGCAAAAATATAAAGAATGTGTCTCCTTATTAGTATTCACCTCTTACTGACCCTTGGAGAATTCTGTTCCATCTTTGTTGTCACCAATATACATAAAATTGAAAGTGAAAATGAAGAGAAGTTAGCATTTGGGATCCTTGGCTGACTGGTGGAGTTAGATATTCTGTTGGGAATTAGTAGCAGGTTTTACCTCCTATGTGAGTGTGTGTCAGTAAAGACGAGCTAATTCCAAAACCTAGAAGCCATTCACTGACAAGTTTGGATGATATGTTTCTGATCTGTCCCACTGGTTGGAAGTTGATCTTGCTGGGTGGGGGTTTCAGAAGCACCAACATTATTTAGGAGCCAGGGCCGCTAAATTACTTAGTTTCTGACAGATGTTACATTTAAGACATAATTAAAAGCTGACCAGGGCTCCCAGTCCTGGGAGTGCATAGTGCACTTTTCCAGCTAGGAGCCAAGATTGCTGCTTGTTGGTGCCGTAGCTCAGGCTCCCCCTGTACCAGCAATACGGTGCAACGGGATCTGATGTGGGATTCCACGATTTTATCTCTTGCCATACACGGAGGAAACAGGATTGTTGAAACACTGTATCAAATTCCCATTACACCTTTACTTTAACGTCTGTCAGGGGTCTTAGGCACCTTTGAAAGTACCATCCTTCCTCTATCATGGGCCAAACCAAACTTTGATGTGGACAATTTCCAATGTTGGTAGCAGAGATTAGGGGTGTTGATTCGGATCACTGTCCCCGATTTGATTCAGCCGAATCCAAATCTGAACATTCGAGGCCGATTCAGAGAATCAACAATTTGGCCATAGACGCAGCTTTAAATGTTTTTTCTATATACCCCAAGGTACTAGGCATGGCTTGTGAATGCTGCAATGATGGGGCAGATGGAGCATCCCACAGGAGCGTGGGGGGGCTCCCACACATGCTCAGCAGTGAACCCAGAAGTAGACTGGAAGTACTTCTGGTCCACTTCCAGGTCCACCAGGAAGCATGCTGGGGGCACCCTGCCACACCCTCCCAGCTCAGTGATTGGCTGCAAGGGACCTCGGGTACCCCTCCAGGCCCAGGAGGCACCAGTCACTGAGCCGTGGGGGTTATGGGGGGGGGGGGGCTACAGTGCACTCCCTGGCAGACCCAGAAGTGGGCCGGAAGTGCTACTGATCCGCTTCTGGGTCTGCTGTCAAGTGCACTCCTGAGTGCACAGTGCTTCTGTGGGACGCTCCACCTGCCCCAGAACCGCAGCGTTCACAAGCCACCTGATGCCCTGAGGCATGTAAGAAAACGTTTAAAGCTGTCTCTACCTCTAAATCACCAAATCTTTCTGAATCCATTTGGAGGGTTCCGATTCAACTTTGAGAGATTAAAGGGTCTCCTGATTCAATTCAGATTTGGACATTCAGCCACCGAATGGGGCCAAATCTCCCCCGAATGAAATCAGTGACCAAAGCTTTGCACAGCCTTAGCAGAGATGCAAAATGGGAGGAGAGAGTGAAAACCAAATAGCCGTTTGTTGTCTGATGAAACACAATAGGAGTGCTATATCTTAGAATTATTTCTTAGTTTTAAAGCAGGTTTCAAAGGCTTTGGGCTACTTTACTATTCATAAAGCATATGAATTTTATTTTATTTATTTTATTGCTGTTTTATGAATAGCATAAAGCTTCTATTCATGCTTTGCAGGTTGGAAGGTTTGAAGTTCCAGGTATTTCCATCGTCCACAATGGGTAGAACAGAGGAATACATAAAACTATGGCAAGAGCAGCTAAAGGTAGGGGATTGAAGCCCAGAGTGACTTACCCAGGGTCATAGACAGAGAGTCTACAGACAAGTAGGTAAATTGATATAAGATTTTTATGATAAACCTTAAGAGTCCTCTTTAGGTGGGTATTTGAGGTTCTGTCCTTAGGGGCCAATACACCAGAAATCACTGCCTAGTGGAATGCAGCAATCCACAGAGGAGGTCTGGAAAAATCCATCATCCATCAACAAATGGATGTAGCGCCTCACCTGCAATTAATTAGGAATGGGTGAAGCGTGGGTGGGGGTAATGATGCAGTGGAGGCTTTATATTTAAAATGGAACTTCTTTTCTATTTGGCACTTCTTCTTAAAACCAAACAGTAATTTGGAGGAAATCTCAGACTTGGTTTTTCTTATCCACAGAGTTGAACTCCAGAATGCATTAGAGAGGTTCCTAGCATTTGGCTTCTGACTCTGGCTTGGTCCAAGTGCCAAGGTCTATGCCCTGGGTGGAAGCAGCAGCTACCATTCTTGTTCCCCCTCTGAGTGGGTGACTGGGACTGTTGCCCGTCATCTACTGCTTGTTATGCTACTGGCCACAGCTATTAATCTTCCCCTAAAGGACAGCCATATACCCATGGCTGTACATGGCACCAAATATTTGTATTCCAATAACGCATGTTCCGGTTGCATTTGTCTTCCTGAGCTATTTCCTTAGTGTCTCAGGAGACAGAGGCACCAGTTTTTACGTTATTTTGATCAATCCCACCAAGGCTTGAATATGATTTAAAACAGTCCCAAAAAACTAACAGTGCTTTCAAGGAGACACCCCAGCTGCCTAGACACATGCTGTTTTGTGTTCCAGTTAGAACAGTCCAGTGTCACCACAGCATCATGTGTATTAAGCCCACCTGTGTTTTAAAATGGCCACGAGGGCGCTTGAGCTAAATCTCATTGAATGAGGTTTAGCTAAAGCATCCCACAGCCATTTTTAAATGTGTGGGTCTTAATACATGCGACAGTGAGGTTTTTTTAATTAGAGCGGCTCTCCGAGAACCTCTCTAATTAAAATACTCCCCCACCCGGTGCACACGTGTAGTTAGCCCTCAAGAGAAAACACAAATACACAAGCTGCTGCAATGCTTAAGCTAGGATTCTGGAGCCCAAAACGCTGCTAAAGAAAGAAACTGTTGAACACCCACATGGAATAGAGAGAAACTTTACTAGAGCTATCCTTCAAAACCACTAGGCTTAATTTATCCCTGGTGGCATGTGAGGGAGTGACTCCATCAAACCCATAGGCCTTAGTAAGTTTTATATATATTTGTATAAATGGGTTTCTTCACTTTCATCGCAAGAGGAATAACTTAGGTACAGAGAAGAAAAAAAGGAGGAATGATGGCTTCTAAAAGCATCTTATTATAGGTTTAATTTAGATGGGCTTTGGTACTAATGATTCATTAAGTTATTCCCTTTAAATGGTTTTGTCTTGAAAATACCAACATTTTGAGGCAGACCGGAATATATTTCTCATGCATCAGACTTGGTAACTTGTTATATTAAGGTTAGGTTTTTTATTCAAGAAGATCTTGTAAATTATGTACAGTGCATAATTCTGCAGTTTTTGTTTTCTGCCTCTGGAGTAACTGGGGGAGACAATAACAAATTGAATTAATGTCTGTGTCTTATTACTTCGGGTATATTGTGGTGATGAGCTATCTAAAAGTTTTGCTAGAAGAACAAGAGTTTTAATTTAAAATTCCAACTGCCAAGTACTGAGAACGTGAGAGAAACCAGGAAGAAACTAGCACGGACAGTTGTGTATATGTATATACATGTGTGAGTGTTGAATGCATATCTGCGCATGTGTGGTGTTTGAATTCATTCTTGATTTTGGAGCGTCTGTTCAGGTAAGACAGGTTATGATTCTATTCTCTAGGTACTGCACCTTTAGGCTAGGTATAGACAGGCAAAAAGCCCAAGGCTGAATTAATTCAGTCTATGCAGATTAGTCTAAATTGCACAGGTTAAATTGAAACAAATGTGCCTTTGATTCAGTCCAGAATCATGGCAATAGGACTCTGCAGCATCAGCAACTGGTAGGGGGTGCATGGGGGTGCACATACCCCTCCTGACGGGGCTAGTACCCTTCCTGACAGCTGACACTGATGCTGTCAGCAGGGCTGGTGCCCCCCTGACAGGGCTGCTGCCATTGGTGACGTCTGTGGGTGTCCCCCCAAATTCAGGAGGCATCAGTTGTTCATGCTGTGCAGGGTTGCTCATCACTTCCTCTTTTTGCTTCCAGATGCCTCTGAGATATGTAGTCTACAGTTGCAGCCAGCAGTAAGTTTGAGCAGAGGAAGGAGTTTAACATCCCCCTCCCTGGCCCCAGACCCCAGCCAGGGCTTGCCTGGGGGGGACAATCCCTCCCCTGTAGACTAGGCTGCATCCCCAGCTAGGCCTCCATACCCCGACCCCAGTCAGCCAGCCTTCACTGCTCCAGCTAGGGAGCACAGTGGTGGGGCCAGCCCTGCTCTCTGGAACAGACAGCACAGCCCAACCCAGGGCTGGAAAGCATGCTGGGACGCTGGGGGACTGTGATTTAACTTGAACCAGGAAAGGGTCTGGGACAGAAGTTTCATAAATCAGTTTGACCAGACTCAGTTAAGCCTGATAATACATTCAATCAGATTTATCTTAAACCACTTTCAGCCATTTTGAAACTAGTTTATGTGCACTGAGCTTCTGTTCTGTTACAAATTTAACTAGTTTCTGATCACTTAAACTGGCTTATATGCAACTTCTGTCCCTAGCCTTAATTATTTATCTTGCTAGTTAGATGAGTGAAATTGAGACACTTCAAGATGGAAGATTTTACAAGGTCATCCACTCCGGTTTCCTCTTTCATGTAGATATCATATTTACTGATTATTTATTATTCGTATGAACTCAGAGCACTAGTCATAAATCTGAAGTACACTGCGCTCTGACGCGGTACAAACGTCTGAAGGAAAAATTGTAATTCCCTCTTACAAAGAGTTTACAGTCTCAGAAGACAGGAAATACAGATGGATACAGACAGTAATAATAGATACAAGAATAGATACAAGGGAAACAATGACACAGGATTGAGGCATGATAAGCACTAATATTGGTAGCCTACCTGTTAAGTGTAGGATGAGAGGCTGATAGTCATCGCAGCAACGGGGAGCTTTAAGAAAGGATTTGAAAGGAATAATGCTATAACTTTTCAGAACTTTACAGGGAGCTCTGCTCAGGAGGAAGCATGGAGAAAACACTATGCTACTTGTCTGAAAATTGAACGAGTAGGAAATGGAGACTGCCATCCTGGACTGATGGGAAACCGGAGTCTATTTCAATTGTGAATACGATCACAGGAGCACTACGGTAAGCTGTGAAGGACTTTAAAAAGTACAGAAAAGTAGCTTATGTCTGAGATGACAGAGATAGGGAGCTAGCAGGGTGTGACAGGGCCCTGCTCAAGTTGCCAAGTTGGTGGCAGTTGCTTGGTGTGAGTCCAGAGAAGAAGAAAGGCATGAAGCCCCACTGGAGGGGGGGCATACCCAACTGCTCCAGATCAGTGATCACAGGTACCACGTCCCTATAGTTAAATACACGCCTTATAGAAACAACAAACTGTAGTGGGCAAGAGGAGGAGGGTGCATCGCGACCATATGAATGGGACATGCACACTGACGGATACATGGTCAAAGGAACGGGCTCTGGAAAATTATCTTTGCAGTAGTTCTCTGAATGAACACAACCAGGACAATCCTGCAGTTGGCGTGGTTAGAATACAGCGACCGAGATGTGAGCCAGGACTTTTGGGTATGGCAGGGATGGGAAAGTTCCTATCCTAAATATAATGCAAAAAGAATCTCCAGGAGTTAGATATGGCCTCAGATGAAAGACCTAGGGAGAGGTACGAGTCAGTACCAGGACTGGGGGAAGGAGTGGCAAGAGAGGCATTAACCTTGAGCACAGCCTTAGAAGGTAAACTGGAATACCATCCTCCTTCTCTGAGTCTTCGTTGTGGCAGGAGTAGCCCCCTGCCACCCAACTGCATGAGCTTGGCACGGGGACACAGGAGACCTGCAGCTGGCCCTTGAGACCACTCCTGCCCCCTCAAATGTGGGGAATTTTGCCCGCGGTGCAAATTGGGTTTGTTATACCTCTGGTCTGGGTTAAAGACAACACATGCTTATAGTTCTGACAGACATACAAGACTATGTCTACACTGATTGTGAATGGAGGCTGCAGACAGGTCATAGAGAAAAAAAGAGAGGTTCGTTTGATCCAAACTAACTATCCAAGAGGAGATGTCAAGAAAAAAGACCAAGTTCTTAGTTTGGAGAGAAGGAAATAGGGATGGGCTAGAGACGTAGATCTGTCGTCAGCACAATGCCGCCCTCATTTGTTTGAAGACAAGATTATCTAGACATCATTATGACGTCAACGTGTTATGTCGTCAAGGTAAAATAAAGAGCCTGGACTGAATAAAAACATCCTTTGGTCATTGTTTTGGGAAAACCCTAGCACTGTTAAATTCTTCTTTCTGAAAGAAAATTCTCTTTTCTTTCAGAAAGAAGAAAGATACAAATATTAATTGAGATCTTTTCAAAGGACAGTCATTAGATTACTTTAAAAGTTTAAACAGGCGTAGTGGTGACAAGCTTACAAGATCATTTTCGATTCTGATGAAACCCGGCTTAAAACGTACGCTGAAAACTTTAGCCAAAATTACATCCTGTTTTCCAACAGCTCTAACTGTGACCATAATTTAGGCCTTGACCTTATAAGTTTTTCAGCAGAAGTCTGACTGCTTACAGTACCTTGTGGCACCAATGCCTTAATTGGCTATTAGGATTAAGAAAGTGAGACAGAATTAGGATGTTGAATTCAGCAGATCTTTTTCTTGATGAAAGGGAAAAATAGAATGGATAGAATGGGGCGTTTGCATAGAGGAGGGAGAGAGGGGCGGAAAGAGAAAAGGATATATTTATTTCAAAGCTAGTGACAAATACAAAGAGTGATTAAGATATGGTGTTAAATATTAAGAAGCCAGAGGTAAGTTAGAAAAATAACAGCTGAGATTATTAAAAGCTAAATCATACTACATGCACCGGATGAAATAAGAAAGCTCTGGCCTATTCAAGAACTTCATCCAAATGTCCCTTCCAGCAGGATATTAACTAGCACTACGGTGAAGTTATTGTAGTGAACAATTTATTTATTAAATGTAATCTTTTCTCCTGATTATTATTTGCACATACCACAAATGCATTCGTAGCTTTGCATTGAATAATGTTTTATACAAGTCAATTTCAGCCTACGGATAACCTGTGAATTGACCGCTGATTATTGTTTCAAGTGCACAGTATTTTATTAGGAAACAGGGCATATCTGCATTCTTGGAATTAAAAAATAAAGTCAAAGGTTTTCATAAACCCAGCAGCCCATAGGGCAAGTATGGTTAAGGCATAGATAACCAATGGCATGCAAGCGAGAGAGGTGGTTAGCGTCGCATCCAGTGCTCATGTTTGTACATTATTGCTTTAAAAACACACATCGCTGCCTTTTGATTCTCCAGCCTGAATAGCTGGGTGCCCGTTTACAACTGGAGGCAGCCTTGACACGAGTCCAAATCAGGCCTTAAGCCAGGGGTGGGCAATTATTTTGGCTGCAGGGCCATTCAATGAGTTTTAGTGAGCTATTGAAGGCTGCACATGTAAAATCTTTTAGAAGATACTATTTTAACAAATTATATATAAAAACAAATCCTATGCTAAAAATCAAACAGCTCCTGTAAGATAATTTTATTTTATTTCAAAAATAATTTTTGTCCTGATTTATGTGTTTTGAGTAGGGTATATAGAGGGGATTGCTTAATAGCTCAAACTAAACTCTTACTCTTGTACATTGTGTATGTGGAAGGTGTGTGCACATATGTGTCTGTGGGGCTTCCTGCACGCTAGGTCCCAAGAGCCGGCCATGGGTAGGGGGAGGAATGGGAGGCAGGGGGCACATGCAGCAGAGCTTGCCTGGGCAGTTTGAGTAAAGATGTCTTGTGAATCTCATGTTTAAAAACCTTCTATACCTGCATTTATGCTAAGACACTAGAATGTCTACTTCAGTTTTAGTATTTGAAATGTCACTAAAAACTTCTCCTAAAATATTTGCAGACAGTGAACACGCAGAATGCACACACAGCCTGCTAAAGAAGTTCAAGTAAAAATATCCAAATAGTTTTATGAATTGTTCATTCAGCTTCAAAACTGAGTAACGTATTTGCAGAATGATTCATTCTGAAGCATCCAGTTTTCTCCTTGGATAAATATAATATGAGGTCAAGGCCTTAACCAGTGGCTTTACATTTTAACCTATGCCTATTGAATGCTGCAGAACCGTATGTTTCTTCATTTTTCCCAACACTGAATACTCATCCCTGTTTTTCATTTCTTGTCTTTGATACTAACTTTTCAGCATTATACAAGCAGCAATATGACTCTAAGAGAGACTGGAACCTTACAGTGCAAAGTGTTGTATATAAAGAGTTGCTAAATATAAAGTGTTGTATATAAAGTGTGTATATACCTATATATTTTAATTATATATAGTAAATTAAAACCTGTTTTTTAAAGAAGGTATGCAATCTAAATAGCAAAAATGAGAATTGGTTAAGGTATAGAAGTGGTATTTTCATTTCACAGGCAGGAAACTGAGCCATGACTTCCCAGAGCCGTGCAGGAAAACTGTGTCAAAGCTGAGAAATGAATGCAAATCTCCTGACTAACTCCAATCTTTAACCACAAAAACAATCTCCAACTTCCTTCTCTTTGACCACGCCTCTCTACTACTCTGCTGCTAAAGTCTCCTTCCTTTGATAAGGTTATTCTGATCACATCTGTGATTCTAGTATTGGTTTTGGCTTCCTGATATATACAGTTCAAAATATCCCATACTTGCTCAAATTTAAGATGAATCTGAATTTAAGACAACTCCACAATAATTACATTCTGCTCCCCTTCCTCCCCCTTACCTTTGTTCCATGCTGGCAGACTCAGTTACTGTTCTAGCCTGGGGCATGGAGCATGGCCTCTGGGCCCAGCTCTGCCCCTGTGGCCGTCACGTGGGCTGTACACCACTAGTACCAGCTGGGCTGGGGCCAGACTCAGTGCCTCAGGCTCCAGCATGCAAGGAGATTGCTTGCATGGTGCAAACATAAGCAGGGAGAAGAGGGACAGGTAGGGAGCAGAGGCTGTGCTAGTGGGGGGAGAGATGGGGTAAGAGGCTGCAGCGGGGACGAAGAGGCAGGCAGCAGCTACAGCTATGGCTATAGCCCCAGCCCTGGGTAAGGGCTGGTGCCTGAGCTGCAGCAGCTGCCTGCCTTCCCACACTCCTTGTACTCAATTCTAAGACAAGAGGTGTTTTCCTCTACCCCGTGTTAAATGGGAAAAAAGCCCCTCATCTAAATATAGGATGTCTGCCTCGACTTTAAAATCCTGTACAGTCTTACACCTTCATTTACTCTGATCTCGTTTCCTTCTGCTCTGCTCCATGCACTCCTCAACACTCTCCCTCTTGATGCTCCCTTTGCCTTTCCCATCACTCCTGGTTCCATGCTTCTCCCAGGCTGAAGCTACAATCTGCTTTTCAATTTCCCCCATCTCTCTCGCTCTCCCCCCCCCCCCACGTCAAATCCCTCCTTACGTTGTGTCAAAAATTACATTTCACTGTTGGATAGAAATATTGACTTATGGCAAAACTGGATATATTTAGGAGAACGTTCTATTTCTGTCATTTTGGGGGATTGTCATGAAATACTTCTGATGACCTGATGATCCACGCTGATTTACTCAGCCATTATCCCGTGAGACCATTCCTTCTAGTAAACTGTAGTACAACCCGGATCATTCACACAGGGGTGGTTCATAATCTTCTTAATTCACAGCAGGTTACCAAATCAAGGTAAGATGCTCAGTCGCCTGCTCAAAGCATTCTGCTTCTCCACTCAGCTGAAGCTCATCGGCCATCCTGCACAGCTGGCAAGAGGAAGAGCACCAAACAGCTGGAGCGCCTCAGTGGACCTGTGCAGCTTTTAATAGCAGTTCTAGCTGTCTCTAGTTACTTTGCAAACCCTGATCTTCCCTGGGACATCAGGAATCTTGTTTCTTGCATTTGTCTAAGATAGCAGTCGTATGATGAACTCTGAATGTGTCCAGCTCATGGCAGGATTGGGGCTTAAGAGTCCATCTGTGAGAGTACATACGCTTTGGCACAGAATCCCATTAAAGTAATAATTCATAGAAGTCCAACGCAACTGATGAAACCCGTGAAACCTACCTTCACAGGTAGTTCAAGGGGCTAAGGAAAACAGGATGTGATTTTCGGTAAAGGTGAAACAAACCTGGGTCCAGACACGTAATGAATAAACAAAATCTCACCGAAACAAATATTGTAGATAAGCATCGCAACAAAAACAGCAACCTTGATAGGCAATATTTATGTTTAGATAAATAAGCTAAATTACACCACTAAAATGGAATGCAATGAACTATCAACTCCACTACAGTTCAAATGTGTTTAAGAAAGTGTCATGGGTTTTGTGAATTATTATTTTAGCAAGTTGTTTTTAACTTCAGGAATTTATCTTACGTAGTTTTACACCAAGAAAAAATGTTACCAGAATCTTTGAAACCCCCTAGCTTCCAAGAATAAATCTTTATAAGCTACATCCCAAAATTTGTCCATTTTATTCTTTAGGTTTTTTTTTCATTCCCTTGCTCTGACTTCAGTGATTCTGCAGTCAATGCAGTGCAGTTGATAATGTGTGTAACAAACAGTCTGTTGCAACAGCAAGCAGGCTGTTTCATCAGCAACACCACATGCAGCTAGGTGGTCTTTGCTATGATAAGATCTGGCCGGAAGAGGCTGCCCACGGCCCAGATGTTATTCCAGGCAACTAACCTCTTCTGTTATGGCTGCAGGCCACCTGGTAGTGAGGGCAGGCTGGGCCCCTGCTAACCGGATTAGCCCCCGCCGCTACTGCAGCCCCGTTACTGTTGCTGCCCGATGGAAACGATGACAAGGCTGCCTGCAACCTGCCCAGGGTGGCAAGGGCTGATTGGATGATTTCCCTGCCTGATCATCTTGGCAACAGCTGGTGATAGAGAAATGGCAGCTGGAACCCTTAAAAACCTGGCACCATTAAACCTGAAAGTTCCCAGTATTGCGAAAGAACTTGCAACTTAGATGGTACTGGTTCTTTACCAGTTCCCACCGGACCACTGCTTCTACTACATTGCCCGCAGGGATTTTCATAGCTCACTGCTTTCACAGAAGAAGGCAAAACTCCCATAGCCCAAGCCAATGTGACTTAGGAGAAAAATTCCTTCCTGGCTCCAGCTTCAGTGAGTAGTAGGACCCTGAGCAGATCCTCCGGTCTTTTTAAGTACAGGGGGCTTAGCACCCATGAACCAAAGCCCACCAGACTTCAGGATGACCCAGGTCCCAGTGGTCCAGAGGACAACGAACCTCCTTCTGCTCCACCAGAAATCAGTAATACTCACGAAGAGAAAAGTATTCCTTTCCTGCCCCAAGTAGTGAGCAGCAAAAGCCCTGAGGCATGGGGTTACCAGATACCGCAACCATAGGAGAAGACTCTATAATGATATTCATTTATTGGTGGTGGGGGGGGGGAGGGGTTTCAAGAAAGTCAAAATGATTTTAGTGGGAGCAGATGTAGGCCAGTGCTGTGCACTTTTGAAAATTTCATCTGTATATTTAAGTATATTGAACGCTCCAGAATTTAGCAGCATCATGGTAGTAGTAAACACTTAGCATTTACCTTTTTATAGCGCCCCTGTCAAGTACAGAAAGCAATCAAGTCATTGTTAAACAGTGTTTCCTAGCATATGGCCAGTCTCGGGAGGTAACTCAAACATTAGCAATTAGCATGTTTTGTCACAATGTTATTTTCAGAGTGTACAGTTTAATTAAAATAGGTAGCCGTGATATAGTCAGCTGTTTAAACATCAGTGAGATACATCTGGCTGAAGTTTATAGTCAGCGTTTTGACAAGTTTAACTGGTAAACATTTCGGAGGCGCTTAAGTGATTTGGAAGCCTGAGTTTAGCTCTCTGTGACTGAAGTCATGTGGGTGCGTTTGAGACTTTGTTTTCCAGCTACCTAAAGATACCGTCTCATGTTCCACTATTTGAATGTGCCAGTATTTCAATCTACCATATATACATTTATTATTATAAATAAATCAATCAGCATTCTGAAATTATCCAGTGGCTTTGCTTGTGACTTTCTTTGTCTCTTTAAACAAGATTATAAGATGTCTGTGCTTTAGTTTTTTTCAAGAAAACAATGATTTGGGGTTTCAGAATGAAGCTATCTAAAACCAAAAGAGGTATCCAGATAAGTGACCTGAAATTTTACTATTGATATCAACAGAAGCAGAACTGCCCTAAATTAGTGATTCCTATATTTGGATTATACATGTAAATCTTTTATGTAAACCCCAATTTATATCTATCTTTATTTTATATAACTTTATATGGACACACCTGTGCCCACATACATGCATGAATGGAATTCAGATAGTAATGAAAATGTAGATATTGATACAAGCATAAGAATTTTGTACATAGACTGGTTTATTTTTTTGTATGTATTGTGGGGGCTAGACAGAAAGTATTCTCAGTGGTCTAGGACTTTCAATATGAAATTTACCAGCAGTGCAAATAACTATTCCCAGAACAACTGCAGACCTGGAATTTAATGTCATATCACAAGAGCTTCTCCCTTATTTTTGTGGACATATCTCTCCATATGATGAGCTTTGAAGGCCTGATTTTCAGAAGTGCTTCAGCAGAAATCAGTGGGAGCTACAGGGGCCCAGTGCTTTTGAAAATTATGCTTGTATTTTTGGTTCAAAAGCAGCAAGGCCTGATTGCATTATTTACATAGCATGATATAGGTGGACATGCTGGGATATAATACATAGATTTCGGAGCCAGCACTTATGTGGCACTGTAAATCTTAGCATTATTTAAAAGTTGCGTTGTTATTGAAAAATTTATCCGAGACATCCTTAATAATTGCATTGGCTTCCTACCAGCATGTGCAATATTAGACATCACATTGTGCTTGAATTGTTCCCAAACTATGCCAGAAGAGGAGAGAGCCATAGGTTCCTCTGTGTTTTCTCTTCT
Source organism: Caiman crocodilus (assembly GCA_030014935.1). Classification (NCBI taxonomy): domain Eukaryota; kingdom Metazoa; phylum Chordata; order Crocodylia; family Alligatoridae; genus Caiman; species Caiman crocodilus. The sequence goes on along the minus strand of JAGPOW010001296.1, from coordinate 29,561,144 downwards.
ATCCTTTCTGAACACCCCTTGAGTGATTGGCTCCAAAACTGAGGGAAGAGGGGAGGACTGAACTGGGAAGGATAGGAGAGCCAGGAAATAAGGGTGATTTCTGGAATCTCTGCTAATATCCACCTGGCATGGATATGACTCACTTGAACAGGAAGAAAGTGAATCCCACAGGACCAGAGTTTGGCTTTAAAATGTTGATTTCAGTGAATTTCAATATGCATTTCAAAATTCATTAGGGGAGTAAATGCTTTTTGTCAAATTAAGCTATTCTGGCTGTCTGTATTAGGCAGATGCAACCCAAGTTTTAGCAAAAGAAAAACAAATGTCCTCCACGTCTACATTTTAAACTGACATTCACCTTGTCTCCTTATGCCTGACTACAGTCAAAGACGTATGAAATGTTAACCTTAGAGCCAAGAGAAGGGAGAAATTTGCAAAAATCTTTTAAAAAAAAAATCTGCCTGATTTATCTTGTATTGATATTTTGATGAAATTTGACTAGTTTTGTAGCTGGTAAACTAACGAGGAAAAATGATCAAACATATTGCCAATTATTTTTATTGTTTGAATTGTAATTACATTTTAAAATTTGTAATCACATTTCAAAAGTATATTGTGGCAGATGGCCTTATCAGAAACAACCAGATCATGGAACAAATTCAGTAGAGTCTGGATTGTCATGTATCACTGAGATCAGAACATGGTGTGTTCCTGTCTGCTGGGATGCTTGATTCATATGAAAGAATAATGGGGTGAATAGATCTTTCCCTGCTAAATTATCCTTCGTTGCATCTGTATGGTAAATACACCGAAGCAGCATGGAAGCACAAACTGCACTTACCAAACTGAAAAAAAAATAGTACTGAATCCTACCTTACATTCAGGTTGGAGTGTGTTGTTATTAAAACTAATGAAAGTCAATATTCTCTATCTCAGCCCATTGTATTTTTACGAAGTTAGGTCAGAGCAGATCTAGGCTATAGAGAAGCTGAAGCTTTCATAGGGATTACTTTCATATCTAGCATTTTTTTAAACAAATGACCTTGAAGCATGCATACCTGTACTTCTACAGTATCTAGATCGCCTCTGATATGTATAAAAACTGTTTCAGTTTTCTTTTAACTTCAGAGGTCACAACTGGTCTGATAGCCGCTGAGATACTACAGGGATGAGTGTGCTATATGTTGTGATAGTGGCTACAGATAGACTCAACTTCTTTAACACATCTCCTATCTGTGGACTATATTCTGCATTGGCGGGGGGAATGGAATGGTTGAATTAATGCTGTAGTTCTTTTTCTTTTCTTTAATCTTTGAAGTCTAGGGTTTTAAGTGTTAGCTATGCCAAATGCTTTTGCCTTCATTGAGGCAGACCCCTGCAATCTGTCAGAACTCTTGGTGAGCTGCAGATGGACATTCCCCATTAGGGCTGCACAATGGAGATTATCCCAACTCCCAGCTGCAGCAATCCCAACATCCTCACATGTCCAGATCAACCATTAAATATCATAGGCCTGTGATCTGGGGTCCCATGATTCCCCTATTTCCTTCAGATTTTGATGACTTCTTGGGTTCTTTTTGCAAGATTCCCTGTTTTGACATCAGTGACTTACAAAAAATGCTTCACTTCATTGGAAATCTTTCCTTCCAGGTAACTTTCCCTCTGTAAGTGGGGTGCCCATACGGGACCACAGGAAATCTGAGACATTGCCGCCCTCCACCAAGTCAGTGGTGCCACATTGCTGTGCCATGGGCACCCTATCTATAAGCTTCACTTTGCATCCTTTGTTTGTTTGAGTTCGACTGTTTGAGTCCAGCTATAACATCCAGAGAAAATACTATAATACAGTAAACGTTACTATATTTTTATTTCATAACTATTGTTACTAAACTAAGAACTTGAGAGCAGAACATTCGTACACTGAAGCATTTAGAGGCTAAATAGACAGAGAAGACAGAACAGGAGAGGAGACAGAGGCGCACAGAGGCAAAGTGATTTGCCCAAGGAAATAAAGTAGGTCAGTGGCAGAGTCAAGAACACAGCCTTGGTTTCTAAAGTTTCGTTTGTATTTTGCTCTGTTCTCTTTAATGATAAAGCTGTGAACTGAGTCTTAAGTTAGTCGGTTTTCACAGAGAAGCAGATACTAATCATAATTGTTGCTAGTATGGACCTAGCAATGCTTCATTGACCAGAGTGGAAAGTTGTGTTACAATTCTGTGACACAGAAGAGGGCTATTTGTGACTGCTGTGTGTTATCTGTTATTTAATATCGCTGATGTTACAAAGGTAATGTGGCCTACACACTATCAATAAAAGGGGAACTTGCTAGGTTTTTCAGGTGGTAGGTCAGGTACAATGGACGACATACTGCGTATTGAATATAGAGAACCTATAACATGGATTTCTGTAGTATAACAGTGACGAATCAAGTTTATCATTATAAAATAGCAATATACAGCCATATGGCCATGTAATATTTGCTATGGTAGATATTTGCTTATTAGCTCAACAAAACATCCATACCAAGCATCCATGAAAGCTAAACACTAAACAGTACTTTCTGTCAGAGTAATGCTATTGATATTTTTTAACTTGGATTTCAAATAGTCTTCGAGAAAAAGAACCCCCAAATCTAATGAGACATAGAATAGGTAAAAGCTAGGAAGCAGCATTATCACAGGGAAATACTGCAAAATGCTTATGATACATGTGTATAAGTTTGTCAAGCAAAATCTCATGCATCATATTAAAATTTTTTTTAAAAGCATAGAAGATGCTGCATCCAAGTGCTTTGCAAATGGAACACAAGTTTTAATTTAAATATATATCCAGACAATAAAGCTAGCAATAATGTATGTGTAGGCCGTTATGATTTCCTTTCTCAATGATCTGTAAAAAGAAAAGAGCCCAACTTTTATAATAATCTTTGGGATCCTTCTGTAGTTTAGGAGTGTAAAATGAATAAATCTCCCATAAATAATTCCAGCCACTTCTGTTATTTCTTGAACATGGACCCCTTAAGCTAAATTCTAATCTCATTAATGTAAAAATATTGACTTTGAACCAACTGACTTTGAGTTCACTGTACTTTGGTCTTCAGTGGGAACAGACATGAAGCACCTGATGTTTTGGAGACGGAATGAGATTCTCAATGCTGACTGCAAAGTGTTTTGCAAACTCATGCTAATTTCACTCCATCTTCCAAATTGAAAAATCTTAAAAAGTAAAATGTTCAATTTGCACAATTTTGGACAAGATTTTACATTCATCGTTACGTTTCATTCAGAAATTCCCTGAAATTGTATTTAAAATATCAAACTATAGCTTAACAATGATTAGTCTCAAGTAGAACCAAGCATTTCATTTAACCACAAATGGTTTTTTGTTTCTTGGGAATGCTCAATAAGCAAAAACCAGTCACTTTCACAGATCTCTCTCTAAGCTTGGAGGTTTATGATTATGGAGCAGTTGACTTGCCTGGCTCTTGTAGACCAGCAGACCCAAGGATCCCTGAAGCACCTGGCCGGAAGGGCTCTGGACCTGGAAACACTCCAGAAAGCTCCACGTGACTGCCAGGAAACTACTTTTCCAGGTACAAAGGTTTCCCATCGGCATCTATCCCCATTGTTCCAGAATGTCGTGAAAATGTCTTGCTATCACAAAACACCCCAACTTTACCAGATCTCGTGCATGGGATCTTTCCAGGGTTAATTTTGGCCCAAACCAGTAATTTACTCATAGAATCAAAGTCAATCTGTTGATTCTTTGAAATTCAGTTTTAGATCTAGCTGCCCATAAAAGGACTGTTCAAAGAGTTTAATGCATAAAGGAGGCTACTGCATCCAAATCAGGTTGATTTTTTTTGTATTTTTCCTTTACAAGAATCCAGAGCATTTAGGGTACATCTATGGACCTAGGTTAAACAAAATATGGACAATATCTTAGTTAGTCCCTAGTTTCATACTCGTGTACTTATAGTCCTCTGTAAATCTTCTGTACACAAATCAAGAAAGTAAACATGTTTTTACAGACTTGGTCTACCGGAAGAAGCCAGGCCCTCAGAGAGGCTTGATGTTAATAGCAGCTAACATGGATTGGAAAGGATTATACGCAATATATTGTGATAGCCCCTTGCAGACTTGCAGTTATGGCAGTGTCCCTGAGAACGCTTGCTCTCATAGGTCTTAGAATGTGCTTTATTTTAGATGAAGACATAAATTGTGTCAAATGATATATGAATTATTAGGTGTTTGGGTAGTAGCATTGCTGCATGAATCACATTAGCTTGAAAGGAAGACTGTTCAGATACCTCATTTGGGTTGAGCCCTCGAGAGAAAAAGCAGCAGGTGCAAAATTCAGTTCTGGATCCAAACTGAGGGCTATTCAGTGCTGAGGGTTTGGGTTGTGCCTCTGTCTCCTTTTTTATTTTCCTAGATAACTCTCCTTGGGAACTTCTAGCCACACTCCTGGTTAAACCATCCGTCCCTACCGAAGTCCTAGAGACTTCAGTAAGAACTACATAATAAATAATCAGACTTGGTGTGCCACCGGTTTTGAAGAATGTAATAGTGTTGGCAGATTCTCTGTCCAACAAATTCCTAAAATATGCTTTCATAGAACAAAATTTGAACGCTCCATAATACAGATTAGGCACACCAGTCGTACCACATCCTAGGCACACTCTTTACTTCTCTTTAACTGAACAGCAGTGCAGTGCATGTCTTCTGAGACACCAGGTTGGGGTGGTCACTTTTAATTTGCTTTACGGTTTGGTTTTCAAAGCCCAACTACATGTCACAGCTAATGGCACACTCTGTCTTAACATTCTCTCTTGCCATAATGTGCAAAGAGATTTTGCTGAGATCAGATGGGAATGGCAATAATAGCAAATAAAAATCTGAATTAAGGAAGAGAGAATAAATAAATTTTTAATCATACAAAATTTAATACTTATGTTAAGGAAAAGAATATTAAAAGTCATTTTATAGAGAGTGAATTTATATTGGAGATGATTTTAAAGTTGTGCAGCTTTGAGTGATATGATAATCATGTTTTTTTTCCCCCTCAGTTGTACTAGGGGATTGAAATTTATATACTCAATAACTAGAAAAGAATCATAAAGGATCAGACTGGAGGAATCTGTCTCACTCCATTTTTTCCTGTCACTCCCATAGCGATTTTAATATTTTTCTTATGTCTCTGCTTATTTCCAGTGCCAAACATTGTTTTCAAATACAGTTGGCTTGGAAATAAGTACTTGAAGCTGCATGCTTCTCTGCAAACAACCACGCTTTCCAGGTACTACAATGAAATCTTAGCTATAAAAAATGTATAAAAATAGAATGCCAAAGTCTCCTGTCAGCTGTAAACTCAACTAAACAGTCTTGTTGTGAGCTTTAACATTTTTTAAAAACTGTTTTAAACATTTGGCTTCTGCTTTTAGTACTATTTTTTCTTGGTGCAAAGGGATAATATACTTTAAAAGACTGAACAAAGAGCATAGTTACCCCTTTTGCCCTTTACAAGAAGGAATTCAAGACTGTGTTACAGTGGGTAGGGGACTGGGCCGAAGGTCCAGAGATGTGACTTCTGTACTTAGACACATTGAGAATGTAATTTTGTCTCCATGTGCCTCAGTGTCCCCATCTGCAAAATGGAGATAATAAGACACATCACCCTGTGGGAAAAGCTTTGGAGAACAGAGATGAAAGAGCTAAGTGGTTATGTAAATTATTTTGGGCTACTGAAATAGTAGAGAACTACTAAAACATTTTATCCATACAATATGCTGCTTGTTAGGTTTTTGTACTTATGAGGCATAAGCTGCCCTTCAGGATTTTGTTCCTGCAAGTCATGGCTAAAATTGTAAATTTATTGAATTCAGTGTCGAGAGTCGTATAGGTTTTGTGCAAAAATAGTGAAGTTGCATGGTTACAATCTATCATCTAAAAGTTTTAGTAAAACATCCTGTTGCCAAGCCAGAAGGGTTAATAGAGAATATTTGGGTTGTTTCAGGATCAGAATGGAATAAAGATACAAGTTCCATCTCATTAAAAGATATAATTGAAAAAATAACTGGGTAGCACTCAGTTTTATAAGCATCCCATCATCCTATTAGAAACTTCCAATAATATAGGCATCTCTCACTTCTTGTCACGGGCTTCTGCTTGACATATTTTATGATCATGCATGTTGAGCTTGTATATTTTTTTTTATAATGGTGAAAAAACTTCCAATGCGATAACACCTCGGAGAATTCAAAAAGGTTATAGAAACGTCTGACAGTACTTAATAAAGCCACAAAATAATTCCTGACAGAAGTGATTGTGTACCAACCTCCTCTATTGCATCCATGAAATTTACACACAAGTTAGGATGAGAAGACCAAATTCAATTTCAGATAATCTATGATAGCAAACACTCACATACATGCACCTTTCTCTATTTCCCTCTCCGCCTTCACAGCGTGTCCGAACTGTACATTTGTGCTTAGCAGCACAATAAAGGTGTATGTGCTGCAGCTGAGGATATCTAAATGAAGAGTATATTTTGGAGGCGCTAGAGTTTCTCGGGGTGCATCTACATGTTCATTAATGCCAGTGCAGTAAGTTTCTGACTGCATAACCAAGTACTAAATCAATGCGCCGTAACTGGTGCTACTGTGCAGTAGGGCTGGTGCATGTGTTTTTACAGACCCTAACTATGCAGTAGCCTATTACTACTGCACAGTGGTGTATTGGCATGGGTTTTGTCCAGCACGCTTCTGGACAGTGTTATTAGGCTACTGTGCAGTTAGCGTCTCGTGTAGATGCACCCTCTGTGTTCTTATGGCGATGTGTATAGGAACCTGATACTTGTGAGCATTTAGTGCATTATCAATGGTTGCCTTTGATGTTCCGGCTCAGTATTTGTGATAAGGATTATTTCATGTTAATGGCAATTGATTTATTAGCCCCTTCAACAAACATCATGATACATTTACTGAGAAGGCAGTAGTTTGGTCTGCGGTTTTTTGTAAACATAATGGTCATTGCTTTTTTCATTGTTGGCCTACATCTGTAGCCCACATACTTTCTACTGCCATATTTGACTTTGGTCAGGGTTAAAAAAAAAAGGGAAAAGGGTAGAGGAGAGGAGACACTGAGCTAAGTCCTGTTCTACTTAATAGGGACCTCATTAGACTTAATAATGATCCTGTTCCAGCCTACTTGGGTCTCTGAAAAGTAGCTAGTAGAAAAGGTAGAGAACTCCTCTTCCTCCCTGGGTTTTATAACTGAAGACCTTGTTATACACTGCACTTTGAGTGACTCAAATGTTGGTGGGTGTTAGTAGTAGCTTGAGTTTGCAGCAGTCCCATGTTTAGGCCAACACAGGTCTTGAGGACTGAAAGGTAAGAATCGCCCTCTCCTCCCCCCATTCCAGCCTTCTCTTCTGCCCCCCGCCCTCCAGGGCTCCCCCCATTCCCTTCCATCCCTCAGAGGTCTCCCAAGCCATGCTTGCCCAGGGCCTCCCCTCCAATCCCATCTCTTGGGGTTCCTCCTTGCCCCCTGGCCCTTGCTGGGCCTCCTCCTCCACCCCATCCCTTGTGGTTTGCCCTGCCCTCTGTCCTTGGGGCTCCCCTCTACTCCCTGGCCCTCGCAGCTACCCATGCTCCTGAGTTACCTGTGGTTGTCCACCAAGGGAATGGCAGGGGCTGCCCAGGCAAGTTCTCCTTCCCTGTCTGCTCCCCTGGGACAATGCTAGCAGCCAAAAGTAGACTGGGGCAGGGGGTGGGACAAGGAGGCTGAGTGGGGATCTGGGGTGCTGAGGGTTGGCAGGGGATGATGGGCAGGTATGCTGTGATGTGCACAGCTGATCTGCTTCACTGGGGGAAATGCAAGTTTCCTGTTGTCTTATCCACTGATCTATGTGACAACAGATGACATATTGCCCACTTGCAGAGGGCACATTTTTAAGTGGAGAGAAAACTGGTACAGTCACAGGCCTGAGACTCACTCAGCTAAATGGCAGTCCCAGCCCTGGGGCTACATAGGAGTGTTGAACCAGCATGTCTCTGAAAGAGAGGAAAACTGTACAAGTACTTCCAGGGTTCATGGGCCTGATCCTGTGTAGGAATTACTGGGGTGCACAGGATTGGGGCCCTCAAGCCCCCGGAGTGCCTACCAGGGGTGACCAGAGCTGCCCATGCTCTTACACCTTAAAATAAACAGACACCCACCCCTAAGCAGCGACACATATTGCTACTACTTACTTCACGGCCACAAATTTTGTACATTTGTGATGTAACAAGGAGCATGGCCATCTTTTTGCCAGGCCTTTATAACACCATACACATTCTTATGGTGCCACAAAGGCAACGTCTGCTTCCACACTTGGAAATTATCTCTGAAAGATGTTCCACGGGCAGTGTGGGCATTTAAGGTATAGCTGTGCAAACACGATGTTGGATGTGAATATATGAAACAGCCACAAAGGGTACAAGTTTGTACAAGGAACTGTTGTAGATTTATTTTATATTAGCTAAACATTGTTTAAAAATGATTCTTAGGTTTTCAAATACTATTTATTATGCTTTATACTGCTTCCAGTATTTTCTGCGCATTAAATGTTTGGTATATTAAGAGACTGCATGGTCGGTGCCATTGCAAGAAGTTTAGCGCCTGGGGTAAAGCCTGCAGGAGCAGCCTGCCCTTGCCCCGCGCATGGATCTGGGGGGCACAGGCCCCACCTGTGCTTGCCTGGGAGTGCTGGCAGCGGCAGGAGCTGCCATATCCCCGTGCCCCCCCCCCCCATATGAGCCACTCGTGGCTCCGTGCCATGGCTTGCCTCAGCTGGGCAACATCTGTTGACGCCCCTTCGCTTCTGCGGCGGGGAGGGGCAGTTGCCCCGCTCCCTGTCCCTCCCCCTTGCTCCAGGTTTAATTTTTGTTAAACCACAGCTCAGAAAGCATTATATAAAAGTTAGGCTGAGGAGCAGAAAGAAAGAGAGCACAGTCTAGAGAGCACAATACGATATTGCCTCAATATCTCTCAACCCTAATACACAATCGCAAACCACATCTGGTGGTGTGATCGAATAAATTGTTCTTTTGTAGCAATATTCATTCTATAATAGTACCTCTTAAATGGTAGACACTCCACACTCTATGAAGCTAAGCAACATATTCTGGCATGACTTGTCTGTGTCCCTTGTCGGTGGTTTGATACAAGCAGGCAGAAGCATTCCTGAGGTGGCCTGAGCTCAGAAACACACACCTGTGTTTTGCTGCAGCAAGAGCGGGGAAGAGGTAGTAAGCTTGTTAGTCTGGAGTCAGGCAGAAGACAGGACAGGCGGCACCTTAGAGAGGTGACAACCTATTTCCTGACATGCTTATAGCTTTCTCAACCAGTGAATCTGTAAGTTGCTGCCCTAACCTGCCTTCTGCTTAAAGAGGCAACAGAGGCAGTTTCCTCTCTGCTACCGAGTCTCACTTTTCCTGGGCAAGAAACAGCCTACTCTGAACCTCTCAGGGGTATTTTGTGTGATAGGAACCATTCCAGTTTGAGCCCCAACATAGAAGCTGTGCTAAAACACTGGTAACAGCCCTCCCATCAGGGTACACTAAGAATGACAGCTTCCTCAAAACGTTCTGCCTTTCCCCCAACTATTTTCCACCGGCTTCCTAATTAACAATTATAAATCCTTATAGCCATTACAGTAGAAGCGGATCCTCATTGGCAAATTTGTATCAAAATGTGTTTGAAGGAACATGCATATTCTGCCCATAAGCATGGTCTCCCCTCTGTCTGAACCAGTGCAGTGCGGCGTGGAAGACTTTCAGTGTGCTAAGGCATACAATAACCATAGGGCTCCTGCACATATGCAGGGAGGCTGATCTGACTCCCTGTAATTACGGCACATCAGAGCAGACTTGGTTAATCAAGTCTGCTGAAGCGCGGTAATTACCATGCACCAGCAGACTTCAATGTCATGTGTATCAGTGTCCCTGTGCTGAAAAATGGTGGCAGGGCACTTTACACTAAAGCTTGTGTTCTAAGCACCTTGCCACCATTTCTGAGCGTGGGGATGCTGATACACATGACTCTCCGGGCACTTTAATTAAAGCTGATTAAAGTCCTCCCCCTCCCCCCCAGAACATGTCTATAAATGCCCATAGTTCATAGAGGAGACTAGAGATATGAAGCTTCCACAAGGGACTGTGCAGCTCAGGCAGATGTTGTCCACTGCCAGACAGACTGAGTATGAAATAGCCTGCTTCCTCAGAACGTCTATTTTAGTAGGGAGGAAAATTGAGGTTTGATGTTTCATTCCAATTTGAGATGAAAAAAATTGAAAGATCAGAATTTCCCATACAGGAGAGACTGATTTTTTACTATATCTAGTAACAACCTTAGAGAAATTCAGCTATGTTGTATGGAAAGCCTTAGGTAAGGGGAAAGAAGAAAGAAATGTTTGCGAGGGAAGGGGAAAGAGTTAAGATTGACATGGAGAAGTGAAAAATGCTGCATCCAGTTAAAGTAATAATGTAAGCAGAGAGACTAAAGTTACTTATGCTGCAATTGTCGGTATGTAGGGAGCAGAAGGAAAACAAATGGAAGTGTGGGGCCGCTGCATAATACCTCAGGACAGCTGGTAATGGACACCGAGGAAAAAAATGAACTCCTGAATGCCCACTTTGCTTTGGTATTTCACCGGACCAAGGGAAAGACAAGTGAGATTAGAATCACAGGGGGCATGATGGGAATGATAGTCTTCCCACTGTGGATGCTAAGCTGGTGCAAAACCACTAGAAAAGCCAGACTTTTATAAGGACCAGATGGACTTCTCCCGAGAGTGCTGATGGAGCTGGGTGGGGTCATTGCGGGGCCCCTGGCAAAACTCTTTCAGAAATCATGGCACACAGGTGAGATCCCTGAGGATTGGAAGAGGGCCAACATTGTGCCCATCTTCAAGAAGGGGAAGAGGGAGGACCCGGGCAACTATGGGCAAATCACCCTAACCTCCATCCCAGAGAAAATCCTGGAAAAACTCGTTAAAGACACTATGTGCGATACACTCGTGGAAGGTAAGATTCTGAACGACAGCCAGCATGGCTTTGTCACGGGTAGGTCTTGTCTTACCAATCTCATCTCCTTCTATGAACAGGTCTCTCACCACCTGGACACCGGAGAGAAGGTAGACATTTTATACCTAGATTTCCAAAAGGCTCTTGATCTAGTATCCCATGATATCCTTGAGGGAAAATTGGAAGATTGTGGGCTTAACTGCTCAACAGTTCAGTGGGTAGAAAACTGGCTGCATGGTAGGACCCAGAGAGTTCTCATACATGGATCTAAGTTGCTTTTCAACGTCTTTATCAATGATTTGGATGTGGGGGTGAAAATCTTGCTGGCCAAGTTTGCGGACAACACCAAGTTATGAGGGAGTGTGGTCATGCCAGAAGATAGGTTGCAGGTACAGGTGGACCTGGACAGGCTGGAAAGTTGGGCGGACCAGAACCAGATGAAGTTCAGCACTCAGAAGTGTAAAGTGCTCCACCCGGGGGCAAACAATCCCCAACGTACCTACAGGCTTGGTGGCGACAATTTGACTTGCATCACAGCCGAAAGGGACCTCGGGGTAGTGATCGACCGTCACATGAACATGAACCGGTAGTCCAATGCTGTGGCCAGCAGGGAAAACAACATGCTGGCATGTTTTAAGCATTGCCTCTCATGCAAAGCTAAGGAGCTGATACTACACACTGGTGAGACCGCAGCTGGAGTACTGCGTCCAGTTCTGGGCGCCGCACTTGAACAAGGACATGGAAAAACTTGAGAGGGTCCAGAGAAGAGCCACCCACATCATCAGGGACTTGCAAGACAAGCCATATGAGGAGAGACTGAGGGACTTGGGCCTCTTCAGCCTACAGAAGAGAAAGCTGAGAGGGGACTTGGTAGCAGCTTACTGCTACATCAGGGGAGCACTCACTTCAAGAACTTGGTGAACAGCTGTCCCTGGGAAAGATCAGGAGCAATGGATACAAACTCCTGGAAGGCTGCTTCAGGCTCAATTCCAGGAAAAACTCCTTCACAGCCAGCGTGTCCAGACTGTGGAATAAACTCCCTCCAGTGGTGGTGCAGTCACCTACCCTGGAAATCTTCAAAAGGAGACTGGACAGTCACCTTGCTGGGGTCACTTGACCCCAGTTGTCTTTTCCTGCCTAGTGCAGGGGGACTGGACCCTATGATCTACAAGGTCCATTCCAGCTCCTAACAATTCATGAATCTATGAAGTTTATGAAATAAACTACAGGATATTTGGTCTTTAATGGTCACTGGGTGCATCTACATGAGATGTGTTAATGTGCATTATGGGTGAACATCTACATGTGCATGTCATTAATGCACATCAAAAATGGTGAAATTAGGCATGATTATAGTGCATTAATGCATGTGTAGATGTGACCCAGCACTAACCTTAGTACCAAGTCTGCCCAGCCACTAGGAGTACATGGCAGGGCTGCAGGGACTTGGGACGACTAACTTTAGTACCAAGTGCACTAACTTTAGTCCCAAGTCTCTGCATGTGTAGACACCTGCCAAATTGCTTACTTCACATTAGCTTAATGCCATTTTAAATTTGGTTGCACTTAAAGGAACGTGTAAATGCACCCACTATGGCTTTATAATATCAGTGGTGCTTCCTGCCCCCAGGTGCCTCCTTCCATACAGCTGTGGTTTCAATTCAAACTGACTCAGAAGGTAATTCCAGCTGAATTACTCCTAACACTGCTTACACCTGGGATCTCTTCTTTGCAGGTCTTCCACCCAAATATTGACACAGCATGATTCATTATCAAGTGAAAGCTGACAAGTTTCTTGTGGGCTGAGGTGGGGACACCAGAGGAGAGGGAGAGGCTGCAATGGGATCTGGGCCGGCTGCAGGAGTGGGTGGACAGGAACAGGATGGGATTCAACGTGGACAAGTGCAGGGTGATGCATCTGGGGAGAGGCAACCCCCAG
>JAGPOW010001296.1:29524249-29548040 GCA_030014935.1 Caiman crocodilus | reverse complement strand
GTTCTTGCTCCTACCTTGGGCATCTTTAAGAGTAGATTAGATAGGTACTTGGCTGGGGTCCTGTGACCCTGGCACTCGTTCCTGCCATTGGCGGGGGGTGAGACTAAATGGTCTGCTTTAGGCCCCTTCTGACCCTAGATACTATGGTACTATGATACTAAGTTCGTAGCCAAGGTAATATAATTGCAGGTCAGCTTAAAATTAATGTTATAGTCTTGTTATCCATGTCACAATCATCATGACTTTTTTTGTACAATACTCTAATAATACAGGGTGGGGAGTATTTTAAGTGTTGACCCTGGTATTCAAATAGCATCTAATAGGTGAGAAGCTTTAAACTAAAGAGTTGTTGCAACATTCTGTTCAGGATCCAGGTTTTGAGCAACCCCAAATACAAGAGTATTAAGATTCAAAGGTTCAGTTTGGTCCATTTGACAGAGAATGTTCATTTATGAAATGAACACCCAGGCTTGTGGTTCAGAAGCCTTTCTGAAAAACATTTCCTGTTAAAACCCAAGAGCATTGTACAATGTTCCAGTGTTCATTGTAGTAGTGCAACTACAGATAGGCAAGAGGGGCACCAGCCCTAGGTACTGACATATGAGGGGCATGAAAATTGTTCCCCACCCCCATGGAGTCTGTGCCCTGGTAGCCAAAGTGGCCCCACAGCCTTGCCCTTGTAGTAGCAGCTGGGTGCAAGGACGCTGGGCTGCTGCTACTGATTTCGGAGCAAGAGCCTGAGTGGGTGGAGTACACGCTGGCAGTGAGAGCAGCAGCAGCCAAGGATTCTTGCGCCTTCCCCACTCGTGGAACCTGCACTCTTCTCCCCCTTTGAATCACACCCTCCCCACCTCTCCCTCCCCAGTTCTCATGCCCAGTTCACAGACCTGTGCATGCACTCCTTTGCTCTTGGAACAATGTCCCCGCTCCCCAACTCTCCCACAGAATCTGCCCAGGGCACAAAACCTGTTTGTTGGGGTGACGTTGCATGTTACACTTAAACCATACTAATGGCACTTAAAATGCAAGTGTTCACGTGTTAAATCTTGTTAACTTTTGCTGAGTGTCCTCTGAGCATCTCAAAGTTATGCTGCTTCAGGTGAGGGCCGTGCTATCTAACTTATATTAGCATAACTCCAGTCTACTCCACAGAGATAAAATGAGCAATTGGCAGTCCTCCAGCATCCCAGGATCAGAGCTATCCCTAGGGTATGGCGAACTGGGGAAACTACCCGGGGCTCTGTGCTTTGGGGGGGCCCTGCAGAGCTAGGCTGAGTGGCCGCAGCCCCTCCCATGGGGCCTGCCTGGAGCTGGTGGCTCAGCCCTGTGCCATGGCAGAAGTACAGAGGCATCCTTCCGCAACTTTGCAGGGGGACCATGGTCCCACACAGCTCTGCCCAGGATGCAACACTCCCAGCTGTGCCCCCCACCAAGCAGTGATAGCGCCCACGTGTACTGGCTCTTAGTCACACTCCTGCTTGCCAGCCCTCTAGTGTCAAGTAAGAGCTAGAGGTGTGTGAAGCAGGCTGTATTTGATTTGGATTCAGGTGCGGCTTGATTTGGGGGACAGAGATTTGATTAATTGCTTAAGAACACTGTCCTGATTTGATTTAACTGAATCCGAATCTGAAAATTTGATGCCGATTTGGAGAATCAGAAATTTGGCCATAGGCATCTCCTTAAATGTTTTTTCTACATACCTTGAGGTACCAGGCATGGCTTATGGATCCTGAGATGGTGGGGCAGATGGAGCAGCCGGCAGGAGTACGGGGGGCCCTTCTCATGCTTGGTAGCAGACCCAGAAGTGAACCAGAAGTATTTCCAGTCCACTTCCAAGTCCACTGCTGAGCATACGGGGGACCCCTTCTATGCCCCCCTGGCTCAGTGATCAGCCATGGTGCCCCCCCAGACCCAGGAAGTATGAGCGTCCAAGCTGGGGTGTGAGGGGCAGGTCCCTTGAGCGCTGTGGTGGACCCCAAAAGTGCTTCTGGTCTACTTCCAGGTCTGCCCCTGCGCGCTCTGGGGACCCCCCAGTGCTTCTGTTGGATGCTCCATCCACCCCACCATCTCAGTGTTCACGAGCCACCTGGTACCTCGAGGTATGTAGAAAAAACATTTAAAGCTGCGTCTATGTCTGAATCATCGAATCTCTCCAATTCGATTCAGAGAGATTAAAGGGTTTCCTGATTGGATTTGGATTTGGAAATTCAGCCACTGAATCTGGCCACATCAAATCAGCGATTGAAGCTTCCCATCGTGCTTGTAAGAGCTGTGCGGGCAAAAACAAAAAAATACTGGCCCCGAACATACAGCTGATTACACCCTGTTTTAACTTCAACGTCACTTAATAGTCCACTGAATTAGTCTGCTCTAAGTGTAACATGTAACTTCACCCTTACTCCATTGGTTCATTGTACAAGACTTGGTGAGGATGAGAAGGTAAGTGTAAAAGGGCAGAGGCATTTACTACACTGGATCTATGAAACCACCAGAAACCTTGCAAACTGGAAGAGAGGCAAGGTATTGAAATATTGTTATTATATTCTACTTTAAATTCTACTTATTCAAATGATCAAGGTAGTTTAAAAAGCAGAACAGTTTAGTTACACAAGGGGAAAGCCTTAAAGAGGGAAAGCCTTATCCCATTTTACATACAGGAAAACTAAGGCATTTGGAAGCAGATACAAATATTTTAAAGAGCCTCTGCTTGCCAGATAGGTTGTTAGCTGCTCAAATAAAGCATATTCAATTTTAGGACTTTGAGGGAATTTTGAAACAGAGGTTTAGTTGTGTCATAGAATCATAGAAAATTAGGATTGGAAGGGACCTCAGGAGGTCATCTAGTCCAATCCCCTCCTGACAGCTGGACCATCTCTAACTAGATCATCCCAGCCAAAGATTTGTCTACTTGGGTCTTAACAATCTCCAAGGATGGAGATTTCACTACCTCTCTAGGTAGCCTGTTCCCGTGTTTTACTACCCTCTTAGTGAGGAAATTATTTCTAACATCTAACCTAAACTTCCCTCACTGCAATGTGAGACCACTGCTCCTTGTTCTGTCATCTGCCACCACTGAGAACAGTCTAGCTCCATCCTCTTTGGAAACACCCTCCAGGTAGTTGAAGGCTGCTATTCAATCCCATCTCTGTCTTCTTTTCTGCAGACTAAATAAACCAAATTCCCTCAGCCTCTTCTCAGAAGTCATGTGCCCCATCCTCCTGACATTTTTATTAGCCTCCACTGGACTCTCTCCAGTTTGTCCACATCCTTTCTGTAGTGGGGGGCCCAAAACTGAACACAGTACTCCAGATGTGGCCTCACTAGTGCTGAATAGAGGGGAATAATCACTTCCCTTGGCCTGCTGGCAACACTCCTACCAATGCAGCTCTGTATGCCATTAGCCTTCTTGGTAACAAGGCCATGCTGTTGGCTCATATTCATCTTACTTTCCACTATAACCCCCAAGTCCTTCTTTTCAGAGCTGCTGCCCAGCCAGTCAGCTCCCGGTCTGTAGCAGTGCATGGGATGGTTCCTTCCTAAGTGCAGGACTTTGCACTTGGCCTTATCGAACCTCATTAGATTTCTTTTGATCTAGTCCTCCAATTTATCTAAATCACTCTGAATCCTAATCCTACCCTCCAGTGTATCTACTATTCCCCCAGCTTGATGTCATCTCTAAACTTGCTGAGGGTGCACTCTATGCTATCTTCCAGGTTATGGATTTAGACAATGAACAAAAGCAGCCCCAGGACTGACCCCTGGAGCATTCCACTTGATACCGTCTGCCAACTAGACATGGAGCTATTGACTACTGTCCTCTGAGCCTGATGATCCAGCCAGTTTTCTCTCCACCTTAGTCCATTCATTCAACCTGCATTTCATTAGCTTGCCTGCAAGAATGTTGTGGGAGACCATATCAAAAGCCTTGCTAAAAATGAGGTATGCCATAGCCACTGTTTCCCTTGCATCCACAGAGCCAGTCAGCTCAAAGAAGGATGGTCAGGCATGACTTGCCTTTGGTGAATCCATGTTCCTAATCACAGTGTCCAGACACTAAGTGACCCAAAATATCAGGCTAAATGTGGTTAAGGAGTTAAGCACTCACTTTGCATTTTCCAAAGCACCCTTGCCTGTATACCCCACACCCTTGAGGACGTTTAACAGTGAAGATGTGAGCGGTACAAAGAGCAATATTGCCAACTCTGAGACAGTAAGCCTATGCACTTCCTAAAGTATCTAAAACGTAAAAACGTCCACTCACTTTAGAAACATTAACTAGATTGCCAAGTCACAAAGTGAGCCAGGGACATTCTTGACTCTGCCTTATGTTCTTCCTATTAGGCCATATTCCTTTCTCAACAGAGAGTACCATCTCTTTGAAACAGAACAATGTAATGAGATACAAAGAACGTAAATACAAATGCCAAATGTTGAAAAGTAACAGAGATGCTTGGTTTTTGATGCTTGTCTTGTTCCTTTCCACTAGGTAGCTTTGCTTATTGCACAATAAACTCCCCATTATTACTTTTTAAAAAAAGCTTCATAGCTAATTAAAGGGGAACGTTTTCTTGCGTATCCCACCATTACACATTCCATTGACATAGGGACCTGGTGGCATTATCTGAAGAGGAAAGCTCACAGGCTAGATGATTCCAGCCAATCGGCAATGATGATATTGTATTACCAGTTTCATAATATAAATGAAAGAGATGGCCTTCATTTTGATGAAAGCGGTAAAGTAGCTATTGTGCTTGTTTGGTATTGCGAGGCCCAAATGTATTATTTATGCAATTTTCCTTTTGAAAGGAAAAACTGAAAGAGACTATTTCATTTTACAGCATTCAGTCAAAGCTATTGTCTCATGAATGTGGACATTCCTGCATTTTATCAGCTTCAAATGTAGAAAACAACTCACAGATCATCTATAGGGAAGATTTTTTTGAAAGTTTGAAAACTGCTTAAAATAAAAAAAGCTAGACCCTAATGACTCATGATATTATTTGTATTTGTGCACAGGCTGAATCAACACTTAGCCTATCAGAACGTACCTCCAGTAACAACTTTTTCAAGGTCTTAAACGGCCTTGATTGAATCCTATCATACATTAAATGCCAGCAGCACATAATGCAGAGTTTCTAAAATGGTGGAACATGCCTTCATTTGCAAACATACACATCCAGCTGAAGATCTCAAAGCCATTTAAAAATATGAATTAATCCCCATGCAACCAATACAAGATAGGCAAATGTTACAGACACGTTGGAGGCACAGAAGGATGGAGTGACTTGCTCGAGGTTACCCCAAAAGGTGCTGATCAGTATCACTGCTAGGAACAGATGGAATACAGCAAGCCAAGCTCTCTCTTACCTCTGAGTCAATGCCCTATGTAGAAAAGAGCCCTCACTTGGAAAAAGTACAAAGCCTCTTCAACCTTTGTTTTGACCTCAGTGTAACTGTAGATCCTCTGAATATCAAGCCATGTTTTTTTCACCTGCAGAAGGCTGTTTGAATAGGAGAGTAAATATGTTCAAGTTCAATACAACTCATTCCCCAGCTAAATAAAGGTTTCAGGTATCCATTGTCATGTTCTCTAAAATACTTTTAATGCAGTATTTGTAAAAACTAACAGAACAAGAAGCATGGATGCTCTTAGCCCACTGTTGCTTCCCGTACAACGGGTGCAGCAAAAGGCAACATCCTTATGCATGGCCTGATACTTTCCACTATGCCGCCTGGCTACAGCTGCAAGGAAAAAAAGGACGTATTGGGATATTGTATACCCCATTTTTCATTCAGTTTGTTCTTCAAAATGTAAAGTTTAAAGACTACTGACCAGCCCTAGCAGCATTTTTACCACAAAGGGTAAAGCGTTCAGATAGAACTGGCCAGATAGGAAAGTTAATTCTTACTAAACATATGAATGCAATAGACACTGCATTTAGATTTTCCATGTCCGGGTGCTCTTTTTGTAGTGTCAGTTAGGGTTTTTTTTGTGGTGCAGGTGACAATTTTGTTTGCATAAATATGCATGAAAAAAATCCAGGCCCACAACTAAAATTGTATTCACGGTAAATTATGTTGCAGGTGGAAGTCAAAATAGTGAAACTGCCATTTAAAACAAAGACCCATAAATTCATTTAAACTAAGAGACGGCAACAGTAGCAGCGTTGCCCTGTTCATCAGGGTGTCACAGCCCATTGTTTCTCCCAGAACGGCTTCCTTCTTAGCAACTGTCACACTATGCTTCCTGGGAGGGCAAGCAAATATGCTGTCTCTTTTACACAGATGTTCAGGGAAATCATACATGGCAATTTCTTAGTAGGGAATGCATGTGCTGCAACATAAAATTAAATAAAGTATGGGTTCTGCACTGGAAAATGGGGACCCGTCTGTGCACCTGCTTGCAGATCTGATGTACAGAAAGGTAAATGAATACAACTGGCATTTAATCAAATGTGGCAAATAATTAGAGAATCGGGAATACTAATACACTGACAAGCACTAGCCAGTGCTAGATTATTGATGACGTCCATAAAATTATGTGTACTGAGGCTTTTAACTGCGGACTGCTCACTTTCCTCAAACATTGTACAAAAATTCACGTAAAACCTACTCATTTGGTGACCGTTCGGTCACAGGCACTCCTTTGACAGCATTTTCACGAAGTGTACAAACAATGGGCAAGAATGCGGTCACAGTGTATAAATTAATATTTATTGAATTCTTTTTTAGCATTAATCCAATTTTAGCTTTTAGAGACAGCAAAAATAAATAAAAAAACCCCATCTTCTGTATCTTTTTTCTGTGATAAACCAATACATGAGCAATCTAGGAGGGAAGAACCTGAATTCTTCTGATGAAATTAAGAATCCAATCATCCAATCACAATGGAAAAAGCACAGCGGATAAAGAACCCAATCATCCAATCGCTGTGATCATCCACCTACCATGAATAATCACAGGGAACTACTTAGTATGGATATTCAGATTCTCAGTATTCTCTTCAGTTAACACTTCAGTTACGCTTCAGTTAACACTCCTTTGAGTTACTTAGAGGTTCAGTTTTTTCTTGAATTAAAAGTAAAGTGTTGAAAAGCATATTTATTTCATAACAAAAAGTTGTAATTAAATATTGTGATGTTATGTATAATACGTTATACTGTCCAACCACAGCTTTTGAAAACTCTGCCTTTCCCCTCTTTTTAAATATTTTCTGTATAACTTCCTGGTCGTGTTAGAGTGAGGGAACACCATCAAATCTTGAGACCAACAATGAGCAATGGCCTCAAGTTGCAGCAAGAAAAGTTTGGGTTAGATATTAGCAAAAACTTTCTTACTAGGAAGAGGCTGGAACAGGCTACCCAGGGAAGTTTTGGTGTCTCCATCTTTGGAGATTTTAAAGCCCTGGCTGGAATGATATAGTTGGGGATGGTCCTGCTTTGAGGCAGGGGTTGGACTAGATGATCTTCTAAAGTCCCTTCCAACCCTAATTTTCTGTGATTCTTTGATTCTATGATCTGCGCAAAACCTGCTATATATAGATGATATCCTCAGTCCCTTCGCTCCTGGCTTTCAAATAACCCCCTAACCTTGCCCAACTCATCATCAGAAACAAACTCCATACTGCCCGACCAGACATCAAGTGGTACACAGCCTTGCCATAGCAAGAAATGCTTAACCTGTCAACATATCTTGACGGGTGCTACGCTCAACACGTCCCATAAACAAAACCATGGGACTCCATGGTTCCTACGCATGCCTTTCTCAAAATGTGATAAAATATGCCCTCATGGCAACTACCCGAGTGAAACTAAACAGCAACTACGCACCTAAACACACACATACACACACCATTATGAGCACATTTCTCACAGAACAACTACTCCCTTCCTAACCTCATTATCCTTGTGCTTAAGGAAAATCTACCCCTCTCTCTTTCTCTCTAGGTACCACATCCAAACAGCACATTGGTGACCATGGGCTTTGACAGATCTCTTCT
This sequence comes from Caiman crocodilus, assembly GCA_030014935.1. NCBI lineage: Eukaryota > Metazoa > Chordata > Crocodylia > Alligatoridae > Caiman > Caiman crocodilus. Next base: position 29,540,041 of record JAGPOW010001296.1, on the reverse strand, counting down.
CCTTGAGGCATACAGCATTTCCAGTGTCAATATAGTCGTCCATTTAGATCAGGGGTGAGCAATTATTTTGGATGGATGGAGGGCTGCTTACTGAGTTTTGGCAAGCCATCGAGGGCCACATGCCAGGCAGCTAGAGGCAGATGAATATTAATTTTCTAAAATGTTTAGGGGCCCTGAGGGACAGATAGACTGGCTTGGTGGGCCACATCTGGCCTGCGGACTGTATTTTGCCCACCCCTGATTTAGATAGACTCTTGACATAAGTCAACCTTGGTCTGCCAGGATCTTTCCTTCCTTCAATCTTTCCAGGAAGCCTACCTTACCACTTTTAACAGGCAAACTTGAGAACAAAAATTTTCACGCTGGTTGGACATTAGGAACCAAGAAGTTAACACTGCTATTGGCTGTATGGAACGTTATAACCTACCCGATTCCTGAATTCTTCCCACACATGAAAAGTATTAATGACCCTCCTTCCTTTTGGTAGGCCTTGGTCTCCCAGTAATCAGCGTCTTTTCTTCTGCTAATTGTTTGTCTGCTAACTCGGGAAGTTTTCCCCCAGACCTTCCAGCTATCTTTTCTTATGCTGTGCTGGCATTTACTCCTCAGACCTGAAGAAGGATGACTTGCATTTGAAAGCTTATCTAACTCTATCCCGACTATGCAGCTGGTCCAATGACAGATCTCACCCTAAGAAATCCTTGCCCTGCTGTTTTATTTTTGGAACTGTTTTTTGTTTCTTTGGTTTCTTTTTTGTTTCATGTTATAGCAGTCTTTAGAGCTAAATGCCATTTAGCACCTTCAGTGTGTACTTATGGAGTGCCCTCCATGTGCTTGCTACTATGGAATAAGAAAGTAGCACAAAACAAGCCACAGGTTTTCCACACCAGACATTTTGATCCATGTTGGGAAGGGGCATTGCAAAGTTCTGCTGATATCGATAGGACTCTGCTAGTATGAAAAGGACTGCTTGGGAAGAACAAAAGACCCTAGCTGAGGAGCATCCATCTAGGGACAAATGAAACAGGCAGGATTATGCAAAGGGGTTTCTGTAGTAGAAAGGAAGTGGCAAAGGAGTTTTTATAGTGGAGTGCATCGTGATAGTGATGCCTACATTTTTGGACCCACTGACCACTGTGTCATTTCTCAGCATTTCTTACAAGCATCCATGTGCCTGTAGCATCAAACTTCTATTAAAATACACAGGGCTCAATTTCAGTGTATCCCCAGCCAACTTATCATGGCCTCATAGACCACAAGTGGGGAAGCACTGCATCATGGAATAGAAGAGCGTGGAACAAACGTAATTATTTTGTGATATACCTAAAAATCAAAGGGGATGGGGAGTATGTAGGTCTTAAAGCTGTAGAATATTGCTCATCATAATGTAGTACCAACCACTGACGAGCCAAATCTTGCTATCCTTAATTATATGTCACTTCCCTGGACTAAACCAGAATGCTAACAAAGAACTGCATATAATTTCTTCTATGGAGAATGGGAGAGGCAGGTTTCATTGCTAGGATATTCAGGTACATTGCTTAGATCTAGGCAATGGAGAGGTTAGATGGGGAAACATCCCTGATACTTGCACCTCTTTCACACCCAACACAACACTAAAAGTAGCTAGTGAACTGCCTCCTCAATTGTAATTTGACCTAAAAGGAAAAAAAAGCCCACTTCATTTTCACCAACGTTCTCAGAGGCACTTTCTTCTGTGCAGCGTGCATGTGGGTCCTAATCTACTAAAGGATCATGGCAGCTACTGATTTTTTTTTTCCAGTGGACAAAAGTAGTATTCCAGCCAACACCCTCCTCCTCCTACTGAGAAAGGGCAGTTTGAGAGAGACAGAGATTGCATTACAAAATCTGCAGTATAAAGGTATCCATCGTTCAGCATTTAGGGTTTACATATAGAGCAGCATCATGCAGCAGCAGTCACATTTCTAAGCGATTTTTCTGCAATCAGAATTTCATTCATTACCCAATTTTCATGCAACTCCCCTGGCATTTGAAATATGTTTCAAGGTAGGTTCCCCAAGGGCTTTTCCCCTCCCATAATAACTGATCTGCAGTGTCCAAAGACAGATCTAAATATCTTTGGCGCAAATTACTTCAAGCCTGCAGAGCATGATTCTCTGTCATCTTCATCACATTTCACACCTACAGAACTGATAACAGATTAATATCTGGACTGCAAATATTTCATCAGCGTCTCCAGTGAAGGCACCTTGCATTATTTTATCTGAGGGCACCAATAACGCAGAAGGGAGGGAATAAAGAGAAATGTATTTATATGCTACAAGGTTGGGGATGGGGGGTGGGGGAGAGGATGAGAAAGAGAGGGAGGGGAAACAAAATAAGAATTTCCTTTGGTATTACGAGAAGAGCAACAAAAGTCAGTCCTGGCAAAGTTCTCTGCCCTGATTATGTATACACTTTTATTCAATCATTGTATCGCTGTATGTCTGACACTTGGTCAATAGTGCAATCTACCACTGATCAGAATAAAACAGTCATCCCAGAGCACCTTGGAATTTCATTAGTTTCTTTTCAATGTAGCCAAACTAGATATTTATTTGGAAACACAAATTTAAAGATCAGTTCTATGCCTTTTCAAGTGAGAAGTCAGAGCCCCGCAACATTGCTATAACCATTTTTTTTTCAGGTGGAAAAATAGTTAAATAATTCCTCTCCCTCCCCTCCCTTCCCTTCAACCCCCTTTTTTAGGCCTAGAGTCTTTAGGGTCAGAGGTAGCTGGACGTGTAGTTTGGATTTGCAGACATCTTTGTTCAATGCAAAGTAAAAAGTCATTTTATGGCTATACTGAAGGAGAAATAAATGTTGACATTCAGTTAGGGAGTAAAGGATCTAGATTTCGGATACATTTTTCAAACACCCCTAAGTCTCCTAGGAACCTAAGTCCCATTGTCAAAAGTGCACATAGAAATTTTACCTCACATTTTGTAAAGACGTGGTAACTTTAGCAGGTGTTTCTTGTGCATATCTATATGGTATAGCTTGGTTGTTTTCTGGATATTCAGTAATTTGTTCCCCCCATTAGTGTACGTTCTGTATTTATACTAGAGGGTGAAGTTAGAGGTGGGGTTTTCAAAACAATTGCTGTGGAATTAAGTATGTCTACACTCAGTGCGGTGGATGGGGGTCCTAGGCTAGACACTTTGGCGGATAGCCCCCGGTTCGATCGGATGCTAATCACAAAGACCACGCTGCTGTTCTGATTAGAAAATTATCCCATGTGCATTTTTCTAATCTGTTGTTATGACTCCCAAAACTTTTTCTTAAGTGGTCTTACAAGTGCAAAGCCTTATTCTTAATCAGTGAAACATAATGGCCGTGATTAAGATTATACTCATTGGCGTTCAACCATTCTTTTCTTTTTTCCCCTCTATAATTTGGTTTCTTGCTCTCATTTCCTTCTCCCTTACCTATGCAGGTAGTTACTGTAATTCTGAAAGCATGTTGTATACTTTCACTTGTACTGCCACCTTCTTCATTTGAACCTTCCTTCCCTGCTGGTCTCTGGTACCACAGGCGGTTATCAGGGTGCATGATGAGTCCTCCTTGACCTGGTCACCAAAGCCAGCCAAAAGACTCATCATTTTTAAAAAAGAAGATAAAAGGAATATTTTATGTAAATATCCAGACATAGTGAGACTCAAGAAGAGCGAGTGTCACTACTTCTTGACCTGCTTTTAAAGGAGTATCACAGAAAGCATGAATTGGGATCCAAAAGAAATATGATTTCTTCCTAGTTATAAGCTTGGAGAATTTTACCAAACTTTCCATATCCCAGCTTGTCATTTCATCTAGAGAAATCCTTTAAAGCAGTGTTTCCCCACCTTTTCCAGCCCAAGGCACACTTACATTAATACAATTTTTCTGTGGCACACCTGTTTCTTGTATTCTGGGCTGGATCCAGACTGTGGGAGTCCTCATAGGCTGGATCTGGACTTGGCAGAGGCAGGGCATAGTGATGGTGGCAGTGCGAGTGTGGCAGAGAAGGCAATGGTGCAAATGGTCTTGTATTGGTACAGCTATCATTTGCACCCCTGCCACTGAAGGCTGTCCCCCAGGAGACCCCATAGTCCCAAATTCTGTGGTAGGCTATGCTCAATGCTCAACCTGCCCATGAACTCCCATCCCCTCTGGTACTACCGTGGGCCAGAGGAAATGGTTTTGTGGAGAGGCAAATATCTAGAGGAGGCCTTAAAGGAAAAGTCATCCAGCAGCCCCTAATCCTAACAAGTAGCCAACTTTCCTCACATTACCAAAATCCTCATATGTAGTGAACTAACAATGTGGATTCTTTGGGTTTTTTTTCTTTTCTTTTTTTAGTTCCTACCCTCTATTTTTATTTTATGTTGTCATCTCTGTTTTACACCGCAGCTTTGTTTTTTTCACATGTTAATAGCCAATGTTTGAATTTTATTTTGTAAAATATTTTATAATTTTTCATCTAATTGTGATCTCTATCTCTGTTAGCTCCAATATTTTCTCTCCTCCTTATCTCAAGAAGACCTGTCATGCGGTAGGTAACAAAAGGCCACTTCCAAAACCACATGATTCTGATGCCTATGCGGATCTATCACGACGAAACAACATATTCACTAAGCTTTTTGTAGCGTAAAAGGTCCAATGAAACTGACAATCTCTTGGATGAAATCAGAAATCTACATCCTGGGTAGCTGGTGGCACCAGGGGAGGGCAAAGTCTCTGGTGTTTGGGGCAAGACTGGGGTTGTGTTTTTTGTCAGGAGGGTTAGAGTGCTTTATGAGAAGGTGATGTCCCTTAGTCTGAGAGAACATCAAGAGTTCATATGTCATTCCATCATTTGCCATCCCAATTTGAACCCTGGCATCTTGCGTTACTGCTGCTCATGCAGCCAGATGCGCCCACGCAGAATTCCACGTCCAGACATCTGCATACCTTAGGCTCATCCCTTCTCTAGGGAAAACTAGGGTTTATGAAAACTGAAGCTGCTTTGCCTTGTTACAAAAGACATAGGGAGGCATGTGCCTGGTCTCAGGCTAACACGCTGTTATTTACAAACCAGAATGACAGTGCATCTTTTGTCCTTGCTAGCAGGTGCAGCTGCTAAGCAGGTTTTTTTTAAAGTAACATTTGAATTCAACAAATACAACATGGCCTTGGCGTGCAAGTAAAAATCTAGGCAAAGACAAAAATAACATTCCTTACAAATACAAAAGGCTGGGATATTGCACAATTCAATTAATCTTGTTTAAAAAAATGAGCCTTTATGCAGGATCTCAAAGTCATTCATCTAAGAGATACTATGATGAATAGTTATGAATATTAGTTTGTTTTCAAACATGTTTTTTAACTTGACTATTAAGTGGAGATATGGGTTCATAACTCTGTATTTAATGGCACCATCTTTATAGGAATCATGGCCAGCTTTTTTGCTTTAAGAGGCTCTTACATACAGACTTACATAAGCCTCGGGGTTAATTCATGGTACACATCTGTGGAGAGAAGGCTCTGGCATCTGGAGGACATCTGGATAGCAAACAGTTTCATTACACCTTGCTAGCAAATTCCCATGCAATTTAATAGAAAACAATCATTCTGCAGAAAGTTTGAACCTACCTATAGAATTGAACAGAAATGTATAGCCCTTGTAGAAAATTGTAGAGGATGCTTCAATAAATCGATAGAAGGTATGTTCTGTATTAAATGCCATACGTTTCTAGAGTCATTTTGCCAGAGTCCTATTTATTTTTTATTTAATAATTTTGATCTTATCAAGCTTCTCTTCTACAAGGTTTTTTTTACAGGGATGAGTAATGGTAGAAGAAAGATTGTCATGAGTCAGCAGTGGGATGGGGTAGAGGAAAGAACCTTTAGCACCCAGGGCAGAGATGGGCCCTACAGTTATTCCTTCCAGGCATTTTTGGCCTCTATGATCAACCCTGAAAGGAAGAGGATGCGGATGCATGCAGGAGGCTGGCATTCTGGGGCACTCAGAGTTCAATTACCATCTGTCCTGATGTAAGGGGCCTCCTAAAGGAATGCTACATTTTGGAAAGTGGCAGGCAGGCCAAACAAGTTTGTGCTTGATGCTAATGTATTACAACTTCGGGCCACTGAAGTACTGGTACATCTGAAATGACCCGTATGAACCTTGACACCTCAGGTCCATTCAACCTGAAACCAGATGTTCGCATATTACTGGGGGCTTCTTGATAATACATTTACACTGCTCCATCTGTGAGTAGTTTCCTGTTCTGAACTGTCTACGTCTGAAAAGGACATTCAGAAAGAACCCTGGGGGTCATAATTGACCATAAAATGAACATGAGACACCAGTGTGATGCTACAGTCAGCAGAGCAAACAGTACACTGGCATGCATCAATCAATGCATCTCAAGCAAAACTAAAGAAGTTATTCTCCAGCTCAGCTTGGCATTGGTGAGGCTGCAGCTGGGGCCTTGTGTCCAGTTCTGGGCACTCACTTCAAGAAGGATGTGGAGAAGCTTGAAAGAGTCCAGAGAAGAGCAACTCCTATGATTAGAAGCCTCAATAGCAAGCCATACAGGGAAAGGCTGACAGATGTGGCACTGTTCAGCCTAGAAAAGAGAAGACTTGGGTGGGGATTTGGTGGCAGCTTACAAATATATCGGGAAGAGCATCAGGGACTAGGCGACCAACGATTCACCAAAGTGCCACAGGGGAAAACCTGGAGCAATGGTCATAAACTCCTAGAAGAAGGTTTCAGACTGGATATAAAGAAAAACTTCTTTGCAGTTCATATGACCAGACTGTGGAATAGTCTCCCAATGGGAGTGGTGCAGGCACCTACCCTGGAGATCTTCAAAAGGAGACTGGATGCACACCTTTCTGGGGTTATTTGACCCCATCAGTCTTTGCTGCCCAGAGCAAGGGGGCTGGACCCAATGATCTCATGGGGTCACTTCCAGTCTGTCAATCTGCAAATCTGTCTACTCTGTTTGTTGCTACATAAGAGTTAGGCTAGTTTTAGAAAAACGTAATATAGTAACACATTTGGGCAGAGAGGCATAACAACCATAAGTGTTAAATTAGAATAATTTAATACCGTTCTCATACTAAAGGACAAAACAATTACTCTGCCCACAAAGACGCGTAGATGAGGGAACTTTATATTTTTGCTTCATGCCCCATTTTAGGAGAGATTGACATGTTTTCTTTGGACTGTGAATAGCACAGGCTGCTTCTTCAGCAAGAGTCCTTCAGTTTCCTACTAGACTTGGTTTATTTTTCTTTCTTGATTTCCCTTCACTCAAGCAGTCTGAGCTAAAGATATCTATAGCAATGAGCTACTGCAGCTTGGTGTTTTCTCTGGTACTTATGAGATGGCAATAGGAAACACTTGCTGTTGGATAACATTTATAAGTGCATTTCCCTGACTGACAGAAATATTGAGACTTTTCTATGCATGTGCTTCCACGTGTTTTCAACTGTGCATCTTACTGTCTGACTGTAGTGGCATTTCCCCATGCCTACTAATGGAATTGCCCTTGAAAAAAAGCTTCTAAATATTGACTTTTGCTGAACATTAATGTGCTGAATTTCAAATAAATCAGGATAAATCCTTTTTAAAGGATTCCAGGTTTGACCTTGGATAGATAAAAGCCAGTCTCCTCACCAATAACCATCATAACAGTAAAAAGTGTGGTTTGTGGATTAAAGTGTAGGGTGGCAAGTCATTCTTGGTGAGGAGCCCTGGACTCTGCAGTTTGTCCACTCTGTTCAACCACTGGAATACCACCACCAGTCACGGATGTCTTCCTGAAGAGGGTAAGACCAATTCCCTTGGTAAAGGCTTTTAACTGGGTAGCATCAATGAATCATGATTCATTTCTATATAGCCTGTTTCCTATGGGACCTTGGACCAATCATTTGAACTCCCACATTGTAGACAGATATAACAGTTATACCCGCGTGCAAGTATTACTTGTATAAGATATTCCAATATAATTGTTACATATCTTCTCCTATCGTTATATATCAATGGAGTGAAAGCATTGTAACTTAAACTCTGTTTCATTCAGGGATGAAGTGATTTGCCTCACTATTATGGACAGAGGGGCAGATAGATGTAGCAGTTCAGTTGAAAGCACAATCCCACTAGCAAGTCTCTCTCCACTTTTGAAAATAAATTATAAATAAAGTAGCATTTGTGAGATCCTCTAATACGATGAGGAGATAGAATAGAAAGTTGTTACTCAAGTACTCTTAAATCAAAAACTAGAACACAATTTAGTCAGCAGTAGCATTACTATCAAGATAGTATTATCTTAGTATCTTTAGTCGGTAGTAACATACTATCAGGAATAGCCGTATGATTTTTGTCTCAATAACAAGACAATGTATTTCAACAGATAATCTGTTTGGAAAATTTGCCTTAAAGTAATATCACCGAGGAATGGAACCGTAGGGGAAGGAGTAAAGGTTTCATCATTCGGAATAGTTTATGCTGTTGAGTTAGAGAGGGGTGCAAAAACTGAACTGGATTAAAAGCCAACACATAATGCCTATCTTCATCTTGGGCTAGACTTGACACCTCCAAGTCCAGACCCCGCCGTAGTTTAGAATGTTTGAAACCTAAGCGTAGATTTGATATTGCTGTAGTCTCTCTCTCTCTGCTTCATACAGATTAATTTTGTACTTGGTACTCAAAGTTGTTTACTGCCATTCAGGCTAGAGGGCTTCCCATCACATTAAGGTCAATTGGTTTAAAATGTGCTGGAGGTAGGAAAAATGTGATACTTTCCCCCCTCCCTAGTAGGGCTTTCAAACTATTATACCTCCTTAGAGCCAAGAGTAGAGATTCTATAAAGAAATGAATTATTAATGTTTGATTTTCTCAGCAACAGAATCTCTTTACCCAACGAGTAGTATTTCTTCCATGATTTCAGACGTTTTTTCTTAATATAAAATCCTGACCCCTTGGTAAGGTGTCCTCTTTTGAATCACAGATTTTCCGACTTTCATAAACACACTGCCTTTACTTTTAATCAGAGCATGAGTTCAGTTTGAGGAGCTTGGTGGTCAGATTAAAATCAGAACTACATCTAACCAAACACTGGCAAAATAAAATAAAATAAAATAAAATAAAGCCGAATATCTAGGATTCAAAGAATGTGACTTCCAGGTGAATATAGATGGGAGCATGTTTTTTGAAGAGGTTCTGTCTGCTCCCCATTTGCACAAATCTCCATGTGTCAAAGAACAGTTATGAAGAAAGACAGAGTGACCCTGTGCCAATTTGACATACACTTTCTGCTTGTCACAGAAGAGACTACTAGCATGGTGGCAGAGTGCTTCTCTTGACCTGTGCTGCCAGCAGGTGTTAGCGTTCTGTGAAGAAGTGTGGCTGGATTCCTGTGGACTCAGAGCGCGTGGGCCTGGTTAACTCCACTCTGGAGATTAGGTAAACGAGAAGGAATCAGCCCAAGAATAAACTTTATGTGATTAGATTCTTGGTAAGATAAAACTCGTCATGGATGCATGTGCGTTTGTGCATTTGGGGACTGCAGTTTGGGTCAGGATCAGAAAGACACTTGCCTGCACGTAGAAGTGTAGACAGAATTCTAGAGCACTGTTTAGACTAAGAACTTCTAAGATCTTTGTTACTGTGGGTCTCATACTTTTGAATGCATTTGGTCTCAGTTCTTCCCTGGAGTAGGAGAGTACTTTGATGTGCATATTGCAGGTAAGAAACTGAAGCATGAATAACTTGAGTAGTCCCACAGAAAGTTTCTGGGGAAGCAAGAAACTAAACTTAAGGCATCTCCAAACTTGAATTTTAAACGCTCAGCTGCCTTTGTTCTCACCATGTCTTTCCCTAGCGAATCAAGATGGGAGAGGCATAGTTCGACTTTGGTGGTGGGTGGGAAGCCAGCAAGTCACTTTTTGGATCAACTCCGAGACTAGCTTCGGAGCTAATGACCAATACTGGTTCAGATTAAATTAAATAACATTAAGGACTTGTGAAATGTCAGACTATAATATTGGAAATCTCATGGGATTAGCTGTAGCTAGTTAGCTGGTTTGGATCATTGTGAAAAACGTTTCATTTGGAAAGCAGTCTAGGATTATTTGGATTTCTGTCCAAATAATCCTACTGCTTCCCCTGTATAGGGCTGAAGAATTCATAGCGTTTTCTCCCATCCTTCAGCATTTTCTGTCCTGGTTTAGAATTCCATTTGGATCCGAAACCATAGCATTGTCTTTATTCTCTGTACAACAAACACAATATGAAGGAACTATACAGGCCTGGTAAGATACAAATATCCATGGTTTTTGAATACATGCTGCACATCATACCTATTTATGTATACTCTGGGGATAGTTTGGCTTAGTATGCTCCAGTTAGTTTTTGCTGATTCAGAAATATACTTTACTGTGGGCACGTTTACAGCTTCATTAATGCACAGTGGTTACTGAACATTTAAAATAGTATTTGTATAACCATGCACTAAATTAATGTGCAGTAACTGGAGTTCCTGCACAGCAGTGCCAGCAAATGCCTTTTAAGTGACACTACTGTGCAGTTGCCTAATAATACGGTGCAGTAGTGTATTAGCACTGCTTGTGTGGTGACATGCTACTTTGCAGTATTATTAGGCTACAATGTTGTTAGCATCTCATGTAGATGTGTCCAGCAAGCACTACTATAGAGTTTACAAACTAGATTCAGGCATACTATGCTATCTATACACTATCTATATACTATCTATACTATACACTACATCCTCCCTCTTTAATATTGGAAAGTGTGGCAGGGCACTATTTGTGCCGGCCACTTTAAGGGACAGAAGACAGCAGTCAGCAGGTGCCTGATGGGGGCAGCCATTTTGGATTCAGGGCTGCACATATAAACAGGGCAGTTCTGATGCTGGGGGCTGGGCAACAACATCGCCTGGCTGGAGGGCTGCTGAGGTCATCTGGAGGAAAGGGAGGAGCTGTAGGGGATGGATAGGAAGCTCCTGGTCCGGGGCATGATCTAAAACTGCCCCCTGCTGGGAGTGGGTGGCCTGGTGGGGCTCCCAGTGCTGCGGGAGCCCCCAGGAAATGCCAGGCCAGTTACCACCCCTGTGAAAGGTGAGTTGGGGTGCCTTTACCCCTAGCCCCCACAACCAGGGGGGGTTACCCTTTGTTTGGAGGGCCCAGGGGGTGGAGCTTCGGAGAAAGAAAAAGGGCCATTGACTCAACGCCTGTCTGAACTTCCCCTGACTGGTCCATGCTGGGATCAGGACTGGAAGGGTCGAAGGGCTGGGGGCCCACTGCTAGGAACACCCAAGAGCTGAGGGCCTGGGGTCCCGACTGGCCTGGAGGTGGGCCAGGGCCGGAGAGCCGAAGCTCCCAGGGGGGCACCACACCCGAAGGCGAAGCAGTTCAGGAAGCTATGCTGCCTGGTATGAAGGTGGATGAGACTGCCCGAGGAGAGGAATCCAGGTGAGGTTCAATTAGGAGGATTCTGGGGCCCGGTGCGGGGGCCGGCGATGATGAGAACATCGAGATGCCATCTGCCAGGCTTGGGCTGCGGTGTAGGGGAGGAATGGAGCCACAGAGAGCACCCCCTGGCATCGGGGCAGGAAATGGGCAGCCTCCCACTTATTAACATCTAAATTAACTAATTAACAAGGTGTGGTGGGAGAACGTGGGCGGTTGGCCCAGGAACAGGTGGGCAGGCCACTCTGAGAACGGCCCCGAGCAGGACATAACAGGTTACAAATGCATTACTAAATTTAAACATGACATGCTGTAAATGAAGCCTGAGAGGTAATTTCTCTTTGGATCAAGCTGTATGGAAATCACAGCTGCATGGTGTCTATCCTTTGTGATGCAGGTGTACCTGTTTCAGCATTTTTCTGTATTGTGTTCTGATAAGATCATTTGCTGTACAAAAAAAAAGGGGGGTGGAGGTGGGGGACTCATTGGCACTATCACCAGTCACTGTCTCAGTGTGTTATGTTTGTTGTAAACCTTGTTGTTGTTTTGTCATTTCCTCTATTGATAGATCAAATCCTGGGCACTCCATAAACTTTTTGGAATAACCACCATAGACAACCATGATGTATACTTCACTGTTCTTTTCAAGGAAAGAGAGCAAGAAGCAGTGCATTCATATGCATGGATCTATCCATTCGTTGTAATATCATATTGTTTAGCCAGCACTGAATGAATTTTAGTTTTAGATAGCATTTGTCAATGACAAGGGTTCAATTTGTGCTTTATAGATCATGTTGTCTGTCTGGTGCCAGTTACAGAGTCTTACCTGCTGCTTCATGTAGGAAGCAAAACGAGCAAACAGCACATGCCTGTTGGCCGGTACTTTTTGCACTCATTTGTGCATTTTCTGTGAGTGCCCTAACTTTTTTAACATATGTCTGGAACCAAGAATATTTTTCGCTGTGAGATGGCTACTCTTAGCAAAACTATAGTCTTTGCATGTTGCCCGTGTTGCCCTTTCTGCCTGATGCCTATTTTATATTTTTTGCAGGTTACATGCTCTTTTTCACATATCCCTGGCATAAGTAGTAGTCTTCCTCAATATAGCAAACTAAACCTTTAGGGTCAAAATCCCAGCTACTGTCAATCACCGTGTTTTGGATTGCTTTATTTTGCATTTTGTGCACTGAACCAGTTTCTTAATGTACCATTTAAACTCTGTCCAAAGTGGTAATGCTCTGTTAATTTTCTTTATTCAGACACATATTCAGAAATTGTTTCATTTTCTTTTTCATTCAGCCTATAAAAATGGAAGCACTTTGCAATCACCACTGGCTTTGGGGGTAGGTGATTTCGTAGGATTTCTACAATCTCAGCAAATGTTTTGTCTGTTGATTTAATAGGAGTAGTTAGTCTACACAGCAGGTTATAGGTTTTAGCTCCCATTACATTCAGTAAAACTGCCATGTTTTCCTCTATTATTCATTGTTCCAGTCTTTCAGTATAGGTTGGCTAGTCCTCCAGTGAGCAAGTCCATTTCCCTAGATAGCCAGATATCTTTAACCCTCTTTTTCTCCCAAAAGAGCAGTTTTCATATAGTCCCAATGTGGCAGTTGGCAGATTTAATTTAGTCTAATCTTTACCAAGCCCCTTATTCACTGTATTCCTGAATGAGGAATTCAGCCCTTGGTCCAAATTATTTTGTTTTTTGCTTTTTGTCAGTGAACATAAGAAAGAACAAGGTAATGATTTGGTCAGATACCCGTGTTTACTAAATACAGTGAAACCATAAAATAAACCCTGATTATAACAACCCCTTGCTTTTAACAATCTGAACAGAAACTGATTATTTGGTTATTAGGATGCAGCAAACTGACTAATCCCATTACAGAAAAACACCCTCCTATTGATCCTTTCTTCTGGTCCCATAATGGTTTATTATAATGAAGTTGTACTATATGTACAATATGCTAGCCCTAGCAGTATATACATGGTTATTCTAGCTGGCTTTCTGGGGACTGTTTCTAGACAGCTCAAAAACTGCTTAAAGGGCTATGACTGTCTTTAGCATTGCATGTAGATAACTACCATGTTAGAGGAAGGGTGGGGAGAGACAGGAAACATCTAAATATAATTTGAGTTTACATAATAACATAGACTTGGTAGCTTTCTTAACTGCAGAATTAATTCTTCTGTTATAACTCAATTAATGAACTTACGTGCCTAAATTCTCATGTCACTAACCTCCTCTAGTCGTTCTCATGCTTTAGGGTATTGGGGAGGAGGGGATACATAGCAGATAACATCCAAACATATTAAATAAAGACATCCAAACATAGCAGCAGATCCTGTTGTACGATGATACCCTGAGACAGTTTTGAGATAAGATATTTAATATGTTCTATTATGAAATCACTTAAACTGATGAAGTGATGGCTGTGGGGACTATAACAGCTTTTCAGCTCTAAGAAGTGTTAACAGACCAACTATGGAGTGGAAATGTTTAGATGCTACAGGAGGGCAGAATTAGGGGTAATGGAATAGCGTATAAGGGAAAAGTCTTGATCCTCAGATTTTAGACTGTAGGATAATTCTCCCAAGAGAAATGGTGGCAGCTCCATCCTTGGAGAAATAAAATTGTTTACAAAAAATGCCAGAAATTTTCTGTAGGTTTCACGGGGTACACCTACATGTGCATATTAATGCAATGCAGTAAACTCCAGTGCATATAGTACCAGAGTTTATTGCTTTCGGGCACTGCATTGCACGTGTGCCCAGGACCACAGCACATTGAGCCAGGTCCTACCTTGCTGCAGAGCTTATTAGTTTACTTCAGTGTAATAACTTTGCATGTGTACACACCAAGATGATTACTGCAGAGCTAATAGGCCTACTCAACGGTATAAGTCTCATATAGACATGCCCACTATTATACAAAAAGTGGGATTAAATAGAGGCCCCCAGCAGGTTTTTTTCCTCAGCGCTAATTCCTATTACATTAAACATATTATAAAGATGGACCATTTTGAATTGTTCCTGGAATAGTCAATTTTTAATTTTTCAATTAAATTCTCTCCATAGGTAAAACAAACACTACAAAAGAGAGTACAAGAATGTATTCCAGCAACTTTGTGATATATGGTGCAAACTAAGGACGTAAAGGGTCCATTTACACTGTATCCCTAGCACTTCTGGAAGGTGTTGCTGTGGAGCAGGCCTCGTGCTTCTGTTTCTACTTGTTTGTGCCAAGCCCAGAAATGTGGTGATGAAGCCCCATGTCAGCAGGATGGGGGCGTGGGACATGCTTGAAAGTGACACTCCTCAAAAGTGCTGGTGGCTTGGGATAGACGTGCCCTCATTATCCTTCCCAACTAATTAGGACTACAGAAGAGTGACCAAACCAGAGGGAAGCTGGGTTGGACATTCAAGATGAAAATTAGCAGTAGAAAAGCTCTTCAACATGAAGCTAATATAAAGCTATGTCTTGCCTTCTGTACATTGTAAGTTTTTATCTCTGGGCCTTATCTGTCTCTTTTTTTCAGGGGGGAGGAGTGGGGAACTATGAGAATTATGGCCATACAGTACAAGTAGACTGCAGGAAGGAGAAGAAATAAAGAAAAATGTATTATGCCTTTTCATTTAACTTAAAAATTAACCTGATGTTGGGCATGGGTGTGCTCTTTTACTCCAGACCATTGAGAATAGTAGGTGAAGGTAGCTCCTGAAACCCAAACAGGAGGATCAGAGTAGTGCCCCTTAGATATTACTCATTGGCTAGGGTTTGGGGTGGTGTGGGTGGCTAAGATGCACACTTGTCAGCCCAGAGATTGCAGGTTTGAAGCTACGACAAAAATGCTCATGGTGTGGCCATGCCAGATTCCAATGAATCTGTGAATTGTGCTAAGTACCTTGTCAGAAGAACCCAGGAAAGGGAAGATTAGTGTCTTATTAGAATAATGAATAGTTTAAATAACTGTCTAGCCAGAGGCACATTAAAGCCTCTGTAGGCCAGCAGCCTTGATGTGTTTCAGTCTGGAGAGAACCCTGAAGTGAAATGGAAAGTGGAGAGACCATTTTTCAGCCGTGGCTACTGATTGGGTCTGCTTAATTTGAGATACATTCATAAACTGATTTTAAGACCATTAGCTTACCTAGTATTTCCTTCTGCATAACATAGGCATTGCATTTCACATTCTTACCTTACAGTAAACCCCTTACCTTGCTCTCGACAAAAAGCATGAGGACTCCAAAAGATGGAGGATCTACCACCTCCCTTGGTACTGTATTTACTCAAACAGGAAATGACCATGA
>JAGPOW010001296.1:29522189-29523740 GCA_030014935.1 Caiman crocodilus | reverse complement strand
GCTCTTTCCATCCATCATTTTCCAAAGTGGGTGAAATATATGTCTAAGGTGATTTTGGACAGTCAGTGATTCAGACATGGTGGCTATAGAGTTTTTCTGGCAGCTAACCAGAGGAAACACTTGCTGAGATACCATAGTTAACACATTTTATAGAGGAAAAGTGTTTAAAAATGATTTACAGAAAAAATATTCTTTAATATGAGTTATAAAATCAGCTTATAAATACAAAAGGCCAGTATTATCACTGGTGTCAGGCCATGGAATTCAGTGTCACTACATCAGTGACAAAATTAGCTGCAAGTACTGAAAACACTATGCTCACTATGTTCACTCTATATTTGGCGTTCATGTATACTTAAGTCTGGCAAGCATATCTCGTGGGCACCTGTTTGATGCAGAGATTTATGGTGAATGCCAACATTTGGTCTTGATATTTGAAAACAATTTGTTAATTGTCATGAAAAGTAAACTGCTAACATCTTTATTTACTGTATGAGACAACGTGTCACTACTGGAACCTGTTCAAAATGGACGACCATTTATTAGTCCCCCAAAATGTTGCAAGGATTTTAAATTAAAGCCGTTCCAATTTTCTTTTTAATTTTTAATTTGCACTATAAACAAACATTGATTAGACCTTTCCTTTTAGTAATGGCCTGTAGAGGTTGTCTACTGTTAACCACTGCATACAGATGAAGTTAATGAGAGATCATGGAGTCCAAGGATAAAGCCCCAATGTTCAATCCTCCGTGTTCAGTTATTTATCCTTTTCTTCTCTCCTCCCCTATCCTGTTTATTTTAATTCCCTTCCAGTTACAGTCTTAATCTTCCAAGACACTGTAGTTTCCTAAGATCCAAATGAAGGATCTGCCTGTACAGTTCTTCATGAATACAAAGTGTTAAAGATTGGATTATTCAAAAAGGTAGACACTATAGAATCCGGAAACACTTATGCCAAGTGCTGAGTATTCAACAAGGAAAGTATAGCGTACATGTGTGTGTGGTGGGGGGGTTGCAGAAAAATGGAAAGTCTCAGGCAGTTGATGTGAATGTGGGCTGGTGATAGTGAAGGACAAGTCAGCCACAGGCCTATGAGCAACCACCTGGATGCTATAGCTGCATCTAAAAGCCTCTTGCATCAAAGGTACAGGGAAGGGGTTAGAGATGGAACTGCAGGCTGGGAGGTGGAGAGGCAATGGGTTGAGGATCCTTCATGGAAGTGGGGACACTGAGGTCAGGCTGTAGGGATGTCTGGGGGCAGGGGAAGGAGGATCAGCAATGTACGGGGTTGGTAAAACCATTGCTGTAGTCAGTCAGGAGAGGGAACCCAAGAGTTTTGTTTTTTTTAAACTAACAGAAAAAATACATGTCAGTAAAGAGTTTTTTTGTCAGTAAGAAATGTGGCAATTGCTAGTAAAAAACAATTATTGAGTTGGCAACCCAGGCTTACATGTTCTGCAGTCATACCTTTGACTGCAGCATGGAGAGGTTTGTGGATGTGGTGTTGTCTGAAATAAGCAGGATGTGCTGGAAGGAATAATGCAAGTGGTC
>JAGPOW010001296.1:29492189-29517189 GCA_030014935.1 Caiman crocodilus | reverse complement strand
TGACCACGAAGAATAAAAACTGGATTAACTCTTGAGACATGTTTGATATGCCATCTTCTGTGTTGTTGAGACCCACTTGAAACTATTTTATTTGTACTGTCTCTGTCAATGTTTTCCACAAACATTGTGAGTGTTAGTTTTCATTGATAACTAATAGCCTGCATTCCTGTTAGTCAGCAAATAATGTAGCTATGGAATAGGATGTTGGAAAGATTGGCTGCAAACTTACTTGTCAAGGGCTTCAAAGTTTTATCATGAAGTGGTTTTTTTTCTTTATTAGGCTAGCTGAGAAAATGCTAGCTTTGGTAGCATTTGGGGAACTTCTGGGACACTGAACAGAAACAAAAGGTAAACTCTAACGCTACCTGAGGAGGACTAGAATTGGCCAATTGCACAGAACACCAAACAAAACTAACAGTCAATTCATACATTACAATATCGCATGAACCTGCCACGTGTCCTCCTGAATCATTTACTGACTGTGTTACTGCATAGTTCCCTGGACAGAGCAATGCAGTCTACTTGTAAGCATGTATAGAAATCAATTTCCATGGGCCAAGGTGTAACTACTGTTTCACAAGGGCACCAGGTACTATACACTGTTCCATGCTAGTGGTGTTTTAGAAATAAAAAGGTGGTTGGACTAGAAGCTCTTACAATTGGGAGATCAGTTCCAGGTATTAGACCGGAAGATGGAAGTGTAACTGGAAAGAGAGCTCTTCATTCAGTGGTTATGGTGCACATGTATGTTGGAGCTGAGTTATACCAAACATGTTTTATTTGTTGTTGTTAAACAGAAGGCAACAGGTTAAATGCAACAAATACACTATTATTATTATTATTTTTTACCAATTCAATTTTGATAGAGACAATGGCACCAAGTAAAGCTGATAGAAAAAATGTCAGTAGTTTTTCCTGGGATTTTTTTAAAGGTTTGTTTGTTTGTTTTTGTTTTTTTAAATCTCCAACCTTGCCTGTTAATTAATCAGTTTTGGTATTTTACCCTGACTCTACCCAACACTATTTTCTAATGACCAAGCGGGGAAAGGCAGGTAATAGAACGGGTGGAACACCTAAACCCTCAGTCTCAAAATGGGAAGAAGGGGAGGAAGAATTATTTAAACCCTTTCGATTTTAATTCAAATACGAAATTTTTCAAATGGAAGCAATTTCTATGAACATTTTCATTTGGGAGAAAAAGGCCGTTTTATGGTGATAAATGTCTACAGGAAGAAATCAGCAGTTGGCCCTAATATTAAGTCTTTTAGTTTTTTCAAACTGCTTGGTGATGGCTTTCAGATAAACCATTTCTTTTCCTGATGTAGTAGGATGCCAGTGGGCAGAAAGAAGAAATTTACTGTCATCAGCTGTAAGAAAAAAACGTTGAACGGGGGTACAACTGAACTTGCTCACAGAGTTTTAGTTGTTTCTGAGTTGACTAACACAGTAGTGATGTATGGAAGACAGCAATAAGACTCAACAAAAAGGGAGTGGGCTTGGAGATACGAGGCAGTGCTCACATGAGGATGTTCTTCAATACCCTCTAATGGGAAAAGGGCTGGGGGCGGGACATGAACAGAAAACATCCAAAAGAGGGCATACAGAAAACGGCAGCGCAATTTCATGAGCTATTGCTGAGAACTATACAAGTTGTGAAGGAGAACTTGGGCAACAATAATCAATAATTATATTGATTGATTATATTGTAGAGTCTAATGCTATGATCTAGAAGGAGTCGCCTCGTGGACTATTCTGTTTAGAGCAAAGAAGCATTTGCATATGGACTGAGGAAAGTGGTGTTCATACCAGTTCTGTTTAGACAGCCAAAAAATACAATACTATAGGGTGCATAATAGTTTAGAAATTAACTCAAGGCTTCTGTGGGTGGGCGTGGATTGCAATAAAATAAAAGACTGTACATTTTATAGTCATGGCTCAGATGCAGCTTTACAAACACTATTTTTGTGTTAGATTCTATGCAGAGCAAGAAAAGTTAGTTGTATAAGTAGCAACATTTTTAAAAACTCTTGTCTGTAAGATGCATATGATACATACATATTTTATGGCGAATAAGAACATCCCTTCTTTGAAGGTGATAGAGGTAGCCACTAAACTTAAAATTCAAGGTTTAAATAGAGTGGGCCCTGGGTCTGACTGTTCAGTACCTTCTGAGAGAAAATTCTTCTGCAAAATATTGATTTGGAACATGGAAAAGATTATGACCTGTGCTTACATAAGCTTACAGGACTGGTAGGAGCAGAGTCTTCTAGGCAATCTATTCAGAAAGCGTCAAAACAATATGCTATTGCTTCAGCAGTGGATGAGGCAGAAACATAGGCACAGGGTCAAGCACCAATACTTTAAACAATAGTAATCTGGAATGACAAGCATCAATACCAGCATTTGGAAGGAAAGACCTTGTTTAAGCAATATATAAAGCATAGATATGTACCCAAATTTGGGATCAGTAGGGCTGGAAGGGACATCAGGAGATCATCTAGTCCAACCTCTGCTCAAGGCAGGATTATCCCTGACTAAACCATCCCAGCCAAGTGTCTGTCTAACATGCCCTTGAAGACTTCCAAGGATGGAGATTCTATGACTTCTCCATGTAGCCTGTTCCAGTGCTTGATCACTTGCACAGTCAAAGCTTCTCTGATTTCTAACCTAAACTTCTCCTGTTGAAGCTTGGGGCCATTGCTCCTAGCCCTGTCCCCTATGGTTGTGGAGCAAAGCCCACCTCCATTTTCTCTGTTATCACCCTTAAGGTATTTGTGGTTGAAGACTTCTCTTTTTCAGAATAAATAACCATAGGTCTTTTAGCCTTTCTTCCTAAGTTTCACCTCCAGAGCCCCTGATAATTTTTGTTGCTTTGCACAGGACTTGTTCCAAAGTAGGCCCCACACTTCGGGAAAGGTGTGGACAATATTGTCTACCCGTCTTGTAAGAAATGATTTAAGCTTCATTTTTTTTTTTTTTTTTAATTTTGCATGTGGGATGAAATAAAATAAGTAAACTAAATTAAAGACGAAGTGGTATCATGATTCATCTTCACTTGACGTGGACTGGGAAGAAATAGCAGTAAAAATATTATTTCATATTCCAAGTTTCTCTTTGTGTAGGAATTCCGTTGTTTCCCATAACACCTTTTTAAAAATGTGATTTGCCTTTTTTAAAATAAAATTTGCAACTTACTGATAGATGAGAATTATAGTACACCCAAGCTCAAAGTAAACTGGTGTCAAACTTTAGTTACATGTTTAAACTCTTTGATGCATGTGGTTGACTATAGGATAGATTGATGAGATTTGCTGTTTAAAAAGAAAAAAATCTTACATTGAAGATGAGATGCTGTATATTAAAATTATCAAAGTCCAGGACATAATTTTAGTCTGCAGTCTGAAAAATTAATGCCTTAAATGACAATATGACAATCATCTGCTCTATTTGTAAGCTTTGAATAGCTGAGAAGTGGAGAGATTGTTTGAGTATTACCGTGGAAAATCTAATCAAATATCTTAATATAGACATCTGTATTCTTGGATTTACAGCATCTTGGCTGCTTACCATTTAGACTGCATGCATTTGAGGGTGACATGGATTGGATAACGAGGGTGGTCAAGCACTAGAACCTAAAGACTATATTAGAGAAGTTGGGGACGATCCATTCCTAGAAATTTTCAAGGGCAGATTAGACAGGCACTTGATTTGGATGGTTTGTTAATGGATGATCCTGTCTCAGAGAGGGGGCAAGATTAGGTCCCTGGCCCACAGGCCAAATTTGGCCCATGCCCCCATTCCATTCAGCCCACAGGTCCAAAAATTGGTGATGGAAGAGCAGTGGCAATAGTTTCCTTTCCCCTGCTGCTAAATTTCCAGATGCATAGGTTGGATAACATGCTAAACTGGCATGTGGAGGTGGTCCAGGGCCTGATCTGGGTACATGGATGCTGGCTAGAAGTAGTA
Organism: Caiman crocodilus; assembly: GCA_030014935.1. Lineage (NCBI taxonomy): Eukaryota > Metazoa > Chordata > Crocodylia > Alligatoridae > Caiman > Caiman crocodilus. The sequence goes on along the minus strand of JAGPOW010001296.1, from coordinate 29,513,223 downwards.
CAGGGCCTGATCCTGTAATTCAGGGCCAAGCAGAGACAGTGTGGGGCCCAAGGAGGCAGTTTGCTGGCACGGGGTCCTGAGTTGGGGTGGCAGGGCTGAGGGAGGCAACGCAGAGCCCCAAGTCTGGCGCAGGGCTGAGGGAAGCAACACGGAGCCCTGTTCCAGGGCCTTGGAGCAAAAGGAGGCAGCGTGGGGCTAATCCTGGCATACAGAGTCTGATCCAGCCCTGCATCCCTCATCCAACCTGTGGCACCAGAAGGCTGAGCACCTCTGGACTATATGACCTCATGGGGTTCCTTCCAGCCTTCCTTTCTATATGCCTATTTAGCCTAGTTCTTCAGGAAAAGACTCCTCTAAATAAAGAATATTTCATCGAGGAAATAGCTTAATTTCTAGAATCCCGCATCAATCTTCCTTGGGGGCAGGAGAGGCTAGGAAAGGTGGGAGGGAGGGGAAATATTCTCTCATAAGAATATTTTCCCTAACATTTGAATTGTCTATGGCTGACATATGGAAGAAACTATGGAATATGTGGATATGGAATGGTTTTCCTGATGACATCACCCCTGTTAACCTATTTTCGAGATCCTCCTGAGAGACCTCGTAAAAATTTGCCTATAACAATCACTTCCTTTGTACGTAGACCATCCATATTACATGGACTCAACCATAGATGGCACTACGGCATTCGCAGCAATGGCCTACTCGGGGAACAAGAATCCATAGATATTGCAGACGGGTGGCAGAAATAGTTTGCTTTTGACTAACATGGTGTGCCTGTGTTTTACAGAAGAGGGCTTGTTTATTTCCTGACTGCACACTGTGGCTTTTTTGGGGGTTGGGGGGGGGACTGTTTTGTTTTTGGCAAAGCAGGTGGTTAAATAGGGTGTCAGCAGAGGAACAGCTGCAGCGTCACCCTTTTCAGTCTTTAAAGTGCTTCTACTTTCTGAACAAAGTGGCTTCTAGGTCAATTATACCTCCGTAGAAGGACTCACCATTTCTTTTGCTAGGGTTATGACTTCCCTTTGGAACTTGTGCAGCCTCCCATCAGCTTCCCCTCTCCACCCCATAGTATACAATAGTTCATCATTTTCTATTATTTATTTATTTTTCATTTCAATATTTCATAATACAATGTGTTGCCCCATTAAAACACTTCCCTTGTTAGGGACTTCTCATTTCTCTTCAATTATGCCCTCTAGAGTGATGTTCAGGGGTAGGTTATTTTCCTTCTTTGCAGAGGATGTGGAATAATTTTCCCGAGGCAGTTTTAACTTCCTCTTTCCTTTTGTAATCCTAGTGTTTTAAATTACTCCTTTAATCACCGTCTCAAAGTAATCACTAGGCAACAACCTGTCCTGGGATTCTGACTCAGAAGTCAGAAACCTCCTCCTCTGTATATGAGGAACTGCTTGACAGGCAAAATGATCATTTTGTGTTTTTGTTTTTTAAAAAACAACCTTTATTAACGTTGCATTTATGTTATTTCCCTTCCTTTTCATGAGGATGCAAGTTGGAGGAGGGACAATGTTTCCTAGATGTTTTAAATTTCCCCTTTTGCTTTAGAATTTTTGATTAACTCTTCAGCTTTAATGATTATCATCCTCTGCAGAATTCACTTCCATTAAAAACCATCTTTACCAGACCTGATTAAACTCTCTTTATTTAGCTCAAAAAAAAAACAATATTAAAACCTGTGGTCTGCATTGCTATGAAATAATGATGCAGTTGTTTTTTTAAAGTACTACAATTTTACATTTTTGAAAATGAAAGCAGCAGCCATTTATATCCACAGAACTTGTACAGAAGAGTAAAAGACACCATGCTCTCATACATGCTGACTTAACTTTGTTCCTTCCTGCCACTGTTTTCAAGAATCAAAGACAAAAACATAGTAGTACTTGATACTGACATTTATGATTGTGTTTATCATCAGGAACATACTTCTCAAAATATGAAAGACCAAATATAGCATGCCGCATGTGGCAAGCAAAAGTAAAATGCAGCGGGCTTTCTTCCTCCAGCCGAGAAGGACTCCTCCTGCAGTTTGGCTGCAAGATTCTTTATTGTAATGTAAATAAGTTTCAACGTGTGATGATATCTGGTTTGGTGGAACTAAAATAGGTAACAACTCTCAAAATAAGGGAGAGAGATGTGGCAGGCTCTGTAATCTGTTTTGGAAATCAAAGGAAAGCATTCATATGTTTTCTAACCTAATTGCTGGAACTTCTTATTGTTTCCTTTTCCATCTTACGGCCAATTCTCACTGTTGTCTGAGACCTTATTGTGCGTTTCCTTCAGATACGGGCCACTGCTTGAAACGGGACATTCTAGTTAAAGGTCCTATGGACAGGTGTATAGAAAATGATACGTTCACTTTGACTGACTAACACAATGGCAGTCGAGGCTTGCCAAAGTGCTGTTACCCTGCCAGAACTCTTCTTTAGGTCTCACAGCTGAGACTTAATCCTGAAGCTTCTTATCTGACAGAGATAGTTCGACGCAAGAAATCTGGCCATTCTAACTTGATGCATGGAGGAAAACTGTAAGTAACAAACACGTGATTAAAAGCTGTGGTGTATGTGCTCACGTGCAAATTCACACGTATGCTTATGTGTGTGCAGGTATAGCTGCTAATGCAACAGGGTACTGGTTTGTGCTTAGGGGTAGTAGTAACGGGGTATTGGTTTGTGTTTAGGGGTAGTAGGCACTTCTGTAACACACGTAGTACCAGACTTGATAGAAGATATCTATTGACAGGCACATAATCTTTAAAGTTAAACACACAAGGGAATGATATTGTAACATACTGTGATGTTGAATATCATGCACTGTAATGCTGTAATATGTGCTACAATGCCTAGAAGCCTCCAGGGGACTGGAAGAAGGAACTGCAACATGCACTACAGATCCCAAAAGGTGGCAGGAGGAAGGGGAAGGTATGGCGTTGGAACGTGGATCTGCGTGGCAGAGAGTTGGAAGGGGTGGCAGAACTAGGACTGCAAGCTGCAGTAGTGGGGCTGAGATGTAGCGCCCAGGCAGATGGCAATTAAATGTGTTATGGGACCAGAGACTTGTTTGGAGCCTTCTGGAGTTGTGGGAGACTTTAACGTTCTCGAGTGTATACATCATGGTGTTGGTGTTTTCTACCAATCACCTATTCTTGTATGACTTCACCACAGTGTCGCTGTTTACTTCCTGTTACTTGGCTCCTAAGTGTATGTACCTTAATATTAATGTTTATTTACCTGTGTCTGTCCCCCTTTGCTTGGTCAGCATCCGCTATATCAAAGTGGGAACTTACCATGCCAGCTCCCTGTGCCAGTTCATGGCAGTTGTGGGTTTTGGTTCAATGTTAGATGAATGGCAGCATTGTTAGGTATGTTAGGTACGTGACAAGATGTACTATATAAATGGGAAATACAGCCTTAGGACATCTGAGGAAATGGGCGTTTGAAGATTGTGACATCAGTTCATGGTTTATCAAAAAGTTACAGCATGGAGCTGAGAAATGGACAATATATAGGCGACAACTCAAGTCACAGAAGAAGTACCATCAGTGCTGGCTGCAGAAAATCCTTTGAATCCAGAGAGAAGATAGACAAACCAACATTAGCATCCTTTTGCAAGCGCATTGAGGTGAAGATCATCCCACATCAAATTTGCTGGGCTGGCCATGTCATCTGGATGTCCAGCTTTGGACTCCTGACGCAAGCTTTATTCTCCCAGCTCAGCCAAGCATGCTCAAAAGGAGGGCAGAGAAAGTGCTTCAAGGACATCCTCAAAGCCAGTTTAAAAAAAAATGCAACAGCGACATCACCTCCTGGAAGACTATCACCCAGGACCACTCCAAATGAAGAAAGAGTCTGCTTTAAGGATCTCAGTGCTTTGAAACCTCACAAAGACAACAGGAAATGGAAAAATAGGATGTTGCAGACCTAAATCAAGAATTTGGAGCCACCAACCCCACACAGAAATATGTTCCCCAGTTTCAGCAGAGTCGGTCAGTCCCAGATTGGCCATTTTTGGACCCACAGATAAGAGAGTCATGGAAGACAATCAGCCTTGACTGTGAGAGATTGCCGAAGGAGATATTAGATGTCAGCCACAAAAAAGCAAAACCAAAACAAGAACCAGCTCTTCCCTTACTACAATAAACAAGTTTCATGAAACAGGTCTGCTTTAAGCTAGGGGTGTCAAACAAATGGCCCATGGAGCCCTTTAGTTGGCCCCGGATCTGAGTTGAGCCATATACACTGGCCTGGCCACTATACAGGACCGAGGATGTGTGCCACATGCATCACCCGTTCCCACCACTGTGGAAAAACTCCATGCATGCTAGGCATGCAGTGCGGGTCTCAGACTAGCTAGATTAGGCACCATGTACAGCGGAGTCCATCCAGGGTGTGTGCTGTGTGTTGCACCCAGTAGCTGCTCTGGTTAGCTTAGAACCCAGGCCACTTGTGGTACCTACTCCAGCCAACCATGCTCATTTTGGCTACTCTAAGATCTGTGCTGCGTGTTGCACCCACTCCAGGACATATGCCACATGCAGTACTCACTCCAGCTAGTGTGGAGCTTTCACTGTACTGTGTTCCAAAGCACCACGTGCGGTGTGGGTCCTTGAGTGGATGGATCTGGTGCTACATGTGGGCCGGATCCTGAAGCAGCTGGAATGGGCACTGCATGCAATGGATCTGGCATACCATGTGGAAGGAGGGGGTAAGGGAAAAGAGCGGGTGGGTCTATGGGCCCTATCTAGAGTGTGGGCTGGTTCTTTGCCACTTATTTGGTCTGTTGGGCTAGATTTAATTTGGTACCTCTGCTCTAAACTATTCTTGCTGCTGCTGTGGAAAAACAACTCTACACAGGTTCTCACATTGTTGACCTATTTCATGTCCCACACTTCTGTCATCCTCTCTTTCCTTCAACAAAGGGCCAATCCTAGAATTTATACCAATTTACGCATGGATAATTAATTTTGCAAAGTGGTTTGTATTTCTGAGGTCTCTATTTAAGGGAAATTCTTTTCTTTTTAGCTCTCAGTTTACCTAGGCAATACATTGAAGTCTGGCTTAATATTTGCAAAATGCAATTTTATGACAAACAGTATTATTATTATTATTATAGAAACCATTTTTGATGCATTTCATCTTGTGTATTGGGGTTCTGTTCAGATTTTATTGGAAAGTCTGATGATTTTCTCTGTTGCCCAAGCAAGAAAATGGATAACTGTGGGGAGGATCAAGTGGAATCAGGCACAAGAACAACTGCTTTTATGTATGGAATCAATATCTTCAAACTTTGGAGCTGATGGTTCTTTGAAAAAATGGTTAAATTCTCATTTAGTACAAATCATCAGCATAGCTAAATTGAAGTCATTGGAGCCATGCTCATTTTTACTCACTGAGAATCTGACCCTCTAAGTACAGTCAGATGCGTATATGACTTCTATATGCTAATACTCTCCATGTTTTGTTCCAGAAGACAAAACACACTTGTTGTACCTATATATATTTTAATAAAAGATATTTCTTGTGGGTACAGGTTTCATGTACACAATTGCTAGGCTGAGAGCTTTGCATCTATGCCAGTGCTGGGGCTGTGTACAATTTTTATTTCCTATGAATGAATGGCTTGAAACTGTCTGGTTAAATATCTAATTTGGATTGCATAAAATGTAAAACTTTAAAGATGTATGCATCCCCAATCCCAAATTTTGTAGCTCGCGGTAACCCCTAAGCAATGCATGTGTGCATGTCAAAAGTAAATAACTGAGCAACATAAACTAACAAGGGTCAAGATATATAAAAAGTTCAGCAGACATATTACAACAGTGACTCAGGAGGACAGCATATTAGTAAATTAGGCTTTTGCCAGATGTAAGAACTGATCCTTTTTCAATTGGGTATCATCTAAAAGGTCAAGAAGTAATGAAGCATGGGCGTACAGCTCCCCTATTGCCATGTGTTGCTACAAACTCTTATCTCATAATGCACCAACAGTTACAAGATACCAAATATAATAAACTAGCATTCTGTGGGTGTCCTAGGTGTAGATTAATAGTCTAAAGAGTATTATGAAAAGCATGACAAGCAATGGAACAACGCAAGCAATACAGTGCTCCTAATATTTCACTACCTAATTGTATTGCATTCAAACAGATTGGGAAATGGAGTGCTTTCCTATGGTGTAGCTGAGTGGGGTTTACTTTAGAAGAGCAAAATTTTGAAGTACTAGGGCCAAATTCTCTTCTGATTTATATCAGAAATACAAATTGATTTTCAGCTAACTTAGAGTATCTCTGAATATGTTCTGGTGTAACTAACAGAATTTAGCCCTTTGTCTTTCAAAGAAATAATTTTCTAAATGGATACAAGTCTTGGTAGCAAGGTAAATGCGACAGAAAAGCTGTGATTAGATTGGATTGACTTCCACTTCAGAAACCTTTTTGTAAATGCTACATATAAATATCAGGAGAATGGTGTTTGTTTTATATATCTGTGGATAAACACAATTTTATTAGAGTTATCAATATAAAGAAAGAAAAGAATCCGTGCTAAGTAACAGTAGTCCTATAAGAACCAACCTGCTTTCAATTTAGCAAGTTATAATGTCTCTAAAATGGTCTCTCTGGACTACAGACCAGAGCTTTGGAAATGCTAAGATGTAGTCTTGTCCTGAGAGAATCTTGCCTACACCTTGTGTCTGCTGCCTGAAGGGAAAGTTGCAACAAGTTTAGTCTGGAGGGCGTTGATAGCCATGCAACAGATGCAAGAACAGTAAGATACTCAGTGGGCATATCTACATGAGACGTTTACTGCGGAATAGACCAGTTAGCTCCACCACAAAACGTCACTGGCTACATATGCAGTACTATTAGGCTGTCTTTGGCTAGCCCCACACCAAAGCACCCTCGTGTCCCAGCCAGCCCCTCCGCAACATGTTGAGCCACGCTGAAGCAGTCCTGGGCTGGCAGACTGATCCCTTGGGTCCCCTACTAGCTGTGGCTGCTCTGGTTTGGCTCACTATGCTGCGGTCTTGGGTGCACGTGAAAACGGTGCTCCTGGGAGCAATAAACTCTAGTGAGAACTGTTCCAGAGTTTATTCACCACGTTAAGTGCATGTGTAGATTTGCACGGTCTCTGCTTCAGTTTAGAGCTCTCTTTAACACAGAGGTGGTGATATGAATATCATATCTGATATGATATGCTGATATGATCAAAGATATGATATATGTGATATGAATGCTGTACCCATCTCATTTACTCATTAATAATGGGGCAGATTGTGAAACCTTTCTCTCTAATGCTAAACAGTACCACTGAAGCTGTTAATGGGAGTAAGGAGTGAAACAAAAACAGATTGGCCTTTAGTGCATTACTCTAGACTTCCTCTTTCATTCCTATTGGCTTTATCTTCTATTCTTTTTTTTATACCCCGAAGTATTTTTTTTCCATGTAACCTCTAGTCAGTTATTTGAGCCCCTGTTAAGTCTTACTCCCCAGAAGCCCAGGCCAAAGCCCCACAAATAATAATAAATATCAGGAGTAATATACAGTAAAGCATGAATCATAACATCTGAGAGCAACCTCCACACTGCTTCTGTAATTTACTTTGATTTACTGAGAAGGCAAGGGGACTAAATTTCAGCATTTTGCTTTTGGTCCCTTTCATTTCTGAAATCCATTGTCGGTAAGCAAACCAATCTATTATGATTAGAACTTCATAATGTTTTACCAGTATTGTCAAGTACCAGCGAAAACCACTCATTTGTTGATCAAACACTTGCTACTAAATACAATTGCCTTGGAGCTGAAGGGTTCTTTCAAATTTAACCTTGACTCTAGTACAGACATGTGGACAAGCATGAATGTGTGCAAGTGCATGCGTGTGCACACACATATTAACTCAACTATTCTAGTATACAAACAAGCTGTATCTTTTGACTGTCTTGGGAGCTACTGAAATGTACTTTGATATTATGCAAGATCTTATTAACTTCATCCATGTTTCATTGCCTTTTTGCAAGAAGGGGGATGGGATAGTGGATCAAGGTCCTAGTTTAGAGCAATGCATCAACACTGTGGAAAAAAAAATCAAAGGCACATTAATAAACTAAATATTACCTCCCACTGATCTCCGGCTACCAGGCAGACAGAGTTCTTTCTGATGGACTCCTAAGAGGGTCTTCAATAAAGTAAAATTGTGAGTTTGACGTTTCTCTTGCTTGCTGCTAGGAAAGTCTAAATTGAGTCCCAGTTGTTTTTTAGATTAATCCATTTGAGAGTACAGAATCTGGCAAGAGTATTTTATAACTTTTTGAAATTTCATTTAGTCTTAATTTAGTTTTGGGTATTTCATGTGTGTGTGTCTAATTATAAAACACTCATCTGATATCAAGTACAAGGTATTAGCCTGACTGCCTAAGAAGGCTTGGTAATAAGTAATAAGAAAATGTAATGGCTTAAAGCAGTGCTTGGCTTGGATGAGGGACAGTGTCAAACACCTGCAGTGTTTTTTTCTGAAGTGCTGGCACATTCTGAAAAAATGAACTGTTCCTGCTGTACTTCTGCCCCACTAGGCCTGATACTTCTCTTATTTGCACCATTTTAAGCTTCCTTGAGCTTCATTAATTTACTCTCGTATAGAAAGTAAGAGTGGGAGGAGACTTTGGCTGATGATTTTCCTGCCTCTTGCTGGTGAGGGCTGTAGAGTAAATCTGAACGCAGAATGAAGTGTCCATGAGTCAAGAGCTCTGTTCATCTTCAGTTACTTGTCCGTCCTTCCTTCTGAAGTTTGGCAAAGGAGATGATGGCTGAGGGAGTAAAGAGGTGCTACAGTACATACATGGCCAATTAACATCTGAACCCTGTTTGACTCGAGTAGGAGTTACAGATGGTCAGGAACGGAGATGTCTGGGAATTCTTTGACGCAACTCCCTTCTATAAAATTGCTGATACATTCAAGTGGAATTGTTTTGCAAAAACCATAAATTATAACGTGATTTTTTTTGTTTTGTTATGTTATCTGGGATAGGATTTTTGTCAAAATGAAAGAGTGGAGTAAGGGGGCTTGTAGTATAGCTGGTAGTACAGTTATTACAGCGCTGAGCTGGGATGGCAGACAAAGTTTAAAGTCCCTTGTCTGACTGGCTGAAAAAGCACCTGAATCTGGGTTTCTTACATTCTGAATGAGTACCTTATTTCCTGAGATATTGGTAGGGTGAACATAAGGAAATCTGGGATACCGCTCCCTTCCCTCCCTCCTCCTCCCCTCCTAGCCCCCTGGCAAGTCAGTGATGCTGCTGCAGGCAGTGGCAGGGGTAAGATGGCATTGTACGGGGAGCAGGTCTCCCTGCCAGACTCTGCCCTGCACCCCTGCATTTCTGGAACGGTCATTTTAATTCTTGCCAGCTGGCTGGGCTCGGCCTCCAAACTCAAGTACTGTCCTGGCTAGACCAGGACGTGTGGTTGCTCTAGATATTGGCTATTTTGGCCCCATTCGGTCTTTCTCTGGTTTTGATTTTGATTTTTTAATCGAGTGTGCTCTTTCATCTTGATGTAGAGCAGAACCATGACCTTTTCCACAAAGTAGAATTCTTATTACTAGTATTTCCTCTCTTTCTAAAGCTGGTAAGCACCCCAAAATTGGAGCCACTCCATATTATAATCTGCCTTGGGGTCATGACCATTTAATTTTACCTATGTATAAAAGGGAAGATTTTTTTTTTTCCCCCCATAAAGTCTGTTAAATGCTTTGAAATCTCCAGATAGAAGGCACCAGACAAATGCACAAGATTTATGTTCCAGAGACAAATCAGAGAGGAGTCTTTCTGCCTCACTCTTCTACACCCTAAATGTTACTGTAGTTTTCCAAGAAAAACAGCTTCAAATCTTGGGCTATATTTGCTGTCAGATTCAGTCCCTGGAGAATACAGGCTGTTTATGGATTTTTAGATTTTGGGGGGGTTATTCATTCAAGGGGAAGATATGCCCTGGAAGTAGTGCAACTATTTTAAGCAGTAGACTTTCAGTAATTACCCATAAGACCTGTTCCTGAGAAACAAGCCTTTAATCATGTGTTGAACAGCTCATACTAAAGGTTAGGGGCTGTTTGCCTTTTATTTTCAAGAGGATGAAGGTATAATTTGTGCTATTCTTGTTTCTCAAAAAATTGGAACACATGTTGCTTTTTCTGGATCTGACAAAGTTTAATGGCTTTCAGAAAGATACATTCAGTGATGGAAATCTTGAGTCATTGTCCGGGAAGACCAGTCCAAGATGTTTCTAGCATTTGTGGCCTGCCAGGATGCACATATACATTAATCTTTCTATCAGTAGTTTGTAAGATTTATAGTGGAAAAAGGCACTTTCATTACAGAGGTCTGCTTTACAATCCCAGTTTCAACTCCCTTGGTCTGTAATAGGGTGGCTAGGTTAGGCTGGTTCATCCAATTAGGTACTGTAACTAGAACCACTTGGGATGCTTTCAATGAAACATTTCCAGCAATATTGGAAAATGCCAATTCATTAAAACCAAAAGTTTTTTCTGGGATGCCTCACTTCCAATGAAACTTTCCTTGGCAAAGATTTTTCATTTTTGGAGAGAGATGCACAGAAGTTGAGGGTGGTGGGGAGGGAAACAGGAGAGGGAGAACCAGACAGATCCAACTTTTTATACTAGAATGACTGTTGTCCTCATAGTTAGGGTACTCATCTTCTCAGATTTAAGTCCCTGCTCTGCATTTGCCCACATGCCAGCACCTGCTTTGAAGGTCTAACAGATAACAATACAAAACAGCCTAGCTTGGGGAATGAGGTGAAAGCTAGAGACGGGTGCCTTTTATTTTGCATTAGTATGTAAATGAAGGATAACCCTAGGAAAAACACAGGTTTGCTCTAGGGCTGTGTGAAGCTTTGGTAGCTGATTCGATTCAGAGGAGATTTGGCGAATTTGAATAGAATTGGGAGACCCGTTAAAAGGTTTGAATCGATTTGGAAGCCTCCAAATCGATCTGGAGATTTGGAAGGCAGACATGCAGTAAACAGAAACTGAGAAGGGGTGGGGAAAGACTGCTCTGATATTGACATCTGTAGTTGGCCAGTGACTGTGATCTTCCCCTGAGTTCCCTTTCAATCACAGTGCTCTGGGGGAGGGACATAGCAACAACAAATTAAGGCCGTGTGTGAACGCTTTCTCTTGGAACAGCAGTGTCTGAAAGGCTCTGGCTTTCTGTCTAGTCTCTCGGTAGCTAGCTAGTCTCTCTTCTTCTGTGTTTTCCCTGATAGTGTGTCATCACTGTGCACTGCAGGAAAGCACAACATATATTATGGACACGCACACATTTTGCAGCACACCAAGCATGCTGATGTGTGCTGGAAAGGCAGGTGCCAGGTCTTCTGGCAGGGGAGGGAGAGGGTGAACTGCAAGTTTCCCCACACCAAACATAGACTCACCCTCTTTCCTGGCAGCGGTGAGTCTGCTGCTAATGGGAGCAAGGAGGTGGGAGCAGGGTCTACACCTTCACTAACACCAGCAATAACCACCAGCACTAGCATCCAATTTCAGTTCCCAGTATGAGCCTTCCAGTGCCAGAGGAGGAGCTGGATCTGGAAGCAGCAGAGCTGAATGTCATAGCTAAGGAAGTTCTTGGGAAAGGGGGGAACCTGAATTTGTTCTCCACATCCCCGAAAGTTCCCCTGGAAGCAAGTCTCTTCTGGAAGGCACTTCAAAGGAGATTGTGGGGCCAGGTGTCTCAGCTCTTCCTGTTGTTGTGCCTCTGCCTGGTGAGGAGGGGGATAAGGCAGGTTCCCCCACCCTCAACCCAGAAGCATGTGGGTAATGTAGTGTGGGATCGTTTTGAGGTGGCAGATGATCCCACATATGCTACCTGCCAGCACTGCCAAAGGTAGATCAGCCAGGGCAAGGACAAGAAACACTTCACCACTACAGCGATGCTGCTGCATCTCAAGAGGCAGCACCCCCTTGCCCTTGTTCCTCCTCACCCTGGCACCAGTGGGAGCATACCCAAAAAGAAGTCCCCCTCTCGTTCCAAAGCCCCTGACCCCAAGAAGCAGAGGCAGGCCACCCTGGAACAGTGAGGGAAAGGCAGAGACAAAGGGAGGGGAGGAGCAGTGTTCCCAAGGTGAGCGAGGTCACCCAGAGCAGTGGGAAGACGCTTGTTCTGGATGGCCAGCCATTCTCCTTTGTTGGGCATCCAGGGTTCATGAGGCTCATGGCCATTGTGGCCCCATCCTACCGAGTGCCCTCACGCACCACGTTTAGTAGGATGGTGGTGCCCTCCCTATATGAGGCATGCAGGGAGTACTTGGGGGAGAAGCTGTGTAAAGCAGGTCCTCAGGTGGCCTTGCATTTCACTTCAGACATCTGGAGCAGTCGGGGTGGAAATCATGCCTACCTCTCCCTCACAGGGCACTGGCGTGATCAGTCAGGGCCTCAGTGGCCTCTCCTTCAAGCCGAGGTGATGGCTGCATCCCACACAGATCATGGTGGCCACAAACCATGCAGGAGTGGCTAGTTGGGCACGGCGAGTTCACCCACAAGTTCATGGTCACCGACAATGGGGTCAATATGGTCAAGGCAGCGCATGATGCCAATTTTGTTGGCATCCAACTTGTGGCACACAAGTTCCACCTCATAGGGATGCCTTGGAGGGTTTCTGGTGATGGCACCGTCACTACTGCTACCAGCCAGCTCATTTCAAAATGCGGGAAGGTGGCAGGCTACTTCCACCAGAGCATCGAGTGGGGCAAATTGCTGCGAGACGAATGGACAGAGCTGAACATCCTGCATCACGAAATCATTCGGGATGTAGAGTCAGTGGAACCTGATGCTTGAAAGGCTTGTTGAGTAACAGGAGGCTAGGGCAAGCCGCTCTCCCCAGAGGTGCAGGCACTGGTGAAGCGGCTGAAGGAAGGCATTAAAAAAGGGTTGGATCCATTGCCTCACCAAGGGCTTCAAACCTGAAAGCTTGCTAAAGTATGTTTCATCAACTATTCAGTTGGTATAATAAAAGATATCAGATTGACCCAAAGAACCTTGTTTGCCTATGTCCTTAGAGCATCATGGGCTACAACCTATACCCCTTAAAACACAAGTGATACGAGTTTTGTTTTCAACAGTTTGAAGAGAACTTTCATAGAAACCCCTGCACCTATCTCTTTGGCACTTGGCAGACTTCATGCCCGTTGATGGGGCTACCATCCCTGCTGTTTTCATCTGAATCGGCAAAAAAATGACAAAGTTATAGGTATTATAATGAGTCCTTATTATAGTTTACGGCTGAATCTCTGAATCAAGTTCAGCTGAATTGAACCAGGACAGTAACTCCAATCACTTAATCAAATCACTGTCCCTCTGAATCCAAATCCAAATTGAATGCTTGCCACTTTGCACAGGCCTAGTTTGCACCCATATCAAAGGACCTGATTGCTTTGGAGATGGGTGCAAATGGGTAGTTGTTAACACTCTTGGAATAAGTATCAGTATTATGCTGTGTGGTATAAATGGAGTTAATTCGTCCTTAGTTTGACAGTATGCTCTAGGAGTGGACCAGGCCTTTCAGATTCTCTAGACATACTACTGAAACATGAAAGTTTCTATTAGCATCATGTTGGACAAGTCATTCCCTCAGAATAAAGCATCACAGAGTTATAGAAAAGTAGGGCTGGAAGGGACATCAGGAGGTCATCTCGTTTAATCCCCTGCTCATGGCAAACAATCTAAACCATCCTATAATAGTGTTCGTCTACCCTGTTCTTAAAACTGGACAAGTTACCTTCCTCTGCAACTACCAGTCACAATCCCCCAAAGTACCAAAAGCTCCCTAACTTGGGTACTGTAAATGTCCTACCACTGCAAGGACAGGAAATAGTTTTTCAAAGTACACTTGAGAGATCCAAGAAATAGAGTCCTCCTTTCCCCACCAAATCACGAAACAGACGAAGGCAAAAAAAATCCCCACAGCCTATGTTGAAGAACTGCGTGGCAAAATTCTTTCCAAACCCAAATGCAGTGATTGGTGTGACCCTGAGCAGGTCCATCTAGCAAGACCCCTTTTGGTGGGCTTTTATTTTTTTTTAGTTTGTTTTTAAGCCCCAGCAGGAGCATGGTCTACTCAAAATTCCCAGCCTTGGCTGCAGCCAACACCCAATGCTTCTGAGGAAGGTGAAAAGAAAACTTCCTGAGACCTATAACAACAGGAGGGGAAAAAAAAATCCTTCCTGGCCGCACAGCACCCAGCAAAGCCCAGAAGCACGGGAAAACCAAGCCCTCGCCGCTCTGCACTGCAACTTGGGAACCACAAACGCCCTAGCTGGAGAGCCAGAACTGCCCTTTCTCTTAGCTCCAACTCACTTCAGCCAGAGTTTGCAAGCATTTAGAATTTAACCCCGTGTTCCCGAAGGCCACACACATCAGTATAAGAAAAGCTAGTCCCTTTCTTTGCCCAGGTCACTGGGTCAATCGCCCAACTCAGATGAATGTCATAGTACTTAGGATTCAGTTTAAGTCAACTTGAACAAAGTGACAGCTGAATAGGCCTAGAAGACACCCTGCCTCAGAGACGTCTGCTGAATGACAATTCTATCCCTTCGCTAGGACAGAGCAGAGGGATAATAACTGCTACACAGAAAAAGCCATAATTCCAGCTGGCATGATTTTAGGTTCACAGGGATTTTCTTTTTCCTTTTTTGGTTTGAGTCTGAATTGTATTGACACCTAGTTCCCCCCCCCCCCCTGAAAAAACCAGAAATGTCAAGAAAATATTGTTTTGGATAATGCCACATAATGGTGTTTCTGAAACGAAACAAACTTCCCAGGCCTTGATCCTACTAATTGAAATTCAAGGGGGTCGGCTGTGGTGGCTCCTAGATCTGTAGCTTCCAGGGCAGCCCTTCCATATTCGACAGCTCTGGAGAGACAGATCCTAAGCCTTCGTGTGTTGCCTGCTCATCAGGGAGGTCAGAAACTTAGAGCCCAGGGTCCAAAGGGAGTTGTCATGGTTTTCAGGTTCCTTGCTGCAGAGCTAGGATCTAGGACTTGGTTAACCCCTGCAATCCTGGGATGTGGACCTTCAGGCAATCTTGTGGAACTGCACAACAGAGTCCCACTAGGCAGAGTGTCTTGGGGCTGAAGACCCTGTGTTTCCAGCACACGGATCCTAAGTAGATTAAACCACCAGGTTTTCTAGTCCTGGGCCCTTTAAGCAGGAAGTCTGTGGCCTCAGGGCAAGCAATAACGGATATCATGACAACTGGTTAAATCTGAGGATGTGTTGAATTAAATATTTTAGGCTTGATAAATTAGCACTGTGCAACAAAAACCTTTTTGTTGGGGAGTTCTTACTCAGCTCTAGTTATGATCCCCCCCTAAACCAGTGGGTTTGAGAGGAGGAAAGCTGTCTGTCCCTTGCCTTTTCCAAAAAAAAAAAAAATAAAGCTTCTTTCTTCAGAGGTGCTTTTATAATCACCATGAAATGATTATAATTTTATTGTAATTCAAAATTATTTCCAATCAAGAGCAAGGCAATCAAAGAAACAGAAGTTACATCCAGCCAGAAGTTTTCCAGCTTTCAGTAAGCTGACAAGGGAGAGAATATACCTTTCCTAGCTATTATGTCAGATCCTTCCAGGCCCCCTTTGGAGGAAGCATTACCATAAGGCAGTGAGTCCAGGACCAGGATGCCAGAGCACCGTAGGGGGCTGTGAGGAGATAAGCAGGTATGAGGTAATAAGTGCAGGGTCTGTTGCCCTGCCCCCATTGCCTGGCCCCTCTCCATGCACAAAAGTTATGAAAAGATGCCTGGAGTCGCACAAAGGGTGTGTCAAGTCCAAAAAAGGTTGAGAACGACCGCCTTAGTCTCATCTATTCAGGATTGAGTCGGGAGCCTTCCTTTACGTGGCTTCCAGCACCCCGATGATGTTGAACACTGAAAAATGTAAAGTGCTCCCTCTGGGGACAAGTAATTTGCAACATACTTACAGGTTTAGAGGTACTACGCTATCTAGCACCACAACAGAAAAAGAGACCTAGCAGTCATGATGGACTCCAGAATGAACATGAGCTACCAGCGCAATACTATACCACGCAGAGCGAACAATATATATATATCGGCATTCATCAACCGATGGATCTCAGGCAAGACTAAGGATATCCAAAATCAGGCTACGTGAATGATTAGAGGTCTGGAGAACAGACTATATGAGGAGAGGCTGAAGGACATGGGACTCTTCACTCTGGAGAAGAGAAGACTTAGGGGGGACAGGGTGGCAGCCTATAAGTATATAAGGGATGAACATCAGGGGCTGGGAGAACATCTGTTCACCAAGGCACCCCAGGGAAAGACCAGGAAAAATGAACATAAACTGCTACAAGATCACTTCAGAGTAGATCTAAGGAAAAAAATCTTTATGGTTCGAGTGTCCAGAGTCTGGAACAGACTGCCACCAGAGGTCATACAGTCACCTACCCTGGAGATCTTCAAAAGATGACTGGATGCACACTTATCTGACCCCAGCAGTCTTTCCTGCCGAAAAGCAGGGGTGCTGGACCTGATGACCTCGTAAGATTTCTTCCAGCCCCTAACTTCTTTGAATCTATGGAAGTAGGTTCTTCACACTTAATAAACTGATTCTTCCTGTCCACCTGGAGACTACATCTTCCTTAATTACCATCACATGGCCTTATGGGTCCCTTTTCTCTTACAAAAGGTTTCATGTCTCCACTTCACCTATTGTCTAATGCTCTGTTATACTTTTTGAATGGCAGGATGAAAGAGAACGCGTATGCACCCACATCCAATTTGTAATCTAGCTCAAAGGTTGCGTTACAGTTTGTGGGTCTGAATCTTGCAAGGGATTGAGTTCTGTCATCTTACAGAGCTGAGGGTGATCAGCAAATTGCAGGAGTGGGTCCTGTGTTGTTAAATGGCTATCGTGAGCAAAGCACATGCAGAAAATCTGAATTGGTTTTTGAGTGCTCTGCTTGATTTCTCAAGTCTGCATTAATGCTAGCTAGTACATTTAATATTCACTATACATTGCATGATGTAGAGCCTGGGGTTTGCTATTTCATTCAGCTAAATGGAAGGAAAGGGCAAATCATGAAGGAGGAAATAGTATCTTATCACAGTCTTTTTCTCTATTTTGTTTCTTTATCCTGGGAAAACATGAAATGAACAATGGTTTATAAATGGTGAAATTTGCTTTTTGTTCTTAAAATGCTTAAAACGCGTACCAAAATGATTTATTCCCTGGCTGTGTTCCATACGTGATTGCACGTAGGTAGAAGGAAAATGTTAGTAAGAAATGTACTGAATTATTAGGCAATCACTGGTAGAGTTGGCTAGCTGTGTTTTGTGGCTTTGGGGCTTTGACAGATTCTATAACTTTTGTTTTACTATGATTCAGTCAGACTCCTATAATCCAAATTGATGAAGGTAATCTGATTTCTCTTTAGAAAGGAATACGTTTATTATTATTATTATTATTTGAATACCTAAAAGAGTAGTTGTGGTGATTTGGCAAGCCTATATGCAGCTTATGAATTCTGCTTGACATGAGGGCCATCTGGGTCAAACTGTAGACTACATTTTGGATACAGAACTGTTTGGTTTCTCTCTTTTTTTAGCTTGCTGTTTGGACTGAATTTACAAAGGAAGGTGACATGCTATAGCTGACAATGGCCTCCATTAAGGGAGAGTGGTTTCTATTCCAGAAGAAGCACACTGAGGATCAAAAGATGGCAGAAACTTGGGAAAACTAGTTTTCCTCTGCTCCTCCACAGAAGGTTGGAGTCTACAACAATGGAATTTTCCTTTTGAAATGGATGTTGGTACAGGCCTTTAAAATGCAAAGGCTGGGGAGGGGACATGAAGTTAGAGAGAGAAATACAAGTGAGAGGTACATGATCTCCAAGAGTGAGTGTAATGTTTAGCTGCTAGATGAATAGATGAGAAAAGGAAGAAGAAGTAAAGAAAAAAGGAGTTGTGTTTAGGAACCCTTGCAAAATTGGAATGACTATGTACCTTCAACTATCACATATCCCCAAAATGAATAATAAACCCAGAGCACCGAAAAGTTTGGAACTGTAGGGTGTTTATGCTTAACCTAGTGGCACGGTTGGCTGAGCAAGGTTAAGCACTGGCCCTAGGGACCTAAAGCACCTGGGTTTTGAGGTTCCATTTGTGTGGAGAAGTAATAGAGTAACTAAGAAACATGCCTGGGATATCCAGGTATGCTAAGGAGCTTTTTGGGACCCAAACAAAGCAGTCAAGCAAGCCTTCTGTCCTAGGATAGTCTACCCAGAGTCGAGACAGCAGTGAAACTACATATAGAATTAGTTAATTGTCCATCAAGAATGATGGTGGGGATGTGGGGGGAAGGAAGGCCAGTGCCATGCCATCACCAGCTCCAAGGAACAAGGCTGGGGGTGGGGGGGGGCGGGGGGGGCAAGCTCTGGTCCCTCCGTCCCCGCCCCTGCAATCATGGTGGTGCTCTGTCTCTGCTGTCATTCTTGATGGGCAGTTTGCGTGCAGCACTGGGTGGAGCCCCACCCCACCGGGGGCCACTCCCCACAAGAGCACTATGGACAGACACACAGACAGATGGACCAAGCCCTTATATATGAACCACATGGCCTTATTACTTCCTAAGGAAAGAAAGTGTTTTATGATAACGTTGCCCTTGACCATGCCAGCCTAATAGCTGAAATACTAAGAGCATTTCTTTTCTGCTTCTCCACCTGTCAATTTAATTTTTAATTTAGAGGGAAAAGACTGAAACAAAGGTTGAGAATTCCAAAGCCAAACACAGATTTAGAGATACAGGGTGATATTTTCAAAGTGGTATTTACAAGTCCAGCTATTTTCATTAAGAGTTTGGTATTTACTTGCTATTTCTAGCTTTGAAATTCTCCCCCACCTTCTCATCAGCAATAATTCAGTACTTTTTGATAAATCAGAATATTTTTATTTCAGTCTCAAACTATAGATTTAGGAGCCTACCAGGTAGGAAAATTTTGGGCCGTAGGAGTATGAAGTTTCTGTGAGTGTTGTTGCAAAGAGATAGGTCAAACTTCATTGAAAAAATAATTTAAATATCTTAGGCGACACAATTTAAGTTATATGTTCCAAGAATAAGAAATCTACATGAAATAGTTTTCTTATGACATATGAACCAGGAAAAAAAGCAGAGTTAATAATGTGCATAAATTACGGAAGTTCCTTATGTCTACCGTTTCTTTTGTCCTACATTTTGGACAGCTGTATACTTTGAGACAGTAGTATCACGAGATAGCTGGATGTCATTACATTTGCTATGGTGAATAAACTTATAGCATTTGTGATGTTCTTGTGATTCTTAGTCCCATTGGAGGATGAAGTTTGCTTTGGTGAAATGAGATACTGGTAAAAAGAGCTATTAATAAATGTAACTTCTTATGCGTAGCAAAGTATTTTGTGTACTTGCAGCATGGGGAATTCTTCAAATGGTTTTCTTTTATGAATAATTGTAAATTTAATGTTGGCATCAATAACTTCTTTAAATGGCTCGTTCTATATCTGAGTTACACACTTCTTAGTGGCACAACTCAGCTTTGATGAAACTTGTGCATAATTTTATTTTATACTGTATGAATACAAAGAGAAATAAGATGCCAGAATTGCTCAAATTACTTGCCTCTTAAATGGAAGAGTGAGAAAAAACAGAGTGCATTACAGTTTGGTCAATGAGACAGTAAAACTCAAGGGAATTGACTTTTTTATTTATTTGTTATAGAATTGCAAAAAAAAAGATGCAGGAAGATAAAACTGTAACCTTTTTTCCTTAGAATTAAAAAAGAAAGGAAGAAAAAAAATGGTTACAGAAAATGAATGATAAGATCTAAAAAAAGAAAAGATTGGAAATATCTTCCTCCCCCAAAAAGGAGGGTTTTCTTAAAAATAATGGGATTTAAAGGCCTATTGGATTGATATAGATAATTGCTATTCCCCATGTAAAACTATCCACTTGAATTATTCTTTTTATTCAGCCACTAGGCTAGGGACAAAAGTTGCACACAAACCAGTTTAAATGGTCAGAAACTGGTTTAAGCCTGTAACAGAACAGAAGTTCAGGGCACATAAACCACTTTCAAAATGGCTGAAACTGGTTTAAGATAAACCTGGTTGTGTGTAGTAGCAGACTTAACTGATTTAGGCCAGTTTATAGAACTTCTGTTCCTAATGGCTTCCTGGCTCAAGTTAAATCATGTGTTCCCTAGCATCCCAGGATGCTTTGCAATGCTGGGTTGGGCTGTGCTATGATGTTTGCTCCAGCAAATCAAGATTGAGGGGGCCCTGCCCCTTTGATCCCTTGCCAGAGCACTATTGCTGCTCCAGCTGGCAGAGAAGGGGATGGGGGTTGGGGTAGGGGTGGGAAACCCAGCCCAGGACCACAGACAAAGCCTGCCTGGTGGGGGCAGAGCTGCCCCTCACAGGCTTTTCCCACACTCATTGTTGGAATGGAGGGGGGTGTTGGCCAGACTCTGGGCCAGCCTGGAAGAATGAGGAAGAGGAGGGAGGGGACTTTAAGTCTCCTCCTCCCCCAACACAAGGGTCTGCTTGGGGGGTGAGAAACTGAGCAGGAGACGAAGGGGGGGGGAAAGTGGGGGAAGAAGAAGCCTGGCAGGGCCTGTCCATCCCCTGGGCAGACCTGGGATGGGGTCCCACACAGCTAAAAAATGCATTTAAATCTCCCTACCCCCCTCAGCCTTCTGGCCTGGGCCAGGGGCATGGCTTTGCCCCCCACTTTCTGCTTTCAGGGGGCAAAAGCCTGGCAGGGGCTGCCCCACCCCTACCAGGCAGACCCTAGCTGGGATCCCATGCATGGCAGGAATGGGGTTCACACACCCCTCTTGCTCATCAGCATGGTGGCCCAGGCTGGGAGCAGGGGGGTGGGGATGACCCTGGCAGGGGTAACCCCCACCCGTGGCTAGCCCCAGGCTGGGGTCTATGTGGGCCATAGAGGGGGGG
>JAGPOW010001296.1:29469032-29481952 GCA_030014935.1 Caiman crocodilus | reverse complement strand
GTCCTGTGACCCCAGCACTCGTTCCTGCCATTGGCAGGGGGTCAGACTAGATGGCCTGCTCTAGGCCCCTTCTGACCCTAGTTACTATGAAACTATATACTAATTACTTCTCTGCGGGAAATGAACAGATTTTTTGTATGTTTCTAGAAAATGTCCTAAAATACACAGTCCATAAACTTACCATTTGTCAGTTTAGGTTCCATGCCATGCAGGGATCTCATTTTTCACTGACATTCAGGCACATGTGGTTCTTGACAGGGGGTATGTATGGTAAAGTAGTAGGACTGGGCCCCAGTGGCAGCTGTGACTCCACCCCGGTGACCATGTGGCTCATGCCACCCTTACACCCATGCTCATGCCTCAGATATCGCTCTCACTAGTTATTTCTTTGAGTCTCTCAACAGCCTTTGGCTTCTTCTGTTGCCCCCTCTGAGCTCAGGCCCTGGCCTTTTTGGCTTCAAGCCATTTCCATTGCCCCCGTCTGGGCTCAGGCCTGGTTAGTCTTGGCCTTAGCCTGCCTGTGCCTCCATCCCTGCTCCTGGCAGGGCTCAATACCATACTCTTCAGGCACTCCTGCAGCCTTATTTTTTCCTCTATCAGCCACATCCAGTCAGCTGATATAAACTGGAACAAAATATAAGCAACTGTTTCAAAGTCACACTTCCTTTCTGAGTCATCAAAGGGTCAAGCCCTGTTTTCATTCTCTGACTCTCAGCTTCATGAGTACCTGCCGTGGCTTGCAGTTTTCACCCCCCTCTCATCTCCTCTCTTGGCCACGTTCAGGGATACAGGCTTATATCTCCAGGCTCTTCTCTTTCTGGTCACAGATGCACCCCCACCCTCACAGCAGCTTACTGCTAGCACCCTTGCTGCCTAACCAGGGCGCTCTCCTACTGCTAGACAGCTAGCCCTGAAATAGGTACTTGCTACCTATGGGTCCCTGGCTTCCTACGCCCCTGTAGTCTTCCCCCACCTGTGGACATCCCTGCAGCTGCTTCTCCCTTACAGTACCAGGAGCCCCTGGCTCCCTGGTACAGGTAAGCAGGAGGTCAGACATAGAGTCTATATCTGCATGTTAGCGTCATGATTTATAAAAAAAAAAAACCCCAAAAACTGAGGACTACATGCCTTTAATGCTAGGTGGAGTTGAACTGAATCCATAACGGGAGACAAACCTTCTCCAGTCGAGTCACCTAGGACAGAAACTTAAACAGGACTCTTAAGCCATGATGCATCAATTGGCACACAATCATAGCTAAGATAGTGCTGCATTTTCTGTGTATCCTGAATAGGAAATAAATAAAGGATGTCAAAATCTGTGCTGTGGTAATTCTAGTTAAGCTCTGACTTTTCAAATAGTCACCACTTCTTAGGGTCATTTTGCAATTAACTTTCAGGATGTTCTTGATATGGAAAGATCATTGTCTTAGGACATTGATTTCAATGCATGTGTTGGGGGGCGGGGGGGGGATACCAACCTAAACTTTTTAATAGCTGCAGCCACATTTGAAAGGTTATTCAATAGCAGTGCCTCAGAGGAGGGAGGATAAATGCCAATATTGAAACAATGTTTGCTAAATTGAGGGCTTCCAACTTCATGCCTTTAATTGTTTGGGTATGATGTAAAAAAATCCAGCCCAGTTTTTACAACCATTCCTTGTTGCACCTCTTTACTAAAAATGGAGTCTTTTCTCCTTGCAATCAGTGCTGTCCCTCATGCTCCATGCAGCTAACCTAGATTCTATCAAAAAGCATGATGTGTGATGTTTGCGAGGTACTGTTTACTTAAAAGTGCTATAACCACCTTTTCTTATCAATCGAAACTTTCAAGGTATTTGAAAGCAGGCCTTGAAACCTTCTAGCATCAATAAAGGAAAAATGACATATGGCGATATGAAAGAGGCAGGGTATGTTCATAGTGCAACTGTAGGGAGAAAAAAGTTACGGTGTATACAGTAGGCAGAAATCTCATGTCTGTTATACTGAGGTAAATCCAAGGTAAGTCCATTGACACTGGTATAATAAAGATCAGACTGTGCTGCAAAAAATAGGTATGCAGTATGGGGTTGTCTGTGCTCAAGAAGCAACCGTCTGATGTGGGGTGTCAAACAGAACCAGATCCACTATCTCGTGGCCCGAACAGATCTGAACGTGCAACCAAAGCGTGAAAAGCATTTTCAAAAGTACCCAAGTCTCTTTTTTAAGAGAGAAATGTGACACCTAAGCCACACTGACTTTCAGTGGGAATCTAGGCTGCCTATAGACGTGCTCGTTCGCATTCTGATACAGCGCTTTGGAGCAGACTCCGTTAAACTAATTTGAATGCCCCAGAGTCGTCTCGCCGTCACGTGAATTAAGCCCCCACGTGTTGCAAAATGGCTGCAAGGGACTTTATATAGATCTTGTTGAAGAGCTAAAGTTTCAGCTAAATCATCCCACAGCTATTTTGAAGCACACTTGATACACATGATGGTGAGCCATTTTAATTAGTCCAGGAACCACTCTAATTAAAACCTCCCCTGCGATCCCCAAGCACATGTGTAGGCAGCTCTAAGTTCCAAATCTGGGACTAAAGATGCCAGTTCATTTCCATGCTTTCAAAAATGTTATCCTTTATTTTTCTCAACTTCCCCTGCTGCTGCACTCCTGCCCATGCGTCTAAAAGGAGTGATAAGCATAGTTCCTACCAACATATGCAGAAGACAGGTGGCTTGCACCAATGACTAATGTTTCTGCGGTTAGTCTGGTGCAAGTACTGAAGCCTAGCCAAGATGATTTAAACCGAACATCAGCATAAGCAACATTGCAGAGAAATTCTGTGTGTAAAGTATACTGTAAATCCATGATAAAAAATAGTGTTTGTTCTACACACTTACCTAATCTTCCACTTACTGCTATTTATAAAGCGCATATTTTAGTTGAATGTCAAGAGTGTTCCCCGACAAACTCGTGGTTGTTTTAGCTTTTCCATATGAGCTCTGCCAGAGTTGTATAAAATGATGTCATTTGTAAGTGTGCAAACCCAGCTAACTTCAGTAGAGAGGGCTCTGCTGAGCATGTAGAGCAGGAAGCAGTGACTTAGAAGCAGGTCTCCCCATCTTGTGCTGCAGGGGGAAGTGCTATGGGTTCATGTGCATGTGCATGATGTCCGTGTACACTTAGGCCATAGAGAAAGACATCAGTTTGGAGTAGTGGGAACAACTTAGCATTTTGCCTTTTCAGTGTCATAAGAGAGCTTTGCAAACTTAAGATGACATTCCTTGCCTCTGTTATTTTACTAGAAGAGCAGAACTGATCCATACAATGGTTAAAAACAATAACAAAAAAGGAAAAAAAAAGTCTTTTAAAAAACTTATGATGCCATGTCTCTGTCATCTAAGAGAGACTTAGACTATAGAAGTAATGAAAATGGTTGAATGGACTATTGGCAGTGTATGAAAGTCCTTTTCTGTTTTGCAGTGACCTCTTTTTCTTATGGCTGGCTGGGAAAAAGGGTGAGGAATAGCCCACGCTCTGATGCCAAAGGCCCATTTTGTAACAGAGTGATTGTTCTATATATAAAAAAAAAAAAAAAAAGTACCCCCAAAGACTTGAAAGCCAGTAGTTAAACAAGCTACATTACTTCATCTGTTTTCCCCTCTCTGTCTTTTCTATCTAATAGACTCCTTGGTGCTAGTGACCAAAATGACACTAGAGGCAGCAGGCAATGACACATTGCAAGCATTCCTTTAACTGACTTTTATTCAGTGACTTTGAGTGCAGGTACAAGCTGCATTGTGCAAGGAGGCTCAAACTCCCTCTAATTTTATTCTTTCTGGGAGGAGTCAGCTGCTCATGATGCATATCCTACACCTTCCAAGAAAATTACACTGGCCAGTACATAGGGATTCATGTAATAAAATTGGCAACAGCTAAGCAAAACCCTGTTGCTTTAGGTGTATATATTACGTATGATTTGCCAAATTCTTTTTTGACATGCTTCTGCAGCACTGCTCATTCCAGTAAGACTGCACTGGTTTTGAGACTGGTGTAACTATGTTCGGTGGAGTTACAAAGCACACTTGGGGCATCTATACATGTGCTCTGGCGTGGAGGGAGGCGTGCTTTAATGGCGGCTCTGAGAGCTGCTCTAATTAAAGCTCCCACAGCATTGCTTGTATTCAGCATCCCACTTTTCAGAATGGTGGTAGCTCAAATGAGCTTTAAAGTGCCCCCACTGCCATTTTGAAATGTGGGGGGATGCTAAATACAGAGTGTGTTGGGGATCCCTCTTGATGTGGAATAGCACTCCATTGAGTCTACTCCAGCGTGTGCTAATTAACATGTGCCAGAGCCCACGGCTGTCATATGTATGTGGCCTTAGATCTTAACTTTCATTCCCCCACTCCCCTTCCCCTCCCCCTCCCCCCTTTTTAGTATCACTATAGGAAGGACATTTGAAAACAAGTGGTTTTATTTGGGATTGACTTTACTTTCAGATTTTAAAACCTGGCATTTTTAAATTTGAAGCCTGCTGGTCCCCATCAGGGAACAGTCTTGATTGTTTTGTTCCCAATCAGGAAATATTTAGGCTTCAGAAATCTAATCCATGTCTGTTGGACAATACGTAGCCTGTTTCCTTTAATTGATCTAGCATATTTGCACCACTGGGAATACTGGATACCTTGAAGGAAACTCCATTTAAACCACTGAATTTGCTGATTCCCATTTTTGGTTGGTAAAAAACAAAAATAGCCAATGCCTTGTGCAAAGCTGGAATATTCTCTGCCTCTTGCAAATAATGCCATGATGTGGTCAGTGATGAAGAACTTGCCCTTAGTATTAGTTTAATGTCTATCCAGAGTCAGACTTTTCATTCCTGTATTTTCTTCTTACAGACAAGTTAGTCAGAGGTCAACTGGAGTCAATATAATAGGGCTGGCACTATCTGGATTCAGGTCAGCATATGAGATGGAAATGGCCTTAATGAGGCTGATGGATGATGAGCTGCTGCTAATGTATGAAGGGCAGAAATCAGTTCTCATTCTCCTGGATGGGTCTGCAGCAATCGTCATGGCTGATCATGAAATACTGCTGACCTCTGAGGGAGGTTGTAGGCATGCACTGCAGCAGAGTTGACTAAAACAGTATGAGCCTTTCATGGAAAGACAGAGCCAGAGAACAGTAATGGGACAATGCATCTTCTCCATTTAATACTGGTTCAAATGAGAAGTCTTCTTAGGGGGTCCTCCCCAGAACTGGGGACCTAGAAACCTTGGTTTTTAGTCCTGAAGCAGAGCTACAGTGCTCTAGGCAGGATAGCACGTCTATCAGCAGAGGCAGAATAATGCAGCTGAGCAGCTAAGTCAGTGGGATACATAGGGGCGGGGAGGGGGGGGAGAGAGGGGCAGCAACAATTTCCAGCTGCCACCATGCTGTCTTCATGATTATATTGTTGTGGCAGCCAACGTCAGTTGTGTGCCACCCCCCAAGTTGCCGTCTGGGGCTGCTGTCCATGTCATCCTGCCCTAGCCATGCTACTGTCCACCAGAAGCCTGCCTTGGATTCAGCAAAAGCTTACCGAAGCAGAGAAACATTGTATTAAAGCATTTTCAATCCGGGTCTGAAATGTTTTAAACCTGAAAAATGTTTATCATGCTGCACTTCAAGCGAGAAGAGAAACACCAGTTTCAGGGCATTGCCACTAGCCTGATCACAATACTGAATCAAAGGTACACATTTAGCTGAGATAAATTGTGGTAGACTCTTTAGTCATATGAAGAGCCAACAAAAGGTATTAACAGAGTGCCTATCAAGTTTATCATTAAAGCTGGGTTTTATAAACAGTCCATTTTGTGAATGGACATCCATATTGGCTCATCTGGGTTTACAATTAAAACAAATCGCAGGACGTGTGATATCCCTCCAGGTCTTTCCTAGTGCCAACGGCAAGTATTTACTTTTTAGAACTTGGCATGGAGCGCACACTCAGAGGCCACGAGGGTTCAAAACACAGATGAAAGATAAAATTGGGGTCTGTAAGTGCGCAAGTGCCGTGTTAGTACCAGTCTGAATGATAAAAAAAACCCCATGAGGCAAAGAGTTAATTTCTGATGTTGGATTATAATATAAAATCTTAAATATAAGACATTTCTTTTAAACTGATATATATTATTTCTTCAAGTGAATGGCTTTGTGATGAGGATACCCATTGAGCAGAAGCTGGTAGGTCTCTGCTAGTTCTGAAAAACAGCATGATTTTAATGACAATGTACCCCTCCATTATTTACCCGTTTCATCTTGGATCTGCCTTTTACCCTGACACATTTTCTTGTATTTTGGATGTTCAAAACAAAATGTTCTTCTAATGCTTCATTCCCTTTTTATTGCTGTTGATAGTGTAGCCATCCTTACTGTCACTCTGGCCTAATATGGGTATTATCTTTGACTTCTTCCTAGTTGCATCCAATTCTTGATGCTTCTTTGTCTATAGCATTTCTAAATCTAGCCTGGTTATGTGACCACATTAAAAAAAAATCTCAACCCCCCAAAAACCTTTCACCCAGGCCCTCATCTTGCATACTGATTTTTTTTCTGCACCCTTATTCAACTCTTTGTTCCTCCTGATTAATTTGAAATTCTACCTAATCTGGCTGAACCATCCGGTCATCGTCTAAACAAGTTACTCACAGCTTTTCTTCTTCCTATCTGTCCATTCTTGCGTTGTATTGCCATACCCAGCACTGACGCCAGCCTCAAAATCTCACCCTTCACAAGGTCTACGTGCATGGGACATTCTTAGCAGACTAGTTCACAAGTCTATTAGTATACCATCTTTCAAGTTGTCCCTCAAGTCCCATTCCTACCATGATACCATGTGGGGAATTGCCAAATGGTAATTGTGTTGTTTGTGGGATTATTATATTTATTTTAAATTGACTTTGTGCCATTTAGTCAAGCACATAAATACTTTGTGTTACCACATTTTCCTACCACAGTTACCTTTCCCACCCCCACCCTAGTCCTGATTGTTTTTTCATCCTATTCTTGTTCTGCCCTTTGTTTTGTAATTATGTTGGATACCATGATCATATCACCA
This sequence comes from Caiman crocodilus, assembly GCA_030014935.1. NCBI lineage: Eukaryota > Metazoa > Chordata > Crocodylia > Alligatoridae > Caiman > Caiman crocodilus. The sequence goes on along the minus strand of JAGPOW010001296.1, from coordinate 29,474,874 downwards.
CTTATCACATCTTCTCCTAAATGGGACTATAACAGATTTGGATCTGCCATTAAGAAAGATTAAGATTTCCAAGATCAAATGCCCAAAATTAGAATCCTAGACCCAAGTGCCTTGATTTTGAAAAGTACTAACTACTCAGTGGCACTTCTTGACTTAACACTCCCTTCCCTCTTGAAAAGTTGCATTAGGATAGTAGACCAGCAATTTTACTTTATCTTGCTCTAGCCATCTGAAAAATGGGTGTAATTTATAGCCATCTCAACACAGCAGTTAGCAGCCTTAATTTATCTGATCTATGAATATATTATATTTATATTCTCTTTGACATCTTCAAATCAAAGCAGCTACATAAGAGGAAACCAGCATTACACTCTTTTATATTTGAAAATGGCAGAGCTCTGTTGTATATCCGAGTCCAACGTGGTTATTTAGAAGCTCCCTACCTTTAAATAGGTCATCCATATATGGAAAGTATAGGAAAACAAGTGTAAGGAGGGTGAATAATCCAATAATACCTTTTTGGACAGCCCTGTTTGTAGAATCAGAGAAGGGTCTTAAGTGGTCTATAAAGAAAGTCAGATTTTGTTTTTGTTTTTTGAAAAAGGGAGGGGGCAGGGAAGGAGGAGGCTTTATTAACTAGACTGACAGGCTCCACAGATCTCTCAAGTGTTTAAATTAAGGACTGCAAGTTCTTGAAACTTGACAAGAAAGGCAGAATTGTCACTGCCTGCTGTCTGAACCAGAGGTAAGTGCAGATTAAGCTCTTCCTATCTCTATTATAACCATATTGCTCCTCTTCTCAAAAGTTCAGCGAAGTAGAAAAGGGGTTATTTTTTTTTTTAATTATTTGAGAAATAAACTGAATTTTAAGTGTCAACTAAATTTCTGAAATAAGTAAGGTGCTCACTTAAAGCTCGCTACCATCATAACTGTTTACTATTGAATGCAAAACCCTCTTGTATGCCAAGTTAAATTCACCAGTTTTTAGATACTGTAACTGAGTTACAAGAATGATCTCGAAATACTTTAAAACACATGCAATTATTTCTGTTTGTTTTACTGTAGCTGTTTATGGGCGTGAATTCAATTTGTATGAAACCCATATTGCACTTAGATCTAGGACCTTTTCTGAAGTAGAAATTTTTACACTGAATGAATCAGATTTTACTCATTGTTATGGAAGTAAAGCTGGCACAACATCATTGATCTAAATGGAGCTATGTCAGGTTTACAGATAGTGGAATTTATTTGAACATGAAGAAATAAGTAGATCATTACACAAGGCAGATTTTGGGACGTGTTTTGGCCAAAAGCTTCCAGATGCGTGCGAGTATAACTCGAACTTTGGAAGAACAGCTCCCACTGACTTCACTTAGAGTGTGTGTAGACAAAAAGGGGGTCTATTCCGCCCTAAATTGAAGCGGTGGTTTTCAAAAACACTGCTTCCACTTATGACAAAGTAAACCCTCATGTTGTGTAACCCTGTAGCTTACCTGCCTCTCTGGTGGCGGGAGGGGAGGGCATGCTGCTGGCGGGTGGAGAGGTTCCTGGGATGCAGGGGGGTGGGTAGGTTGGTGCTTCTCTTTGCAGTGGCAGTCCCCCCACCAGGCAGCACCCGTCCATAGGCACCTGGCTCGGGTGCTCCCAGGGGGTAGGGCAGCTACTGAGAGAAGGACTGGATCCCTGTGCAGCTCAGGCAGGCAGTTAGGCTCCGGGGGGGGGAAGTTAGGCTTGCCACTACCCCACTCCACCCTTCAGTGGAGTCTACCTTCTTGGGCTGCTGCCAGGCTGCCTGCACGGGCTGCCTGCACATCCTCTGAGCTGTACAGAGCCTGATGCTTTGTTCCATGGCTGTAGGGTACCGAAATAAAACTTCTCAGAGGTGTTTTAGTTTGCTGCATCCCAAGTTCATAAGGCGTATTACGCCGCTGAATGTGCTACAGTGGCTTGAATTAATGCGGAATAGGCCACCGGCGCGTGCAAACACCAATGCCATTAAAGTGGTGAAAAAGCATTTAACCAGCATTAGTGTTGTGCACACATGCCCCTTGTTTCCTCTGTACACCCCCTTAGAGCTTTGGGTCCTCGGAGCTTCTGAAAATGAGTCTTGTGTTGCTTCTGGTCAAGTTAGCGTTGTTCAATTAGACTCAGAAGCCATTACTACGGAACTAATTATATTATAGCTGGTCTCTTGTGTCGAGGGGTGTGCATGACTATGCACGTGGGTCTTTAAATAAACCCAGTGTAGACAGAGCGCAAGTGCAAGATTTCGCCATGTCTTCATTAAGCCTGTAAAGCAGCAGTACGGAAAACATGGTGGAAATCTTAAAAAGCTACTAAAAATTTTTACTTTACTTTCAGAAAAGCACTAGGCCTACATGTGAGAACACCGTTGTGCCTTGTTGACATGCAGCTTCTCCTTCCACCAAGGATCAAAGGCAGTTTGTTGATTTTTTTTTTTTTTTTTTTTTTTTTTAAGTACACATTGCAGATGCATATGGGTCTGGTAACTTCTTGCACACCTGACTCGCGTCTTTTTTTTTTAAAACAATGGCCAACAGCAAATTAACTATTGTGCTTAAGTATGTTGACAGATTGTGCATGCACGTTTTCTTTTATAGTGCTCCCCCCCCCCGCTACATTTTCCCTCTCCTGAAAATGTTTTGGCTGCTTCTGTCACCTGGCTGAAGAATAAAAAAAAGAAGAGAAAAAAAAAAAGTTACTGTGTGCAGTTAATATCGAACAGCAGCCATCTCCAGATGATCCCTGCTGCATCCAATTTCTGCCAAAATGCTTTCTGTTAAACCTCCATCAAACAGACACACGGCGCACAAAAGAAAACCTCATCACCAAGGGAAACTAATCCACCGGTGCGCAATGTAAGCCTGTCAACTTTTTATTATAAGAAGTCATCACTCATTTCAGTGAAGATTAAAAGTATGACTAAATTGAGAAAATCCTCTTAGCCATTCGGAATTTTAATAGAGGAGAAAAGGGGGTGAGTAAAATTTAAACTGTGTGTGAATGTGTGTGTGAGTGTGTGTTTGCGTGTGTGTGTGTATATATATATATAATATATTTGTATCTCTATGTGTAGATGATATTATAAATACATACACATGCACACACACAATTTTATTTTATATAAATAAAAATATAATGGATGTTAGAAATAAAACTCTCATAGCTTCCTCCCCCCTTTTGCCCCACAAAAAATTGTCTACCAAAAATTCATACATAAACATGTAGCCTTGTAGTCCGTTTTCTCAGTTACCACAGACAAACAGTTTCTGATTCAGACGAGCTTAAGAGATAAGAATGGAAAATGAGTCCTCACAGCTTTAATTACATCGCCACTGGCAACAAGGTGTTACAGTGGCAGAATGACAATTGCTTTTACTCAGAGTATGGATTCAGGGTCAATATGCTATTTCATCCTAGTATACCACAGCAGATGAGCACCATGTTGTTTCTATATTGGCCTTGCACTACTTTATCCCTGCAGGTAAAGTTAGTCTGATGTGCAATTAGAATTACAGACGTGTACTTAACTGGTGCTTGCTTTTGCAGATTATATTGAATGCTGTATGTTTCACTTAAGCTGTCATTGAAAATGTGGGTAATCTTTTGCATTTAAAGACCGTAATCATCTTCCCATTCCAAAGATTTCAGTGTTAAAGCAGAATTATTGCTCTAGTCAGTTTAAAGTTTGAAAATGATCAGACATTATCTTCAAAGTCTTTAAGTGCACATTCAAAATACCCACAAAACTTTCAAGTTACGTGACTCTTATAGTCCTGCCAGTATTGTCTTTCATTCCCTGAGTTTTCATATTAAGACTAACATTTTAAAAATAAGTTAAAGAGTTAGGCAGAGCAGAGCAGAACAGTGATGCTGACACCTTTGGGAGAGGCAGGGAAACCTGTCAGCAGTTTCAGCGTCTTCTGGCCCTTTGATTAAGCTCTTTTTAAAAGAAAAAACAAAAACAACCTCCCCGCCAGCCCCCAAACTTGCTAAACATTTTACCTATTCCAGTAGTCTGATTTGCTAGGGGTAGACTAGACAGCCAGCGAACTGTTTCTGCTTTCAAAGCTTACTTTACTTTCCATAACCTTCTCTTCCATCCAATGAAAAGCAACTGTGGCCTTTTACTAAGTAAATGAGCAAATATTTTCCCAGTGTTCACCAGGTTAGATCCCCATTTAATTAAACTGGCTCATTATGTCCCTATCTGATTAGCAGAGTAGAATCAATTATTCAATGCACAAACATGGCTGCAGGAGCTAGAGGTGTATACAGAGCTGTTCATTTAATTCCAAGGACACTAATTAGGTACAAAGCAAGCAATAACTTTAACAATTGCAGGCACAAGCATACATGCAGTACAGGACAAGGGGAAAAAAACAGGCCTTCATTTTCTTAATAAGCTGGATTCTCTTCCCCCTAACAGGGTCAAGAAAAAACAGAAAGCGAGAGAGGATGAAATGTAGATCAAGAAAGCTAAGCATCCAGGAAATAACCCTTGGGATTTGCATATGTAATGGTGTGCTGCTACTTTTGTACTTTATAATCAAACAGTAGGCAATTATCCAAATTATTGACAGCAGATTTCTCATTTCAACTGCAAATTAAGGCCATTAATAAAGCTTTCTAATGCAAAAGTGACTAATTAACTAATGGAATGGAACTCTGAAGCCGTGATATCAAAACCAGTCCACCACATATTGTGGAAACACAGGGGAACTAATTAGTTTAATTATCAAAACAGCTAATTAAAATTACACAGTTGCCTAATTAGTTCTTTGCGTTTTTTCTCCGGTTTAATTGACAGGATGGAGTTAAATAGGTAACCGGTCTCAAAGAGGGAAAGGGAAAAAAAGAGAGAAAAAATTACGAGGAATAGCTTCTGCTGAATATTTTAGCTGATGTTATCTCATTCATGTGGCAGACCAGTAACAGGAAAATAAATGACTCTCATCCTTTTGGTAAGCAACTCCAAATTTTCTGGACATAAATCTGCCCTCAGAGTAAGCTATCTAAACAGATTTTCATGAAGTTAAAAGGCTTGGATGTCTTGATGCATCTAAAGGGTCAGGGCTGGCCCATATTTTGGGGAGGACAGTGCAGTTTTCCTTCGCAAAGTTAATTTTTCACTTTGTTTTATTTATACCTTTCTGTATGTGTGGTGCCAGTCATTGTCAAGGGACACTGGCAGATAGTAGAACAAAACACATCTCCCTTCGATGTGGAGTCGGAAGAAATTCTAAGTAAGGAAATAAAGCATGTGCTAGTAACATCTGAACCTCCAAAAGTTCAGAGTTCAGGTAAGGGTCTTATCTATGCTGCCAAGATCCTTGACTGCAGACTGGGCCTGAAAATCTTGAAAGAAAAGGCATTCTGCTGTCTTGTTCTGTAACAGTACTTGTGAAATGTATGAAATAGCCACAATTCCCACATATGGGTTCGGGTGCTGTTTTGGTACAAGTTGTCACTCCATCAACCAGAACTCTATTTTACTACCTTTTTTGTTAACGTGTTGAAGACCAAGGCTTATCAAAATGTTTGCAAAATGCTTTCCAGACCATGGGAACTTGCCTAAACTGCTGCTCCTGCCAATTTCAACATAGGTTTAACTGAAAAGCATTGGAAAAGTGGTTGTAATGTATTAAGTCTATTCCTCCATTGTAGGTGAGGCCAGGTTTTAGGACGATTTTTCCAAAGCAAACTCCTTCATTGACATTCTCAGAAAACAGAACCTGCGGCAGCCAGCTTCAAAATGACAAAACTACATACTGGCGTATAAAAATGGCAGTATCAAAATTGCACAAACTTAAGAATATAG
>JAGPOW010001296.1:29450781-29468608 GCA_030014935.1 Caiman crocodilus | reverse complement strand
GAAATAAGAAAATCCAAACACTTAGAGGCCATGCTTTTAGTTTGAAAGGTTTTAAGTCTGAGACTTCTTCACTTCGTTAGGGGCATGTGGTTGGTGTAGAGTGATTGCCTACCTCTTTAAGTAAAAGTATGAAGCCTTACTCAGTTATAAGGTGTGTAAAACGGACAGAATTAAGCCGAAATTCTGGGGAGAGAGAAAATGTATGGCTTCCTCTTGGTTCCTGGCTTCATACTTTCCTTTATGCCAAAATTAAATAATTAGTAGAGCTCTACGGGGTTGAGGCTTGCTCAGTGATGCTATGTTAAGGACTTGCGTGAACATTCGAACAACAAACATCTAATAAGCTCTACTGGTATGTATATGTAGCACATGTGAACATCCAGAAAGCAGAACCCAGCTCCTAGTAAACTTGTATAGATTTACATTCATTTGCATACATGTATGTAAATAAAGCTGACAGGAAAGAAGAGAGAAACCACACTATTAAAAAATAAATACACGCACACACTCCCATCATTTAATTATTTAGCATCCCCCTCAATCTGCGGAAGAGCTAGTTTTCTAGTAGCCTGGGCAGCAGGTTGCATTATGCCCTAACACTGAGGGCTGGGACTTGGAGAAAAGGCAGAAAGACTTTTCCCATATATTAAGGATCCCATTTCTGTACACAACTCTGAAGTTGTTCTGGTCACCATCTAACTTGACAATAATGAAACCTCCTCAACCCATAGACTAATCTCTGCCAAATTTCAGAAGCCTGCGTTAAAGCAGTCGGGGGATGTTAACTTCTCAAGGAAACTGGCAAAATATTTTTCTTTAAACATTAGAAGGTATGGTTATGTTTCTGTCAAAATATGGATAAGTGAACTTTTTTTCCCCTAAAGAGTTCCAAAAAGGCCCCTCCTCCCCTCCCCCAAAAAAGAACCCAAAGCAGAAACATGATGAGGAAAATTTAGGGAAAGCTTATAAATATAAGTAATGATTATGTTCTTTACATTTGAGTATCGCTTAACCAGTCCAAAAACAGCCAATAAGAGTGTCTACACATGATGCTACGTTGCCATAGCAATACGCTACAGTGACGTAGTATCCACAGGCAAAGCCCATGATGCCACAGCTATGTCACCATAGTGCCTAAAAATAATCATACACAGTATGCATGGTGCAGTACCAGCTGCTATCGCACCATCTTTTAGTAGTTCCAAAAGCAAGTACCAAATGATGATGCAGTAACAATGGCACCATAATGGCACATGTAGACATGCCTAGTGTCCTTCCTCTTGACTATAGCTTGCCTTCCTCAACTACTTGATTCCAATATGATTAGTGGACTTTGCTCTATTTAGCAAGCCAACAACTTTGCAAAATAGTGGTAGTTACTCCATGGAAAGGATGAAATGGTGCACCCAAAGTGGATGTAGATGCTCAGGGATGGAATGTAAATTTGTTGAGAATTTCCATCTAATGAGTAATGGAAGCAGGATACTCAAATTGATTGGAGGAGAATGAAAAAGATAATGTTTTGTTGCCAAGTCTTGTGATAGTTGATGTTTTTTCTTCGAAGATCCATGTGCTAGATGCAAGTAATTCCATGAGAATTTAATCTTGCATTACATAAACATTACAGAGGCAAGGATTTCTTAGTTATTGGATAAACTATGTAGCTGGGATAGTTAGACAAGCTTTTGAATGCAAGGCATTCTTTTTCAATGCATTTGAAAGGTTGTCTGACTCTATTTCAGCTACATAGTTGGTGCAGTAAAAGATATCACCCTAAGAAATCCTTGCCTCCCACATAATTTCTAAAACATCGTGACTACGACATCACTCATACCATAAAATAAACAGTAAGTTTCTAGTAAACTAAACTAATAAGTTTCTAGATTGCATTAATGTGAATAAAAGCTTGGAAGCATGACCACAGAGTATCTAAAGTCTCAATGCAGAGGACATTAAAAAAAAAAAAAGAAAAAGAAACTTTCTCAGGTTTTTGGCAGTCTAATGCATCATTTTGCAATTGGCAATACTGCCAGTAGGAAACAATAAATAAGAGCAGTAGGGAGCAAGACTAGATAGGTGTGGAAATGCATATATAGTAAGAAGTCAAAAGACCAGGGTAGCATTGTGGTTTCTCAACCTAGAAATAGGTGTTGCAAAATGAAGAAGATCAGCTCTGCTGTGATGTGTCCTGGCACATCTGATCTGCTTCCATGGGTGAAATGTGTTGCTCATTGTCCTGCAACACAAGAAGGTGAGACAACAGGCAAGGTGCTCTCCCAGGGTTCAAGGGGGCTGGTCCTGCACACCCCAGAGAATTCCTGGGTAGGATCAGGCCCCTCTAACCTTGGGAATGCCTGCCAGGCTTCCCCTGCTTACAGACACGTGTTCCTAGGACAGAGGTCTCCAACCTCTTTATGGTGAATATCACTTTTTGGAAGTAAAGGGCACCCCAGGATCTACCATGCCCCCACCCCCTGGCCTGCCCCCCGCCCAGCGGTAGCAGAGAGCTGAGGTTGGGCCCCAACCCAGCCCAGTTTGGGACACTCTGCCACCCAGGGACACGTGGGGGGGGGGTTCCCGCTGCTGGGCCCAGTGTGGCAGAGGCCTCAGGGACCCCCCACCGCCACTTGTGCTCTAGAGGACCCTGCCCTGCCCCCCTGTGCTCTGGCTGCTGCTGTAGGTTGCCTGCTGTGCTCAGCAGCCAAAGGTATGTGGCATTGGGCCCTAGCTTGGCCAGGTCTGGGATGCTCCACCACCCAGGGTTGTGTGTGTGTGTGGGGGGGGCTTCTGCCACTGGTGCAGCCCAGTGGAGGCCTCAGTGTCCCCCGCAACCTGTGCTCTGGAGGCCCGTGCCCCCTCTTCCCCTGTGTTTCAGGCATGCCAGGCAGCCCACAGCAGTGGCTGCTTTGTCTCTGAGCACAGGTGGTGGTGGGGGAGCACAGGCCCCCGGGACCCATGCTGGCCTGTGCCTAGCAGCAGGACCTCCCTCCCCCGACTTGCCTCTGGAAGGTGGGGAATCCCAGACCCAGCCAGGGCCCAATGCCACATGAATCCCCTCTAAGCTGAGCCAGGCGTGGCCAGCTGCAGCAGGGGTCGAGGAGCAGCTGGAGCTACCTTTGCCACCTCCACCCCTGCAGAGATGGGCAGGGAGCCCCCTGTGCCCCTGGAGGAGGCCTCTTGGGGGAAGTTTGGAACCCCTCAACCCAGTGGGGCTGGGGCTCTACTTAACTTCCCCTGCTCCTAACTCGGCTGCAGGTCAGTCTCTCACCCCTTCTCTCCCCCACAGATTGACCTGCTGGAGCTGGGGGCAATGGGTGTGTTCATGTGCATGCCCCCAGCTGTCCCTCCAGCCCAGGACTGACCTGAAGAGGCTCGAGGCTCACCTGATCGATTGCAGTCCCTGGGTTGGTAACCACTACCCTAGGATATAGTGGTTTTCCTAGGCCCTTGGGGTCTAGGGTTTGGGTACTCACTCAGACCTCCATGCCCCTGGAGTTCTGTCCTCAAGTCATCACTTATCAGAGACCGGTGAGATGAAAAACAGCTTCATTTTTCTTAGGAAACAGGATTCGGCAACACACCCGTCAGCTTGCGGGGAGAACCACCCACCAACACCAAACCACACCCGCATGGCATCAGGGGGAAACCTGGACCCTTCTACCACAGGCCCCTTAAAGCTACTTTCCATATACCACGTAGGGGTCCCACGCTTATTTAGATATGCCCCCAGAGTCTTTAGGAACACACATGGGTAAGCATAGAAAGAGGAGCTTTCACTGCTTACCCAGGGGTGCTCCTAGGGTCTACATGGCACATCAGGGCAAGCAGGGGAAAACTAACTTTCCCTGCTTACCTAGACGTATCCCTAGAGACCCCAGGGGTATGTCTAGGTAAGCAGGGAAAACCAGGTAGGCGACCCCAAGCTTTGAGGGGTCTGATCCTGCCCAGAAATTGCCAGTGTGTAAGATTGGGCCTGAGTCTCCTGTGCAGGGTGGCTGGGGAATATGGGCAGCTCTGGCCTGCCTGCATGCACTCTTTGGACACAAACAGATGTCCACCTCAAAAGAATGGCATAATTTATTGCTTCCTTTTGGCCACAAATTTTGGTTGTTTTTGGCATATGGACATCTATTTGCTTTGGGGTTTTTTTTTTATGTCATAAGAATTTTTATGGTGGCACAATATCAGTGAAAGGTGACATCTGTTTCTACCCTCAGATACAGTATAGGATTTTATACCAGGAGCCTCTACGGTGTAGTCCTAATTTTTACCTGGACTGGCTGAATAGTTTTGTCACACAACCCTTCTGTTTCTTGGTTTTGTCATCTAAAAATTAAGTTAATATTACTTTCCACACATTTCTATTCAGCATTTTAAAGATACTGTGCACTCAAGGCAAATCATAGCACTCAGTTTATGTATATTAGATGAGCAATAGATGTATATTAGATGAGGCCCCTTTAAGGATTTTGAAAGCCCTGGGAACAGTATAGATTTGGGGCTTGTGTATATTTAATCATGTGGTTAATGACTGTGTTTGAGCATGGATATAGGCATTTTCAGTTTTTAATGTAATTGCATATATATCTGAATACTAGTACATCTGCAAGTTCCTGTTTTGGTTTGCTCCATTGTCCACCTTTGAATGTTTGTGCCCTGTGCAGGGGCATGTCATGCATGCTGTATTTGACACTGGCTGATGGGTATTGGTATTCTTTCAAACTGGAGGCCTGGTGTTTGAATCCTAGGGACCCATTCCCTAAGACAGCCTTAGACTGAAGGGATCTTCTTCTCTGTTAGTCTTTTGGCTGGAAAAGCTGCCACCAATCTCACCATCTGCAGGTCAGGTATGACGGTTTCCCAGTGAAAAGAAATACTGGAGCATTTGCTCCAAATTTAGTAACGGATCCCGGGCACTTTGTATAGGTGGAAGTTATCTTCTGTCTGTATATCACACGACAGTTATTCTCAACTTTTTAAGAATCAAACACCCCTCATAAGATTCAAGACATTCCTCAGAAAATGCCAGCACTTAATTGTTTGACTGTGGAAAATTGCAGAACAATTCATTTTTGTTGCAAAGAACCCAAAGATCCCAGCTGGTCAGAATGTTTTTGACTCTGATCTCTGGCATTGGTTGGGATATAACTGGTTATCCAAAGAAAACAAACAAAAAGCTATATTGAGTTATTTCAGTTAAAGTTGCAGCAGAACACTGAGTCACTTCAACAGAGAGAAATAAAAAGAAAAGACCCCTGGCTACTGTACACCTTTGTTGTACCTACAACATCATCAGTAACAAACTCCATTGCTTCTTGAGATGTCTTCATGCTTTAAACAAAACCTTTAGCTAACCTCATATGTTCTTAAATCAAACAGATCAGCATGTTTATCGCATAGTCCATGCATAATATGAAACTCTATTTTCCTTTTCATTCATATCAATATCTTATTTCACAAGCGTGCAGTTGTACTAAAGTCATCTGTGAACAAAATCGAGATGATGTCAATGCATCTATATCAGCCCTTCTCAGGCTGCTGCAGGGCAAAGGCCTTTTCTGCATTAATTACATCCCACATGCTGAAAAGTTTGGCCAGAGCCCTTGCCAGTATGGACTGGAGAGGCTCTGACACTGTTAGCCAAGTCTTTCTCCCTACTGACCTTACTACCAAGGTTGACAGCTGCCAGCCCCTGTTGTCCTCAAATGAAATTTTTCAAGGGTTCCTTCTCCACCTAGCAGTCACTGGCAAGTTTGAGAGTCCCAGTTTCTGGGTCAGCAGATTTGCATGTGCCTTGCATATTTGCCAGGACGTCCTTGTAAAAATCTCTGCCTGAAGTGATTGTTTCTAATGAAGTCGCTTAATAATTTACATACGTATGCAATACGGTGCTCTTTTGTACCAATCCAGTCTACTTTTCTTACTCAGATAGAAATAAGTAGCTGATCTGTGTATCCATAAGACTGGAAGGATGCTGTGTTTTGCAGCTCACACAGCATATGGCATGGGCATGGTGATTCGAGAAGGAAGCTGTTAACCGTCTCATTGCCTTTCAAAGTGGCTACATTTAGTCCATAAACTATTTGTCTGCATGGAGTGTATTAGTGGACCTACAGGGGGTGCAGAGTGAGGATGCACCCTCTTTTGGATTGTGCCAAGGGAGCAGCAGTGGGGACTTTAAGTCCCCACATCAGATGCAAGAACCCTATTTTCCCACATACTTGTCCTTGCCCCTGTGGGCACCCCCTTCCCTTCCTCCTCCTCATGTCCTACCAAGCGCAGCAGCCCTGGAGCCCTTTCCTACCTGTCGAATTGGCAGCTGCTGTTCCCAGCAGGGCATGGCCAGGACTGGAGACCGCCCTCCAGTCGTCTGCGGACATTAGCAATGGTGAGAAGGACAGCGGGCGAATAGGAGGGGAGGGGACGTGCTGCTGAGGACAGAGGGGAAAAGAGGGGGTCCCAAGGGCTAGGGGTACAAGGGGGTGGGATTGTCACCTGACAGTGGGGACTTTAAAAACAAGTGTCTGCCTGCCTGGGGGAACAGTTCTGGGAGTGGGGGTACAGCCACAGCTGCTCCTGAATCCCCTTTCACAAACTCCTGGATCCATCCCTGAGTACCTCTTTATTTGAGTGGAAAATGGCATGGCGTGGCGTCTGTCAAAACCTCCTCTCGGGGCCTGCGTTACTGATGTTTACTCTCCTTTTGTAGTTAGCACAGCCCTTTATTCTGCTGCAAGGTGAGGAGCTCCTGTGTTAATACTTCTGAACAGAAGTACAAATTACACAGAACAAGCCACTTCCTTCTGTGGAAGTATTTCTAATTGTGGTTTACCATCCCCAAGCTCTCTTTCTTTTATCAGATTGGTCAGAATTCTCCCTAGTGAATAGAGAAAGGAGTCGAGAGGACTGGGATGATTCTGCTAACTAGAATAGAAACCTGTTGATCCTACATTGATGCTGCGCACCAGAATCAACTTACTAGAATAGTCCTTAGCAAGTAGAGGTCAACTTCACATAGCTAGTGGTCAAGTAGGAACAGTTAGAGAAGATAAAAACAAAATCCTGGGTGTGACTGTACCCTGAATTCAGGTGTGACGAGGAAAGTCCAAATTCTGTACAGATCTCAAATGCGCTTTTTCACATGTCTGTCTCCATGTATCAGGTCAAAGAACTTTTGGATTAAAACACCTAGAAGCTTGGGCAATCCAAATTTTGTACTGTATATCAATTTCGATGTGGTGATTAATACTGATCCCAAAGTGTGGCAGTGATTGCCTTTAATAGAAGGGTTGTGATTCCTGAAGATTACATCAAACTAAATGCAGGATCAAAATGACTAATGATTGAAATGTAAAAGACACTGCCAGGCTCCTCAGGAATGGAGAAATATATTTAGAAAAATTACATGCATTTTTATATGGGGATTTAATTAGGCAATGTTTATAAGCATAAAAAGATAGATAAAGTAGTCTAATTTTATCTGCAAATAAGTTATTTAGACAGTATAGTCTTAGGTGATAAACTAACCTAAAGACACTACTGTGCTACAGTACTGTATTTTTCTGGGGCTAAGTAATAGCCCCAGCTATTAAAATGGCTATATAAAATAGCTTCCTATCTTTTGGTGAAGCAGGGGAATTTCAGCTACAGAGATGTGACGAGCTATTTACCCAGAACACCATATGGACGGAAAGGATGGACACTTCTGGTCTCATCTGTTGGAAACTAGAGAGAGAGGTTTGTTTGTGTGAACTTCCTACCCAGAATATCTCCAGTGACCCTTAGTCACCATAACGTAGCACGCATGTAAGATTCCTTGTGATACAGAACTGAACTAAGGGAGACGAAGAGGGAAAGTCTTCTTTGGCCAAAGGGCTTTCCTGCAGAGTCCGTATAACGGTTCCCTTCTCCTGAGCATCTGGTACCACTGGAAGGACTCTTGGTTAGTAAATGCTGCTTCTCAGTAAGGAGCACCACAGAGTGATCTCTCTCTTTTTTTTTTTGAAGTTGCAGAAAACAAGAGCAGCATGCAGTGAATATCTGTCAAGTCCCTTTTACCAAGCCAATAAATAAACCAAAAATCCCTAGCACTGAACCTCAGGGCAGGATCAGGAAGCACTTCCCAAAGGATTTAGGAATAGACTGTTTCTCTGGCTTTAGGATTCTAGGACTATGTTACTCACATCCACTTAGCCATGGATGGAGCTTAATGGAAGGAGAAAAGAGAAGCGATAAGGTGAAAGTATACTGGCCTGTTGGGCTGCCTCCTATCAGTAAACAGAACTAAGACTACTACTTAAGTTACCATGGAGGATTATGTTTATATACATCTTTTAATTTATTTTCGCTTTTTTCTTAGGTTGATTCTGGGTTCCTTTTTCCCCATAATAAAGTCTTGGTGTGCTTTATAGATGCAGTATTCTTGCTAGGTGCATAGGTTTTGTCTCTCTTGTCTGCCCAGGAAGGCATTTGGTAATCCCTGGAATTCTGTTTGGGGACTTGGGTCAATGGTTTTCTATTTTTTAAATTTGGCCCTTGTTATTGCTGAGCTCTCTTGATTCAAGGGCCACACTCCTATTGCAAGAACATACCATTTAGATGGCTGAAGGATGTACTTAAATAGCCTGAATTTAAGTACAGTAAGCCATCCTGTACTTAAATAGCCATCCTGTTATGATCAAGTGCCTGACAGATAAAGCAAACATCAGTAGACTGGATAAAGCCTATTGCTTTTGAAATTTATTTCAAGGAGGAAAATGAATGAGAGGAAAAGTAATGAGGGGAAGGGAAGAACAGAAAGGGAAGATGAAAAAACAGTAGGAGGAGCATGATAATGAATTCATCTTGATAGAAACAGCACCTTGTGCCAGTCACTGATAAGAATCACTACCACTATTAAAGCCAAGTGAGGCTTAGGATGTGGCACGAAATATGAGAAACGGGAATCATCTTACGACGGCACTAAAAATGGAACACAAGGATTCCTTTTACAATGTTCATCTTTTTCTCCATCACTGAGACATTGTTCTTTCATGTGGTTTCCAGAAGACAGTAGGACATGAAGACCGACTTTCCTGTCCACTGGAGCACTTGCATTAGTATGTATGGTTTGCTTCATTAAGGGGCACCTTTCTTTTGAGAGTAGGTGCTAATTTGCCTTCGTGTTAGGTCCACCAGAAATTGCCCTGAGCAGGGAACAGCTCTTTATACTAAGCTCTGTTATGTATGTGCAGTATTTTTATGTAATTCACTGACAGCTAGTAACTTGCTAGTAATCCATCAAACTCATTTCACCTAGGACCTCAAGCATACCTCCCGTTCTGATCTTTCAGGTAAAAGTGTCACAAATCTATTTAGTTCCTAACTTTTTGTTTCCCAGCACGTAATACCTTGTATATTTTTTCTCTTCCTTTTCCTTCTGAAATACTGCTTTCTTCAGTCGCCACACTTCCTCGGTTTTTAGCAGGCATATAAAACAAACTACTTATTTGCTATTACGTGCTGTGCCATAACCTTTATGCTGCTTTCCGTAATTCAGTCAATACACACACCATTGAATCTACACGCTTACCTTATCACCAGTGTATTGTAATTCTTTCCTCTGAGATGCTCCTTTTCCAATGACCAAGACGACTTTTAGGTAGCATTTTTCTTTATTGTTAGAAGTACTGCCTTTCAGACATGACGTGAAACTGGTTTTTGATAGCCTGTTCTCCTATGATTCTTAAAGATCCAATATTGCATTGCGTAGCAAAAGGGGTCTCAGTCCCAGGAGCTGGCAAAATTCCAGTACCCGCCTTGTATGTTGTTATGGATCCCAACTAGAAATGCTGCCTTTCTCTGTCTCTGGCACTATTAACAACCAGAGTGGGGACCAGTTTGTACTAGTTTTGAAGACCTCTCACACCCGTTTGAAACACCTATTGTTTTTCCTAGTCCTTCAATTTTAAAGACAATTAAAGGAGGTACCTTTTTAGTCGAGTAAGTGAATGAAGACAATATTTAACTTGAAAGCTGTTTAAAACAATCTGAACAGGAATACTACATCCACTCTGCACTGAAAGGCTTAACTCAGATCCTTCTGCCTCGCCCTTCACAAACTGGAGTACTGATTTTTGTGTATAGAAAGTGAGAGTATTTGGAGATCTCGCGTAGGAATGGGGACGGCTGATTAGTTGTTTCTGTTTTAGAGATGGTTTGGAACCAGGCAACACTGAGAATTGCTTCCCCACAACCGTGATTTCCCTGTATACCACAGTTTGCAGTCAGCAGAGGGGAGGTATTGCCTTGCCCCAGATAGTAACGGTAGAGTAGCTGCCAGTCATAAGGGCCCCAGGAATCTGGAATATTGTCTTGCTGTTGATTCAAAATATGCTACATCTGTTTATTTTCCAGATGTGCTGCAGGTCCCATTTATTTGATATAGCCTTTGAAAAAAATGTGCTTTGAGATACGGGCCAAGGTATGTGGGTGGTAAATGAGCTATTTTATGCTTTGTATTTTATTTTTGTGATGAAATAACCAGTACAATGTTCAGCTATGGTGGATTCAGTGAACAAAGAGCAAGGTGATGTGGAAAAAGCATAAGTAAGAGGAGTCAACATGGGAAGCCTTAGCATGCTCGGGGAGGGGGTGTGCTTTAATTAGAATGGCTCCTAGACACTCTCTAATTAAAGCATCTGAATCATCTTGTGTATGGTAGTGGTGGCGCTTTAACTAAAGCTCATTGAACAAACTATAGTTAAAGTGCCCCAATGCCATTTTGAAGCCTGGGGAGGCTGATGCATGAGAAGTAGAAGTTGGAGCGTGCTAATTAGCAGACTTGATTAATCAAGTCTGTTCTGATGCATTGTAATTACAGCACAAAAAAATTGGAAAGCCTAGTGCAATTGTAGAAGTATGATGTAATTTGGGATAGTGAAGACCTTGTGGGATAGTTTGCATGATCAGTACTGTCATGGATAGTGTAACTTCATAGATTTCATAGACATCAGGGGCTGGCAGGGACCTCGTGAGATTAATTACAGCTCCCCTGTCTGCTAGGGTCAAATTATCCCAGCAAGATAAGCATCCAAATGTTTTTTGAATGAGTCCAGAGTAGGTGCTTGCACCACCTCTCACCGTTGGAGAACACCAAGGACTTCTGGGGAAGTCGGTTTCAGACCCTGGACACTTGGATTGTAAAGAAGTTTTTCCTTATGTCCAGTCTGAATTGACCTTCCAGAAGTTTGTGGCCATTAGATTTTGTTATCCCTTGGGGAGTCCTGGTGAACAACTGTTCTTCCAGATCCTGGTGCACACCCCCCCCTTTATTAATTTATAGGCTACCACCAAGTCCCCCCGAGCCTTCTCTTCTCCAGGGTGAAGAGTCCCATGCGCCTCAGCCTCTCCTCATAAGGCTTGATCTCTTGGCCTTTGATCATGTGGGTGGCTCGCCTTTGGACACTCGCAAGCTTATCCGCGTCCTTCCTGAAGTGGGGGGCCCAAAACTGGATGCAGTACTCCAGCTTCAGCCTCACTAAGAACAAGTCAAATGGGAGGGGGATGTCCCTGGTTTGGCTGGAGATGCATGGGTGGATGCATGCCAGAGTCTAGTTTGCTTTGCCAGTTATGATATTGTATTGGTGGCTCATATTCATCTTGTGGTTGATCAAGACCCCCAAGTCTCTTTTGGTCATGGCGCTAGCGATTATAGCACTTCCAAGCCTATAACTGTGATGCTGGTTTTTCCTCTGAAGGTGGAGCGCTTCTTTACACTGGAGCACTTCTGCCTACACTTCTTTACATTGACTGCCATAAGGTTTTGGTCTGCCCACCTTGTGAGCCTGTTCAGGGCAGCCTGTATCCCCAGGTGTATACCACCTTTTTCCATAATTTTGTGCTGACCACGAACTTCACCAGTCTGCAACTGATGCCTGAATCCAGCTCATTAATGAAGATGTTGAACAGTACTGGCCCACGTACTGAGCCCCGAGGGATACTACTGGTCGCCTTGTGCCATGTTGATTTGCTCCTGTCAACTATTATTCTTTGGCTCCAACTCCAGAACCAGTTCCCCAGCGATCGGACCACAAGATGGTCAAGGCTGCAGTTCCCTAGCTTAACCATGAGAACATCTTGGGAGACCAAGTCAAAGGCTTTCTTGAAATTCAGATACATGACACAAACCTTGTATCCCTTGTCCAGGCAATGCGTCACCTGGTCATAGAAGAAGACAAGGTTGGTCAGGCAAGACCTTCCAGCAATGGAGCCTTACTGGCTGGCACTCAGAAAGTTGCCTTCCATTAGCCTGTTGCGGATAATACCTTTGGTGATTTTTCTGCAGGATCTTTCCAGGGATGAATGTCAGACTGATTGGCCTTTAATTCCCTGGATCTTCTTCTTTTCTTGAAGTTTGGGACCAGGTTGGCTCTTTTCCAGTTTTCTGGTATTTCTCCCAAGCACCACAGGTTCTCAAATGTCTTTGTCATAGGGTGTGCTATGATGTCCGCTAGTTCATTCCGGACTCTTGGTTGCATTCCATCTGGGCCTGTGGATTTATGGATGTTGAGCCTTTTGTGGTTTTCCATCATTTGATCTGTGTCACTTGTGGCCTCATCTTCTACGTCCTGGATGGTTTGCATCCTGTTTGACAGGGTGACCCCCTTGGTCAGGTGAAAGACCAATGCAAAGTAATCATTGAGGAGATTAATGTCTGACACTCAGGAAAAGGCCAGTTGCCCCATCTGATTTGGGAAAGGTCCAATGTTACCTTTGTTCTTTCTCTGACTTCCCACTTATCTGAAGGAGTACTTTTTGTTGTCCTTGATTCCCATGGCTAGCCTGAGTTAGGTTTCTGTCTTGGCTTTTCTGGTCCACTCTCTCATTAATGATTTGGAGAGAGGGCTTGGTTTAGTCAGGGATGATCCTGCCTTGAGCAGGGATGGGACTAACTGACTTCCTGAGGTCCCTTCCAGCCCTACCTTTTGTATGATTCTGATCGTCACTTATTATTTATTCTCATAAGTAAATGATAATATATAGTGTTGTCCTTTCAGTGCCATTTTGAGGTACTTATATAATAAACTTTCCCAGTCTGTTTTGTTGGATATAATATTCTTTATGTGGTGTTGCCATGTGTTGTATCACATTGGTTGTTTTGTTGCATTGTACATTTTGAAGTGCATTAAACTAAGCTTGTATAATTGTGCAATGAGGTCACTTGCCCACGTAATCAGCATTTACCTGCTAAAAATGGTCCCGGTTTAAATTTCCTTTCTTAGTTTATGATGGTTAAATAAGTAACATGGTCATGATTTACCACGTAAAGGCTTATTATGCTATAACTAGTAAAATGCACTAGGGGGCACATCAGAACAGTCTTACCCTCCTGCCCTTTCAGTACTACTTTACTGCCAAATGGTGCTTTAAGACCAGAAATGCCCTGCCACAGCATTTGTTATCCTCTTCTTTCTTCTTAATTAAACCTTCATTAAAAGTCAAAAGTCTTTCTTTCTTTTCTTTCTTACGGACTGTCCATGGAGTTGTACAAAGCCTTCTGGCCCCTCCTTGGGCCTAGCCTCCTCCATGAGAGCCTCACCAATGGGACCCTGCTGACCAGCTACCACCAGGCAGTGCTCACCTTGCTGCCCAAGTAGGGGGACCTTGGCTGCCTTAAGAACTGGCAGCCAGTCTCCCTTCTATGAGCAGACTATAAGATCTTGGCGAAGGCACTAGAAAACTGGCTCTGCACTGTCATGGCCTCTGTCATCAGGCCTGAGCAGAGCTACTGTGTGATGGGTAGGACCATCCAGGATAACCTGTTCCTGCTGTGCAGCCTGCTCGCAGCTGCAAAGCTCTTTGGCCTGAACATCAGCCTGGTCTCCCTGGACCAGGAGAAGGCCTTTGATCGTGTCAGCCACCAGTACCTGCTCAGCATCCTTGAGGCTTTTGGCTTCGGGCCCCTCTTTATCGCGGTGCTCTGGGTCCTGTATCGTGATGCCTCTAGCCTGCTGAATGTGAACGACATGCTGTGCACCCCAGGCTTACTTAGATGACTTGATGATCTTCCTGGGCAGCCAGGAGGACGTATGGGCCTTGGTGGACTGCCACCATATCTACAAACTCACCTCATCAGCCTGCATCAACTGGGGCAAGTGTGACACTCTCCTGCTCAGGACATGGGCTGGCACCCCACCCCCCAACTTGCCAGGGGGCCTCGCCTGGCACTGGAAAGGCCTCAAAACCCTGGGAGTGTTCCTGGGGCTGCCAGCCCCCAAATGGGAGGACCTGGTGGAAGGAGTGAAGTCCCACCTGCAGCACGGGTGCTTTCCCGCCCTTTCCTACCACGGCTGGGTCGTCTTCACCAACAACTTGGTGGTGGTGACCCTGTGGAACCGTGCGCTCTGCTGGACCCCCTGCTGAAGCTGCTCAAAAGGCTGCAGTGGCTCCTAGTGGACTTCTTTTGGGACGGGCACCACTGGCTCCTGTGTGGTGCCCTTTACTTGCCAACCACTGAGGGGAGGGGGGTCAGGGCCTGATCGACCTGGCTAGTAGGGTGGCTGCCTACCATCTGCAAGCCCTCCAGTAGCTCCCGTATGCCAAGGGCTACCTGTCATCATGGCAGCTGGCATGTCGGTTCCTGCACTGAGTGGGGGGGCTCAGCTTTGACTGGGAGCTGTTCCTGCTGGACCTCAGCTTCCTGGATGGAGTGGCCCTTCTTTCATTCCACCACAGCATGGGGCAGGCCTGGTAGGCTGGCTTCCGACTTAATCCCCAGGCCAGGTGCCTGTGGTTCCTGCAGCTGCTTCAGGAGCCCCTGGTCTACAACCCAGCCCTGCAACATGTTGTGCCAAGTCTGGCATCCACCCGCCTCATGGCCGCCCTCATCGAGGTGCATACTACCTACCTGGGGCACTTCCTGGACCCCGCTCAGTTGGGTTGGCTGTCAGCCAAGGCCCTGGCTGTCCAGCTGGCCCTGCACTCCATCTGCACTGTGGGCTGCCTTCTGCAGGCTGTTAGGGCCGACATCCTAACGGAGGTGGTGGCCGCCCCGGAAGGCTACCTCCAGGCCCACTGGGCCCTCCCCACTGCAGATGCCACAGGCGACACCTTCCTGCCACTGCTGGTCATTCCATTTGTAGCCACTGAGCTGGTTCACCCAGTCCGACATGCTGCTGAGGCTCCCTGGAAGCAGCACGGGCTGCTCCTTTGGCACACTTCCATGGAGGGGACTCCATGCTTAGGTGGTGCACACCTGGCATGCCCAGGTGCTGGCTGGCTGCCCTGACTCTGTGGCAGCAGCACCTGGTGTTGCCTGGGACCCCAGTGTGGGTGCACACTGTACAAGCTGCCCACCACCAAGAAGATCAGCAACCTCCAGTGGAAATTGATGCATGGCATCCTGGCCACTGGCACCTTCAAGTGCCACCTGGTCCTGATGGCCTTGGTGGCCTGCCCCTTCTGGCTGGGAGTGATGGAAGTGAATGTTTTTCATGCCTTCCTTGACTGCCTCTGAGTTTTATAAGACCTTCTGGATTCTTCTCAGCCTCTGCCTCCTGCATGTCTTTCATGTGAGTCTCATGGACCTGACAATGCCAACCAGTTGTCACCAAGCAGGTCCTTACCCTGCTGCTTAAAAAAGGATACCTTGGCTGCATCAAGAACTTCGTCCCTCTTGTGTGCTCATTACAAGATCCTGGCCAAGGCTTTGGCTAACCGGTTGTGCTCTCTAATTACTTTCATCATCAGCCCTGAGCAGAGCTACTGCATGCTGGGCAGGACCATCCAGGACAATCTGTTCCTGCTTTGAGACCTGCTGATGGCTGCAGACATCTTCAACATCAACATCAGGCTTGTCTCCTTGGACTAGGAGAGAGCCTTTTGATTGGGTCAACCACAGCTACCTGTTTTGGACCCTGGAGGCCTTTAGCTTCAGGCTCATCTTCACTTCTGCCCTCTGGGTCCTGTATTGGGATATTTCAAACATCTTGAAGTTGAATAGCATGCTCTGTGCCCTGTTCCCAGCCTGCAGGGGCATCCTCCAGGGCTGCCCTCTGGACAAGGCATACTACATTCTTGACATCAAGCCCCTACTCCAAGCACTGCAGTGGCACCTGATTGGACTGACTCTTTCATCTGCCTCTGTCTCAGCGGGCTGCCTGTCAGTCAAGCTGACAACATATGCAAATGATGCGACTCTCCTTCTCAGCACCCAGGGTGGCGTGCACTCCTTGGTCAGCTATCAAGAAGCCTATTAGCCTGTCTCTTCAGCTCATGTGAACTGGACCAAGAGTGACACCATCCTTCTCAGTCCTTAGGTCAAACCCTCCCTCCCCCGCGACTTGACCAGGGGTCTTGCCTGGTGTCGGGAGGGCCTCAAGGCCCTGGGGGTATTCCTTAAACCATTAGTCTTCTTGGCACAGAACTGGGAGGACCTTGGTGCTGAGGAACAGGCACACCTGTAGTGATAGCGCTGGTGTCTACCCAGCCTGTCCTACCATGTCCTTATTATCAACAACCTGGCAGCTGCGGCACTGTGGCACCATTGCACCATGTTGGACCCCCCACACCGGACCTGCTTCAGAAGCTCCAGCAACTGTTTTTGGACTTCTTTTGGGATGGATATCACTGGCTCCCCTAAGCCATTCTTTATTTGCTGATGGCTCGGGGAGGGGGTACAGCTTGGTTCACCTGGTGGGCAGGGTGGCAGCCTTTTGCCTACAGGCCCTCCAAGGGCTCCTCTACTGTGAGGACTGCCTCCCCTGGCAGCAGCTAGCTAATTTGTTTTTGCACCAGATAGGGGGCCTTGGATTTGACTGGGAGCTGTTTCTTCTGGACCCCACCCTCCTGGACTAGGGTGTCCTTCCACCCTTCTATTGAAACTTTGTACAGTCCTGGCAAACTGCTTTCTGCCTCCTGCTCCAAATCGGGAATCTGCAGTTTTCACAGTTACTACAGGAGCCACTGGTCCATAACCCAACCCTGCAGCACAGTCTGCCAAGCCTCACCTCTAGCAGCCTTGTCGACTCCCTTGTCCAGTCGTATATCATCTGGCTGGGACACCTCCTTGACATGACCCAGTCAGACTGATTGTCAGCTGAGGCTCTGGCCACCTACTTGGGCAGGCGCTCAGTCTCCTGTGCTGCCAGCTTCCTCAGGGATGTGCAGGCCATTCTCTTGGAGGATGTGGCAGCCACCCTGGAGGAGCACCTCTGAGCACAGAGAATGCTGGGAATGTCCTGGGTGAGCCCTTTCCACCACTGCCCATTGTCCCGGTTGTTAGTAAACTGTGTGGTGCGCCTGCCACCTTACTGGCTGTCCCTGTGTCTCCTGGCAGAGGTACTGGGATCCACTTTGATGTGCTCCCCCAGAAGGCCCTGTACCTGTAGGTGATTTGGGTCTGCCACACCTGCATCCTTGCCACTTGGCTTCCCATGGTGTGGTGGAGGTATGTAGCAGCACTCGCACTTATGTCAGCCCACCTTGCGTGATGCATGCTTTATAAGTCTCCCATCTCCAAAAAGACTGGTGACCTCCAGTGGCACTTCCTACATGGGATACTGGCCACCGGCACTCTTGTCTGCCCCATGGACCCAGATGTGTCAGCGGCCTGTTCCTTTTGTCTGTGGGGAGTGGAGGAGGACCTTATCTATGCCTTCCTCAGATGCAGCTTTGCTTAAGGCGCTAGGTTTGGCCTTCTCGGAGTCAACTGACTCGTTCTTCCTCTCCTACCGAGCAGCCAATGGGGGTATCATAGTATCATAGTATCATAGTAGCTAGAGTCGGAAGGGACCTGGGCAGATCATCTAGTCCAACCCCCTGCCTTGGCAGGAAAGAGCACCGGGGT
>JAGPOW010001296.1:29411826-29448182 GCA_030014935.1 Caiman crocodilus | reverse complement strand
CTCCTCTTGAAGACCCCCAGGGTAGGGGAGAGCACCACCTCCCTTGGGAGCCCGTTCCAGACCTTGGCCACTTGAACTGTGAAGAAGTTCTTCCTAATGAAGTTCTTCCTAATGTCCAATCTACATCTGCTCTCTGCTAGCTTGTGGCCATTATTACTTGTAACCCCTGGGGACACCTTGGTGAATAAAAACTCACCAATTCCCTTTTGTGCCCCTGTGATGAACTTAAAGGCAGGCACAAGGTCAGCTCTCAACCTTCTCTTGCAGAAGCTGAAAAGGTCCAGGTTCTCTAGTCTCTCCTCGTTGGGCTTGGCCTGCAGGCCCTTAACCATACGAGTGGCCCTTCTCTGAACCCTCTCCAGGTTATCTGCATCCCTCTTGAAGTGCGGCACCCAGAATTTCATGCAGTATTCCAACTGCTGTCTAACCAGCACTCGATAGAGGGGAAATATCGCCTTCCTTGGATCTATTCATCATGCATCTGCTGATGCACGATAAAATGGCATTGTCTTTTCTGCTGGCTTCATCACAATGCCAAATCATGTTCATCTTGGAGTCCACTAAGACTCCAAGATCCCTTTCCACTTCTGTGCCACCCAGCAGGTCATTCCCTAGGCAGCAGGTGTGCTGGACATTTTTCTTCCCTAGGTGCAGCACTTTGCATTTCTCCTGGTTGAACTGCATTCTGTTGTTTTCTGCCCACTTGTCCAACCTGTCCAGGTCTGCTTGCCCTGCCCTCTGGTGTGTCCACTTCTCCCCATAGCTTTGTGTCATCTGCAGACTTGGACAGCGTACATTTCACTCCCTTGTCCAAGTCAGTGATGAAGACATTAAAGAGTATCGGTCCAAGGACCGAGCCCTGCGGGATCCCACTGCCCACACCCTTCCAGGCTGAAACTAACCCATCCACCATGACTCTCTGGGTGCGACCCTCCAGCCAATTTGCCACCCACCAGACTGTGCAGTCATCCAAGTCACAGCCTCTTAACTTGTTCACCAGTATGGGGTGGGATGCTGTATCGAAGGCCTTTCTGAAATCTAAGTATACGACATCCACCTCTCCTTCTGTGTCCAGGCATTTCGTAACCTGGTCATTGGGACGCTGGAAGAACAGATCATCTCCCTTCAAGGTCTGTGCCTGTCAGCTTTGCAGTCTGAGTACCTTGGACTGGTGAGATCCCAGCGCTCTGTCTCTCTTTTCTCTCTAGGCATAAGTTTCTGAACCTGAACTGTATTAGTTAAGCTTGAGCTAAGTTTCCCCAAATACTTAGTGAAACCAGGGTAGTATTGTAATTGCTTGTGTTTTTCCTTTGCATATCTATTACTACTACTACCATTAGTACACAGTATATTTCATATGCTTAGCAATAAATAACTTTTATAGTCAAACTGGTAGTAATTGGGTATATTTTTCCACTTCTGCTTCTCTTTTCTTCTGTGCTCTGCAGCAACGCTTCTTTTACCTAAGCTAAAGATCCCTGTGAAGCCCAAAAATATTGTGGGGTCTGCTCATCAAGAGGCCAAAGACTGGGATGTGCGGAGTTTGAAACACATAAGGGGACCAGCTTGTACAGGCTGATTGACCCAGTTTGACTCAGATGGGCCAGCATTCAGTTCATAAGGGCACATGAGGGTGTCAGCTGGACAGCCAGCCAAATTCAGAGGGATTCTGTTTACCTGCGTGCTTGTGTCTGACTGCAGTTTATTGTTGCTCTGATAAACTGATTCTTGGCATATGAGGGTGTCAGCCTGTTCATGCTGATCAACCCGTCCGAGTCAGATGTGTCACATTAGTTTGTGTGTATGACTGATTTGGTGACTGGAGGAACCCAGGCCCATTGAGACTGAATCCTGCAAGATAGCTCCATTGGGGGTGAGGGCCTGCAGAAGGGAGAGATACAGCTCTGTATAGCAACACAAACAGCACATTGATAGAATCACCAAGACCCTAGAAACTATCCCTAATAAATGAGCACACCCCAAAGTAATGGGCAAATCTGGTAACACAGGAGGGAGGTCAGGGTCGCCGTGCTCTCTTCTGCCGCCTCGTTTACCATGCCAAGCTGTCGTCCTGCCCCCTCTTTCTTGCCCGCCATGTCTTTGATTTTATATATTTTTATAGGGAGGCTGCCTTCTGTCCTCTTGGCCACGGCTGTACCATGCACACAAGCCTTATGGTCTATGCATGGCTCCTACCACCCCAATATCACATCCCAAGCCTCACAGATCTAATGGATGTTATGCCATCCCTCACTCTCCATGCCCTCTCTGGCACTCAGGCTCTCCAGTCCCGTATCTCTCTCCATGCCTTTCTCTCAGGGCCTTCTCAGGAATGCTGCCCTTCTCTCGGGGCCTTCTCAGTAACTCTGCCCCCTCTGTGGGGATCCTTAGTAGTGCTGCACCCTCTCTGGGCTTACCCTGCCCACACTGGAGCTTCTCAATAATGCTGCCCCCTTTCCTGGGGCCCACCATGCCCACACTGGGGCTTCTCAATAAATGCTACCCTCTTTTCTGGGGCTGGGGTCTATGTACCCCAAATGCTGCACCCTCACAGATGCTGGGGTCCCCACACCGCTGTAAGTCCCCTATGAGGCCTCCTCCAACCCCTAATAGCCTCACCAAAACCGCCAGTAATAAACAAATAACAACACAAGCACAAGCCCCTAGGCTATAACTTAAATGGAAGCTGCTTGGCCATGACAACATTCCAGCCTACCAGGGAATACTCCATCCCTCAGGAGTGTCAGGTGCTGCTCCTACATTCAGGCTTTTCCTCTCTTTCATAGCAGAGAGCTTCTTCCTTGTCTGCTAGCAGTAAGCTCCCTCTGGCTTCAGCTCCTTGGGTTTATAAGGGAGCCAGGCCCTGCCTCTTTTGGTCAGCTGACCTCTGGTTGCCCTGGCAACCCACAGCTGGGGCTCTTTGTTCCCTGCTAGGGCTTGCTCCCTAGGAGTTTCCCCTCTTTAGGAGCAGGGCAGCTCAGTGCCCTGCGACAAAGGTCTTGTAGAACTTGACAGGTAATCTGTCAAGGCCTGAGGCAGCTGGCCAAGTGTTAGATGGCTTTAAATGCATAAGGGGAAAGTAAAAATGAGCATGCAGAAGTGCAGAAAAATATAACTGTCAAGGAACTAGGGAAAAGCAAGGAAGAATATCAAAACCAAGCTCTCTAATCCAAGCTTCAGCTGCATCTAGACTGGTCTGGGATCTTTTTGAGCTGGCAGATGATTCTATGTACACGGTCTGCCTGCACTGCTAGGCCCACACCAGCTGGGACAAGAGAACAAAACATATGAGCACTGCAGGGATCCTGATGCATCTCCTCAGGCACCACCCCCTTGCCCTTGCCCCTCCTCAGCCTGGCACCAGTGGGAACTTGTCCAAAGGGAAATCCCCATCTTTCTTCAAAGCCCCCATCCCTCCAAAGTAGAGGCAAGCTACCCCAGAACAGTGGGGGAAAGGCAGACAGAAAATGGGGTGCATTGCAAGGGTGAGCAAGATCAGCCAGAGTATTGGGAAGATGCTTTCTGTCAATGGCCAGCCATTCTCATTAGTTGAACAGCCAGGGTTCAGGTGGCTCATGGTGCTTGTGACCCTATCATACCAAGTGCCCACATGCACCACCTTCAGCAGGACAGTGGTGCCCTCCCTGTATGAGGCAAGCAGGGAGTACTTCAAGGAGAAGCTGCACAGGGCAGGTCAACAGGTGACCTTACACTTTGCATTCAACATCTGGAGCAGCCGTGGTGGTGATCATGCGTACTTTTCCCTCACAGGGCACTGTGTGATCAGTCAGGCCATCAGTGGGCTCTTCTTCAAGCCAAGGTGATGCATGAGTCCCATATGGCAACAGAGATCATGGGGACCATGAACCACTTAGTGCAAGAGTGGCTCTCTGTGCAGGCCAAGCTCACCCCTGGGTTCATGGTCACCAACAATGAGGCTAATATGGTCAAGGCAGTTCATGATGCCAGCTTTGTTGGTATCCATTGTGTAGCACACAAGTTGCACATTGTTGTCAGGGTTGTCCTGGAGGGGGACAGGGCCAGAGCTGCTGGTGATGGTGCCAGCACCACCAAGCAAGTTCATCTTGAAATGCAGGAAGGTGGCAGGCTACATCCACTGGAGCATCAAGGGGGGCGGGGAAGATGCTTCAGGACAAACAAACAGAGCTGCACAGAATCATGCAGGATGTGGAGACTTGGTGGAACTCCACATATCTTATGCTCGAGGGGCTGATGGAGGCCTTACTTGAGGAGATTGGGATCAGTGGCTGCCTGAACACAGCTGAGTGGGATACCATCTCCCAGATCTTGGTGGTCCTGAATCCCTTCCTCAAGGCCACTGAGATCTTCAGCACTGGAGATGCCCTCCTTAGCCAGGTGATCCCCATAGTGAGGGAACTTTAGAAGAGTTTCCAGGGGATCTATGCTCCTGGCTGGGGCAAGCTGCTGTCACCAGGTGTGCAGGCACTGGTGAAGTGCCTGAAGGAGGACATCAGGAAACAGCTTGATCCCTTGCCATCCACGCACTGGCTGTAATGTGTGACCCAAGGGTGAAAGGCAGCATATGCAGCAGCCAAACACTGAATCAGTGGATGGAGGTGTTGGTGAAGAGCGTCAGGGAGGCAGAACAATGGAGGCAGGAGGACATGGAAGAGAGGGATCCACTGCCCCATGCTAGCACACTATCCACCAGGCAGTCTCCTCATCCACCACAAGTGCTGCCAATGTGGGCCAACCCCACCATCAGGCAGGTAGTGCTTGGTGACTGCCTATCTTGCTGAGGACATGGAGGCACTGCTGTGTGACCCCTTGGCCTACTGGTCAAGCTGCAGCCAGATGTAGCAGAATCTGGCCATGGAAACCTGTGAGCACCTGTCCTGTCCACTGACCAGTGTTCCAAGTGAGAGTGTGTTCAGCATTGCTTGTGATGTAGTAACACCCCACCACAATTCCTTGGATCCTGGTTTGGTAGACAAGCTGGTGTTCCTCAAGGTGAACCTCCCGCTGCTGGGGTTCCCCATGTTCCAGGTGCAGATGGAGTGAGTGCCACCCTCCTCACTCAGTCCACACCTATTTCCTTTTTTCATTTTTTAAAAACCGTTTAATGCCCTGCTCTCAGACCTGGAGTCGGCACTCACTGCATCACGTGTCCCTGCTGAGCTTTTCTGCCAGGATGAACTTGGAGCTATGGACTGGGGCTGTGGGGAAGGAGGAAGCCCTAGGTCCCAGGCATGACCACTAAAACTGCACCCTGCCAGGGTCGGGAGGTCTGGTGGGACTGCTGGTGGCACAGCAGCCCCAGGAAATGCCAGGACCAAGGATCTGCTGATGAAAGGCGGGTAGGAGGCACCATAACCTCCAGCTAATGCATCCACACACACAGTCCTATCTGGGGAAAGCCCAGACCTGTCACAGCCTATCATGGTCTTTGACAGGCCTGAGGCTTGCTGGTTGCAGAGCAGTTGTGAGGCTCCAGATGAGCTCTGATTAGCTGCCTGGGATGCCAGCTTTCAGGTTGAAAAACTCTTTGTCAGGATGAGGAAGCACCTGCAGTTGGTGTGTGTGCTTTTCCTGGATGGTGGGAATAGTAAAGAAGCTAGAGGCTGGCCTGGCTTGCAATGCAGGCAAGAAAGCTAGTCAGTGAAAATGGAAATGGAGATGTCAGGGGGTGAGGGGCAGACTGGGGTGTGGCAGGGAAAGAGATGTAGCAGCGCAGGTAAAAATGGAGAGGTACCTGGGGAGTCAGATGTCTGGCAGGTTGTAGCGTGTCAGAGTCTAATTATGAAATTAATCCTTCCACCGCAGCAAGAAAATTAAGCATTGGCAGGGGAGCAGGTGGTGGAAGGCAGGCAGTTAAGGAGGCAGTGAAAGGTGGTAGGGGAGCAGGTTGGGGGGTGTCAAACAGATGGGTCCCTGCCCTTTGTCCTTCCACATCTTGCCTCCTGCTGCAAATCCACCCCACCACTTGGCTCCTGTGCCTGCCCCCCATACCTGCCTCCTCCCTAGCTCTGACCCCACCTCTCCTCTTTACCCCCTGTCTCTGCCCCCCCAACCTTGGGTCCCCTGTCCTCCCTTCCCTATGTCCTCTTCCCTACTTTATGCCCCATTCCACCTCCCCCAATTCTTACACTTGCTCTGGCAGGCTCTGGCCCTATTTTACCTTGGGGCACAAAGCACATTCATGCTCAGGCCCTAGCCCAACCTGGTTGCAGTGGCAGCAGCTCTGGATGGGCCCTGGTGCTAGGGCAAGAGATGCCACACCCCCATCATCACTGCTACCAGACTAGGCTGGGGCCAGAGAACACTTGCTCTATGCCCCAGGATGGAGCAAGGCTGAAGCCAGAGCCAGAGCTGAAGCCAGAGTAGGAGTAAGTAGCAGGGATGAGGGGCCAGCAGGGAAGCAGAAGCTGTTGGTGGGGAAACAAGTGGAAGACATGGTGGAGGAGCAGGGGCCCAAGACTAGGGGCATCAGTCACAAAATGTGTCACAAAATGTGCCTAAGTGCCCAAAATGGCAGGCATACAGCTAGGCAAGTGCCATTTGGGCATGTAGAGTGAAACAAGATTCTTCCCTAATAGAATACATACAACAAATAATTAATTTATATGAATTCACAGAGTTCCATTGACTTCATTACCAGCTACATCTGACAGATATATGTATAAATAAAAGCTCATATAGATTCCGAATGGCCCAGTAAGGAGAAAAATAGCAGCAAACAGAAGTAAAATTAGTGACTATATAAGCAGGATTGAAAGAAGGTAATCTCAAAATAGGGGGCCCAAGTCAATCGAATCCTTTGAAGGAATAGGGACAAACATTATCTAACTTCATCAAGATACCTGCCGTTGCTAAAATAAAGATTGTCCTTCAGGAAAAATGTTATAAGACTATAACAAAAACAGACAGAGCCTGGGTGTTTTTCATGAGAAAGGGGGAAAAAGGAGAATCTTAGTCACAAAGTACTAGTTATATTGTTTAATGCACTTTTGTAGAGTTGAAAGCTAGAAGACAGCACTGTGATTATCTGGTATAATATCCCATGTAACACATACCATAGGACTTCACCGAATTAATTCCTGTTGGAACAAGAGCATAACTAGACTATTTAACAGTTTGTCTACCTAGCTCCTGTCTCTGCTTGTCAGGCTTCCATTCTTAGTCTCAGGCCCCCATTCTCAATCCTATCCTCCTTTCCATCCAGTCTCAGCTCCCATTCTCAGCTTTTCATCCAATCTCAGGCAACTTTTCATCACATCCTCCTTGCCACAATCTTCCTTATCCTGGGAGCATCTACACATGCACTTTAATGTGCAGTAGACTATTTTACTGCACATTAAAGTGACATGTAAAAACCTTGACATTACACTAAGGCACAATAAAATAGTCCATTACTCATTGTGTCACTAAAAAGCATGCAAATGCACTATGCTCATTAGTGCAGCCTAATGTGCATTATCTTAGTTGCTCACATCGGACGTACTGAATTTAATGCACATTAGAAAAGGTGCATTAATGCGTGTATAGATGTACCACCTGGCTTTTATCCAAATGCCTTTGTCTACTCAACTCCAGTTTTCCCTTCTCCTCCAGTCTTTCTCAGATCCTTTTCCCTATTCACCTCACAAGAGTTCCTTGTTCCTACCTCCTTGCCTGGCCAGTTCTATTTTCCCCCTTTTTTCCCCCCAATAATTCAGTTTTCAGTATTCTGGCCCAAGTTACCTGGCTCTCACACAATTTTTCATCATCAATTTCCAGTTACATCTTTCTTTCCCTATTATCCAAGTCTGTTTCCCTCTAATCCACACCCATGTCCTTCAGCTCTCCAGCCTAGTTTCCCAGTCCAACCAGCTCAAACTTGCTTAGTCCCTCTGTGAGTTAGATGACACCTTAGTCTGGTCAGCATGAGAAGCAGTGAGCTGCTGTCACAATCTTCAGGGAATAAAACTCTGATGGGCATGTGCAAATTGCAATTTTTCAAAAACTAATAACGTGAACATGTTTGGGCAGATTTTCACAGAGCTCAGAAAAGGCATGTCCCTGAAACAAAGGCCAATTTCCAGTTCCTGGTATAAAAAATGGGGTTGCTAAGCTTTCTAGAAAAGACATTGCCAGAATTTTTTAACATGAGCAAATAAACTTTTTTTCACTAACTCTATTGGAAGAAACTAAAAAAGCTTAAGTAGATCCCCTGCATTGAAAATGTCAGCCCAAAACAATCTATAATTGTGTTACAATGGGTAGTTTGGAGTCTTTAATAATAGAATCATAGGCAAGTAGGGCTGGAAGGTCATAAGATCATCTTGTCCAGCCCTGGACAAGGGCTCTGAGTGGCTCCCAAGGCAGTGGCAGTGGGGCGCAGAGGCCAGTGCACAGTGGGCAGCCCACCTCCACCCCGTGTACAAATTCATGGGGTATGTGCTCCCATTCCTACCCTAGGGGGTGCGCAATGGTGGGGAGCCACCCCCCCCATCCCAGAGCCCCTGGATGAGACTTCTGTGGATCCATCCCATGACCTGCCCTGGCCACAGGGTCCCATTCACCCCCGTCCCTGCCCCTGTCTCACCAGGGGAGCCTCAATAAGCCCTGCCACCCCTTTCCACTCCCCCTCCCTTCTCCACAGACTTACCTGCTGGGTGTTGTGTCTGTCTGTCCGTGTGTCCATCTGTGTCTGTGTGTCTGTCTATGCGTGTCTCTGTCTGTCTGTCACTTCCAAGCCACATACCCCCTCCACCCAGCCCTGCTACTGCCCCTCATTCTTGACCCACAGTACTCCACATCTTACCAGGGCTTGTGGGAACCCCCACTCCCCAGGCTCCAAATCCCACATACATACCCACAGTTCCTCACCAGACATCTGAATACTGTGCTCTGTCAAGCAAATTCACTCCTCCCACTAAAGGCATCCCTAAAAGCATCTATGAATGGGTAAGTTTACACTGTCTTTTTTCCAATTTACAATTCTTTTATATGGCTACTATAACTGATAAGCCAATGTTTTATGATTACTAAAGATTTTGATGTTATTTTGATACATATTCTGATACCAATGTGTATGAAAATTTTTCTAGTGGTATTTAAGGCTGCAGCACTCTAAATTGGTGGCATGCAATCTGTCGGAGTTTAGGAACCACTGCTGTAGATAGATGCAATGCTTATTGGGAATCCAGAATGTATTGGTTCTAAGGGGTAAGTTAGATACTCTATCAGGAGGGAGAAAGGAGACATTCCACTATGCCTGGGAACTAGAGGTGACTGCATACACTGATAGACTGCAGACACCAGTGCTGGAATCTGGGAATAGATGCATCCTAAAAGAAGGTATTTGTAAGCATTTCAGTGAAGTTAGCATCTTGCATTTTGATCTGCCTATAGCACCTCTCTTCTCCAAACTCTTTCTCTTGTACTAATCCCTCAGGTCCTGACTCTCCACTCAAGCTGTCTAACTTAGAATATTTCTGGGCACCCTTTTATTATGATTTGTTGCTTCCAGAAGAGCTTCTTTGTTCTGACTGATTCCTGCTGGTGGTGTTTCATAGTTTCATAGTGCCCATGTGAGGATGGCTCCCTTGTGTCTGCATGGACTTCAATGTGCCTTTCATTTATGCCTTTTGTCTGTTGGGTTTTATTCTTTTTTTGCACTTCATTAAAAGTAAGTCTGCCTAAATCAAAAAAAGAGGGGTAATTTGCTGATATTTCCCTTATACTGAAGTATCATGAGTTTTTGAGGGTAAAAGAGCACTGCAGAGCATTTTCAAAGGAACAAAACTTTTGCCTGCTTTTGAGAAAGGCAGTGAAGGAAGATAAAGACCTAAAAAGATACAGATCCCATTTCAAGATATGCTTTGCTACAGTGCTTTGCATTTTTAGAAGTGCCTTAACCACCAGACCAGTTGAGAAGTGTTTTCTCTCCCCACCCCCAATTTTTCTCCTATAGAAGTTGGACCATGAAGCAGACAAGACTGAGCGTCATGGACAAAAGGGAACTTTACTCACAAATAAAATTCTGATTCTCTTCTGATTCTCAAGTTTAATTACATCCAAACCTGTAAATACAAGTAGCAAATTAACTCACGATTAGTTAATGTGCTGTACAGCACATGCAGCTGGCCAACCAGGAGCCAAATTGCTCCCGATCAGCTGGACATCAGGGGACAGAAGACTGCTCCCTGCCCCTGGATGCTGCTTGTTGCCATGGTGAGCGCCACCACGAGGGAAAATGTGAGCCCCCAGCTGCAAGGGGAATCCCCTCCCAGACAGAAGCTTACTGCTAGATGCCCCACTGGCAGATTGGGGCAGGAGGCTGGGGCCTGCCCCTTCCCTGCAACTCTTTCCAAGTTGCCGATCAGGAAGCCGGGGCCAGGAGCTCCCTGCTGCTGGGGCAGGGGGGCATTGTCCTCACCTGGACTCCACCACCAGAGCACCCCCTGGCAACAAGCAGGTCCAGGAGGCAAGGAGAAATCTCCCAGCCCCTGTCAGGAGACATCTGTCTTTTGACCCCATGCTCCCTCCAACTCCTGGGTCCTAGATCTCCCCCCTGGCTGCTACAGGAGGATGGTGCAGGGCTGGAGAGGGCAAGAGCAAATTGCTGCCAGGAGCAGCAAATCTGTTCCCACATGTGTAGATGCTTGCCTGGGGTGGGTTTACTTTAGAGTAATTTATTCTAGAGTAAACCCATCCTCCAGTATTTGCACACATAGACACACCCACTGTGGCTATATAGTGGTGTAGTAATATTTTGCCCATTGTGCTTACTCCTCAGCAGAGAAAAAACAATCCTATATTTTTAAGAGAAGCTCTTATTTTTATAACCTTATTCATAAACTTGAAAAAACAAGATTTCAATGAAAGCTCTTCACTTGAATGTTTTTAATTTAGTATGAAGGTCATATAGGATCTTGAATTTTTATGCAGATTCCTCCTTTTCATTGGAATAGATTATGCTCAATATTACTAGCCTTTAGCAGAATCAGAAGAATATTAAAGCAGCTGCATTGTTTTCAAAAGAGGTTGTTTTCCCATTGCTTCCTCTTTATTTTAGGAAATATAGTCTTCTTGACAATCAGTGCTGTTGCCTTTGAAAGAGCTTGTTAACCAGCCTCAGAGCTAGCAGAAAAGATATTAACGTTAAGCTGTCAAAGAAGAAACCTAATTCTTCTTTACCAATCCTTATCTCTTTGCTCATTTTCCAGCTTCGTAAGCTGCCCCTGGGTGGTACCTTAGCCCTAGCAGGCCTTTCAACCCAGTCTTTCACAAAAATATGTATATATTCCAGGAGTGGTCAGAGAGGGTACTGACTGTTAGGGATGAGCACTGGGTTAATAGATGGAAACCTTAAGATGCACACAATGCCAGCAAAACAGCCAACTGATCTAACAGTCTCTGTTTTATTTTTGTGTGTCCCTAACTCTTCCAGAGAGTGGGAAAATCAACAGCACCATTACACACATGCTAATGCATTCAAATGGTCTCAAATTATATTTTTTTCTAAAACAGGATAAAATGAAAGAAAGTTCTTTTTCATTATAAGTCTGGACTTATCAATGAACACATTGCCTGATGATGCTCAACTAGGCAACTGTGTGTCAAACATTAAGTAAAATCCATTGTGTAGTGTGAAATGAACTGGAAGTATACACTGAAAGGAAGTGATTATGGCGGAGCCTCCTTATTTTAAGTGTTCTTTAAATGATAAACTGTGAATAAAATGCTCTTGTATTTTCCTGCATCCTTGATTTCAGCTGCACAAGAATGAAACAGTGCAGTTGAGGAACAGAGTTGTGCCTTACAAAGGAACAGTGTGTGTTAAATAGGGAACCAAGTGGAGCAGTGAAGTGAACAAATAATGACACAGACATTCCAAGTGCCATAAAACACCCACCAAGGTATCATTTGCACAAAGTGACCTTTCTCACTGGAGGGACACATTAAGAAGCAAGTGGAAAGAGGCCCATGTGACTTTCACAAAGGTTTATGTTCAGATTTCACTCCATCATAAAACCATCACAAGGTGGCAAGCAGGGTTTAACACTGTCGTGTACAGCTCCTTGCTACATAAATGAGAAAGCCTATGATGATGATCGTATCTTTTATGTAATATTTTTTTGGCAAACAGCTAAGATCCATTCTCCCTCTCCCCTCACACTCTGACAAAACACGTCAGGAAAAACTACTTCAAACAAGGGAATTCCATCATGATTCTGCTCTCAGAGGCAGGAAAAATGACAGGCCTCAGAAGAAAACTTCAGGGTGTTCCCAAATGGTGTTCATCAAATTGTTTGGCATATTGGGGATGAACTACTTTGGTGCAAGGTGGGGGAATGGAAGACTTTGCCTTTCATTCCATTATTGGAGTACATTTCACTCTTCCTACCCTTAGGAGGTGGAATATAGACTTCTTTAGCCAGTTCCTGGAACTCCATTTGAAGGATTTAGATAGAATGTAGATGTCAAACTGTGAAGAACTCAGTCTCTGGTGTGGCATACAGGGAGAGAATGATGTCTATCCCCCAGGTCCCTGGTTTCAGTCCTTTCCTTATCTCCCTGGATACTGATCTCAGTGAGGTTACTCATGGGGCCAAAACACTACTTGATACAGAATCTGAACCAATGAGAATCAGTGAATTATATATCAGTGTGGGCACTTCCACTCGTCACTGGGCTTCAGAGCTACCACACTGTCACAGGGTGCTAAGGTGCCTGCTTCTTTAAGAGCAGAAACTACCTAGAGAGAGGGCCCTAGGAGCCATACAGAAACCCCACAGGTGCAGGTTACTATAGCATCAGGCTAACAAGGGAATTAGCCTGCGTCTGCACCCAGTCAGCTGACCAGAAGAAGGCAGGGCCCTGGGCACATATAAGCCCCAGGGTGAGACTAGCAGGAGTTAGTTGTCTGGCAGCAGCCAGGGGAAGAAGCCTCCAGGGAAGAGTTGCCCAGAGACACTGTGGCTGCCTGATCTACTGCATGTAGGGCAAATGGGGCTCCAGGAGCTTACCAGGTACTCTGGTCTACAAGGCACTTAGTGCTGGGTGGGAAGTTTGACTCTTTAAAGGGATAGAGTGTGCCTGGAACTGCTTGTATTATGTTGTAGACCAGGGGCTCATATTTTGGTTGCTGTTCATAATCCGGTGGACTGGGCTGAGGCTATTGGGGGAGGAGGAGGCAGCCTCATTGGGGGCCCACTACAGTGTAGGAACCCTAGCACCTGTGTGGGTGCAGTGACAAAGGGGGTCAGCAGACCCCAGTGCTAGTGTGGGTGCAGAGGCAGGGCTGTGGAGAGCCCAGCACCAGTGTAGGCATAGAGACAAGGCTGCAGAGAGCTGGGTGATGACAGGAGACTGACCTATAGTAAAGCCTCAGGGAGGCAATGTTTAAATACCATCTGTGAGACTTGGGGCATGGTAAAGGGGTGGCTTTGGAGCTACACATCTAGCCCATATGGTTAAGGGTGTCCTGTGAGGCAACCACTTTGAGCAGGACCCAAAAGCGGTCCAAGAACCAACAAGGTTCAGTAGGAGTCCATCAGGACCATGTCCAAACACAAACTCAAGGGCAGCCTCCCTATTTATCATAATTACCAACAAGATGTGGCAAGTGAGGAAAAGGGTGCTTACTGGATTATGGAGCCTTAGGGGTATCATAGCCATCTCTGGGGACCCCATCCTGTGATGCACATCTTTGGGAGGATCAAGGTAGTGTACCTCCTCAGAGATACTATCCCTGGCTCACTACAGGCTCATGAGGAAAGCCCTTCATTGATTAAGTTCTGTGGATTATTTTTGTAACCATAAGGGATAGGAACATATATTTAGTTCAACCAAAATGGTTAGGATCACCACAACTATGCAGCAACATTTCAAAGAGGTTGGCCTGCTACTAATGTGCATCAGACAAGTGAGAGTTTTAATTTGGACCTTTTTAATGGATCTTCAGGGAATCGCTCAAGGGATATAAAAAACCTGGAAAAGGTGAATGTCAGTTAAAAGCTTTTAAGGGCTCACAAACTGACTGGAAAAATTCTTAGGGAGGCTAAGAAGAAACAGCACCAGAGAAACTCTGGATCCTAGCCATTCTATAGGGAGAACAGGGTTAACAGTGAATGAATCTTTGAATATGTTCATTTGAGGGGGCAACCTGGGGAGGCCTGTTCTGTCTCTTCCTGAGAAAATAGGGCAATTGGCTAGCTACCTTAAGTATCTGTACAGGAATGCACAGAGCCTGAGAAATGAGCAGGAAGAATTGAAAGTCCTCACAGTCATAAAATGATGATGTAATTGGAATAACAGAGACTTGGAGGGATAGCTTGCATGACTGGAGCACGGTCATGAATGGATACAAGGTGTTCAAGAAGGACTGGCAGGGGAGAAGGGGAGGAGAAGTTATGCTTTATGTAAAAGAGCTGTATGATTGCTCAGAGCTCCAGTAGGAAACTGGAGACCAGTCTCTTGAAAGTTGCTGGGTTACAGTCAGAGGGAGAGCAACAAGGGTGTGTGACAGAGCCCCAGGGAAAATGGTGATGAGAGCTAATGTGTGCATGTCATAGCTGTCCTGTTAATCTGTGCACTAAAAACAGCAACCAAATGTCTAATTTTCCTACTTGTCCTAAATGAAATAAATCTATCTATATGTGACAAATAATATAATTATTACTCTGATACACAGACCACAAGGTGGGCTGCTATGCCTATGGAAGGAAGTTGCATTGTATAGTAATTCTGATATTTCTTATATTTTTTTTTTTCCCTCTCTGTCACTCATATGCTATCTAACTTGGAGTCCAGAATCTATGAAACTGGCACTCTCAAATGGGGCTTGTCAGCCACAAACAGATGTATCAGGTACATCTCTTACGTATATGCCATGATCCAGAGGATTGATGGCTCTATGCTGATTTTTCGTTAACGCTAATGAAAAGCACAGACACTGAATGCAATTAGTCATTAATTAGTCTAAATATCAAGATGATTTGAGTTATAATCCAATCCTTAAAAATGTATATAATCCTTCCCAATATTGTATCATTTGCAAGCTTGATCTGTAATTTTATTCCTTCATCCATATTATTAATAAAAATGTTAAACAGCACCAGGCCCAGAAAAAAACCCTATGGAACTCCACTCGTGATCTCTTTTTTGACACCAATTCGTTTATCCTTATTCTCACTTTGTGTTTATGCAACCAATTATGTGTCCACTTAATGGTAATTCTAGCTAACCCAAGTTTCTCACATTTACTTATGAGACTGTCATGTGGGACTGTGTCAAAACCTTTACTAAAGTTCAGGTATATTATATTATAGGTACTTCATTTTTTAGAATGAAACTTACAATAATAATAGCATCGTTGGACTTCTTAATACTAGATGTTCATAGCTTTTCATTGTGACAATTTCACTATAATGTACTATAGAACATTCTGGCTCTCTGAGCCTCAGTGGAAATGATGCAAAAAAGGAGGGGGCACCTGGCAATCAGCAGGTGCCTTGAATGCACAACAAACAAGCCCATTAGACAAATATGGTTTATCTAGATGTTTGTTTTCAAAAATCCTCTGCCAGCTGTCACACCTTTCAAAGGAGTCTCCTACTACACAAATTGAATTGTGAGCTAAGACCAAAAAAGCTGAAAGCCCAGAAAAATGAGTTGCTTATTTTGTTTCTGTAGCATTATCCATCACAGAAAGCTCCTCCTAATAGCCAAACTAAATTTCCTTTGATGCAATGTAAGACCAGTATTCCTTGTCCTGTCCCTTCTGTCCACCATCCTTTTTATAACCACCCTTCAATTACTTGAAGAATGTTATCCTTCCTTAGTTTTTTATTTTGCATATTTACAATCCACTCTACCAGGTCCCTTTCTACAGCACTGCATCTGAGCCAACAAGTCTCCAATCTGTATTTGTCCATGTGGTTATTCCATCCTAAGGGTAGAACTTGTATAATTATCCTAATTATACTCCATTCAATTGGATTTTTTTTTTCAATTTTTTTCTCCAGTTTATCAAGCTTATTCTGAATTCTAATCTTATCCTCCGGTGGGTCTGCAACTTCATCTAACTTGGTGTTATTTGCAAATCATCTAATCATACATTCAATGCCATCCTCCAAATCACTACTGAATATATTCAATAGCACAGGCCCCAAGATAGATCTCTATGGAACCCCTTTGACACTTCCTCCCAATTAGCCATCAAGCCACTGATGACTACTTTTGGAATACATAACTAGTTGTTCATTGTATCTACCTAGAAGTTCTCTTTCATCTAGACCAAAGGTGGGTAATTATTTGGGCTGCAGGACCACTTACAGAGCTTGGGTGAACTGTTGCAGGCCAGGTGAACACCCTTCCCCTTTCCACCCTGCCTCATAACAACTCACTCAAACCCCCGAAGTGGTCCTCTGGCCCAAATAATTGCCTGAGGGTTCCCTAACCTTTGTTCCCCTCCCTCCCCACTTGCTTCTCCCTGAACCCTATCCTAAGCCCCCAGCATGCAGCTGGCCAATTACTATCCTGTATTCCCATTCACTAGCTCATGCCATATAGGTGCAGCTGGTGTGGTTCCTGCCCAACTGGTCCCCCATGTTAGGGAACTCAGTGTAGGGGAGGGAGTGCAGGGAGAAGAGGGAAAACAGAGCGTGGCCACAGCTTGGCTGGGCCCAGATGACCTGAGGCTCCTGGCCCTTTTCTCCCTGCACCTTCTCCCCTGTCCTATGTCCCTGGCAGGTGGCTGAGCTGGCATGGCTCCTGCCTGACTGTACCCATGTGAGCTGAACCAGCACATGAGAAAATATAGTGTGGCACCATCCTGGCAGAGAGAAGAGAGCTGGAAGCTGCAGGTTATCTGGACCCAGCCAGGCTGGTGCCATACTATGTTTCCCCCTTCTCCCTTTACCCTCTCCCCTGCCCCAAATCCCCAACATGTGGCAAGATAGTGCCACACTGTGTTTCTGTGCACCACTTCACACCACATGGGTGCAGCCAGTGTGGCTCCGGCCCAACCCAGCCATGTGCCAGGGTGTCAGGTTAGGCAGGAACTGTGTCAGTCACTCCAGCTTTGCCCACGTGGTGCAGCTCAAAATGGCATGTGGGAACACAGCATGGCACTAGTACCCCCATCCCTACCAGGCCTCAGGCTGGAAGAGCCCAGATGACCTGCAGCTGCTGGCCCTCTTCCCCCTGGGCCCCTTCCCCCACCAGTGGAACTACACCTGAGCTTCAACTCTCCAAGCACAGAGTTGGAGCAGGACACAGACAGCCTCATCAAGTAGGAGCATGGCCAGAGCTCAGCACCTTTTGCCTCAGAGCTTACACTGGGGCCTGGAGGTGGGTAGTTTGGGGAGGGAAGACCAGGGGGCGGGTGGGAGTGGTTGCTGTTGCAGCTGGCTGATGTGAGGAAGGGAGAAAAGCAAGAGGCACCAAAAGCCAGGCAGCTGCAAGCCAGATACAATTCTCCTCTAGAGGAGCAGCTGCAGTCCAGGTAAAATCATTTGGTGGGCCAAATGTGGCCCCAGGCTGTATTTTTTCCATGCCTGATCTAGACTTTTTCTTGAGCTTCCTAATGAGAATGTCAGATAGACACGGCCATTTAGTCTTGAATGTATAGATCTACACTGCCTTCTATCTGAGAAACTGACTGTCCAGTAGCCCATGACTATTGCACAGTAGTGTCATGTGGCAGGAAACATGACACAGAGCTACTGTACATTAGTCACAAGCTACTGCAGAGTCAGTGCAATGAAAAAGCTGCTCAGCAGCATGATTGCACAGTAACTCCAGTTACTGCATAGTCATTTAGTGCTTGTTTATACAAGTACTAAATGACTGCACAGTAATGACTGCACAGTCAACATCTCGTGTAGCCACTAAATCAGAAATACAGGATCAAAAGCATTATTTAAGTCAAGATGCATCATGCTGTCATCCAACTCCCACTCACCAAGCACATCACCTTGCCATAGAAAAAAATCTGGCATCCCTTCATCCAACACTAAATATAGTTATTTTGGTGGCATAGCTGGCATAGCAGTGAATACATCCCACACAACAATTTAGGCCAGGAAATAAATAATGCTATATCTCAAAAACTGTGTGTGAAAATATTAGTCGGGTTGTTAGGTACATCTCAATTTATGGTTTTCAAAACAAAAAAAAATCAAAATCATTCCTATGCCTTAGTTTGTTACAGATATTCCAGAATACTCCAATCTGTGGTATCACAGATATGATTAGTACCAAATCTTGCATGCCATGCATGGACATGTAATAGAGGACCAAGGCCCCTGTTACTTTAAAAGGAGAAAGCAACCAGCTAGAGCCATGTCCTGGTGGAGGCAGCTGCACTATGGCCAGCTGCATTAGGGTAAGCTTCCAGAAGAATGACCAGAGAAGCGTTATAGGACTGGCTATAACAACTTAAGAATTAGACAGGCAATAGGTAAACAGGGCAGGGATCCAGGCAGAAAGGAAGGACTGCAGCTTCACTGATCCAAATACAGTTGAGGAGAGGCCACGCCTGGAGCTGGTAAAGAGTATGTGACTGGAAGGTGTGGGGTTGAGAATCTGATCCCAATCACACCATATGGCTGGTCCAGGGGGAGCATGGGGTCGTGATCCTGAGCTCCCCCTGCACTGACAAGCTGTGTGATTGACAATCAGCTAATCATCTGCTGGCTCTGGAGTCTCATAGAGCCATTCAAGCCAGACTGATTCTGAGACCTGGTCAACAATCAGGTGATCATTGGCAGATCATGACTGCCCTGGTGCTAGAGCTTTAGGGCAGTCCCAATCTGCAGTAATCTGGGAGAGACCTTCTGGGGTTTGACTCTGGGGCAGTTCCTCCCAGCCAACTATCAGATAATTGGGAGGGCCCTCAGGCTTGAGCCCTACGGCCATCCTGATCTCCCATCTTTGGACAGACTCGCCCAGGATTCAAGCCCTGGGGTGCTCTCTGCCAAACAATGATTGGGACTACCTGGTGCTCAAGCCATAGCACAGTCTCTGCATAGCATGCCACACATTCAAGTTACGGCCCCATTTAAACCAGACACAAAGAAATTACACATTTTTCTAGTAATAACTTTAAGACTGGTTTGTGATTTTTATGGTGTCATAAACTCTATGACTGTGTGGCTAGTTCCTGCTCCTCACATGATTAACATCTTA
This sequence comes from Caiman crocodilus, assembly GCA_030014935.1. Lineage (NCBI taxonomy): Eukaryota > Metazoa > Chordata > Crocodylia > Alligatoridae > Caiman > Caiman crocodilus. Next base: position 29,429,021 of record JAGPOW010001296.1, on the reverse strand, counting down.
ATCATGCTGGAAATATAACTTCTTCCATGAGCCTAAGTGTACTGTGTAACCCAAGACCTTGTGGCTTTTTTTACTCTGCTTTCTTGTATTTACCTTTGTTTCAGAGTTAGTAGAACATTGGTGATGGACTTGTTCTGGGGTAGGCAGTTCTGTTAGTCTGAAGTCAAGCAGAATAAAGGGTAGAGTTGCACCTTGTAAATTAACTAAATCTATAATTTGCTTCATTGGGTGAAACCTGTCACATGTTGTCCCACTTGCTGACCTTGTGGGACAATGGGCAATGTGTTCCCCCACTTTAAGAAATGTGTATCTGGCAAACTTTGGGGTTCCCAGAGATTGCTGGGGGGGTGTTTCTGGAAGCAGGGATGCCCAAGTTTCCCTGCTTCCAGAGATGTCCCCTGGAGATCCTGAAGACATGTTTCTGGAAGCAGGAAAAGCTAGGACACTCTAGTACAGTCTGTGGTCCCAGGTCTGGGGCCACCAATCAGCTGATTTGTGATCTTTGCTCTGAGCCCACATCAGAACAAATTAAACCATAGGAAATGTGCTAACAGCATTGGGAGCATACTATTCCCTTCCTAGTTATTTGAATGTCCAGGATTGGTCATCTACATGGTATTTTGATCTATCTGCCAACTATGCCACTTACACACAGGTAGGAATTCTGTTCCTGGCCATATAGCTTGTGCAGGTGGACTACATATAGGCACAGACTGACATGTACAGGCAGCCCTTCTGGATACACAGTGGTGTCAGTCCCCCAAAACAGTCAGCTAAAATTCATGACTAGAGAGACTTAGACTCAGGAACAGCTGTGGTAGCAGCAGGTATTCCCATCTTTTGCTCCTTAATCATTCACTAGCAGTGTACTTACCTGAGGAGCTAGAGGGCCTGAATTCTCAGGCCCTAAAATTGAAGGGGTTTTGAGCCACTGACTCACCAGTATGGCAACCAAGCCACCATAACATGGATAAGACATTATCCTATCCCTGCTCCAGCACTCCTTTTGAAGTTGGCCACCTGGGCAGCCACAAAAGAAGTGTACACAGATGTATAAGGCCAGGATGAAGGAAGCAACCCTGAAGATGAGTGGCTCAGTAAAATGCCTGCTGGCCTGGAAACGGGGGAGCCCTGGCCTCTAAGTGGGGTCCTTGTTCCCAGAGAGACAGAAGCTTCTTCCCTGCCCTATATCTCCCCTCCACCCCCAATAGTGATTAAATTGGAAGGGGGAGTGGCTCAGCCCCAGAGAAGGGCTTGCTTAATATCCAAACCTATGGAAGTCAGTAACTGAGTATTATGGGTGTTGGTTGGTAATGATTTAGTTGTTCCCATAGTTCAGGCCATTGTTTCCAACTGATTCTAAGAGGTCCAGTGAAAAAAAGGGGACTGTTTTCTGGGTCCACTCTGAAAGCAGGTTTTGTCTCAAGAGTATTTCCAGTGTTATGAAAGAGATATCAAACTTGGAAGAATACATGGTGATATTTATGAACCCAGATATTAATCTAAATTCTTGGAATCAAGTGGATATGAAGAAACAATCAGAAAAGAGAGGTGATAAAAAGACAAAGACAATAAAATCCTAAAATCCTGTGTCATGAAAGGTTCCTCACAGCAGAACTATATATGTGGGATTTGCTAAATGGGGAGGGAGGGAAGAAAGGAGAGAGATTTTAATATTATGTATTTTTGTGTCAGAGCAGAGCAACTGGGAAGAGAGCACAGGGTTGTTATCACACAATAATAATCTCCATATGACAGTACTGCTGGAATTAGCTGCTGACATGAGTTTGCCATTTGGTAAAGACCTGCAAACGGTGGTGTGGGATGCAGCGGTATTATGGCACTATAGTTCCACCTTCAGATCACTATTGGGACCATGTACCTCTCAAAAGAGAAGTGGCTCTAGCAGTGTCTAACAGGGACCCGCTGTGGGTTTATTTTTGAGTCCTGCTGTTTCCATTAGCTCTAATTCCCATCCACCTAATCATTAGTGTGTATAAGAACCCTTATCTTGGCCACTTTCAGTATAACTTGACTCTAGCTCTCATCTCCAATAGGCATCAGTGTTTGGGAATCCCAAGCAGCCAACATATATTTCTTAAGATAATTCATGCCAAACTAATTTAATCTCCTATGGGGTGCTCAAAGGGCTGGGGCATGAAATCTTTGCTTGGAAAGGTCTGCAGGGCTCCTTTCAAGTGTACATAAATATTGCATCTCCCACCCACACTCACTTTGCAAAGTTGCTGCAAGCAACTCCCCATTTACCCCCAGCTATTTTTTGCATAGGGAAGAGTTCTGTATTGCCACATCTGCAATGTGAATGTTTGACAGCCTTTAAGATTAACCTCTGCTTTCTCCTTAGTCCCTCAGGATTCAAGGAAGGCATTGTTTTTAGCAAGCAGGACATGCAAAGATTTTGACCTGTTGAGTGACCTCCTGCTCAAATGTCTGCAAAAGTCACTCTTCTAGATTAGCATGAAACCACTGGTATCATTTACATGTCAACAGCTACAGAAACCATGTGCTCCCTGCAACCACAGGTTGCTGGCTTTGTTTGAAAAGAGCTGAAATGTTACCGCATTCCTAAAATGATAGCCTGCATGCTTCAACAGTCTAGACCAAACCATACATAACCCATACATGAGAGAGAGCTTCCAAAGTCATGGATGGGTGCAGCCTGCCAATGTCTTTGTGCAAAAAATTGTTTCCATTCCATTCCACAATTTCCCATCCAGCACAGGGAATATTCAACCTTTATGCTCTGGGCCTAAAAAAATGTCTCTGGTCCACCACCCCATTCCTTCCCCCCTGTCCTATAAGGACCCTGAAACTCCTCATAAAGGATTTGTTTTTGCTCGCATATCTAAAGGAAACGTGTCTCATTGATGCATTTTAACAGTTTCTTTCTCTCACCTGAAGTGATCACCCAACAATTTCAAGAATTTCCAGCGCAATAGTTATGTGACTACGCTTCTGAGTGCCATGGACTAGACCATCTAAAGTGAAGAACTGCCTCAAATGTATGGTGATTGCACAAATCGCACTAATTTTATGCTTCTCTTGATAAAAGGTTCACATGTCCCAGTTCCTCAGACATACCCGAGAACAGGTACAGCATAAGGCTGTAGAGTGTACCATCTGCTCTGCTTTACATTTTGTTGGCCATGGAGGGGAGGAAGAAAAATCAAATTGTGGAAGACGTGATGGATCTTTCACAAGGACAGGGACGAAACTGGACTTATGCAGAAGTTGAGGCACTGATTGACGTTTGGGGTGAAAGGAGCATATTGGCTTTAGTGGCCCCTAGTGTCCCAGGTGTCATTGGCAGCACCAGGCAGCACTGCAGGGGGCTCACAGGGCCTGAGCACAGAAGCATCCTTCGGCCACTTTAGCCAAGCAACTCGATGGCATGCAGAGCACCCCCCCACCAGCCTATACCCACGGAGTCTCCCCCTCTCCCAGAGCCAGGGCCCATGCAGACCACCGCAGACTCTGACACAACTGGGAAGCCGCAGGAATAAACCTGTTTATGTCTCTATTGCTGAACAATTAGAGCAACTTGGTATCAAACACGACTGGGAACAGTGTCACAGTAAGATGAAGTCCTTAAAGTGTGCCTTCCATTGCATAAAGGACAATAATTCTTGATCCGGTGCCCCACATAGAACAATTCCATTTTATGACAAACTATCTATCATCCTTAAAAGAATTGCTTCAGAGGCTTGTGTGACCAAGTTTGGGATGAGAGGTTTGAACCACGAGAAACTAGAAACTCCCCGGCACCAAAGTACTTCTCAAGCCACAGCTACTTTGCAAGTTCCATACAATCAGCCTTCTCCTCAAGAACAGAATCCGTCACAGACCAACGACCTCACTTGGGACTGCTCAAGGGACCTCTTCAGCAGCAGCCAGAGATGAGCTCCCCCTCAATTCCGGTCAACTCATACCCAGGAGGTTCAACAGATACAGGACAGAAATAACTCTCCTCTTCATGATGAGGACTGACTCAACCCTCATTGTGTCACAAGACTCATAGAGTTCCAAAGGGAGTACTGTGTCAGGGAGGCTACAGCAGACTCCTGAGACAGAGACCCTGCTATCCTTGTGAAGGGTGACTTGTAAGTAACAGCAATGGTATTAGTAGTGTTCTGAATTTTGGAGTTTTACAGATTTACCTGGATAAATTTGCATGGAGGGTTAGGAGGGAGAACATGGTGCTGCTCCCTGTGGTGGGTGCTGAATCCGGGCACACCACATGAGCCCACAGAGCTGGAGCTGCTTCCCGGGGAAGCAGAGCTCCAGGATCTCACCCCGGCAGGGCTTCTGCAGCAGGGGCTGCCAAAGCCAACTGCAGAGGGAGCTGATTTGTGGTGCGGGTTGGGCATGGAGTGGGGAGTGGTGGGCGGCAGCTCTATCTTCCACATGGATGCCAGGAAGAGGGCTGTGGGGCTGAGTCAAATATTTTTGGGGTACAGCCCTAGTAAGATGGTTGGATGCTAGATAGTGGGCTGTTGTTGGTCATTCTTGCAGTGGCTGTCTTGTTAAAATATGTTAAGAATGACTACTTTTCTTTAGAAATAAATGTTTAATAGTAGCCAAAGACCTGATGAAAGCTCTCTTTTTATCTGTGGACAGGCACTCCTTCATTTTCATCTTCAAGAGCACCTGCTAACACTCTAATGTCAACGTAGTTATCAAAAAATCAATGAGATGCTGAGGAAAATATTTTTCATCTACTGAACAAAGCATCTGAAAACATAGCTACATCCAGTGCAGACATGACATCTGAATTTAAAGATGTGGTGAATGTGTTAAAAAGGAATGAGCAAGTTAATTTGGAAGTTATGAAAACCACTAGTATTGATACGGTACAATGTTTTAAGGAATTCCATAAGAAGGTTGATCTCATTTTGTGGGTGGATGAAAGGTTCACACAGGATTTTCTAACAGAGTTTTTATGATTGCCGATGTACTGGGAGAAGCACTGAGAGTAGCCCATGCAAAAAACCCATCTCCAATCTCTTCCAAAGGAGAACTATGCCTCCTCTAAACACAAGAGGAGAGCCCCAAGGCACTTCAGGGATGATGTGATGGGGAGGAGGTGACCCAGGGAGGGTGCAAGAGGGTGGCATCTTGTGGGAGAGCAAGTTCTCATGACTAAAGCAAGAGTGTATAGAAGAGGAGTGATGGGATGCTCTATGACCCCTAGGTTGGTGTGCTTCTCCCTCATGTACTACCACCCCAGTATTCTCAAAGCTGATTCCACTTCCATCTACCAGGTGCTGTGTGGGGGCTGTGTGAACTAGGTTATGTTCACAGTGTATGTCTTTCCTCTCTATCTACTTTAGAATTTTTTAGATTTCTCTGATAGAAATAAAATATCACAAAAGGACTTTGGAAAGTGTTCCATATTTTTATTTTCCATACAAGAGGCTGGGTGAAAATCTTTTGTTATGCTGGGTGAGGTGGGTGATGAAGGCAACCACCCCATAATATGAATCCCAAAACTGGTGACAGCCAGCATGGTGCCAGCATGACCAAGGCTAGTGTCTTGTGGCTGAGGGCACTTATCAAGGTGATCACCAGCCATTAGCCCTTTACAAAGGCATTAGGTGAAAGACTCTATGTTATGTAGGATAAATTACCTATGGGGCACAGCAGGGAGACAGGCAGCTGCAAGATGCCTTTGCACTCCCCAATGTACCAATGTTCTCATCGGGCATGGGCACCCACTTGGGTCCACAGGTAATATGGATAAACCCCCCCACAACCCCTCCAAATTGTGGCACACACTAATATGTACCTGCTGCAGCACAACCACCTTCTCAGGATGGGGCCAGTGGGAATGCTGCAGATACCTCTACTTCAGAGACAAAGGAGAGTCCAGGACAATGGTAAATTGGCAGATGGTGGAGTAGCTTGTAAAAATACAGCAACTTGTAGTTGAATTTTTTGAATGGGCTAACTGTTCAATGTTATATCCCCTGATAGCTGTTTAAAGGCCCGACAGCAGAGATACAGGGACACAGACAGAGGAGGGCTGGCATCAATGGGGATAGATTCATTACTTAGGTATGTATCTAATGGAAGGACTTGTTAAAACACAATTATGTCATGTGAGAAGAAAGTCCAAGTACTTGGATTCTCGTATTTAGCAACCGGAGACAGTACAAATTGTACACATTTAAAAAAAAAATTGGCAGGAGAGATACCTGGCAGAGGAGAATGATGAGAGAGGATGAAGAAATTCCTTCCTCCTTCCATTTCAAAATGGCCACCAATCAGAGTGTTTGTTCAGAGCTCTCATACCTTCTCCCTGTTTCGTGAGCCTTTCTCCTTCCCTTGCTTGCTTTTCCCTCCCCCAAGCAATGTGGCCCCTTTCCCACCACAGCCACCCAACTTTCATTACTTTTTCCTGGCTTTTGTCCCCTTTGCTAAATCCTTTCTCCTGCAGTCACTCTCTCCCCCTCACCCCACCCTTCTCTCAGGCTGTAGTTTATTTTCCCTCTCTCTCCATTCAGCTCTTCTGCTGTTCATTGTTTTCCCTTCCTTTCCCTGCCACATTGCTTACCTTTCTCCTGTCCCGTGGGGTTGGGTAGTTTATTTGTTTCCAGCTTCTCTGTTCCCTCCTGGCAGAGGGCTGCCCATCGCCCACTCCTCTGGTTCCTTGCAGAGTTAGCCCTTTTTTTGCTGAAGGCAGTTCACTTCTGGGGTTTCAGCCACTCTGGACAGGAGCTTTGGTTTCCAGCCTTATGCCCCTCCCTCCATTGGAGTGGAGGAGTTTGCTGCTGCTGTGGGGGTACTCATAGACAGCAAACATGTCCCCTATGCTGCCCAGGTGAGCGCAGTCCCCATCATCTCCCTCAGCTGCCCTGCTTTAGTGCATGAGCTTGTGGTAGCAGATGTGTTGGTCAGGGCGTTTTTTGCCTTGCAATGCCTCTAGACACACTGGTTGTTCCTGTGGTAGCCTTGAACGTGCGTCCATTTCTCTAAGATGATGAGCTCACTACCTGACTGTGCCCTTATGGCATGGTTACAGTGCCAGTCCATAGACTGCTGCTTGGCAGCAAGGTCCCTGAGCTCCAGCATGTCCTGTCCTTTAAAAGGCAGCTGTTCATACTGCTTTACAGGGAGGGTTATGGTTTGCTTCAGTTCATGTCATTCACAATTGATGAGGTACAAGGTCTACCTCACTACTGGAGACACCTCATGTTTTTGCTGTGGTAGTAGGTCCCACCTGGCTACCCAGTGCCCAAAGAAGCAGCTGGCCACAGTAGAGCCTCCTGAGGCTGTGCCGGATGGTAGCTCATCCACCTCTGGTGCGGCAGCTCCGTTGGGTGGTGGGGAAGAGCCTTCTCCACATTTGTTCCCCACTTCATCAGAATCAGCTAGCTCTGTGGCGGTGGACCCGGCCCACCCCCTTTCCTCCCCACCCGAGGGAAGATTTAGCCCTTCCTGCTGGAACAGGCAAATCCCAGGAAAAAGGTGTCTTCTAAAAAGGCCTCGTTATGCCCTCAAGACCTCCCCACCACTTCAAGGGGAACTGAAGTTACTGCGCAGAGCCCCCTTTATCTGTCCGCCTCCTTAGCATGCCCCCTAGACTATGTAGTGCTCAGGGGTGGCCTGGGGGTAGGGGGTGATGGGGAGTCTGAGAGTCTGACAGCCCTCCCCCACCTCTAGATCCTTGAGCCTGATAAGATCAGTATGGAGGTTGGGCCTTCTGGGAGCCACAAGCAGCTCCAGGAGCAAGCGTACCTGGCCCAGGAAAGCACCCCACCCAAGAGATCAGGAACTGATGTGTGTCATTCCCCCCGCCCCGGACCCCTCAGGTGACACTGCTCCCACAGGGCCTGATGCTGAGAGTTCTGGTGAGGGGTCAAGTGCTCCCCCCAGGGCTTAGCGTCTCTCAGTACCTGATGTATATGGGTCCTCCTCCTCGGAGTCGGACTTTGATTCTGCCTCTGAGGATAAGTTGACAGAAGTCCTCCCTCAGGATGTAGTATCCCCCGATTCAGCTAAGGTGCCCCCCTCAATAGGGAGCATCCTCACCCTGGAAGGAGAACCTGTTCCTGCTTCTGAGGAGCCTCCCTATGCTGGTTACTCTAACACCTCACTGAGTTTCTAGACCACACCAAGCACCACCAGAGAGTTGCACAGCATATATATAAATGGTTCCCAGAACCTGAGACATTTGTGGTGTCTGCTAAGGCTGTAGCAGTGATGCTGCACTCCAGTCCAGGGGTTTCTCCAGCAGAGAATTACAGATTTCACCTTAGCAAGCTTGCAAGTAATGTTGGGCACTTGTTATGAGAAGTGCCAACTGGGGAGTTGTAGGCCTGGTCTTTCCATGTCCTGCATGTTTGCTCCTCTCTGCTGTTTCTCCATTTCTTTGGCTTTGCCTGTCCCCCCAGCCATATGCTTTGCACATGGCTGTCACAACCTTTGGTTCTATTAATGTCAATGGCTGCAGAGACCCTGTGAAGGGGGCAGTACTTTTTGATTTCCTGTGCCAGAAAAGGCTGGACATCACCTTTCTGCAGGAAACACACACTGATGCAGCTAATCAAGCTGACTGGCATGCCACCTGGAAGGGCTGCAGTATCTTAAGTTATGGCACCTCCCTCAGCACAGAGGTCACAATCCTTCTATCACCCCAGCTGACACCTGATGCAGTAGCAGCCCAAGAGGTCACTCCTGACTGCCTGCTCATCATTTGTATCCTGCTTGTGCAACATCACCTCCTCCTAATGAACATCTATGTGTCCACTGCTGGATGAGAATGGACCACCTTCATTGAGACCCTGGGTGACTTTTTGTAGAGTGCAACTGATGGTGATGACCTTCTCCTCCTGGACGGGGACTTTAATTGCACAGTTGATGCATGTCTTGACCGGAATGGTCCGGAGCCCCATCCATCCTCAGCTCAGAAGCTGTGGATTGCTTTGGGGACAGCAGATCTTGTTGATATCTGGCGTTCCATGCCAATGCAAAGCAGTATACCTGGCTGAAAGAAACCACCGGTGGGCTCTCTATGGCACACCTTGACTGTACATCACCAGGCACCACCTACTGCTCCTGTGCAGCAGCCACATTACCTGAGAAGAACTGTCAGATCACAGCCTGGTCTCGTGTGTGCTGAATCTACCTGGCAGCAAACATTCCTGGGCACTCTACTGGTGCTTCAACACTAGTCTGGTGCAGGATGCTCACTTCCGTGACTGCTTTGCTCACTTCTGGAAGACATGGGATGCCACAAGAGCCACCTTTCCCTCCTGGAAGCAGTGGTGGGATGTGTGAAAGGTGCAGATTAGAGTTTTCTGTCAGCAATACATGCAGTTGGAAACAAGTGAGCTTTACCGCTGTGTTCAGGAGTTGGAGGAGGATGTGGTCCGGCTTGAGGTGGCCCTGCATGATGCTGGTGGTGATGCAGGGCTACTCAAGAGTCATAAGCTCCACAAGCAATATCTGTGGGAGCTGGCAGAGTGTATGAGGGTCCATGTCCACTGCATGGGTTGTGAGGGTCCATGCCCACTGCCAAACACTGGCACAGACCAACGCCCCAACTCACTTCTTCAGCCTTGAGAAATGATAATAAGCTGCACAGAACTTCATTGACCATTTTAAGACCCCAGATGGCCAAACACTCACAGATCCTGTTGAGATCTGATGCCATGCCATTTCCTTCTACTAGGAACTGGTTCGCAGATGAACCCATTTGCCTAGTGTTGATGCTTACTTGATGGACTCCCTAGACTTTGCTCATCAGAGGCTTACAATCTTGAATGAGAAATGTCTTCAGAGGAACTCACGGATGCTTTCAGGGACCTCACATCAGGCAAAGCCCCTGGCATTGATAGGCTGCCTTCCAAGCTTTATAAGACTTTCTGGCCTCTCCTCAGCCCCTGCCTTCTGCGTGTCTTTCATGAGAGTCTTGCAGACCAGACAATGTCAACCAGCTGTCACTGAGCAGCTTTCACCCTGCTGCCTAAGAAAGAAGACTTTGGCTGCATCAAGAGCTGGTGACCAATGTTCCTCTTGTGTGCCAATTTCAAGATCCTGGCCAAGGCTCTAGCTAACCAGCTGCACAACATTATGACTTTGATCACTGGCCCTGAACAGAGCTACTGTGTGCTGGGCAGGAACAACCAAGACAATCTGTTCCCACTTTGAGACCTGCTGACAGCTGCAGGCTGTTACCCCTTTTTTCCCTTAATAAAACTTTATAAAAAGTTTTTTTTTTAAAAAAGTTCCTTCCTTCCTTTGTTATTTATTCATTTGTTAAAGTTAAAGTATGTGATTAAATTAAAATATTAATTTGTAAAAATGTACGTTATTAATTTTGGGGGATACCAGATGGCCTTCTGTGTGCTTGCTAGAACTGAAAAAAATGCAAAGAGGGGTGGAAGAGGAGAAGGATAAAAATGTGGGGGGCCATGTTGAGTGGCAATGCCTGAGGGTGGTCAGCTGGCTGTGATAAGTGGCAGCAGGGGGCAGCACTGCCTCCTATCTTGACAAACCAGTGCAGGGAGGTGGGTAATGGAGGTGGGGGATCCTGCTACTCTGGGCAGGATCAGGATGAAAAGTTGGGCAGCCACAGTCCTGCCCAGCCCACAGTGCAGTTTGTGTGTGCCAAGCTGCCAACTGACATCCCTCCCCCCCCACAGCCCCCATGCCCACTGTACTAAGTATATTGGCTTGAATAAGGAACCTATTTTGGGCTGAGATTATGGCTGGAAATCTTTGTTGACCACCCCCCACCATGCCTCTATTACACTGGAGGACTCTCCTGGACATCTCTGACCAGAGACTTGCCCGGCCCAAAACCCGATTTGTTCATGCAAGGCTGCCAACTGACAGTCTTCCCATGTTGCTGTACTAAGTATATGGGATTGAATAAGAAACTGGCTTTTGGGCTGATATTACAGATTGAAATCCTTTCTGTGCCATTTGGCACCTTGCCTGTGTACCACTGGGGGACTCTCCTGGACACTCCAGACCAGAGTCTTGCTTGGCCAAAAACACAGCTTGGCTGTGCCAGGCTGCCAACTGACAGCACCCCAGCCACAGTGCTAATTATATTGACTCAAATAAGGAACTGGATTTGGTTCTTGGAGTATGGCTAGAAATCATTCTTGGGCCACCCCATGGCATACCGGTGTGGCACTGGGGAACTCCCCTGGACATCTGTGGTCAGAGTCTTGCCCAGCTCAAAGTGCAGTTTGTGCGTGCCAGGCTGCCAATTGATGGTTCTCCCATGCCCACTGTACTAAGTATACGGGCTCAAATAAGGAATTTCTTTTGCACTGGAATTAGAGATGGAAATTCTTCTTGGGCTACTCCATGCCATGCCTCTGTGATTTTTCCAGTTTTCTGGTTTTCCTGTAACTGGGCTGTTTTTTGGCCTGGGATTCCAGCTGGAAATTCTCCCTGGTCCAGCCCATATGGTCAGGGGTGTCCAAGAAAGTACAGTGCCACAGAGGCATGGCACAGGGTAGCCCCATCTGTGGGGTATAATAACCACATATAACAGTGCATAGGAATGGCAGCTATGTGCCCAGCTCTGGGGTGTAACAGCTGCATATAACAGTGATATAACAGTGTATGGGGAGGGCTGAGCTACACCCCAGAGCTGTAATGGCCACATACAACAGTTTTTCACAGCCCACACTATACACTGCCAGTACCCTTCACTCCTGATCCACAGCCACCTACCCTCCCAGGAGTGGCATTCACTGGGTCTCAGAGGGATCAAAGCCCCAAGCTGCAGGCGGCAGCTCAGGTTCTTTCCGACCCCCTTCGAGCGTGAAGCCAGGCAGCCTGGGGTGCAGATGGCATATGGAGGATCCCAGAAGCACTAGAACCTGGAGCTGCAGCTAGCTGCCCAGGCATTGATAGCTAAGTGGTACAGGTTTCACTTGCTGTGTAGGTGACGTGGATTTGATTCCTGCCCAGGGCACCAGAGTGTTGAGTTACTTGCAACAGGGAATCCCCACTGGGGAAGGGGTTCCTTTCATGACTTTAACCCTGCCCCACTGGGATGCCTATGCCTCAAATTTTGTGGGATCTGCACCTCATATTTTGGGAAATCCTGCATCTTATATTTTGTGAACCCTGTACCTCAAGTCTGTAGTGTTGATTTGTCTCTGTTATATGTGTATGTTCACCTTTGACTGCCTTCCGCTCCCCTGTACCATTTTCTCCCAGGGTCCCCTTGTCCCACACATATGTGTCATATTCCATCTTGTTCTTTCCCTCTTATACGGTTAATTTCCAATTAGTCTTGGCTACTCTGTAGGGGATAGGAGGAGAGCTGCTCCCCCATAAGCAGCTACACCTCCCATAGCGCACTAACACCTGCTAAGTCCCTTCAATTGGAGAGAGGGTACCTCATTTGAGTATCACTCAGGTTACCCCTATCCTCCCAGCCCTGCCAGTCCCTTTCACACCTGACTTGCCCCCTCTCAGCCCTGCCAAGCCAAAAGCCCAGTCCAACAAAAAGTAATTTTAATTAACCTGAGTCTGCAACTGCATGACCCATAACAATTTGATCTTTGCCACAAAGTGCATGCAAACACAGGGAACATTTTTGGGGTTGCCGGGGGGGGAGGAATCAAAAAAAGTTGTATTTTTCATTGATCTGAACCTTGAACTAAATCACCAATAAAATTTGCAAGATTAGCACCTGGAGTCTTGTTGAAGTATTGCAATAGCGATTCAATGGATTTCCATGGATTATCCAGTGAACCCAAGTGGCACCTGGTGGTGTAATAGTTACAAAGCAAGGAAAATCATGTTTTGGGGTGTAAGTCAGGTCCACATGGAAAATGGAAAATGATTAACAAAAAAAACCCACCCTCATGGAAGAAATTCAGGAGTTAAATATAAAACATGTCAGAGGTGTTTTAAATTACCACGATAAAAAACATCTAAAACAATAAAGTCACTAGCTGAATGGTGATTTTTGTCACATAAACACAGGAAAAGTGTAATGTGGAAACAGGAGAGGTGTCATGTGGACAAGCACTCTCTGGGACAAGGATCAGATAAACAGGATTAGGCAGTTCACGAAAATGTGAACTCCTCCCTTTCTGTGTCCTGTAGACATTCCCTCAGCAGTATTCCCAAGAGCACTAGGCAGGGGTAAAGGTTTCTGGGATGAACAAAATGTGCCCGATTCATTTTAATCTTGTCACACTCACCGAAAATCACTACCTTTGAAAGTGCTGTCCTACTGGCTAAAGGCTTAGTTACATCCTTGATTTGCTTGTTTATTTTTGCTTTGTTTATTTCCTCTGTGTTGCAGAGCTCTGGGGAGGGCTTTGGGAGCTTGACATCCTACTTCCACCCAGAAGTGCACTGTTACTTGTTATTAAAATACCCCATACTGTTAGGCATACGCACAATTTCAACCTCGACATTAAGCATCTGTAAGTACTGGTATGACTCTACCCTGCATAAAAAGTGACCACAGAAAAAGCCTGAGCAGAGCCAAAGACAATTGGCTTTTCAATCAGAGTGTCACAGGATGCGTCTTGTGGTGTTTACCCAACCCTCTCTATGTGTTGCCTTCCGAAGGAAAGCAGGATTCTGCCTGGTTTCTGCCTGGTCCTCAGGCAGCTTTGTGTTAAACCAGTCTATAAAAAATGCAAACGTATTTTAGGGCTTTGGCTAGTGTTATTGATATCTGAGGACTTGAGTAGGATCAGTGGGTTGCAGTACAGGTATGTGCCAGAGTTCCCAAGAGACCACAGCTGTCTTTTATAGGCCTGTATCTTTTACAGTTCTCCAAGGAAAGAATTCATTCAGTAACTCTATGGTGTCTCCTTTCAGCTGACAGGTGTCCAGCTCCCTTCCCCCAGCCCTTTTTCCACCACTACTGTAAATGCCAACTTTAGAAACCTGATCAGTTTTCCTGTTTATGCCAGTGTCTAGTAAAGATATTACTTTTTTGAAGTCAAGGGTGAATTTAAAAGGGCACAAAATGATTATTAACTCATTTCCCTCCCAAACAGACTAAGTGCAAAAGTAACTATTTTTAAAGGGCACCAAGAACTGGGAGCGAGGATGGCATTACACCATGGCATGAGTGTGACCAAGCCAGGCTATTCTGAAACACAATTATCTACCTGCTTCTTGTCTGTACTACCTAAACCTGGAGATACTTTAGTAAGACTGTTCAGAAGCATTCATCTGTGGCTGTCAAGACCTTGGTCTCTGGTGTGCCTAATGGAAGCCATGGGGATAAAGCTGGAGAAGTCTTATTGATATATTTCTGGATTTGGCACCTGTGGCCACATCCAGACATGTAGGTATGTGTGGTTTGTAGTACCACAAGCCGCATCCCAGAAAGTTGAAACATGTCTTGCATTGTGAATTTGCAGTGCAGGGGCAAAATTTGCTATTGGGATTTCCTGATAGCAAAAAAAAAAAAAATGCTGAGAAGAAGTGGTACTGTGCATGTTACAATAACATATATAGGAACAAATGGAGGCTCCATCCTCCAGGGAAACATTCTGGCTGGCTGCCAGCATGTCTCCTATTTTATTTGTGCTCTGGCTGCTTCAGCATATCAGGAGCCATGAGGACGAGGGAAAGGGCAGCTTGCCCAAAATGGGAAAATTTGTCCCTCCCGAAAGTGGATGTGCAGGGACGTATGCTGTGGCACAAAGTAACAGCACAAATTTGTGCAGATACTATTTGTGCTGCTTCAAGCACACACTCCTGCTTGTTTGGAAGCGGCCTAACTGTTCTGACATCACAAGTCTTAGTTAGCTTTTGTAAGAAGCATCACACTATCTTGGAAATAATTATTTTGGATCAAGAACACTGCAAAGTCAATCATTTACTGTATATCTTCTGTACATATCTCTACCCCCTAAGAAAAACACTTAGATTACTAAGCAAGATCTTTGTAAAGTTGAAGGAACTACCTTCCATAACCTGACTTACAGAACATAGGCTTCCAAGATACCAAAGCACTTTTGAAAATATTAGCTTCTGGTAAGGTTCACTTAACTTTATCAGTTTACTTAAGTAAATTTACTTTTTTCCTATTTATTGAGTGGTAGAATAAATAATACTAGTCTGAAGAAAGGGCTTCCCTAGCACAATAATAATTAAATACCTGGGATGTGCTTTTCACTTTCACACACTATTAAACCTCTGTTATGGATTCTGACAGAAAAGGTGCTATTAGTCCCATTAGAACTCAGTGGGAGTGTCTACAGGTTTATTCATGTGCACTAGTTACTGTGCATTTAGTTTAGTACTTGCTTAATGAAGTACCAACTAAATGCACAGTAACTACAGTTACTAAACAGTAGCAACAGCACACAGTTTCTTAGTGATACTTACTATGTAGTAGCCTAATACTACTGTGCAGTAGCTCATTAGCATAGTTTTTGCCAAGCACACTGCTGCACAATGTTATTAGGCTACTGCACACTAAGTGTTTTGTGTAGATTCACCCAGTGGGAATTAGGTGCCTAAGTTGCTTGGGTGCTTTTGGAAACCTAATAGGCACCTGTCTGTCTTCATGTTTAGGCCTCTCTATAAAGCTGGTATTTACCTAGAGTTCTACGGATATATCAGTCTCAAAAGTAAAAAAACAAACAAACAAAACACCAAAATCCAAACGTATTACTGTTTCAGTTGCACTTGATTCTAGATAACAGTATGATGGTCTTTTGTTTCCTGCAGTATCCATTCTGATTTGCACCTGGCAGCAATACAGTTTTATACTAAGTTCTCTGTGGTTGATTTGCAACACCCCAAACCTTGCAAAGACAGCAAGTGAAAATGCAAAAAAAAGCCCATGAAAAGCCTCACTGCTGTTGCATGTTGAAAGGGTGATGTTGAGTGTGAGCTCTGCAGTACACTCACCTGCTGGCTCTCTTGGTAAGGGGGAGGGGGCACACTCTGTGTGGCCATCATTGTCAGAGCTGATGCTGGGGAGACATGTTGCATCATGGGATTGATTCACATCTAGAACCTGTTGATAGGAGAAAGTTCAGTTTGATTAAAAAAAAAAAAGAAAGCAAACACACACAAAACCCACCACATAAGAAGGGACAAGTCAGTCAAGAATTAAGACACTGCATTTAAGACCCCCAGTCAGGGCTGGTTCAGGAACACCTGCCCTTCTGAGCAATTCTGCCTTTTCCCGGATATTATTTTCCCCCGCTCATGTGAACACTTTCAGATTAGTGAACGATTTAGCATGCGTGTCTCAGTGAGGTGACTGGTGTCCTTAATGAGATGAGACCCTGGGTTCTAGTTTGGGCCCTTGTCTCCACTGGGGTGCAACTTCCATACTGTTCTCTCTTCACTTTATCCAATGAACATTAAATGCAATGTAAAGGGAACCAGCCTTAAGAGGAAGGCTCTGAACAATGCTTAACGTATTGCTTGGTAGTTAAAGCACTTGGCTTAGAAACAGGAGATACAGATTTAAACCCCTTCTGAGTAAGGAGTCAGAGAAGATGTGACCTCTGATCCTTAAATATGTATCCTAGCTAGCAGACTATTGGTTTAGAAGAGGGGAAACTACATTTCCCCTTCTATGTCTAACAGAAACTAGTCACTGAGTTTAGCTTGGCTACAATTTTGGAACTTGAGTGCATACTTGAACCGTCATATGTCATCATGTACCCTCTTTCATGGAACATGACCCAATTGAACATGGTCAGTGGATGCATGCACAAATGTCACTTAAAGTTGTCCATTGTACAACATGGTGCAGGTCAGCCAAGAAGTTTCTGCAGAAATTTTTTTGATCCAGTATTGTTTTAAATTATTTTAAGTACTATAAATTAATTTATTTGAAAATATTTTGAATCAGTACAAGACAGATGGCAACAAAACCAACTTAAGAGTTAAATTTTGTTTTACTTTGCACATTAAGATGGCAGTTACTCATACATATAAGTACAGTTTTAGTCCTAACACACAGTTTGCAATCCTCACTGGGCGGCTAGGACCTGGAACCAACTTCCAAGTGAAATAGTGCTGGCTCCTACCCTGAGGGTCTTTAAAAGGAGGTTAGATTAACCTAGCCTCGAGAGGGTCTAGAGGAGGGCCACTAGATTGATATACAGGCAGCAGGATAGGCCTTACGAGGAGCATCTGAGGGACCTGAACCTGTTCAGCCTCAGTAAACGGAGGCTGAGGGGGGACCTGGTGGCAGCCTATAA
>JAGPOW010001296.1:29392174-29407997 GCA_030014935.1 Caiman crocodilus | reverse complement strand
TCACAGCAGCTGCAAATTAAGTGTTATGAGAGGGTTGATGTTTTTGGCAGAGCAGCCAGGGGAGGGAGAGTGATACAGATGAGGGGACTGTGCCCCTGCCCTGTGTGGTGGAATATTCAGCCCTGGGGAAGCTGGTGCAGAGCACATCCTCCTGCCATCACACCAGCACCTCTTTGCCTCCTTTCTCACATGGAAATCACTTTTCTCATTTAAGATCCACCCTTTGTTTGGGGAAAAGTTTCATGAGGGATATGAACATATATGATTTCTTTGCCAAGATGATTCTTTCTATTTGCTTTACTGTCAGTTTGGTTTTATTTAATTTTTTAAAAACCATTATGCTTCTCAAAATACGAGCGCAGAGAATACACTGGAAAAAATAATCATCGCTGTGTAATGATGGAACGCGTAGCTCAGGAGACTGTCTCCATAAGCAAAACTTTGTGGGTGTCTACATGGTGCTTTACTTTAAACTAAATTGTGTTGATGTAAAAAATATCTGTAGTCACACAATGCAATTCCTTAGCAGGATGCAGTCTGCAAATTGGATGTGTTTGCTCCATTTGGAGTCAGCAATAACTTTCCCTTACTGTAATAATGTATGCTAAATATGATTGTGTATATGCTTCAGATTACTTTGGCAGTCCTCTGGATGCCTTCCCACGCTACTTTGTACTTTGCCCCAATCTTGCCCCTTGCTTTGGAGTCACAGTGATAGGATGTCACATGCCTGTTTAAAAAACTGGCATATGTGCAGATTTGGTCCATTTGTACTTCCACGTTCCAGAACTAAGCAGACTTAGGTGCTGATGTAGCATTTTGTTTTTGCCCTCTGCCATGCCATCTTGTCAAGTTTTCAACTGGAACTTGCCCTCTGAGGAGAGGCAAAGGTATAAAAAAACCCCCATAGGGTCTAGACAAATAAAGAACGTTTTTGAGAGAATTGCTAAACTGAGCTGAACAGAGTTACAACTGCAACATTAGCAGTGCTAAAAATAAGATAGGGTGGTGGCTCACCCAGAAAGCAAAGGCAAAATTGGGACCTCTGGACCCCTCTGTTTATTTTATGATGAACTAGACAGGATTTTAGCATGGGACAGACACCTGCCTGCACTTTGTTTCAGACATGACTGATGCACAAGGGAACACAAAGGACTGCACAAGCTTATAACTCCTTGTGGAAAAATTTGCCTGAGAGCCAGGAGGCCTTTAATCAACAGAAGCCTAACTGAGACCATGTATGAACGGACCCAGACACCCCATCCTGTAGCTTCATTGCTGGTTCCTTTCTTTGTGTGAAAAAACTCAGAAAGTTGGTCACAATGCACAGAAGACTGGTAAGCATAATTGCATTTGTCATCCTTAGAATATATTGGTATTATAGGCTGTGATATTTGCATGGTATTTTTATTTCCAACAGCTCAATGCTGCCATCCTGGGTGGGTATAAACTTAATATCTTTTCCGAGTTCTGTTTCCCCGTCCTCCAAGTTTACAGTCTTTGTCTCTGTGTTAAAAATGGTGATCACATTATGCAAGGATGAAATAAATACCTGGACCACTTACTTTGGGATGGTCAGTTTGTCAGTCGCTGCCCATCTCCCTCGGTTTCCCATTATTCTCTAGCATTTTCCCAATCAAGCCACCAAAACACACCCATCCCCCACATCCCCCTCGATTCACTCAGGATGTTGACCCTACCATAGCCAACCTATTTGCTTGGCTACACGTTCTTGTCTATACCTGGATCCTATATCCAAATCCTACCTGTGCCAGATTCAACGAAAGCCGAGTGTTCTGTGGGTCCAGGGTCGTCCGTGCAGTGAATTTTGACTAATCAAACAATTCATTAATGAAGCTAATGAAACCGAGTTTATTTTCATTGCAAATCTTAAGCATTTTACTGGTACTAACACATTTAAAGTACATTGCAGCAATAAGCAAACTGTTGGTAGATAGCACATTCTACAGTGATATTAATGAGGCATGGTTAACGCTGTGGACTCCCCGTGTGTCTCAGATCCACTGCGAGTCTGCATTAATGGCACAGAAAACTTTGAGTATGTCTTCAGGGGATACAAAACGGAGTTTTTGGATCCAGAAAGTAATTCATCATGGCTATAACAGGGATATATAAAGGTGCCTTCACAAATTCCTGAACAGATGGGTATAGCCCTCCAACCAAACCCTAAGTCAGGAAATACTAGTCTGGCTGATAGTCGAACTGTATAAGTTTTGTTGGCTTTCCCTTACATTTATGAAAAGGGTTTCCTTTTATACTTAATAGAAAGGTGTTTGCTTTTCTGTTTGGTCACATGGGTTAGGAGCACATTTTTCTGTTTCGGCTTTGCTGGGAGAAGTGTAAATATAATCACTTGGCTGTTCGCTTCTGAATAGCAATAATCAAATTGCTGTTCATTAGTTCTCTGGCCCATGAAGGAATGTGGAATGCAATACCACCAAACTGCAAGCAGCGTACTCTGTGCAGCAAACATTTAGCCAGCTGCGTGTTACTGACACTCGTAGTTGAGCTATAGCAGTCCAGAACCTCTTGTTCTTGCGGTCCTAAGAACATACAAAGGCAGGTGAAAAAGCAACTTTCTAAGACTGGAAAGAGCAACTGGGGATGGTATCTCCAAAACTGTGATTTTTATTTCTTACTGTGGAAACTAAAAAACTTTTTCTTTCATCTTCTCCCTCCTCCTCCCCCCCTCCCAGTTTTTTTGGTTTTTTTTCTCCCCATCTTCACACATTATTAACCACTGCCCAGCATCTGGTACATTGCAGAGCAACAAACAGAAGAACAAGAGAGAAAACATTCACTAACCTAAAGGAAGTCTTTTAGAAACAAGGAGTGCATCTACATCTGTGCTTTACTGTGCAGTAGACTAATTTACTGTACAGTAAAGCATCACTATTTACACATGCACCACGATTTACTCTGGTGCAGGACAGTCCTGTCAGACATGGATACTATCTGATGGTGGACTGTGCTTAAATGCATGTGTAGACAGTGATGTTTGAGATTAGTTTATTCTGGCTCAAATTGCACCAGAGTTTATTCAGTCTCATTAATTGCATGCATAGACATGCCCAAGGAAGAACTATTTAGGAATTGAGGGTGGCCCTACAGAATGAGAAGCAAAATAAGAGGCCAAAAGTGTGGGCTTTTTCATGATCAACTGGCAGTGAAAGGGCTTCAAGGCAACTAGCAGGGAAGTTTGTTGAGGTAGAGTCTTCTTTGGGTAGATGGGATATCTTTTATTAGATCAACTAGTTAGAAAATTGATCTTTGCAAGCTTTCGGGCAGAAACATCCTTCTTCAGGCATAGGGAGAATCTGCTGGTGTTGTTTTTTTTTCCCATGGCAGAATAGAAGCCACTATGCAAAATCTAGGTCTGGTCTTTCCAGCAGTACCCTCCTAGCCACCATGGATGTCACCAGCTTATATACCAATATCCCACATCAGGATAGTATCCAAGTCTGCTTTGCAAATCTACAAAAGCAAGATTACAACTCAAGACAACAGACCTAAAGATGTGCCTGCCACTTTAAGAGGCTTAAGCAGTCTGTGGAACAGCTGGCAGGTGCAGCCAAGCTCAGTTAGGTGGTCATATGACTGCAAGGGGCCACTTGATTGGATGAGGGTGGGGCTACCAAGGCATAAACCCAGGTCCTAGGAGCAGAGCTGGAAGTTAAATCTAGGGAACCAGTAGAGCAATGTCACACAGGAGATGCAGCTTAGGAGAGCAGCTCCTGAAACATCTCGAGGTTAGGTAGGAGCTATATGGATGGAAGAGATTACTGTGGTCCTGGGTAAGAACTGAAACTGCACCCTGCTAACCCTGGGGTTAGATGGTGTGGTGGGGCTGCCGGTGGCAGGACAGTTGCCAGGAAATGCCACACCTGTGGCTCCACAGTGAAAGGTGAGGATGGGGTACCATAAAGCCTCAGCTCTTGCTGCCTTATGGGTACCCCAAAGAGGGGAAAGCCTAGGGGAGTACACCCTGACAGAAATGCACAGGGTCCTGGTTCACAGAGCCTGAAGCCCAAGGGGCATAAAGCCCACTGACCCCTGTGAGGGGCAGAGTTTAGAGGCTGAGTTTAGCCCATTGTGGGGTAGAAAGCCAGAGGTCGTGTAGAGTACAGCCTGTGGGTAGTCTGAAGGGTTGCACGTAGGTTGGCCAGAGCATGAGAGCAATGACACCTGAAGGACAATGTAGAACAGGGCCTGGGAGGGACCCAAAGGGCTGCATGGACAGAAGCTTAGTGAGGCCCAGGAGTGGGTGGAGTGACTGATGCCTGTCAAAGGGCAAAATGTTAGAGGTCAAGCAAGGGTCCAGATTTGTCAGCAGTTTGGATGCCATCTGTGAGGCAGGGGACATGGTTTAGGTGTGGTTTGAAGCCATGTAATTGGCCCAGCATACCAGGGCTGCAATTGGGACAGCTTTCCACATTTAACGACCATTACGGTAACATTAAAGGTGTGGCAGGTGAGGCAGGGCAGACTCCCCTAGGCAGAGAGTGACCCAATGATGGGAGTGGCCCAAGGGTGGAGCTTGTAGTTACCCCCTGCCACAGCTTTTATTTTAGCACAGAGAACACAACACCAGCAGACTCTTCCTTTGCCTGAAAAAGGGTGTTTGTTCCCAAAAGCATGCAAAGAACAGTTTCTTCGACTGTTTAGTTGGTCTAATAAAAAATATCACATTTATCTAAAGAATCTTGTCTGCCTATGTCCTTAGACCAACACAGCTACAATCAACAACCCTTGAGATAGAGTGGAGTCTTGTGGTGATAAAGGAAACTATGGAATCGGTCAGAGAGTACTGCAGACAATGCTGATGGATGTAATGAATGGACAAATATTTTTGGAAAGCATGTGCCTCCAAAGCTACTGTTTGGACTTCTGGCTCTGTCATTTGACCTGTTGCAGTCATTTGAACTCAGATTTCACCAGCCTCTCCTCTATGGACTCACGAAAGAACTCTTGTTGAGAGCAACAGTGGATGTGTCTACACGGGCACTTTATTGCAGTTGACTAATTAGCAGGGTTCAAATTACACTCCAACTCTTGGGGGTGCTCTATGGTGGTTGCAGTTGGAAGAAGCTGCTGCCACCTGAGCTGTTTGAAAAGGCATGGAGTGGGCCAGGCTTTTCTCTATGTGGGGGCTCTCACCTCTTTTGCAGGGCTCAGGCCCCCCGTATTTCAAACCCTGTTAATTAGCTCTGCAATAAAGTGTCACCATCTATACATGTGCCAGTATTATGGATCAGTAGATTAATTAATGGTACTGTCTTACGGTACAGTTACTTACTGCACCAAAGTGCATGTGTAGATGGTGACCCTCCACTGCCTGACACTGCCATCTGGAGCCTGAGGCTGACCCCTCAGGGTCTGCACTGCCCAAGCTCAAACTGCTGTGGTCATAGGCACAGCACCTACATGTGTGCCCTGGATCGCAGGAGCTTGAGCATCTACACATACCATTAAGGTGCTGTGATGAACTTTGACACAAACTGCACCAGAGTTTGTCATGCCCCCTTAAGGGCATGTGTAGCTGCATTGAGTTTGTTACAACTCAGTGTTGTAACAAACCAGACTCCTTTGACATAACACTGTGAGGAGCTGAGTTGCTTTCCTCCCTACAAGCCAAGCATTGGTGTTGGTGCCCCACTGTTCCAGGTCCCAGCATGCCTGAGTGGCTATCGAGAGCAGAATTTAGGACAGCAATGGATGTGAACCGTTTGCCAGTGAGCCAGGTTTTAAGCTCCTGACCTTAAATTTTCTTTCTCCATTATTTAAACCTTTAATTTATGCACTACACGTAAGTATTTTCACTTCATGAAAACAAATAATATACACTGAACAAAAACTATAAGTCAAAAGGAGTTTTGTGGGGAGGGGTGTTTTTTCGGCCATAAGCCAAAGTGGTTCTAGATCAGTGGACCTTCACTCCTTTTTTTTTTTTTTTTTTTAAACTCATGGCAATCCTTGTTAGACTCATGGCCTTCCTCCAAAAAGAATCCCACTTCTTAGATTTCACTAATTTCTTGGCTATTGAAAAACAATAAAGCAACTTTCTTCTGTTGCAAAGAATTCAAAGACTACAACAGGTCACAATGTCTTTTTGCCTCTATGGATTCCTGTTTGAAATCTCTACGTTTATCTTATGAATCGTGTATAGACGCTTGTAGAATTAACAATGCTTATAGTGTGTGGTATTCCACAGTGCCCTTGAAAGAGTCTCGCAGCCCCCTGCTTGAGAATTGCTGTTTCATCTGGTAAAAGTCCATTCTCTACAGTTCCTAAGCCTCACGGAATTCTAAATATTATGTGTAACAAATCCTGTACGTAGACAATGAACATCCGTAGGCTGCTAAGCACCAGTACTGAAATTGCCAATGAAAGTCTCAGTACCATGCTTTTAGGAGTTTGATGAAGGCACACAATAAATACAAAGCAAAGCTGCATAGTGAAAAAATTCAGCTACCACTGCCCTACAGGGCAAGGCCTTGTGCTGCCACTCACATTTTCCTTGCTGAGCAAAACCATATATATCATTCTATGTAAAATTAATAAAGGTGTAGAGATTGTGTTGAATAAACAGTGAGACATCCCCCCACAGTGAATTGATATTCACCATTCTTTTTAAAATTAATAAATGTGTGCAGAGCAGGCACAGCCAACATTACAAAGCAAAAAAAAAAAAAAAATCCCACCTAGTTCAACAGACCACAGATCTGTGCTAGTAGTGCCTGGCATCCTAAACCATGATAAACAAATCAAAGTACTAGGGAAGGCAAAACCTAAAGCATTATGCTCTTTCCTCAAAGTATATGTGCAAGGCACCCCTTAATAACATACCTCTTGCAATTTGTCATTTCGATGCAAGCATTTGAAAGGCTCCTAGAGCAACTTGAGAGTTCCCGAACTTCTACTTCCAAGTTTCTGATGAGTAGGGATCCGGGTTTTCCATTTCCCATGGAAAAATGGAGAAAATCATGGATTTATCCTTTAGTGGAGACAAATGCAGATTTCTCATTTTAGCAGAGAAACCCATAGATTTTCCAATTTTTCAAAGAGCTATCTGAGGGCTGGCAGTTCTAGCCTGCACGGGGCTGGGAGAGAGCAGGAAGAAGGTGGTTAGGCAGGGGGCACCTTGTGTATGTATATGCACGTGGCTGCCAGGCAGCTTGGAGAACAGCTCTTGCAAGTAAATTGGGTGGGTAGGTGGGGAGGGAGGGAATGAGGCCCCCATAGGGAGAGAGACAGGGAATTGGGCAGGGCTGGAGCTACTGCCTACCAGGTGTGGCATCAGGTTTGGGGTCTGGGACCATCACAGGGCCCTGGCAGAGAGTAGGAGAGAGCTGTGGGTGACTCATTTTGGGGACTGGGGCAGCTCTGAACTGCTGCATACACTCCCTGGGGTCAAAGGGGACCCATGCCCCCCAGATCTGTGTATGGGCTCGGGGCAGGCATGAGCTGCCTGCTGTGGGCTTGGGCTCCTGCCTTGCTGCCTTCCACAGCCTGGCGGTTGTGACCTGGCACTGCAGTGCACAGTGGGGCTGCACAGGGATCTTCTTGCCAGTGTAAGCTCTGTGCTGCCTTGGCAATGCATCCCCTGTGCTTGGCAGCAATACAGGGTTGCACCCCTTACTACTGTTGCATGCACAGGAGATGCATCACCAGGGCAATGCGGAGCTCACAGTGATGTACACCTCTATTACAGCAGGTTCAACTGTCAATCTACCCAGTAGGGCTGTGTGACGCTTCGGCAGCCATTTTGTTTCAGAGGTGTCTCGGACCATTTCCGCGCCTGAAACACTGAATCTGAATCAGAATAGGAGACCAAGAAAAAGCTCTGAAACTAAACAACAGCATTTGAAACATTTCAGAAAATTTCAGAGCTGGGTTGGCAGGGAAACAGAAACTGAGAAGAGGGAGGCGGAATTGGGAGGAGGTGGAGGACGCTGCTTTGACATTGACATCTGTAGCTGGTCAGTGTCTGCAACCTGTCCCTGAGGTCCCTTCCAATCCCAGTGCGTTCTCTGCCATTTCTCAGCTGTGTTTGTGTTTGCAGCACGAACAGCAGCATCTGGAAGCTTGCAGCTTGGTAGTCCCTTCATACCAAGTTGAGCCAATCCTTTCACACTTACCCTTCACTGCTCTTCCAATTGGTATCCCTTTCAACTCTTTCTTTCCCCAAAATCCTGTTTGTTCTTGTTAACTTTCTTTTTGTTTGGGGGAAAAATGTGTTTTCCCTGGCAGTGGCAGAGGAAGAACTGTAAGTCCTGCCCCCACCCCAACTTAGACAGATGCACCCTCTCTTCTATCAGGCATGAGGCTTCTGCTGCTAGTGGCAGCCATGAGGTGGGAGCAATGTCTGCACCTCCACCACCTCCACTAACACCAGTTACAATGAATACAAGCTCCAGCATGAGAATTTCTTCCACCCCAATTTCAGTTTCCAGCCTAATCCTTCCACTGCCAGAGGAGGAGCTGGGTCTGGAAGCAGAGGAGCTGAGTGCCATTGCCAGGGAAGTTCTGGGGAAGGAGGGGAAATCTGAGTTTGTGGTCCACATCTCTCAAAGTTCCCCTAGAGCCAGGTCTCCTTCTCTCAAAGGCACCTAGGAGGAGGTTGAGGTTGTGGAGGCAAGTGGCTCAGCTGAGTCATCTCTTCCTGTTGTGCGTCTGCCTGCTGAGGAGGAGGATAAGGCAGGATCTACACCCTCACCTCAGAAGTGAGGGGGTAGTGTGGTGTAATGTGGTGAGGAATCATTTTGAGGTGGCAGATGATCCCAGATATGCTATCTGCCAGCACTGCTGAAGCAAGATCAGCCAGGGCAAGGAGGCAAAATGCTTCAGCACCACAGGGATCCTGATGCATCTCAAGGGGCACCACCTCCTTGTCCTTGCTCCTCCTCAGTCTGGCATCAATGAGAGTGTGCCCAAAGGGAAGTCCTCCTCTCACTCCAAAGCCCCTGTCCCGCAGAAGCAAAGGCAGGCCACCCTGGACCAGTGGGGGAAAGGTGGACACAAAGGGGAGGCATGTTCCAAAGGCAAGCAAGGTCACCCACATCATTAGGGAGATGCTTGCACTGGATGGCCAGCCCTTCTTCTTAGTTGAGAAGCCAGGGTTCAGGCAGCTTGTGGTGCTCATGGCGTCATCATACCATGTGCCTGCACATACCACCTTCAGCAAGATGGTGGTGCCATCTCTGTATGAGGCACACAGGGAGTACTTGAGGGAGGAGCTGTGCAAGGCAGGTCTGTAGGTGGCCTTGCACTTCACCTCGGACATCTGGAGTAGTTGTGGTGAAAATCACACCTACCTCTCCCTCACAGGGCACTGTTGTAATCAGTCAGCACATCGGTGCACTCTCCTTCAAGTGGATGTGATGGATGAGTCCCAAACATCAAGGAAGATCATCGGGGGAATGAACTGCATGGTGCAGGGGTGGCTGATTGGGCAGGGTGAGCTCACCCATGGGTTTGTGGTCACTGACAAGAGAGCTAATATGATCAAGGCATCTGTGATGCCAACTTTGTTGGCATCCTCTGTGTGGTACACAAGTTTCACCTTATAGTCTGGGATGCCTTGAAGTGGGATAGGGCTGCTGGTGAGGGTGCTGTCACACCTAGACAGAACATTTTGAAATGGAGGAAGGTGGTGGGCTACTTCCACCAGAGCATCAAGGGGTGCAAGATGCTGCAGGACAAACTGGAAGAGCTGAGTGTCCCAAAGCACAAAATCATGCAGGATGTGGAGACGGGGGAACCAGATCCCAACATCGACCAGCTAGCGTCAAGGCCTTGGTGGCTACCTATCTCGCTGAGGACGTGGAGCCACTGCTCTGTGACACCTTGGCCTATTGGGCAAGCCACAGCCACATGTGGCAGGATCTGGTCACAGTTGCCCAGGAACACCTGTCCTGTCCACCAACCAGTGTTCTGAATGAGAGAGTGTTCAACATTGCTGGGGATGTTGTAATACCCCAGTGCACCTCCTGGATCCTGTTTTTGTGGAGCAGCTGGTGTTCTTGAATGTAAACCTACTGCTGCTTGGGTTCCCCAAACTCCACATGCAGATAGAGTGCCACCCTCCATCTGCACTTATTTCCTTTTTTAATCTGCTTTGGTTTAACAACCATTTAATGCCCCACTCTCAGAGCTGGAGGCAGCACTCACTGTATCAGCAGCCAGCAGAGGAAGAACATTTCCCTGCTGAGCTCCTGTGCCAGGATGAACTTGGGGGTATGGGCAAGGGCTATGGGGAAAGAGGAGGCCTGGCAGCACCCTGAAAATACCAGGACCACAAACATCCCTGGTGAAAGGCAGGTAGGAGGTTCCTGAAAACCTCCAGCTACCACATGCATGCACAGTCCTGGCTAGGGAAAGCCCAGACCTGTAAGATCTTTGAGAGGCCTGAGGTTTGCTGGTTGCAATGGAGTTGTGAGGCTGAAGGTAAGCTTAGCTGCCTGGGATGTCATCTGTGAAGCATGGACTACCATATAGGGGAAATACAGAGCAGCAGAACAGATGTCACCCTAGATATCAGCAGCCCATATGGGCAGCCTCCTGCCTGGGTAACATCTGAATCGGTTTTCCATCAAGACTTGTAAGGTGAAAGAGGGGTGGGCAGTTGGTCCCAAAACAGGTAGGTGGGCTGAGATCTAGCCAGCACTGGGAAGTCCTCCTGTTATAGGCCACCATCCCTGCTGCACTCATCCCACTCTGCTTTAACACACACAAGGCAGACAAGATATCTTACATCTTCTAGTAGACCAACTGAGTAGTTGGAGAAATATATCTTAGCAAGTTTTAGGGTTTAACAACCCTTCCTCAGGCTGAGGAAGCATCTGCAGTTGGTGTGTGCTCTTCCTTGTTGGAAGGAATAGTAAAGAAGCCAGAGGCTGGCACGCAGGTAAGAAAGCTAGCCAGTGAAAATGTAAGTTGAGGCATCAGAGGGTGAGAGAGAGGCTGGGGGAGCAGGGGAGGTGGGGATGTAGCAGGGAAAAGTGGAGAGGTACCTGGGGAGTCGGCTGTCCCGCAGGCTACAGTGTATCATGTATCCAATGTCTATATTGAGTTCATGAGTTTCTGTATCTAGGAGGCTGATGAAGTGAAGTTTCATAGCTTTCATAGACATTAGGGCTGGAAGGGACCACGGAAGATCTTTGAATCCAGCCCCCTGCCCCAGGGACAGGAAGTCAGCTGGGGTCATTGGATTACAGCAGAATAAGCATCCAAATTTCTTCTGAAGGCATTCAAAATAGGTGCTTGAACCATCTCCAGTGGCAGTTTATTCCAGACCTTGGGGGCTTGGACAATAAAGAAGTTCTTCCTTATGTCCAGCATGAAACAGTCCTGGAGGAGTTTGTGACCATTTGACCTTGTCATCCTTTGGGGCACTGAGAGATTGGAGAGAGAGTGGTTTTCTCGTGAGAAATGTGCCTTGACAGGTAATTGGATACTTTTTTCTGTAATATATTTCTGGTGTGCATTCGTTTTGATGCACAGTTGCTGTTGAGTGTCTACTGTGTATTTTCTATCAGGGCATTTGGTGCACTGGATAAGAGATATAATGTTTCTGGAGGTGCTGCTGTAAGAAACAGGAGTGGTGATGGTTCTGTTGTGGGGTATAGTAATTGTGGGGGTATTGGAGCTATGTTGACAGGTTTTACGTTTCTTGTCATGGCATGATCTGGATCCATTTGGTATGTTTTGGGCTGTAGGAAATTTGCTTCTGGTGATGAAGTTGGCGAGGTTTTGTGCTTGTTTGTTTACAAACCACTTTTCACAGATGAGCCTATGAACATCACTTCATCAGCCTCCTAAATACAGAAACTCATGGACTAAATATAGACATTGGATTTATGATGCACTATAACCTGCCCAACATCTGACTTCCCAGATACCTCTCCATCTTACCTGCTACATCCCCCTTTCCCCTTCACCTGTCTCTTACCGCCTGGTGCCTCAATTTACATTTTCACTGACTCACATTCTTGCCTGCATGCCAGACTCTGGCTTCTTTACTATTCCTTCCATCTAGGAAGAGTGCACACACCAGCTGCAGGTGCTTCCTCAGCCTGCCAAGGGGCTTTTAAACCCCCAAATTTGCTAAGATCTATTTCTCCAACTACTCAGTTGGTCTAACAAAAGCTATCAGATTGACCCAAACACTGGTTCCGCATAGAGGGTGCATATGGTTGCATGTGCAGACCCTGAGTTTGGTGGTGCCCTCACCACCAACACTGCCACGGTTGCCTGTGGGAGCTCCCCACTTGCTGCTACCATGCCCCTGCTGCCAAAACCACTGCTGCTGCCTGTGGGCAGTCACCATGCCACCCCCCCAGCCTCTAGAGGTACGTGTTGTTCATGGACCCAAAAAACCTGTGTGGCTATGCAACCTACACACACCCCTTAACACACACAAGTGTCACGAGTTTTGCTTTTAAATGGTTTGAGTTACATTTTCACAGAAAAGCCTGCACCTATCTCTTCAAAACCTGGCAGGATTCATGGCCTTTGAAGGGGCTACCATCCCTGCTGCTTTCACCCCACTCTGCCTTAAGATGCACACAAGTGACATGAGTTTTGCTTTGAACAGTTTAAGGTGGAGTTTCCTCAAAACCCCTGCACCTATTTCCTTGAAGCTTGGCAGGATTCACACGCTCAGAAGGGGCTACAATCCCTACTGTTTTCATGTGAATCATCAAAAAATGACAAATTTATCGGTATTTTAGTGATTCCTCATTATAGTCAATGGTCAAATCTCTGAATCAATGCCATGACTTGAAAACAAATTCTGCTGAATCGAAATGGAATAGTGATCCAAAACACTGAATCAAATCACTGTCCCTCCAAAATGACCAATCCAAATCAGAGCAGAGCTGTTTTGCACAGCTCTACTGCCCAGCTCTCAACAAGACTCAGTTATGAGTTATAGTGAAATAAAAGCCAGCTGTCCATTTGGATGTGTCTACTATGTTCCAGTTAGTATGAAGCTGTTGCAACGAAGCATCTCATTTTGAAGTCAATCCACTCATTTAGACAAGACCTTAGATAAATAAATTAGCCGCTTGTGTCTCCATCAACCAGTGGTTCTCATTGCAATGAAATTTTAAACATTACTTATTGTGTATAAAAGATCATAGTCACCATAAGCCCACCCCTAAAACGGCCACTAATGTTTGCTGAAATTACTTGCATGCTTGAAACTTTACTACAACACTGAGTCTTGCTGCTTTCATAGGTGATAACAGATGTCTGTATTGCTTTCGCAAAATTTGCCCTATTTACAAGAAATGTAAAGCTCTTGAATCCTTGAAGAATGTCTAAGACCATGTACAGGTATTCATTTCTACTGGTAAGGATTTTGGAGCTGGAGCAAAGATACGTTCTAGCCCCATGGTTGGAGAGAGTCACAGGTGACCCTTCTAGGAAGGGGGCACTAGCGGGCTGTTCCCCCATCACCCACACCCTTAGGAGGCTCCATTACTTGACAGCCTGTCCTCTTCCCTGCCTTGGAAGGGGGCAGGCTGTCAAGAGGCTCTGCCCCCCACTTCCGTGCCCACACCCAGGTTTAGAATCATAGGATGGGTTGATCATGGGGTGATTTAAATCTACAGGCATGAAGAAGAGGTGCCAGGTACAGATTCCCTGACCCCAAGCTTTTAAATCTCTGTGGGTGTGTCTATGCATTCATGAATGTGCTGCAATTACAGTGCATTAAATTTAGTACCCGTAATAGATGCTAAACTTAATGTACTATAATTGGCAGTACTGCACATTAGCACAGATGAATTATTTTCTTAGAGTAAGTGCAGATGAACACTTTTTTAATTAGACAGTCTACTACTCATTAGCACATTAGCATGCTTTTTGTGTGACGTGCTAATGCGCAGTAAAATTAATCTAATACACATTTAACATCTTGTGTCGATGTGTCCTGTGTGTGCCACTCAGCTGGGTAGCCTATGCGACATTTAAAGCCTGTAAGGCTGTGAACTGGGATGGGGAGAGCATCCCTAGCCCTGGTTGTCAGCTACACAAGCTTTGATATCCTTGCCCATCTGGGCGGGGGGTGGGGGCGGGCAGCATTTG
Source organism: Caiman crocodilus (assembly GCA_030014935.1). Lineage (NCBI taxonomy): Eukaryota > Metazoa > Chordata > Crocodylia > Alligatoridae > Caiman > Caiman crocodilus. The sequence continues at coordinate 29,393,885 of JAGPOW010001296.1, read as the reverse complement.
AAGTCCACAGGACTAGGAAATGGAGTGAGAAGAGCTTTTCTGTCTCCGGTTCCTGGGCCCAGGGCTTTTGCAATCCATGCTCCTGCTGTCCAGTGGGTGTTGGGCACAGCTAGAGGAAGCCAGAGGGAGCTGGCAAAGCCCCCAGCCTCTTCCCCAAAACTGGGGGCAGGCCAATTTGGCGAAGAGGCAGAGAGCTGTGGTTGCTGCTCCCCTCCACTTTCAATCCAGTCCAAGAGAGGTGAGAAGCAATGCAGCAAAGTCCCCTATCCACTCTTTGCATCAGGAAATCCCATGTGTGAGGAGCTGATGGAGAGCAGCTGGCAGCTGCTCCTCCCTTTCCTTCCCCATCTACCAAAGGGGTGGGAGCAGTTGCCCTCTGCACCTTCTCCAGACCACTGACTCTAGTCTCCAAAAGGCATGAGAGCTTTACTCACAGCCGTGGGAAGCATACAAGCACTCATTCATCTGGGAGAAACTCTCCCAGGACCCCTTTTACCTGTTGAAAGTTGGGTCATTTTTCTCTCAAAACCACCATTTTTCCAGTTAGTATGAAGCTCATGGGAGAAACCATGAGAGTGCTTGCACACTTGTGGTTTCTACCAGGAGAATGGCAGCTCTCCACATAGAAACGTAGTGTTTGTACACACCCGAAGACACTGGTTGTAAGTGTGACATTTTTTCTTCCTGTCAGCAGCAACACCTCATACTGACCCAGAGCCTATGCTCCGTGATGTGAAGAATATGTCGCCATTGTACTACCATCTAAGTATATGGAGTAAAAGTTCCCTTCCTTTCTTCATTTGTTCTGCTGACTAGTTTGTGTGTGTGGCTGTGCTTTGTTCCTCACCTCCCTCCATGTCTCTTAGAAGCCATGGGATGCCCTAGCCTTCCTAACAAGAGGTACTTGGTACTGTGCTTGGACCCTAGAGAGAGGTCCATTGCTTCTGTTCCAATGGAAGGAAAAGCCTTGCGCCACCCCTCTATTAAGGCAGAATATAATCTAGTCCTTAATGTTTACCCATTGGCCTGAACATGTAAAATGATGCTAAGTATTATCACTGCATGTGATTGGAAGGTGAATGGTATTGATGAGTGCAGGGACTTTGGGAATTCGAACGGGGAACCCAGTTGCCAAGTTCAGAATAGAATTGTGGGCGGAAAATTTCACTCAGCCAGATGTGATTTTGTGCATCTGAACTAAAAAAGTTTGCAGATACCTTTGTGTGGGTTGCTTATCAGGGTAGGGCATAGCTGCAATCATGTCTTGCTTTAAAATGTATCTTTTATTGAGTTAAAGTGTTTAAAAAACAACGTTTTGATTAAAAAACCCAAACAAACATTAAAATCGTACTCTAAGCCATATCCTGCGAGGGAAGATACATTTTAAAAAATATTATACCAGATTTACACATGATTTGTTAATAAGATTTAATTTTTTCATAAATGAATATGTGCATTGGCATTCTGTATTTATACAAATGAAATTGTTCTGAACATATGAGGTATTTAAAGCGGATATTTCCTCATTAACTGATGTAATTTATATATTTATATTATATATATATATTATATATAATATAAAGTGTTACTTATAACAATAATGTAAATATGAGTCAAAATCATAGTATCATAGTATCTAGGGTCAGAAGGGGCCTAGAGCAGGCCATCTAGTCTGACCCCCTGCCAAGGGCAGGGACGAGTGCTGGGGTCA
>JAGPOW010001296.1:29373739-29392074 GCA_030014935.1 Caiman crocodilus | reverse complement strand
AATGAGGATGGGGTGTGCTCCTGTTGCAAGGAGAGCCAGCAGCATACCAGGCTGTATTAAATGAGCATCATTTGTAAATCAAGGGAAGTGATTCTTTCCCTAGTCAACACTAGCGAGGTCTCACTTGTACTGTGTCCAGTTTGGTTCCCTGCACTTTAATAAGGATGTGAAACGAATGGAAAGAGTTCAGTGCAGAGCAACACACATTATTAGGGGCCTGGGAAACGAGACTTATGAGGAAAGGAGCTAAAGTATTTTAGTCTGGAGAAGGCTGAGGGAATAACAGTCTTCAGAAACCTGAAGGGAGGTTATAGAAATGATGAACATAAACTATTTTGTATGGCTACAGGGGACAGGACTGGGAGCAATGGTCTCAAGCCACAGCAGGGGAAAGTTAGTTTGGAGTTTAGGAAGAACTTTCTGACTATGAGGGTAGTCAAGCACTGGAACAGGCTCCTAGAGATATGAAATCTCCATCCTTGGAAATTTCCAAGAGCAGGTTGGCCAGACACTTGGCTGGGCTCATTTAGTCAGAGATTCTTTTCTTGTCTTGAGCAAGGGGCTGGACTAGATGACCTTGTGAAGTCCCTTCCAGTAATAGTTTCTTGTGATGCTGTGATAGGATCACTTGCTTCACTAGATGCAGCCTGGGTAGTTTAAGCATGAACCACAAAAGCTGGGATAACAACTGAATTCTGAGTTTCACTTATGTCTATACCTTAACCTGAAAATCAGTATTGTTTTATTTAGTGCCAAACCTTCTTTTTTTGGTTTACCACTAATACAACATATATTTTTGTTAAAAGAATCACATAACCTCATTCCTTGTTTCTTCCATACACAAAAATAGCATATCTGTACTCAAACCAGTAAAGAATGAACTGTAGATAAATTCAGACTGTATCCATAGCATGCAAGGATTCCATTAATGCTTTAGTGATATTATCAATGAAGAAAAAAAGGCAAAATGGATCCACCGCTTTTACTCTGCTGGATCTGTAATGAAGCGGTGTTGTAGCAGCTGCTGTCTTTTTCTTTTCCTGTAAGAAATATGAGCTTTATAGTGTAGAAAGAGCGGCTGTAACAATATATATATTAGAGAAATTAGTGAATGTTATCGGTCATAGCATGATTCATTATTTTACTGCTGTGCTTTGAAAAGTTCCTCACCCAACTTTAAGCTTTTGTTCCTATATTAGCATTGTCTGAGTCTGACTCCTAAAACTGTTAGATCTAAGCACAATAATTTCTAGTCCATCTTCTAGGATTTCCCCCCTGTCATCTATGCATACTATGCATGCAGTAATTTGATTTATTGTTTTTTTTTTTTTGGTGTGTCATGTGGGAACATTTTCACACAGGAAAAGATGCCTGAAAGATAGAAGGGAGGGCTGAGAATTTGGAAACTGTCTGCTCTGCATTTTGTATGTGTTCTCTTCCACACTCACGTGTAACCCTCATTAATGCTAATGGGATTTAATACATGCTGCAAGAGGAAAATATCCTCATTTATTTTGCACTGAATCGAGTGGTAGTAAAAGCGCTGTATTGACAACTCTGGAGTCCTCTATTTATCCACAGAACAGGCAGTGTTAGTGGAGGGTTTCTTATAGACCTGGTGTCTCAGGTTTTTTCTGTAGGGACCATACAGAGGGTAATTCTGTCCCAACTTAGTTCTGAGCCTGCCCACATGTGTGCCTATTTTGATATGTGAACTCTGTAACCTAGGGACTGGACCTAGACAATCACATCTAACTTATGATCAGTTTCAATATTAAAAATGTAGGCTAGATCTGAGTGAGGGATGCAAGGGTGAAAGGCTCCAATAACGCATTACAAATCCTTGGGACCGTCAACGCCTCAAATATACATTCTCTAGAGATAGAAACTGAAGAATAGGACATTATACAGGTAGCCTTTTCCAAGCTTGCTCATGTGCTAATAAACTGGAGGGGGTGTTGTTTCGTTTTGGGGTTTTTTGGAAGGGGAAGGAATTGCTTAAATATGCTTTTAAAATCAAAGGAAACATTTGAAATAAATGTGTTAGTTAACTGTTAGTGCTTTGGAATATTTTACCCTTTTTGTTCTCTTTTATCTTAAGTGAAGCAACTGGCACATCACAAATTATATGGCTAATGCAAGTAGTTGGAAATACGTGGTATACAGAGCACTTGATTCTTAAGTCCTTATGTTACGTAATACTAAAACTGGTCAAATATTTTTGGACAGACTGCTTTTCTGTTTGAAAATGCCCTTTGAAACTGAAACTTTGTGGGAACACATTAACTCTGATGAAGTGGAAAAGATCAATGTTTTGATTAAGTCTAAAAGAAAACATTTTGTTTTTTTTTTTTCATTTGGACACCTGTTTGTTTATTTCAGATGCGTTTAAAATGTGTTCTCTATTATGAATTATATAACATTTCAGAAAGTCAAAATTGGCATGAGTTTGGTCTTATCAAAATGGAACGTTCTGATTGACTCAATGGCCATTTGGGTTGAAACCATACATTTAACTAACTCTCTTCTTAAAGAAACTGTGGGCACATCTACACGTGTATTAAGTCACTTTTCCTAATACACATTACATTTAGTACCTCCAAAATCAGGGCTTTTATACATGTTTTGGGGCGGGGGGGCAGGACACTTTAATTAGGGTGGCTCCGGGACTACATTCCTACATTGTTAAAAGCCTTTTAATCCATAGTGCTGGCTTGTTTTAAAATATAGTTTGTGATTTCCTTTGAGTGGACAACTTTTACTTTTCCTGAATAGTTTTGCCTCATCTATCATTTACATGCTGATGACTCACAAATGTACATCTGCATACCTGTTCTGTCTTCTGCTATACAGTCCCACATGTCTTTCTAATATCTCGTAGTCTTGAATGGCTGGCCACCAGCTTATCCTCAAAGTGACTAAACCCGACCTCTCTAGTCTTCTTTCCAGAATGTGTTATTCTCCACTGCTTTTGGCAGTACAGTCACCCTCCATGTCTTTCATGAGTTTTCATGATTGCTCTCTCAGGGCCACCTTTGGTTCCTCAGTTTTCCATTTTGTCTACATCCTCGCTGTTCCCAAGTCTTGCTTCTTCTTTGTAGTTTCATAGTTGGTAGGGTCAGAAGGGACCTGAGCAGATCATCAAGTCCAACCCTCTGCCATGGCAGGAAAGAGTACTGGGGTCAAGCGACCCTGGCGAGGTGTTCATCCAGCCTCCTCTTAAAGACACCCAGGGTAGGAGCCATCAACACTTCTCTTGGAAGTTGGTTCCAGATCCTAGCTGACCTGACGGTGAAGGAGCATCTCGTGGTACCTAGCCCTCTGCCATTTTGTGACATTATTTCTTGTTGTTCCTGGTAGTGCTTGGGGGAACAGGGACTCCCCCAATGCCTGCTGGTCCCCCCTGACTAGTTTATAAACAGACACAATATTCCCCCCTCAGCCTTCCCTTGAGGAAGCTGAACTGGTTCAGGTCCCATAGCCTCTCCTCGTATGGCCTGCTCTGCTGACCCCTGATCATGTGGGTGGTGGTCCTCTGGACCCTCTTCATGCTGTCCACATCCCTCCTGAACTGTGACACCCAGAACTGGACACAGTCCTCCAACTGCGGCCTGACCAGTGTTGCATAGAAGGGAAGGATCACCTCCTTGGACCTGCTTGAGATGCATCTGTGGATGCATGACAAGGTATGGTTGGCCTTCCTGACCATGTCCCCACACTGTTGGCCCATGTTCATTTTGGCATCAATAATGACCCCAAGACTCTTTTCTGCCTCTGCACTGACAAGAAGGAAGTTCCCCAGCCTGTAGGCATGCTGCTGGTTCTTCCTCCCCATGTACGGTACCCTACACTCGTCAGTGTTGAAACCCACCCTGTTCTCATCTGCCCACCCCTCTAACCTGTCTAGGTCTGATTGCAGCCTATTCCTCCCTTTCAGCATGCCCACTTCTCTCCACATCTTAGTGTCATCTGCAAATTTGAACAGGGTGCTTTTTACACCCCTGTCCAAGTCGCCAATGAAGATGATGAGCAGTGTGTGCCCGAGGACTGAGCCCTGCATAACTCCACTGCCCGCATCCCTCCAGGTCGAAAATGACCTGTCCGCCACCACTGTCTGGGTGCTGCCCTCCAGCCAACTACAATATCTTGAAAACTCAACCTTCCTTTCTATCCAAAGGATACTGTACCCTCATTTGCTGAAGTATTTTCACCTCATTCTTTTTCAACATCCCAGCATCCTCTAGTCTACCAAGCTGTAGTTGATAAAATTATCTATCAAATCTTCACTATCTTCTTCAAATCCCTTAGAAAAAATAAATTAGCACCATGTTTTAAGTCTCTTAAGAGATCTTGTCTACCATTTGTCTTCCAGTTTGTAAGCTCTCCAAGGAAGGGATTATCTTTGTGTCTTGTAGAATGCCAAAAACACAGTTAATGGTTAACAGCTAATGAAAATTTGGTTTTGGAAACAACAGCAACAATGTAAAACTAAGATATGTTTTAAAAGTTAGATATCAGTATTTTCTTTCCCTCTTCTTCATGGTTGTCTTCCTGTAACAGCCATTACTTGGGATTGAAACACACACACATACAATGTAGGACAAAATTGTATAGTTTGGATTTTCAGTGTTTAAGGATATGTGGGTTTAGGGACCACAGATATCGCATCAGGACTGACAGCATGGAAAGACATGCATCTGAAAGTACTTCAGGTCATGGACATATGTGTAGGCCCCAAATGGACTCCTCATCCTCCCCATGGAGCACTTCAAAACTCCCATGACAGCATGCAGTAGTGTGCTTTTCAGCCAGGGCGCATAAGGGGTTGCTTGGTTCTGTGGCTCTGCTTAATTCCCCACTCCACCAACTGGGAGATGGGTAAAGCAGAACAGACAACCCAGAAACGCTCTCATGTGTTGTACTCACACTCTGGTTGGGTTCTGGAGTTTTAGAACTATGCAAGGAATTGTTCTCTCCAGGCCTGGGAGAGACAAAAGGATCCTTTGAATGACTCTTGGGCTCTGGGGATTGCCAAGGACAGCAGAGTGCCCCTCTGAGCCAGGAGGCTTGAATTCTCATTTTCCCTGCGGAATATGGCAGACACTGTGGCATCTACTAGAACCAGGAGACCGGAGGCAGAGGAGGTGGCAGGCATGGAATCCCACTCTCCAGCCCTGGGGTTGGAGTGAAGGTTTTTTTGCATGGATCTCAGGTTCTGGAAATTGCTGAGGGTGACCAAATACACAAGAGAGCACTCATTGGCTGTCTGCCTTGCTTTCCCTCTCCTCTATAGGGAGGTAAGGTGCAACTGGAGCACTGTGTTATCCAAGAGCACTGTGCAACTTCTTTTCTTGATCTGTGTAGTCTGTTAACTGAAAGTGCTGCTAAATTAAGCATTTGAAAGAAGCTGCTGTTTGATCCTGAGTTACTTTGGAGGAAAGGAGTGCTTTTTCCTCCTTTTTTTTTGAGTGCTTTATGCATTGTACACAACTTTCCACTAACCTTTTGAAGCACTTCAAAAGTCCGGGCCTGAACCTTCACTTGTGTTTGCAGTTGTTGTTTTCCAACATGAATCCCTTTTGATTTTTAGTTAGAAAGGTGTGTACGTTCTATTCGTTTGATAAGATATTTCAGATCTCATGTTTACATGGGTCTCCATTGCAAACCTAATGGCTTCACTCCCATTCTCATGAAAAAAGCAAACTAGCACATACTCTGGGTGAATAGAAGTGTAACTTACAGACTTTGAGAGAGTTGTTTGTCAGGCTTTTGTAAGTCAGCAAAACAGCTCACTTCCACCCTACAATTTATTTAATTAATGCTCTTCATCTCATTAGTAGGGCTCTATCTTAGCCATCTAGCATTATACAGTAAATTGCTTTAATGAATTCTGCGATTCTCTCAAAATTCCCAATCAGATGAGAGGGTCTGCTAATGTAATAAGTCAAAGTGCAGCTTTGGAGATTCATTAAATTTTATTTCTTCTGAATTGTCCCTTGAAACTGAAAGAATTGCAATGCTAAATGGGGGGCATTATTAAACCTGCTATTTAGAGAAGAACTAGAGGTATAAGTTCATTAGTAGAGCTGAACTTTCCTAAAACGCGGGGATCTGAGGTTTTCCTTAAGCTCATTATAAAAATGGAGGCCATGAAGTTGTGCCAAAATCTCTCTTTCCCCTAGTGAACAGGGGCATGGTGACTTGAACTTTGACTTGGTATCTTTTACAACGATATAATGACAAGTTTTGTTCCAGGTAAAGCCAAAGGCACATATCCTCCTGATTTCCCTGGGAAAATTTCATCCCCCTCCACCAGTGTGCATTTACTAAAGTTAGGGGGCAATGTGACAAAACAGAGCATAAGGTGAGTAGATCTTTGTTTAAATGTTTTGAGGCAATTAATATTTTTTGGCTCTTTTTCTTTGTTCAGTTCAAGTAATATTGAAAACAATCAGAAGACACAGTTGTGTGTGGATCTGGGGAAATCAACAGTAGTTTAAAAAAAAGCAAGGGTAGGGGGACAAAGGAAGGTATAAAAAAGCCTGTTGTAACCATGGAGGTGGGGGGGAATGAAACTCATCCTTCTGCTTCTGCCCCCACCATTGAAAAAGAGTATTTAAATGGAGAATGTTTGTATCTCTTCCCTATTGCTTATGTATAGTCTAGCATAATTTGAGGAAAGTCCCTTCATTTCTTTTCCTTAGTTTCCTATCAGAGAAAGAAGGCTCATAACTGTAGTTTATGTCACAGGGGTGTTTAGGATTACTTATGTTCTGTTTGTAGATCATGTTGAACGTGTAAAGCAATATCTGATAACTAGCTATTATTTTACTCTCAGCAATTTTCACTTGGCAGAAACAGTGCTGCTGCCACCTCTTATAAGCTATTGCAATTATTCAGGAATATTCAACTTCCAGCTATGTCATCCAGCTTGCAGATGCCCACATAAGCCCTTCATGCTGGATCTAGTGCCTCATTCCCAATGCACAAGGCTGGGTGAGGGTGGTGCTGGTTCCCAAGGTCCAATCTCAGTGTGGCGGGGCTATGTGAGAATGGTGCTGGCCCCCAGGACCTAATTCTAGCAGGAAAGATCAGTGACAGACCCCTGAGAGCCACTTTTGGCATACATGGGATAAAAGGGAGTGGTGCTGGGTCCTCAGGACCCAATCCCATTGTGTGGGCACAGCTCAGCGACTGGTGCCTCCTGGGGCCTGGGGTCACACCCATGGTCCCCCCACAGTCAGTTGCTGAGCCAGGGGGACACAAGGGGTGTCCCCTGCGTGCTCAGTGACAGACCCAGAAATGGACCAGAAGGACTTCTGGGTTTGCCCCCGAGCACTCAGGGGGCCCCCTGCACTCCTGTGAGACACTCCATCTGCCCCACCATCTCAGAGTCCACGAGCCGTGCCTGGTACCCTGAAGTATGTAGAAGAAACATTAAAAGCTGTGTCTATGGCTAAATCGCTGTTCTCCAAAACAGCATCGATTTTTCAGATTCGGATTTGGCTGAATTGAGTTGGGACAGCGATCTGAATCAACAAATTGAATCACTGTCTGCTGATTCAGGCTGAATCTGAATATGAATACAGCCTGTTTCACATACTTCTGATATCTACCCCAATAGCCACTCACTTATATGTTTTTCAGCAGCTGAGATTTTCAAAATCCTTTCTTAATATAGACGTATTAAATTAATACCACTAGAAGTTGTGAAGTTTTTACCATAAATTTTGTCATTTAACATGTTTAGATCTAACCTGCTAGATACTTACGTAAATATTTAACACAAATGTGGTTAGCTGTGTTAGTCTAGAGGTAGGCTAGCGTGGCATCTTAGGCCACATCCCCACATGCAGGGGCATGTGCTTGTAGTTGCACAAAAAAGTAGCAGCACAAATTTGTGCTGCTACTTTTTGCTGCCGCACATGCCCCTGCATTTGTACTCCAGGACAGGAGAAAATGCCTGGCTCTGGGCAAACTCCCTGTTCTCTGCTTCTCCTAGCTCCTGGCATGCTGGAGGAGCCAGGGCAGACCTAGAGGAGGGGAGATGTTCTGGACAGCAGCCAGAACATCTCCCTGGAGGACCCAGCCTGTAACTGCTCCAGTGCATGCTCTTGGAGGGTATGCCATACAGCTAATTGGGAAAAAAAATTGGGCACTTTTTAAAAATGTTTTTGGTGATAGTGGGAGTTCCCAGTATCGAGTTTTGGTGCCACAGTTTCTGTGTGTGATTTGCAGTGCCAGAAACAGGCTTGAGGTGCCACAAACCACATATGAGTGCTTGTCTGCATGCACCCTCCTCGACTAACCGGTTCAGGGGGGCATGAATTTTCTTAGGCAACCACCTACTTGGTCAGATGCTACAGCATTTATTTATTTATTTGTTATGTGAGACCTAGGATAACACTGTTTTAATTGATAGCATCCAGTTAAGTAAGTGGCTGCCTACCAAAGCTTGTGTCTCTCTGAACCTATTAATCTATACAGTGCCAGCCTGCCCTACCTTCTCCCACAAATGCTGAAAGGATGTTATGGCTCTGTTTCTTCCCCTCAACAAAAGGGAGGCAGTTATGGGGTTCTAAAACAATAAGACCCCCAAATTCTGTACATCATTGGGGCAAGTTAAAGTATTTTAGACCATCCTTATAGATATAGATCCATTTGTATATAGTTTGGTTCTTATTGTTGATGGACTTAAACTTTTCATCTTTTCTTTGATTCTGTTTCTATGTGCTTGTTGTATCCTTAAAGCTATGTTGTGCCCAGAAACTAACTATGTCAGGATAGCACCATCTTTGCTCTCTTTGTGTAGAGTCATAGTTGTCACCTGTCCTAAAAAAAAAAATTAAAAATTCTATGGCTCTTCATTCTTTTCAACCCTGCAGAGTTAGCAGTCCAAGAGCAAAGGAGAAGCAAATTCTTGTGCATGAACATAATTGTTTATGAAGCTACAACAAGTTACAACTGGGCATCCCCAGCGGAGACACTATAGTAAGACGAGTGTTCCTATAAATCACATTTGATCTGTAGATTCTTTTATTACAAGTTATGATGCACAAAGTGGCATGAACTCATGCTTGACTCCTTGGGCCAGGCATAGACATTACACATAAACCAGTTTAAGGATCAGAAACCGGTTTATACCTGTTACAGAACAGAAGTTCAGTGCACATAAACTGATTTGAAAATGGCTGAAACCGGTTTGGGATAAACCTGGTTGAATGCAGTATCAGAGTTAACTGATTTCACTCAAACTAGTTTATGTCTGTCCCAGACCCCTTGCGTGTTTAAGCTAAATCAGACTTCCGCAGCATCCTGGCATGCTTTATGGGTTGGCAGAGACTTGCAGGCAGAGCAGTGTCTGCCTGGTTTCCTCCTGCTTTCCCTCTCCCTTCTCCACTCCCTGGTAAGCAGGAATTCACTGTCTGCTCTGCCTTACACAGACACATGAGCATTAGCCAGCAGCCCACATGCTCACTATGGTCTGAACATCAGTGTCAGTTTAGGGCTTTTGGAGGTAATCAACAGCTCAGCTGGTAATGTCCCGCCATTCATTTGTTTAAGAAGAGCTTGAACTAACGAGAGAGGTGGTTTGTTTTCTGATGGAGTGATGAATGCTCAAAACAGAGCTGATAAATGCTCTATTATCAAGGGAGACGGGGGGGGGGGGGGGCATCTTCCTAATCCTGCCGGAGCCTGGCCACACCTGCTTAAGCTCAGTCTTGTGGAAGGGAAGGGAGGGCTGCTCTAGTGCCCTCTGGCTTCTAGCCTAAGCCCTTGCAGGCATGTGTCTGCATTTCTTGGTTGTCTGAACAGTTACAAAGTTATTCAGCCTAGCTAGGTAGACTAACCTGCAAAGACTGAATCAATTCAGGCTCTGACTTTTTGAATGTCTGCCTCTAGCCTTAGAATCAAGGCTGAGTTTGTAAGCAAGCTTGATCTAGAAATCATTGGGCATGTCTACATGAGACCTGTACTGTGTGGATGACTAATTAGCTGCACAGTAAACAGCTCAGTATCTATATGTGCATCCCTATTAGGCTGGAATAAACTAATTTACTCTGCAGCAGGATAGTACTTGTAAATATTGAATGTTCTATTAATAAAAAAAAGCTTTAATTTAATTTAAAAAAATTCTGATGATTATTGTGTTTCTTTGTTTTAACAGACCCTTATGTGGATCACACTGTAATAGCTTTAAATTTTAGCCTTTAAATATAGCAAATGAAACATAGCATTTACTATATTTCTGATTATTCTCAGCCTCCCAAACATTAAAAAAAATTGTTTTCACATCACCCTAGTGAGATAAAATAAGTACTATTGTAGCTCTTCAGAGTAAGGATTAAGGCATTGAGATTAATTCAGAGAACCAGTATTACCTAAGAAATGTCAGAAACAAAACCATGGTAGCTTGATGGATCCAGTTACTTTACCAAAAGAATATCCATCTGGAGAGAATGCATTGCCAATTGAATCTCTTTTGAACTGGACCCAGCATTTGGCCTTTTGTAGAGAACTCAAGGGGTTCAGAAAGGCGTTCAGAAAAGCTGGTGCTTCAGACCCTTGATTTGGCTCTCTTACATTTGTCTCCATACTGTGTTGTCACTGTACTAAGTCTAGTTAGAGAAAGAAAAACACTAACAGAACAAAGGAAAAAAAAAGAAACAGTGCTTAACTATTGTTTAGATTTGCTTATGAATTTCCTGTTTGCCCAAGATGGACAATCTTCCTGAGACGGTAGAATCATGTCATGTGTGTCAGTAGCTTATTATTTCCTATCCTGGTCTTGTAAGAAGTGTTAAAATTTTCCTTAAAAAAATAGATGAGATATAAATGTATACATGACAGAATCAATTTTTCTTTTAGCTAAAGGGCATAATATACAGCAGTATGTCTCCTGCTGCTGAAGGGAAATTATTGGAATATCATTCTACTGCCCTGTGAATGAAGAGTATTGAAGAGCTTAAAGAACAGGGAAGTGACTAGGTGGAGGAGGAAGGAAAAGACACTTTTTTTTTTTTTTTTTTTACTTGTGTGCTTTTCAAAGGAAAAAAAGTTGAACAAAAACCAAACGGTGCATATTCACATGCCATCCACTTCAGTGGAACTAAAGAAAGGTAGATCAGAATTTAGCCACACTCACCTCTGTTCTGGTGGTTAAAATAACTCAGAAAATGAAATTGTAGGGCTCTTAGGTTAGTTCTGTGTCAATGGGTTATTCTACACGTGTCATTACGCACCCAAATAAACTGTGGCACTTATTGCTTTAGAGTTGATTGTTTCTGGGTGTGCCATTTGAACACATGCCCAGGAGCAACTAACACCAGAGGAATAAGCTCCACAGTTTATTCAGGTGCAGCACATTGAGCTGGGTCAGAGTAGCCCTGGATGGCAAGGGGCTCCAGAAGGGGCTTCAGCCTCCCAGCCTGGGGTTGTCCTCCCCACCTCAGCATGCTGTGGAGGGGGTGGCTGGGGCATGAGGAAACTTCAGCACAGGTCTAGCAAGCAGGCAGCACTCATACTGGCACACCCTTCTGCCCCAGTCAGCCAGGTAGTGTCCACATGTGTGCTGCTGTATTTTTTTAGTCTGCAGCAGGATAGTACTTATATTTACAAGTACTATCCTGTTGTAGAGTAAATTAGTTTACTCCAGTCTAATAGAGATGCACATGTAGATGCAAAGAGGTCCACAGCAACTGAGATCAACCAAGGTCACGGGGGCCATGAACTGCCTGGCGTAGGGGTGGCTCATTGGGCAGGGCAAGCTCACTTTCTGACTCGTGGTTGCTGACAATGGGGCCAATATGGTCAAGGCAGTCCGTGATACCAACCTCATTGCTGTGTGGGACTCATCCATCACCTTGACTTGAAGGAGAGCCCACTAATGGCCTGACTGGTCGTACCAGTGCCCTGTGAGGGAGAGGTAGGTGTGATAACCACCCCAGTTGCTCCAGATGTGCGAGGTGAAGTGTAAGGCTATTTGTGGACCTGCCTTGCACAGATCCTCCCTCAGGTACTCCCTGCATGACTCATACAGGGAGGGCACCACTGTCCTGCTGAAGGTGGTGCATGTGGGCACTCTGTACAATGAGGCCATGAATGCCATGAGATGCCTGAACCCTGGACACTCAACAGAAGAGAATGGCTGGCCATCCAGAGCAAGCATCTCTCCAGTGCTCTGGGTGACCTTGCTTGCCGTGGGAACGTGTCCCCCTTGTGTGCCCGCCTTTCCCCCACTGTTCCAGAGTGGCTTGCCTTTGCTTTGGAGGGACGGGGGCTTTTGAGTGAGAGAGGAACTTCTTTTTGGGCATGCTCCTACTGGTGCCAGGCTGAGGAAGAGCAAGGGTGGGATGGCGCATGTGGAGACGTATTAGCATCTCTGTGATGCTCATGTATTTCATTCCTTTGCCCTGGCTGGTTTTGGCTCAGCAGTTCAGGAAGATAGTATATGTGGAATCATCTGCCTGCTCAAAACAATCCCAGACCATGCTACCCTTTTACTTCTGGGGTGCCGGTGCATGTGCAGATGCTGCCTTTCCCCCTTCTCAGCAGGCAGATACACAGCAACAGGAGGAGTGGACTCAGCTGAGCCACTTGCCTCTATAACGTCTACCTCAACCACCTCCAAAGTGCCTTCTGGGGAAGGAGACCTGGCTCTAGGGGAAACTTGAGGGGTGTAGGGCACGAACTGAGATAATTCTCCCTTGTTTCCCAGAGTTTTTTTTACTATGGCACTCAGATCCAGCTCTAGCTCTTCCTTTGGCACTGGAAGGCTCAGCCCGGGAAGTGAAATGGGGGTGGAGGAGGCTGTCATGCTGGTGCTGCTTGCTGTCATGGTGGTGCTGGGGGATTATGGCTGGTTGTTGTGGGGGATGCAGACTCAGGCACTGGCATTGCACCCTTATCCTTACTGCCAGTAGAACCAGAAGCCTCATGCCTGCTAGTTGTAGGAAAGAGGCTGCATCTCAGTTTGCAGGAAGGGGGGAACAGGGGACTTGCAGCTCTTCCTCTTTGGCCTCTACCTGAAGGCTTATCAGCTGCCTTTCCAGCATGCTTCATAGTATGTTTGATGTGCTGGAAAATCTATGTGTTCTTCCATAATATAATACGTATTTATGTAATAAATAAAAAAAATAAATGAATGTATGTGTTTCTGTATAAATTGTATATTATAATATGCAATATATGCTGTGCTTTCCTGCACAGTGAATGGAATGCACACTGTGAGAGGAAGCACAGATTTCTTTTCTGGGGGAAAAGAATCAAAAGAGACTAGCAAAAACAAAAAGAGGGCTTTGGGTGAGAAATAAATTGAAAAGAATGAATATAATAATAAAGGGTATTAGAAAAGAAAAAAAGTATTGGATTCCACTTGCTAGGAAGTGAAGTAGGAAGTGATACATTGCAAGTAGGAAGTGATAGCCTTTCTGATGTTGCTGAGCTGCTGAAAGGCACAGCTCAGGAAGCTTACCTCAAGGCACAGAGAAAGCTCAGTTCAAATAATGCTGCTCTATGCTGTTTTTCTATCCCTCCCTCAGAGCACTGGGATTGGAAGGGACCTCAGGGAAGGATCACAGTCACTGGCCAGCTACACATGTCAATATCAGCGCAGTCCTTCCTCCTCTATCCTCTCCCTCTCCTTATTTTCTGTTTAGTTGTAAGCAAGCCTGGCTTCAAACCTTGAACCATTTTGAAACTTTCAAAATGTTTTGAGTGTCCTCGTTTCATTTCAAAGCAGTTCCAAACTCTTTCTTTTAGTTTCAGTTTTGCTGTTTCAAGCTTGAAATGTGTTGGAATAGCTTTGAAATGAAATATCCGTCAAAATTTTGTACAGGCCTGCTGGTCAGCCTAGTACCTAAGCACTAGGGGTGTGCAAAGTGGGCTGTATTCAATTCGGATTCAGCCTAATTCGGAGGACAGTGATTCGAGTAGTTGCTTCAGATCACGGTCCTTATTTGATTTGGCCAAATCCAAATCTGAAGATTCATTGCTGCTTTTGAGAATCAGTGATTTGGCCATAGACACAGCTTTAAATGTTTTTTTCTATGTACCTTGAGGTACCAGGTGCAGCTTATGAATGCCGAGATGCTGGAGCAGATTGAGCGTCCCACAGGATTGTGGGGGGCTCCCTCCCCCATGCTCGCTGGTGGACTCAGAATTACTTCTGATCTACTACCAGGTCTGCCACTGAGCATGGAGGGACCTCTCTCATGCCCCCCTTGGCTTGGTAATTGACTATGGGGGGACCCTGGGTGCCCTCCCAGGCCCAGGGGACACTAGTCACCAAGCTGGGGGGGGATGTCCCCCACGTGCTCCATGATGGACCCAGAAGTGGACTGGAAGTGCTTCTGGTCCACTTCTGGGTTCACCATTGAACACACTGAGGACCCCCATGCTCCCCTGGGATGCTCCATCTGCCCCAACATCTCAGCATTCATGAGCTGCTTGGTTCCTTGAGGTATATAGAAAAAAAACCATTTAAAGCTGTGCCTGTGTCTGAATCTCAGAGGGTTCCGATTCGATTCAGAGAGGTTAAAGGGTCTCCTGATTCAATTTGGATTCTGAGATTCTTCCGTCGAACTGGGCTGAATCTCCATAGAATTGAATCAGTGACTGAAGCTTTGCACAGCTGTACTAAGCACCTCAATTAAGATAAATAGAAGGTTTCCAGAGAAAGAATCTTCTGATAATGAGTCCTAATTATTTTATTTATTTATTTATTTATTTTACCTTGTAATGATCAGTTTTGAAGCTAGTAGCTAGTTCACGAGATCCCTCTCAGATTTATAAGTCAATAGGCAACGTTATTTCATGTTTTATTTAAGTCTCAGATCCTGAAATAATTTGATTACATTGCAACTCTTTTTTCACTTGTAGCTTACATATGATTTTATTTAGCTTTATATGAATTATAGCCATCATAGCTATTGAGACTGGGTTTGACTCATGATTTTTAACGCTGAGGGTCAGTAAGAACTGCATGTTGTCAGGCCATGGCCTCAAACATGGGATCTTGGCTTAGCCAACCCAATTGGCCTGCCACCCTCTAGCTGATTGCACAAAATGAATCAGGCCAGCCTGAAGCCTCCAGCAGGACCTAACCCTTTGCCCACTCCCTGTCACTAGAGCAGCTTCAGCTGACTCTCTGTTTTCCCCATATAACACCCTGCACAGGAACAGAAAGTGTTTTGGGTAGTAGAGCGTAACTTAACTCAAGACTGATTTGCTGGTTCCTCTGGCTTGCTCCTTCATTCTACTTTCTGTTTGATTTCCCAGTTTTTTAGTTAACTTGGTCCTAGACCCTGCTTTTGCATTCACTTCCTGGCTTCCTGAGATGGCTTATCCTTGGGTAATGTTCACCCATCCTGACTCTGGTCAGTGTGTTGATCCCTGAGTGGTCCCAGACCCAGCCACGCACATTGTGGCATGACACATTTAAATGAGCCAAGACGTACCAAATATTCCAAATTGGACCTCCCCAGGCTAGGTGCAATAGAATTAATATTTCCCCATCTCCACTGAAAGCATCTTTTCTAATATGCCTAAGCTCACATTTGCCTTTTGTATCATGCTGGCAACTCGTAGTTATCTTGTGGTCAAGTTGCATACCCAGGTCTTTCTCTCCCTTAGTCATTTCCAACTGATAAGCTCCCTACTTACAGCTTGTTGTTCATACTCGAGTACATGACCTGATAGTTTAATTTCATTGTATAGCTCCTCTCTTCTACATCGTCCAATTCATCCTGTATTATATCCCAATTATCTTCTGTACTGATGTCATCTCCCAACTTTGTGTGATCAGCTGATGTCATTATCACAATCCTACTTTTAATGGCAAGGGCATTAATAAAATAAGAAACAAGTCCAGAAACCAATACTTAAGAATTCTGTTGTTCGGTTCACTTCAATTCAATCATTACCCTTTCAATGCTATCCGTTTTCATCCTTCTTTTTGCCAGTTTCTTACCTACCTCACAAGCCTTGTATTAATCTCCATCTTCTCCAGTTTAACTAATAATTTCCCATGTGGTACTGAATCAAATGCTTTACTGAAGTCCAGATAGATTAAATCTACTTCATTTCCATTGTCGAGTAAATCAATTATTCTATTAAATAAAGATATCAGGTTAGTCTGGCATGATCCGCCTTTGGTATACCCATGTTGCATCTTATCCCATTTTCCATTTGCTTCCATATCTTTAATTACTTTTTCTTTTAAAACTTGTCCTAAAGTCATGCATACTATTGGGGTTAGACTAATGTGTTTATAGTTGCCCAGATGATTTTTTCCCCTTCCTTAAACATAGATAGATATTTACAAGTCTCTAGTCATAGGGCACTGTCCTTCAGTTGATAATGTCTTAAAATCTCATGCTATTCACACTATGATTTTCATGTACCAGTTCTTTCACTATTTTGGAATTGAGATTATTCTTCTTTCTCCTCCCCCTTTAGTGTGTTACCTCAGTTGTAGTAGTATTCATTTCCACATCCTTATTATTATAAGCTACTCTGCCTTCACCCCCATGTGTACCATTACCACCCTTGTGCATAGGTGCTAAGCACCTGTGGCAACACAGGGGGCAAAGCTCTTTGCTGCTGCCCCTGGGCAGGCAGGGGGCACCTTGTGATGGTGGCACAGCTGATGCATTGCTCTCAGGGGGAGGCCAACAGGATGGGGAGCCCCAAGGCATCTTTCCACATCTTGCACACACATCTGGGAGGTATGTGCCCCCTCATGCCCCTTTCCCTGGGGGTGCGTGCAGAAGCAGGGAGGCACCCTCCCCCAGGCAAGCTGCATATGGTTCTGTCCTGCTTCCTAGCCTGGCTTCAGGTCCTTTGCACCACCCTGGCTGGGCAGTGATCCCAGCCCCAGCCCCAGCCGCTGCTCCACTGCCTCTCTCACTGTGGGGGGCCTTAATCTGCCCCCACCCATAAACCTACCTGCAGGCATCTGGGGGAGATGCTCTCTACTGCTGCCTGGGGCTGTATTCCTGACCATGTACATCTGTGCAGATGCTCAGATGTATGTAGCACCCCCCGCGCCCATTCCCCACAACCCTTTGCCGGCCAGATCCCTGCATGGTACTGAGAACCTGTGACAAAGGCTGTACCTGAGTAATGCAGTCCAGGACTAGGATTTGATGTTCCCATTTCAGCGCTGTCCCACGTAATTAGGGATGGGTGGTCACCCTACCCTCTTCCCAAATGAAGGCAGGGCCCTCAGGCCCCCATATACCCAGTGCCTATGCCTTTGTGGATAGTACGCAAAGTATTTACTTAATTTTAAGGTAAAACCTAGTTTGTTTCTTTCTGACCCAGCCTTGTGGTGTAGCGTCTTAACTTGCTTCTGTGTTCTTTTATACAGCTGAAGAACCTTTTGCTATTTAATTGAATTTCTTTTTGCAAGGTCTACCTCAACATGACTCTTGTTGATTCTCACTTTATCCTTATACTTAATGACCTCCAAGACATAGTTTTCTTTTCCTGATCATTTCTTTTTTCCATTCTTTCTAGGCTATGCACTTATTCATCATATCTTTTTTGAGCAACAGCTTTGAACAGGATTTATTCTGGTATTCATCTTAGAGGTGGTAAACTGGATGCCATAAAGAGTTCCCTTTAACACTATCTCAGTAGTAAACTCTCAGAAGAAACGTTTCTTCTGGAGTGGAGGTATTTCTTTTTTTGGAAAATGCTAAACTGTCTGAGGGTAATTTAACACCCTCTCCCCCTCCACCCCCCCACCCAAAAAACCCATCCAAAACAACCTCCAAATGGTCTGGCTTCTGCCAAGGTATGGTGGGCTCCCAGCAAAGAGTGCTTGTGTTGGGTGCCTCCTACTCCTTCCCAGGAAGGGTGAAAGCATATAGCTGAGGTTGTAGCAAAATGATATTCTATATGGACTGTATTTATGGCTTCTATCCAACTTTGTCTGTGAATATACTATATTGTATTTTAGTTGCCCAGGTTTTTTTTTTCCCCTTGTGTCCCCCTTTCTAGTTACCAGACAGCTGATAAGTAGAGGTGCACTGATACATCAGTCCAATATTAGATTCGCACCAATATAAAGAAAAGTGACTGCATTGGAAACTGGCCTGATGCGACCAATAATTTGGCAGCCACAGCGCAGCGCATGGGCAGTGAGGAGCAGAGCCCAGCAGCCTGGAGAGCTGTGAGCAGCTGGTAGGTCCACTGTGGTGGAAGGGGATAGGGGAAGGGAAGAGGCGTGGAAGGGGCAGATCAACGCCCCCCATGGTGAGGCAGGGAGGGAGTGGGACAGGGCACGCGGGGGTGGGGGATGGCTCCTGCCCACTCCACCCTGTGCAAAT
>JAGPOW010001296.1:29279974-29314029 GCA_030014935.1 Caiman crocodilus | reverse complement strand
GGTGAAAGGGGTGGAGGAGCCTCGCAGAAGATCTTGACTACAGGTAGCCAAAGGGGACATCTGCCCAGAGGGAAGCTCCACCCACTGGAAGAACAAAGTTGTGGCAGGAAAGAAAGGGGCGGACTCCAATGCGGAAAGAGACCTGTCCCAAGGCTTCCTGAGATGGCTAGCCAGACACCCATAAATCCTCGGGGCAAAGAGGCCCGAGGTAAGATGTTCGACGCCCGGCGGCTACAGCGTGCTTCAGAATCTCAGTGAGTGTCATAAACTTTGAAGGCCTGCTTTTCATTATCAGCACTCAGGCAATGTCATGTGTAAATAAAAGTCAGGCCCAAGTTATTTCAGTCTGCATACACACATTCAAATGATCTGGGAGAATTTCTGTGCTTGTTTTCTGGGTAGAAAAACTTAGCTGGAGACCCCAGGACAGTCATTCAAATGCATAGCCCCTAAAGAGCAGAGATTTTTCAGTCCTGACAATGCATGGTCTCTGTGCACAGATGTCACCATGTTCTGTTGGTGCTCTCAGTCTGCCTGGAGACAGGTGGCAGCAGTGCACAAAGCAGCCCTGATTGGCTGACCCAGACTGCTCAGGGTCAGCCTGTGTCTCCCTGCAGCACAAATGAGCAGATTGTGCTGGGGATGTGTTCTGTTCTCTGATCTGCTGGATCACTAGAGTCCAACCTAAGCAACACACTCTCTCCCTAGTGGAGGGGAGGGGAAAGTCAGGAACAAAGCACCCTGGGATGCTGAAGAACTCGGGTATGGCTTCTCTCAGAAGGGACTGTATATAGGCATTCACTCTACTAGCAGAAACCCTTCTGGGAGCAAATTAATTCTAGCTGTTCCCATGCTGTTTTTGTCCTAGAACAGACATTTTTGCTCTGGAAGACAAATTCTGAACATCTATACGTGTGTGGTTTCTCCTGGGAGAGCAGATATTCTCCTCTAGGAAATTGAATGTCTGTATGTGGCCTAAGTCTTTAAAGTACATGTGAGCTGCCTGACAAGAATAGTTCCCATTTTATAGCTGCAAAAGCTGAGGCCCAGAAAGGTGTTTCATCCTTGGTGCACAGCAAGTCTATGACAGAACAGGTCCAGATCCAATTCAGTTTGCCTCTCTCCTCAGGCTGCACTCTGGGTCCTGTACATTTCTTCCGAGTCTACTTAAAAATGAGAAGTCTAACTAAAAATTCAGCTTTCCCACTGATTCCTAGTATCTCACTAAGCTAAAACAAACAGGAGCCAAGGCTGCCAAACTCTAGTTAAAATCCATGTGTTCACCAAAATGCCATCACTTATGTCATGCAGTATCTGAATCATTAGGTATGATGTTCACATTATTACTCACTAAACTGTTTCTTATACTGTTCAGGCCAATGCATATCAAAATTCATGAATTCTGATGGTTACAAAGAGCTTTTAATAATAGCTTCAGATGATGAAATATATAGGTTTCAAAAAGGTATGCGAAAATATGGATATTAGGCATAATAGTTAGAGGTAGGAGGAGCACACAAGATCAACAAGCCAGACAAGTTCAGAAACCTTTAGTGATTGTGTAGTGATCCGTAATGAAATTCAGCTGCCTTCCCTTTAATGATCCATTTATCTCTTCGACATGACTTTCTGTCATTCTAACTGGTTTGGTTCCTATTTTTTTGGTTGTTTACTATGAATTTGTTTTGTCGAACAAGTCTTTACTACTTCATAGGTCTGCCTGCTTCCTCATGATTTTCATGAGCACTTTCTCCTCTCCTTACGAAAAACAAAGTTATAGCATTTTATATCTAAATTAGCAACACTGACCAGGATTGTAAGTACAGTGGGGTGTGGAGGGGGAAGGGGAGAAGGAATCTTGAGAGTTTAATATCTTTGCTTTGGGGATTGTTGCTGTGGCAATAGGTATACTCTATGGAAGCATCACTGTCAGTGGCACTTTGAAATGATACTATATTTGTGAAGAGATTGCTGTGTGTGAAGAAACAGGTTGGGTGGTTTGAAAATGGGATGAAATCATTGTAGGACTTGATTCTGCACTTTGTTCTTATGACCGAATCCTTTAACAAAACACTTAAAAAAAAAAATAAAAATAAAACTCACAATCTAAGGGCTTGCGAGGGCTTATGTACAAGGGGAAGTCACTTTGCAACTGACTAGGACTTGCATTCATTGCTTACTAGATGTTCTGGATGAAATCCCAACGTGAATACTCTACAAGATAGTTTACTCCACTTTGGATACGACTTGAAACTAAGTAACTTACCTCACAGTAAGACTGCTCACACTGGTAATTAATGCCTAAAGTTCTGTAAATGCATATATTTATAGTACTTAGAGTTCTGCAAGTATAAACTCTAGGTTGCAGTGAAGAAACATATCTGAGTAGGCAACTCCCCTTAATAAGTAATTTTTTGGAGGCAAAAACCACATTAAGTTTAGATGCAACTGTTACATGTGCTAAATGACTACTCATGTACTCTAGCATGTAAGTAGAAGTTGGACGCAACTTGTACTCATGTAAGTAGAAATTGGACACAACTTTGGGGTTATTTTATGCTTGTCAGTGCCTCTTTTATTATGTGAAACATCCACTGAAATCCTCAAGAGTGATCCATGTTTGGATGCTTTTATACATCTTGGAAATTTTCTTGTAGACTATATTTCAAGTTTCTTGTAGACTATATGCAGGCTCAGCCAGTAGCAGTTAAGTATTAACAATAGGGGTGTGCAAAATGGGTCATATTTGATTTGGATTCAGTCTAAATCAGGAACAGTGATTCAACCTGTTGATTCAGATCACTGTCCCAAGTTTGATTCAGCTGAATCTGAAAATTTGATGGTAATTCAGAGACTCAGAGATTTGGCCATAGACACAGCTTTAAATGTTTTTTTCTACATACCTCAAAGTACCAGGCACGGCTTGTGAATGCTGCAATGGTGGGGTGGATGGACCCCCCACATACTCGGTAGCAAACCTGGAAGTGGACTGGAAATACTTCTGGTCCATTTCCAGGTCCACTTCTGAGAGCATGCTGCCCCCCCCACTCCTCTGGCTTAGCAGTTGGTCAAGGGTAGACCCTGGGTGCCCCTCCAGACCCAGGAGGGACCAGTCACTGAGCTGGAGGGGACGTGTGGTGGGAGGAGCCTGCACGCTCCCTGACAGAGCTGGAAGTGGACCGGAAATACTTATGATGCACTTCCCGGTCTGCTGCTGAGTGCACCAGGGAGTCCCCCCAGCTCCATCTGCACCACCAATGTGGGATGCTCCATCTGCACCACCAATGCCACATTCATGAG
This sequence comes from Caiman crocodilus, assembly GCA_030014935.1. Taxonomy (NCBI): domain Eukaryota; kingdom Metazoa; phylum Chordata; order Crocodylia; family Alligatoridae; genus Caiman; species Caiman crocodilus. The sequence goes on along the minus strand of JAGPOW010001296.1, from coordinate 29,310,729 downwards.
CTGCCTGATACCTTGAGGTATGTGTGAGAGGGGAGGCAAAATCCACCCCAACACATCACAAAACCCTGCCAGATGCATCCCAGGACATACTGCAGGGGCGAAGATAAGTGGCAGCTGCAAAGAAACACTGATGCAGGTTCAGCAGTTCCAAAGCTGCTTGAGCCTGCGAATCAGCGAGCCCTGGGGGCGGGGCTTTGGAGGAGTGCGGGCTGCTCAAAGAGAGAAAGGCCAGAAAAGCAATTGTGAGGTCAAGGAGAGAGGAGCAGAATGTTGGCTGGGAGATGCTGGCTGCGGAGCCAACAGTATTGACCCCAAGTATGGGGAGAGAAGGCTGAACTTCTGCTGGGGAATTCTGGCAGATGGAACAGGAAGCTTGGGCCCCAAGAACAAAGGATCATGGGGGAGCTCCGTTGGGGAAAAGCCATTTCCCAGCACACTTGAGTGGAGCCACGGCCATGCCAGAGAGCACAGGTACTGTGGCAGGGAGTGACGATGAGAAACTGGCAACACCCTTGGGCAGTGCAGTGAAGAGGGAGATGTAGGAAGTTATGGAGCCCCGCATAGGAGTGGGAAGTGCCACCAGGTGGTGGGACCAGGAGTGATTGCCTACAGGCCAGCCAGGCTCCAGGGAAGTCACCTGTCCCCTGCAGGCTAGGATGGAAGAGATGGATGAGTCCCCCCAAGGTGATTAAGTGGATCCTGGGAGATGGAATCCTAGGTGCCCATCAGCAGACGCCGGACCCTTTTCAGTTAAGTTGCCTTAAGTTACAGTTAGCCCTGGTCACAGCAGGCTTATTTGCCCCTCCAAAAGACAGGGGACCGACACAGGAAGGATTAATGGCCAGGAAGACCTGACTCATGTCAAGGCAGGTAGCATGGATGAGGTGAGGTCATCTGGAGGAAAACTTGCAGTGAGCAGCTTTTGCCCAGGCCATGGATGTGGAAAGGGTGGGGTTAATGGGAGGTTGGAGCCTCCCATTCGTTCCTGCCATTGGCGGGGGGTCAGACTAGATGGCCTGCTCTAGGCCCCTTCTGACCCTAGATACTATGATACTATGATACAAAAAAAAGACCAAGGTCAAGACCCCTTTGGCCCACCACCAGGAAACTGACTCACCACCAACAAACATCAAAGACATGGCAGGCGAGTGGGATCAGTGCCCGAAACATTTAGGTGGCACCAGAGCCCAGCTTCACCATGATGTCACTACGGAGCAAGGCACCCACCAAAAACGGGCCAAAGCCTTATAACGCCTACCAGCGACAGTATGTATGAAAACCAGTTAAAGCTGTGTTTAAGTCTGAATTTCTGATTCAATTTGGAGAGTTCCAGTTCAATTTGGAGAGATTAAATGGTCTCCTGATTCGATTCGGATTCAGAGATTCAGGCACATGATTACAGTAAAACACTCATTTTGATGGATTAAGGACATGATCCCCTCAAATTATTCTCAAATACAGTTGAGTCCCAATTGTTTGTACATTTTAGAATTATAATACGTGATAGAGACCTTGACTAAAGAAGTGAAAATTATTGGGAGCAAACATATATCACATGGTGTATATTTATCCTCGTAACGATACTGCAAATTAATTTCTCGCCAAACTTTCATTTCTAATTTTTTGGATTCAGAACTGTAATGATGGCAAAGAGTATGCAGTTACTTGTCTCTCTTCTCTGCAGAAGAACAAGTAAAATTTTGGAACCCTTTCAGTTTGGGATATAATATAGGTAAGTTCCTAACATTTTGTTAGTAAAGTACTGTAAGCCCAGCCCCCCTCCCCCAATTACTCCTAATAAATTCTGTACCCAGGATCATTTGAGGGAGCTGTAAATCACTGTGAGCCAGAGTCTGACACTTTACGCACCCTGGATAATACCTTACTCTGCATCTAATCGCACTGAAGTTACTGACAGTATTCTTGGACTAAGGCGTTGTTCAGTGCAATCAGAATCTGCCTGTGATATTATAAGTTCTGAGGAGGCCTGTGAATCATTTTTACAATTAATAAACTGAAGTCAGAAAATATGGAAAAATGCAAGATGGTGCTTGCGACATTAGCAGTAGCACAAATTACCTAATTTATGACTTCGATGTGATGTTTATATTATCCCTCAAGATTTTCACAGATTAATTCAAAAAATATGATTAAAAAGGAAAAGGGCTGCAACGTTTGATTAAGGGAACTCAGAATCTCAAATGAGGGTGAGAAGAGTGTCTTGTAACTAGAGTTAGAGAAATGCATGATGTGTATTTTTCCCACTTCGCATTGCAACAGTGCGCATATTCAGCTCTGCACCTATACCTGTGTTCACTTTAAAGGTATTCAGAAAAGCACTTGGACACACACTTGAAGCTAAGCAGCTGCTAAAGTCTTATGAGTTGCTCAGTATAACTGTAGTGAAGACCCCTTCTCTGTACAATCATACTTCCTAGTGCAGAACTTTAGCATTCACAGTACTTCTGAAATTTGCTAAATATCCTGCAGGCTGAATTCAAAGATTTTTTTTTAATTGGCCAAAACAGTCCAGCCCTGTTTGTAGGATGTTAGACTGTATGGAGACTTCAGAGATTTAAAAAAAAAAAAAAAGTAAAAGTGAATCTGTTGAGATAAATTGGTAAATAATTTAGAGTGCTTAAAACAACAATGTTCACACATTTTTAATTTAAAGACTGCTAAATCCTTTTAAAATTCATTTGTATTTGCAATTACTTAAACTGTGAGCTGTGCACTGGAGGGAGTGAAACTATAGATTTTAAGTACGTAGCTGGAGGTAATATATAAAGTCAATTGATCAGTCTGGCAGAGAATTGATGCCACAATTTGTACCCAGTGGCATTTTCTCTTTCTTACCCGACTGGCTTTAGAACATTATCAGAAAGTCAATATGATACGCCAATATAGTGATATACTTGCATTCATAAGTCCCTTGTTTTGATTAAACCCTAGGTGCTCATGTTGTGGATTATAATGGACAGACAGCCTGACTCCATCCTACTATGAGATGCTCTGAGAGCGCTTGAATTGACTTAGCTCCCAGGTTTCATATGGTTATCAATGGCCTTAACAGCCAGCCAAACCGGTATCACAGGACGTCTGTCTCTTCCAAGACAAAACAGTAGGCAGAGGATAACATGTATCCAACGCTACAGTCTGGCTGCAGCCCCCTCTTTGTCAGCTGCCTGTCTCTATCTGGCTTTCCACTCATGGTGATCAAATTTCCTTTATAATTCTCCTTTAGTCTCATGTTTTCCTTCTCGTTCTCTCTTAATTTATTAATGATTTTTCCTCCTCTGCATTATCTTTTGAACTCATTCCATTCCATAGAAGTCATCTTTGTGCCGCCTCAGTCTGCCTTTTGGGAAAGTGATGTTTCTGTCGGCGTATGAAATAAAGGTCCCAATTTCGAACGTGCTAGGAAGAGGACCAGGCTTTGGATTTGTTAATTTTACAGAAAACAGAGGCATTTTTTTTCAAATACCAAACCGTATGTTTAATGTGACAGACAAAATTAGAAGGCAATCCACAGCTCTACCCATTATTTTTTTTCCTTGGAATTAGTCTCTATACAATATGTACAATAACATCTGACATATTGCTGTGTGCGTTAATTTTCTGCTGAAGCAATGACCCTTATCTTTCCACCCACATAATATCTGATGCTTAGAATCAGAGGAATACTGAGAAGATCTGCTAGGTCAACAGTTGTTTATCTCCCACTCTGCCAATGCAGGATTGTTCAAGACAGTATACTCACAAGTTCTTCATTCAGCATAGGTTTAAATGACTCACTTGATGAGACCTTCCACCATATTCCTTTCTAAGTTTCATACATTTCACGGGTAGTAATGTTTTTCTGATCTTCAGCTTAAATTGCACTGTGTTCCATTTCATTTCTCATATATCCCATAGCCCCTTGAAACAGTTAATCTCCCCTGATAATATTGATGGCCTTCAGATCTTCCTAGACAGTTACATTTTGTTTAGTCCAGCATTTCCCTGAAGATCTGCTTCTGCTCATGATCTTGTACAGAGCTCTTGTTGAATTCACTAGAATTCCTGGCACAGAATTCTTGGCATGGCTAAATCAGTCTATGATTTTTTTTTTTTTCTGTATTAGTCAATACTTCTACCCCCTTATAATTTTTTACGCCTCTCTGTAGTCTGTTCAATGAGCCAATGAGTCTTGACTCAAAGCAGATGATTGGGGCTGGGAAATAATGCTTAGTGACTAACCGGTATGGCAATTTGTTAAACCTGTATAGCAAACAACACTCAAAGGCTCATATAATTTTGCATAAAAGGCATTGTGCTTCCTTGCTTTGAGACAGATATGCTAGTTCTTAAATGTAATTTGTTGTTGTATTGAGGTTTTCTTTTTTTTTTTCTATATGTATTTAAGTCCTTATCATGTCTGAGTACAATGAAACCCTAGAGCCATTGGTTTTCCCATTGAAATCAGTAGGGGGTCAGTGTAAATACCAGGCTTGATACACAAACTAATTATGGCTAGGTACAGACATCACAATGAACTTTCAGCATGCAGAGAGTGTTTTACATCCATAGCAGAACAGAGCTTCATGGCATGATGAAGGCACTGGGAAATGTGGGGCCCTTTTAAGATGCTCTGGGCAATCTGGTGGTTGCGCCAGAGGAGAAGGCAGAGAATTTCAACAAATTCTTCACCTCCGTTTTCTTGTGCAGGGACAGGGACTCTCCCATCATGTTTCATGACGGACTCGAGGGGAAAGCCTCAAGACCTAAAGTTGAGGAGGACTGGGTTAGAATGCTTCTGGAGGGGCTGGACGTGTTCAAGTCAGCAGGTCCAGATGCTGTCCACCCCAGGGTGTTGAGGGAGATAGCAGGAGTTATTGCTGGGCCCTTGGCACGGCTTTAAGAGCGCTCATGGTGCTCGGGCCAGGTGCTAGATGATTGGAAGATAGCCAACGTGGCCCCCATTTTTAAGAAAGGGAGGAGGGAGGACCCGGGCAACTATAGGCCTGTCAGTCTTACCTCAATCCTGGGGAAGTTTTCAGAAGATCATCAAGGAGCACATCTGTGATTGGCTGGCATCAGGGATGATGCTCAGGGGCAAGCAGCACGGTTTCATTAGGAGCAGGTCATGTCAGACCACCCTGATTGCCTTTTACAATCAGGTCACAAAAGCATTGGGTGCAGGTGTTGCTGTGGATGTAATCTTTCTGGACTTCAGCAAGGCCTTTGACACTGCCTCCTACCCCATCCTCATTAAAAAACTAGGCTTTGATGCCTACACAGTCAGGTGGATTGCCAATTGGCTGACGTGTCATACTCAGAGGGTGGTGGTGGACGGTTCGTATCTGACCTGGGGGGAAGTGGGCTCGGTCCTTGGACCCGCACGGTTCGATTTCTTTATCAGCGATTTGGACAACGGAGTGAAAAGCATCCTGTTCAAATTTGCTGATGATACCAAAATTTGGGGTGAGATGGGCATGCTAGTAAGGAGGGAAAGACTGCAGCAAGACCTGGGTAGGTTGCAAGGGTGGGCTAACAAAAACAGGATATGTTTCAATACTGACAAGTGCCAGGGTGCTGCACTTGGGCAGTAGTAACAGGCAACACATTTATAAGATGGGAAACTCCCTTCTTGAGAGCACAGATGCAGAAAGGGATCTTAGCGTCATCATTGTCTCCAAGATGAACGTGGGCCAACAGTGTGAGGTCATGGTGGGCTGAGCTAACCTGACCCTATCATGCATCCACAGGTGCATCTCATGTAGGGCCAAGGAGGTGATCCTCCCCCTCTACACGACACTCGTCAGGCTGCAGCTGGAGTACTGTGTCCAGTTCTGGGCACCCCACTTCAAGAGCAATGTGGACAACATTGAGAGGGTCCAGAGGAGGGTCACCTGCATGATCTGGGGACAGCAGGGCAGACCCTACAATGAGAGGCTATGGGACCTGAACCTGTTCAGCCTTCACAAGAGGAGACTGAGGGGGGACTTGGTGACCATCTATAAACTCACTAGGGGGGGACCAGAAGGGTTTGGGGGAGACCTTGTTTCCCCTAGCGCCCCCTGGGATAACAAGGAATAACGGACCCAAGTTGTTGGGGAGTAGGTTTAGATTAGACATCCATAGGAACTACTTCACAGTCAGGGCGGCTAGGATCTGGAACCAACTTCCAGGGGAAGTGGTGCTGGCTCCTACCCTGGGGGTCTTTAAGAAGTGACTCGATGCCTACCTGGCTGGGGTCACTTGAGCCCAGTTTCCTTCCTGCCCAGGCAAGGGGAAGGACTTGATGATGACAAGGTCCCTTCTGACCATACTTTTATGATTCTATGTATATAAAGCACTTTAAAAATGTTAGATCATGCTCTAAGTTAACCCTGGATGGATGTGTACTAACCTAAAGTGCTTTCTATTACAACTTTTTATTGAATGGGTTTGCCATCCAGTTAACTTAGACCATGATCTTAGAGTTAACTTAGAGCAATCCTCCCATTGAGGATGCACTTAGAGCATGATCACCACCATCCCAGGTGGTGTTGCACAGTGCTGCTCTAGCCTTGGGCACAGCTTTTCCCCAAGAGCCAGACCTGCCTTGCCCCTTCAGCTGTTACTGATTTGAGTCAGTGACAGCCTCTGATCCCAGCCCTACATGCAGCCTGGGAAGGAGGGTTTCTGTCCCCACAGCTCCCTGGGCTCATGGTGCTCCACAGCCTGGCCATGGGGGTGCAGTAGGTAAAGGAGTCTGGGGTCTCTCCTGCCAGCTGCTGCTTGAGCAACTCCCCCCCACTCCAGCCCCACGCCCATGCCAGATGTCAGCTGTCAGCAGTGGCTGGGGGAAAGGAGGGTCCCACAGCTTGCATGGGTGGGGTCTAGACTCAGTCCAAGTGGCAGGGTGGCTCTGTTCATCCAGCGCCCTGCCTGAGTAACCTGCTGCAAGGCCCCTTCTCACTCACAGCTTGCTGGCTTGGGAGTTGGGGGGTGGGGGGGCCAGTCTAGGTCCACACGTCACAGGGGCAGCAGCAGCACAAGTTTCCTCTGCCACTTTTTGCTGCTCTAGGAACTCTATGGGGATGGAGGGGGTGGAAAATGAGCCCCCTGCTAGACAGACTCCCACAGCTTGCTGACTGGAGTCTCAGGGGTGGTGGTAGGGGAACAGGCTCCCATGCGTCAGTGCGGCTCCTTTCTCCAGCAGCAATGTTAGTTCCCTGCGTTGCTTTTTACTGCACTGGGAACTCTGGTGGGGTGTGTTGGTGGAAAAGGAGCCCCCCTGCGGTGTGGGCACAGCCCTGCACCCACCAAGATCTAAGCTGGGATGCTGGTGGTGGCCTGCTTAGAAGGGGATGGGTACTTTTTCAACACCCCCGCCCCAGAATTTTTGGCACAGCAGAAAGTAGTACAGGGACCTTGCATTGCAAATGCTGCCTGCAGTTGGGGAAAGGGAGCACTCTCACTGTGAGGGTCCTTCCACAGCTTGTTGGCTGGGGTCTGATTGGGGTGGGACAAGTCCACATGGCAGAGGGCATCCCTTCCCCCTGTCCATCAGCCATTACTGACTGTCCCTGGGTAGTGGGGGGGGCAGTAATGGGGGCTGCTTGAGAAGCCTCTTGGGTGGCCTATCAGAGCCCCCCCCACTTGCTGGCCTTGACCAATACAGGCAGACATTGAGGCCCCCTTCCCTTCCAAAGAGCACATGTTTGTTTGGCTGGAATGCCCTTTAACTTATAGCATCTTAAGTAAAGTACAATAAAACACTTTCCACCAGGGGCTTTTTGAACATCTGTACTTAGCCTATAAGTTCATGTATAATTGTCCTGATGATAATGGTTGAAACAAAACGTCCCACTTAATCTTGTAATAATGTCTGAGATGGAATATGGGTCTTCTTTCCTTAATTTGCCTTTAAGTAGTACAGCACAATGATGTGCCTTCAGGTTTTATTTTCATTGCTGATCTATTATATCTTTTAAAAACACCTTGGTGGCAAAATCCTCTAAATGCAGGTAAGATTTAAGGGCTTTATTGAGAAAATGTTAAACTGCTAGTTATTATGTGTCTCAGTAGCGTTGGAAGACAATACAGGATCTTATGCATGGTAGCTACATAAGTGTACAATGGATGTGTATTAGTGCAATCCAACTTATGCAATTAGTCATATGGTCTATCTCAGCTTGTGGTAGAATAATTAGGATGAGAGACTGGACCCTGCACATGGTAACTGTATCAGTACAGAGTTGTAAGACTGCAAGGCATTCTTAGACAAAGACTTCAAGATGAAGTGCACAATTGCCAGAGTGGGGCCTATTCAATAGCATTAGCAATCAATTTAAGACTTTATCGTATGGGGGCGAGTGGTCTCTTTGAGTCTTTTCCCGTACTCTTCTACAGATAATAAATCCTTTTTTGTTGTATTGAGATTAGTGAACAATCAGACTCTTTATCCATTTGGATTTCCTGTTTCTGTACAGTGACTACTTATCAAAAAACAAATAAAAGGTAAAAAGGACCTACATGCATCGTGGCAAGCCATGGTAGCTATTAAACCTGAAACATGTAGTATATGCCCTTTCAGCAATAAGGACGCTGCCTGAAATTGTCAGTGACAGATTTACTCTTAATAGCTTAAGCAAATTTCACAGTTTACTCAGGTCATTCTCAAGTAAGAAACTTTAATGTGTTTGGAATAAAAATTAATTATAAACTGCATGCACATCTGCAGAAATTCAGCCATATGTCTCATGTGTTACTTAAAACATTTTGGATGTTAGGATACTCTTGTTGGGACAGATTCTTTTGATTTCAGCATATGGCAGGCTGTGGGGTAGATGCATGCATGCATGCATATATATATATAATATAAAATATAATTCCACATCATTTAAATACATTTTAACATTGATTCAAACTCATTTATTTGCTGCCCCCAAAAATGGAGTTTTAAGTTTCACATTTATCCCTAGAATTTTCAGGCCATTTAAAATATTTGGAGCAATGTATTGCACATATTGGGTGCATTCAGGCGAGTGTGATCTTGTGGTATGTGGCACCACAAACACATTTGCAGCACCACATACTGCACAGTCTGGTGTTCTCTGCTCTGCAAGGGCACACTGCCCATGCATGAATTGTTCTGTATTTTTTTTCTGCGGGTTTTTTTGACCCCTGGATATCCAGGGGTTAAAACCCTGAGGAACAAAAAATAGAGAAGTTCATACATGGGCAACGTGTGCTGCTGAAAGGTAGAGCTGGGCTGCCCAGTGCTGGGTTGTGGCTGCCAGCCAGGCTTTGCCTGGCAGGACCACCAGGGCTCCAGCCCCAGGAGGCTCCAGGACTGCAGGTAAGGCTGCTGGAGCCAAACCAGTGATGGCCCCAGTCTCCTCTACTGCCCTCTCGGTAACTTGCCATGTACCAACGTGTGTGTGGCATGATGTTCCCAGAGGACAAGTAACTGCGGTGTAAGCTGCACTGCAGCTACTTGTACCCAGGGAACCAAATGTCTGTGTTTGTCTGGATGCGCCCGTTGGGTGCATCTGTATGAGATGTTAAATGGACGGTAGATTCATTCTGCTGCACGTTAGCACGGCAGACAAAAACTGCTAATGTTCAGTAGAACAAGTCTACTGCACATTAGCATCACAAAAAGAGTGTGTGCAGGCACTATTATGGAACAACATCAGTTACTATGCATTGCGTTAATACCTGTTATTACAGGTACTAAATGTAATGAGCCATAACTATGGAGCATTAATGCATGTGTAGACATGGCCATGGACAACAAGGATCTTCTGACTAAATATATTTTACCTAGGATGCAGTTCAGACAGTGGATTGTAAATTGGACACTAGGCACCTGTGTTTTTGCACATGGGGGGATCAATGCTAATATGTTTTTTTGAACTGCCACCAGATTGACTGAGATGGAGAAGAGAAGACTTCACAGTTTGAAGAGACAATCCAAGTACAGTCATGTTTAATTTTGTTTAGATAAAAGTCTACATAATATGAGATTTAAAAAAAAAATACTGAAAGCTACCAGTGGGTTGTGTTCACCATCATCACTGTTTCTAAAACTGGTAGTGGGATATTTTGGAGAACTAAGGCTAACATGGGTAACTTGACTTATGAGGAAAGGCTGAAAGAACTAGAATTATTTAGTCTGGAAAAGAAGTCTAAGGGAGGGATAACAGACCTGAAGGATGGTTACAAAGGGGATGGAGATGGACTGTTTTCTCTGACTGAATGAGATGGGCAAGAAGTAATTGTCACAAAGTGCAGCAGATGAAGTTTAGACTAGAAATTAGGAAGAACTTTCTCAACAGGAGGATGGTTAGGTACTGGAACAGGCTACCTAGAGAAACTGCGGAATCTCTATCCTTGAAAGTTTTCACGCACAAGTTAGGCCGACATTTTATTAGGATAGTTCAGTTTATAGGCTAGTATAAAAAACCCTCACAATACTGATTTCCCACTCCAGCAAAACAATTAAGCATGAGTAATATTTAAAGATAAACACAAGTATACTACTTTACCCATGAACCTGACATTAAGCACGTGCTTAATTGCTTTTGTGGATTGCATAAGAATGCTTAGCATTCTGTAAGATTGATCTCTGAGTTTCTAATTAGTGTAAATATATATATATATATGCAGTGAGGAATTATTATGCATCAGTAAGGGAATGGTAAGGTAACCCTAATAAATCTTTTTGATCTTGAATTTCTCTAGTTATATATAAATCAGTTCTGTATAATTCTAAAGCCAGTCCATTGGTAACATACATTAACAGTGTTGAGACCGAAGTCAAGCTTATATTTCCGTGTTATTTTAAGGAACTAAATATGGTAGTCTGGGTGAGGCTGAATGTTAAACATGAAAAGGTGCTTATGTGGGGACAAGCAGCACTGTGAATATTTGTGAAGCTGTTCACCAATATTTGGGTGAAAGGATTTTGGTCTGTGTTTTCATGCTACCTTGTGGCCAGTTCCTCAGCTGGTATAATTGGTTGTATTTCCTTGGCCTTCAGCAGGTTATACCAGCTGAGAATCTGGCTGTGTTTTTTTGCTATAAGAAATTAACTTGGTGCAATCTGAACTCTAAATTTCATTTTTTTTTATGTGTGTGAAATATAGTCTTCTTCAAATACGTGCAGGAGAGAAGAGATGCACAAAAATAGCAAAGAGAAATTATAGGTTTATAGATTCATAGATTTTAGCGTCGGAAGGGACCACAATGGATCATCATGTCCGAACCCCCGCCCCTGAAAGGAAAGAGAATCGAGGTCAGATGACCCCAGCCGGGTGACTTTCTAGCCTCCTCTTAAAGACCTCCAAGCTAGGTGATAGCACCACCTCTCTTGGAAGCCCATTTCAGATCCTGGCCACCCTTACTGTGAAAAATTTCTTCCTAATATCTAACCTAAATCCACTCTCAACTAGGTTACACCCATTATTCCTAGTCACTCCCTGGGGCACCTAGTAAACAGTGCTTCCCCTGTTCCCCGTTGACCTCCTCTAATAAATTTATAGGTGGCCACAAGATCTCCCCTCAGCCATCTCTTGTGAAGGCTGAAGAGATTCAGCTCTCTCAACCTCCCCCTGTAGGATCTATCACAAAGGCCACTAATCATGCAAGTGGCTCTCCACACACACACACACACACACACACACACACACACACACTACCAGCTCAGGCACACACACATCCAGAGCTGCCTAGGTATATGCATACCTATCACCAATTCAAGCACATACACACTACACACTAAAAATTAGACAAAAATCAATTGTCAATACCCATACACTCAGTACACATACACAGATCATTAATTCATATATCATGCACACAATGAGATGTATATACTTATACACAAACACACTCACCAGTTCACACACATGGAACCCACCTACACACAGGTAAGTTGCTAACTTGGATGGTATGGTATGTATGTGTGTGCTTGGGGTAGCTGAGATACTTGGGGGAAGGTTAAGGTGAGGAGAGAGAGTTAAAGTGTAGGGAGTGAAAGTTGCCACAACTGGGATTAGAACCGGTAGACTAGAGAGAAGCTGACTGAGGGACCGAGGCTTGGATTTACTTAAGATCAAGTGGACCCAGGGTTACCTGAGGTCACTGGTGCATGGGAGGGAAAAGAAGCCTGGTGGCAAGGAAGCGATAACCAGGAAAGAGAGACAGAAGGAAACCTGGGAGCTTAGGGCTGGAAACTGAGATACTGCGGGGGTGAGGGCAGATAAGTGGTGGCAAGGAGGAGACAGCCAGGAAAGAAACTGAGGCAGAAACCTGGTTGCTCAAGGACAAAGGAAAAGACAATGGAGATAAGACAGTGGCAAAGAAACAGGGGCTTTGGAGGCAGAGGGGAGCTCAGGGCAGATGTTGGAGGTGGCAGTGAGCCAGAAGCAGGAGAGGGAGAAATGAAACAGAAGCTAGAGGGATGAGGAGCAGAGATTGGAGCAGGGCTGAAACATAGTAAAGCAAAACCCAACTCAGGAGTCCAAATAGCAGGTTTATTAAACAGACAACACGCCACACAGTCCCATGAAGTTATTGGTACACACACACACACACTCTCTCTCTCTCTCTCTCTCTCTCTCTCTCTCTCAATGGCAGCAGGAGAAAGAAACTCAGTGGAAGGGCTGGAGTCCAGGCAGGGAAGAGAAACAGTCCAAGTTCTTGGTTGAAAGGCGGGGTGGGGGGGAGTAATAGCTATCTATCCAGGCTGGAAAGGGGTCGTTGTCCAGTAGGTGTTGTCCAGAGGGGGTGGGGGGGTCTCCAGCAGGGCCTCTGGGTGGATAGGCAGTGTGGCATGGTGCTGGTCCAGATGAAGAGGGCATCCCAAGGAGCCAGTCTTCACTACCCCTTTTATGGGGAAGACTACCTGTGATCTCCTATGGGGAGGGCCTGTTTAGGCAATGTCAGTCCTGTACCAGAGGGCTCCAGGTATTCTTACTGAGCATGTGCAGCCTGGCACAATGGTGGGTTGTCTCATCGTTTGTTTCTTGAAAGCTGAGGGTTGTTCCAAGGGCTGGGCCATTGGTTCAGGTATTGGTGTTGATGGTTTGGTCATTCAGAGGGAGCTATTTTTAGACCTACTGCCATTGTCTTTCAAGCACCCTCATTCATCCCCATTCATTCAGGAACCAAGTTACATAGGAGGGGTAGGTGTGAGTCATGGGTTATACAGCTGGGCCTGGGGACAGGATGGAGACTTGACAAACAAAATGGAACCTTGACATGACTTATGACAATTTACATATGTAGGTCTAAATCATATAGTACCAGTAAAACAGTAATACAGAACAGTAAAAACAATATAATCATGGTAATTATACAATATAAAGAAGGAGGAAAAACAAAACAAATACAACTTGCTACCAAAATAAAATGTTGAAGCTTATCCTATGTCTTTGCTCACTTATCCTTATCTATGGGAATAGAGAGGGAGAGACAAAGTCTGAAATGGTTAGGGAAGGGGAGGCGGGAATACATTAAAAAAAAAAGAAGAAAAACTGGGGGGTTTGCTACAACATCATACTGTAAGTAATCATGTGCTGTAGTTTCCCTCTCAACCCCACCACCAACCCCTTTCCCCTAAAAAAACCCCCCCCAAACAATTGCTTGCAATAACCATACACTGTTTAGGTTAATTAATAAACTCAAAAGAGCGACTACTTTAGATTTTCAAGCTTTTAGTTATTTACTTATTTATTTTGGGGAACTTATCTTTAATTCAGAGTGCTAACTGTTATGGGGCTGAGAATTAAGAGATGATTATTCTAGACAGCTAAAAGACTGATGTCAGAAATTCTTATAAAGGAACTGTTTTCACCATCTTTTTGATGTATTACTACTTAACTACAAGATTGAAATCTCAGAATGTTCTCATGCCTGGGAGAGTCTCATAGGAAGTAATTCTATTTCAGCTGTGTGGGCCATTCTTGCTTTATATATTATACAATGTGACTCTTTCATTCACTTCTATTTTGAAAATTATACAAAGATCAAGTACCTCCTGCCACACCCAGAAAAGTCGCTCCCAGATGAACAGCTAAAATGATACATTGGTGGCTTTTATTGTCTCTAATTATGAACTAAGTCCAAAAGGGGAGCCTTGAGTGAAATTAACGTCTTAAAGCATTGTTCAGTCCTGCCCTAGGTGAATTCATGGCAGCACAGCTCACATGAGTCTTATGGCTGTTTTGGGGAGGAGGAAAAGTTCGCATGGCTGGTAATACCGAGGTTAACTCTTCGCTCAGTAGAGATAGCTTGGTAATTTTTCTCCTTAAGCTTTGAGTGCTGGCTGTTGGTTTGGGGTATGCTTGGGAGACAAAATGTTTGAATGTGCTTGGGAGACAAATGTCTCAAAACTGAATTCATGTCTGAGGTTCAAAAGTTTGCTAAATGCTGTGCATGTGTGTGGCATTTGTGACACACTCCTGTACTATACTAGTAACCCAAAGTCCTGAAATACTTTACTGCTGAGAATGCAACTAAATTACGGTCTATATACATTTCACAAAGTTACATAACAAATATTTTGGATGAAGTGGAAGAGATCTTTCAAAACTTGTTCATGGGTATACTCATTGCTCAGGCGAAGAATTGTATTGGCCAGTTGCTTGGGCAAAAGCAGGAACATGATAGACCTAATATTTATAATCTGCTCCTGTAAAATGTTGAGAATTTCTGAGTGATCATTGAAGATACCCAAAACAGCAGAGAATCAGGCCCCTCTATCTGTAAATTTTCCTTTTCTGTAGAAGGTATTGTGCACTGAAGCTAAGGAAGACAGCATCAAGCTTGGAATACCCAGCATACATTTACAAGACTGTTTGACATTTCTTAGTACTAGTAAATTATATTTAGGCTGTTAATAGGGATAAAAATCTCAGATTTTTTTTTTCACTTTAATGACGCTAGGATCATTATCCAAAGGGAACACATCAGGTCAAGTGTTAACAATATGTGCTTAAAAAAAACCATATTCAAGAACCAACCATCTGTTCCAAAAAAAATCCTACTGCAGCATCAAGAGACTTGATAAGGATTTTAAAAAAAAATGTAATTTCACTGTTTGCTTTAATTTATTTAAAAAATCAACTGATCGTGTTAATTAAATGACTTGGAAGAATTTAAAACATTTCTATAAAATAATTTTAAATAGAAAATGCAAGTTGCTGCAAGGACATTTAATATTATTTAAGTGAAACACCATTTTCCTTATGCAATGTCTAAAAAAAGGTAGCGTTTGAATATGAATCAGTCCCTACAAATTAGACTAGATTTCTATTCCTTAGCAGGAAATCATTGCTGGGTGAACAAATCATTGCAACAAACCTTTTTAAAATCAGTAAATGCCAGAAAAAAACAGGGAGAAAGTGTGTTAAATGACTCTTTCTATTTACCATAATGGGGTGGGGAACAAATAATTAGCTCCTTTACCTATTACTTACAGGTTAATTAGTTAATTAATTCATGTTGTCAATAAAATGGGGTGGATACCTATAGAAAGTATCCAAACTCTTCAGCTCCTGAATTAACATTGTAATGATTGATATCACTGTAGTATGAGTTGATGACATGATGGGAACAGGAGTATGTGAGCATCCTCTCTCGTGACTTCAAGAGTATGAAGTTGTCTTGGAGATGGATGAAAAGGTAAGGTAAGAAGAGGTGGGGTATTCTGGAGAACATTTGGGGCAAATTACTTACTTCTGAGTTTTTTCAAAGAATGTAATAAAATATAGCACATAGTCAAACATAGCATATAGACCCACATTTCAGTATATTATTTAAATAAAGAACTCACAACAATATGGCTAGGGGCAGAAATTACACATAAATGGACATAAGCGATTGGAAACTGGTTCAGATCTGTAACATAACAGAAGCTGAGTGCACATAAACCACTTTCAGAGACTAACTACAGACAGTCAAAAAGCCTGAGGTTGAATTGATTCAAAATAGGCAGCTTCCTCTAAGCTGTGTAGGTTGAACCGATAATGCATTGAACTGACATGACAGTTTTCAACTGGGAAAGGCAGGGGGAGGCCTGCACTGACCCAGGCCTGGAGGTGCTACAGTACATCTCCCATTCTGCTGGCTATTGCCAGCCCAGCCAAGTGTCCCCAAACCCCTGCTGTAACCCCACAGAGGGTTAAGGCTCACTTTGGTGCAGCCTCTCCCCCCAAGAGGTTTTTCCCCAGCCCTGGGGAGCTGAGGAGAATTCCCCTCCTTCCCCTTCCTAGCTGTTTATTGCTTCAGCCACTGCCATAGGAGGGATGGAAGAGAAGTCCTCCTGGCCAGGTGCTGCCTTGGGGGGGGGGGGGGGCTTCCTCCCACCCCAGCCCAGGGTCCCCAAGTCCCAGAGAACTGAGGGGAATTCTCCCCTGGCCCAGAGGATCCCTCCTTCCTGTGGCAGCCACTGAAGCACTCAGTAGCTGGAAAAGGGGATTGGGAGGGAAGAGGGCTGCCAGGATCTGTAAAGCCCCTCACCAGAAGGGCTTTCCCTCCCCATATGCTGTGTAGACCCCAGCCAGGGGGGCTGGGGCTCTGTTCCCCTGCCCCTCATCCCTATGGACTGATGGACATAGACAGGAAGCACGCTAAGGAGCAGAGGGGTGAGGCGGTCCCTGCTCCATTGGAGCAGACAGCATAGCCCAGGGATGCAAAGCATCCTGGGATGCTTGAGGACTGTGAGTTAACTTGCACCAGGAAGGGATCCGGGACAGAAGTTCCATAAAGTGGTTTGACCTAAATCAGTTAAGTCCAATACTACATCTAACCAAGTTTATCTGAAACCAGTTTTGGTCAGTTTGAAAGTGATTTCTGTGCAGTGAACTTCTGTTCTGTTACAGATTTAGACCAGTTTCTGATCACTTAAACCAGTTTGTCTGCAACTTCTGTCCCTAGCCAAAATGGCTGACACTGATTTAAGTTAAAGCAGTGTATGGAACTTCTGTCCCAGATCCCCTCCAAATTCAAGTTAACTCAGTCCCCAGCTTCCCAGGATGCTTTGCACATTCCCTGCAAACCTCCCCTTGTAACATGGGCAGGCTAGCCTTGGCCCACGCTGTCTGCTTCAGTTGAGGAAGCAGGGAGCCATGCTCTTGTGCTCCCTGGCTTCTGCTCTGGGTCACTGCAGGCACGTGGCTGCATTTCTAGAATAAAAGTGAATGTCTGTTCACTAGCTTATTGGTTCAATCTAGGCAGCTTAGACTAACCTGCAAAGATTGAATTGATTCAGCCTTGTGTTTTTTTGACTGTCTGAACTTAGCCTATGGGATCAAATCCTGGAAAACAATGCACAGCCCGCTTTTATATATGACTTTGTGTTCAGGAAAAGTTAATAAATTTACAGAGTGTACTTCTGTGGTATAGCCAGTCCATATCTGCTGTTGAACATTATGTTATAGTGTAGTTTGCTGCTCCTACTTGCAACAGACTGAGCTAGGCAAATCACTCAACCAGTCACACTTCTCTTCCTCCTCCAAGCATATGTACTCCCTTGCTTCTTTGTTGGTTGTGGAGAACTGTTGTAGAGTCTGGTCTGGCTACAGTGGTCAGGGCCAGACCATTGGTTTTGAATAACCTCCCTGTTGCTCATCTGCCTCTTACAGAAATAATAGTACGTTCTTGCTATAGGTACATTTTGGGACTATGTATAAATTAGTCTTTTCAGCCTGAGACCTTTCAATATATTATTTAAAAAAAAAACAAAAAAACATCTCCAACTCTTGACATATTCAATCACTGTATGTGGTAGGACTTGATGTAGAGATGGGTCCTGTGTTTGCTGCTCATATTCATGTCCAGATTCAAGTATTTATAAAATCAGACATGGGCTGTGTTGTATAAACGTATGTGCGTGTGTGTGATGTGTGGCTTGATCCTCAGAGAGCTGATCTCTTGCATTTCTGATGGACCCAAGACCAAGACTATGTGGTCCTTGTGGGAAGGGGAAGAGAAAGTTGTCTTCCACACTGAGCATGTTGTATGCAATTTCTCCATACTTAATGGCATTTTTATGTAACAGGGTTGCTTTAAGCAAAGAATTAAATTGAACTGTAAGTAAGTTGTGTCCTTGGCTTCTGCACTGCATCCAAAATATGATATTCCACAGCTGCTGTCAAATCAAAAAAGAATGAAAAGGTTTATTTCACTCCATTAGCAAATGCTGTAGCTAACAAATGGATCCACATAATGAAAAAGCAAACACTTTAGAGGTGCACAGTTGATTTGCGTAAGAATTTATAAAAGAAACAGTTTCTGTAAAACACAGCTGAATCTGCTTAATTGATACAGGGACCCCAGTGGAGAGAGAAATACAACAATTAAGCAATCTTCACAATCATCAGAGGTTCCAAGAAATATCTATGTTCCCTTTGTGCTGGTAAACAGCAAGTGCCAAGTCCTGAGCTAGTGTAAATTGGAGTAACTCTATTGAACTTTAGCCAACTGTTCACAAGTTCACACCAGCTGATGTTCTATCGTCTCCTTTATTGGGGATTTTTGTATTGGAAGGGCTTCATATTTCCTGCCAATGTAAGATCTTAGCAAGTATAAAGGAGGAACAGCAGAAGTGAACTAAAAATCCCAACTAGAACATTGCTTTTGCTAGCAAACATAAGTTTATACCCATTTAAGGTCTGCAGACACTGAGAAGTCTTCTTGAGAGTGCCATAATGGTTTAATCTCAGGTGTGGGACTCAAAGATCTGGATTTTATTTTTAGATCTGCTTCTTAGTAGTATGACCATAAGAAACTTGGTTAATTTATCTGTCTCTCTTTTCCCCTCTGAAACAGAAATTATAGTTATGCAATTTTTGTAACTTGCATGAAGTCCTCAGACAGAAGGTGCCAGAGAAATGTCCATCATCATTAATTAAACTTTGTGCCATTTATGGCTTTTAGAGTTACTTGAATGCACTGCACATAATGTGTCATCTGTTTATTATGATTTCAATGAGATGAGTTACTCTTATGCATAATTCAAATGTGTTATATGATCAGTGAGCAATCAGCCAATCAGAATCTGTCCTGATGACACAGGGTACATCTACATATACAATTAGTGCACAATTCAGGTGCTTTAAACTGCACTGGAGTACGCATCTGAACATGCGCCTGTTAAAGGCAAATTTGCTTTCAAGGGGAGCAGGTGAGTCCAGAGCTGCTTCTGCCTTGCTCTTCCCCTGTATAGCAGCCAGCAGGTGCTCCAGGCTCCCCCAGGTGCCAGCCCTGGGCTGCAGAAGGCATGGGGGTTAGGCCTGAGCTCTGGGGGGCTGGACGAGCTGTCTCCACTCCAGAGCAGTTCCCTCATAACTGTGATGCAATTGGGGCTGGCCCTGAGCCCTAGGGGGTCAGGGGAGGTGTCCTGGCCCCATGGTAGCTTCCTCATGGCTGTGGGGAGATCAGGGCTAGCCCTGAGCCCCAGAGGTTGGGGGGAGATATTCCCGCTCTGGGTGAGCCAGTCACAATCTCCGTGTGGCTGGGAGGGAGCTTCACTGGAATTGGGACAGATCTCCCTACACCGTGGAGATCAGGGCTTAGCCAGGCAGCAGTTGTGGCCCTGTGCTTCCTAAACTAACTGGGAACAGATTACTCCTGATCGGGATCAGGATCTACACAAGTATTTTAGTGCATTAGTGCATGTATTTTAGGTACTATTTTTATGGTACCTGTATGTATTGGTACTAGCAAACTATCGTACAACTTTGTGTATTGGTACTAGCATTATACTAATTTAATGTGCAGTGATTGGTGAACACATGTAGATGGTGATTTTTTACGGCACATTATATTAGTCTAATACACAGTAAAGCCTCTTGTGTAGGTGTAACCCCAGTGTTTATAACTTAATCTTTTTGATAGAACTTTGGCAGATGTGTGAGATAAGAGTAGCAGTGACTAATTTTTTTGAGACGACTACTCTTTGATGTGCCTTTGGTTTTCAAAAACAAATGTCCAAAGTCACACTTTTTAGCTTTATAGAGGCACATAAAGGAGAAATCTGCTTTCCAAAAATAGTGAACACATAGTAACTCTCACTGAAGTAAAAGTTGGATTTGAAAATCAAGTCACTTCTCTAAATATCTAAATATGAATTTAAGAACCTAACGTCAAGCACTGGTTTTTGCAGTTCGGATTTAGCCGGTTTGGATAATTGAATAGAATAACTTTTAATGATAGAATTTGCCTCCTGATTCTTGATGACTATTACTGCAAATATAGCCATTAATGTTCCAAATTACCCACATCTGCTAGTTATCAAGGTACTGATGAATAAGTGGACTCCATTGTAGCACTTGAGTAACCAAATTTCTAAGTGAGGTGAAAGGAAATAGAGATATCCAGTTATATCAGACACCTGAAAAGAAAAAAAAACCTATTTCATAACTGACATCCCCTGCCTTCAGCATCAGCTTAACTTGGGAAAGGGGACACTCTGCTCTTTCTGTTCTGGTGCCATCGGTTTTAACTACTTTAACGTACTGGAAAAAAAGAAATAAAAGATTGTTTGAATGGGTTCTAGCTGCTAGCAGTTCTATTTGACCAACATGGCCTTCAGGGCTTATTGGGGTAAAAAGAGACATTATAAGCACTCATTTTTTTAAAATTCACATTAATTTTCAATATACTGCTCCAGCAGTATGTTCTGGGGCAGGTCTGCTAACTCAGGCCCAGCCTAATCATTTCTTTTCAGAGCAGTGATTCTCCTGTGTTGGTTAAACCATCTTTGAGACTTGTTTGCATAAATAAAATATTGTAACTTTGTTTTAGCACAGGTGAGACACTCACCCTAAGACACTAGTTCTAGTGTCCATAATCTTTTGGGGCCCTTACGTATGCTGGAGGGTGGGGAGGGTGCACTTTAATTAGAGTGGGTTGCGGGAGCTGCTCTAATTTAAGGCACCTGCAACGTCTCATTTATTCAGTATCCTGCACTTCAAAATGATGAAAATGGTGGTATGGGCACTTTAAGTAAAGATCTTTCAATGAGCTTTAGTTAAAGCGCCTCCATTGCCATTTTGAAGTGCAGGGACGCTGAATACACGTGACACCAAGACTGCTGGAACATGCCAATTATAACACATTGGAGCAGGCGTTGGGCATATTTGTAAGTGCCCTTCGTATCTTGTATTCAGGGAGAAAATTGGATTAGAAAACATGAAATTCAAGGTGTAATTTTGTACACAAGCAAAGATCAAAGGTAAAACCCATTTTCAGATGTCACTTGTGGCTTATTCGTGAATTGTGAGTCAAGAGGCTTATTAGGGATTTTTTTTTCCTCGGTAAGAGGAGCCAAATTCTGAGACTTTCATAACTTCTGTATGTGGGGGCCGAGAAACGCCGGCGGAATGGGGCCGCCTGTAGAGCAGAATTGGTTGGAGGAGAGGCAGCAGTGGTTGAAACAAAAAAACTTTACTTACAAGCTGTATACACGAGGTAGACAGTGTAGGCACAATCTGTAGACAGACGAACAGAACTGCAGACGGGCACACCGATGCTCACACTCACGCGGGGATGGGATACATTGTGGCGACCGCGACGGGGAGTCGTCGGTGGGTGATCAGGCCTCCTCCATGGCTCCGAAGTACACGTGGGGATCTCTCCCCATATGCTGTGCACATTCGAGCAGTCCTCCAACCTGGGTGGATATCACCCAAGCCTTTTATATGGCCAGTGAGCCAATTGCTGACCGCCACGTGTGCATAATTTACAATGAGCCAATTGAAAGCATGCACTCTGGTGTAGCTGCAAACTTTTGGCGGGCTCTGATCTTGCACCAAGGACTTTTCCCGCCTTACAGGGGAAATCCCTGCACTGGGGACTCGCAACGTGCCTAACACAGCTGTGCCAAGGCATCTCTTAACCACTCAGCTCTAACACTGTAGAATTCAGAATAGTTATCTGTGTTCTATATTGGATATAGCTCCATATAGTTTGAAAAATTAAAATCACCCTGTGTCTCTCTTCTTATTATTTTTAGGGTCTATTGTCCCTTTTTAGTTGTGTTGGCCTTATCCCATCATTCTCTTCCTTTAGCCCCAAATGCCAATGGCTTCTCATTTAAAGGTGACCTTTGCAGGTGTCTATGCATTTCAAGAGTGCTTTACCTTTCATTGGAGTGGATTTTAACTTCACTTTTTATTTTAAAAAAAATATCAGTTGGGAGGTTCTAATGTTCCCAATTCAGCTTTTTCACTAACAGTCCAAGTTAAAAGTCAGCATGACTGAGGATGGAGAGAGGAAGAAAGCGGGTAAAAGTAAATGCAGATTCATGTAGTAGAGTATTGAATAGGTGCCATTTTTATGTTATTCCCCAAAGACCACAAAGTTAAACTTATAGGACAATAAAGCTTGTTGCTTCAGAGAGCCTTCTTAGCCCGCTGATCTGCTGTTCCTTTCAGCTCCCTCCTGCAACCCCTGAGCCAATGTAACAACTTATGCATAACACTCTTAAAGGAACCCATACATCTTTCCCCTTTACATATAACACATCCCCATGTATTACTAACAAGGAAAGTTTAGTTCAACCTGTAGCTAAAGCGCATAATAGATCTTTAATAGTCTTTTTATTGGCTTTTTAGCTCTAAGTGATCTTTTCAGTTTCTTAGCGTTCTCAGTCCTCATTGGTACAGTTCTTGTTTGGTTACTTTGTTCAGATGTCTCTACTTCAGTGTCATTTTCAGTCTCCTCTGTTGTTGCTCATTGCTTTGTTGTTAGCTCTGTTTCCTTTGGTGAATCTTATGATGCTGCTTCTTTTCTCACCTTTTATGAGCTGCAAGTGTTGTCTGTTCCTTCTTAATACCTGTCCTTCTGGTGTGACTACTTTATAGGATCTGGGAGCTACTCGATGAGAAACTAGTGCGTTTTGTTTCCACGTTTGTCCATCTGAAATAAGCACTGTATCTTTGGTGTGCAGTTGTGGTAACTCCCTGGAACCCCTGCCATAGTACTGTTTTTTATTTAAGCTTGTTGAATTTTTTTAATGTTTTCATGTCTTGCTTTTCATTCTGATGAGCATCCTCCACAAGATTTGGCAGCCTGGTTTTGAGTTTCCTGTTCAACAGCATTTGTGCTGGGGACAATCCAAGTTTCATCGGTGTTGCCCTGTAATTTAAGTGTGACAGGTAAATATTGGTGCATGAATCAGTAGCTTTTTTCAGCAATTGCTTCACTATTTGTACTCCATTTTCCACCAAACCATCGAACTGTAGGTATTTAGGACTTGAAGCGTTGTGACAGAATCCATATTTGTTTGCAAACTCTTTAAACTCAAGACAGTTGAAATGAGGTCCGTTGACTGTTCTCATAATTTGTGGAATCCCATGCCTAGGAAAAATTGATTTCATGTGAGTTATGACACAGTTTGCTGTTGTGCTTTTGAGCAATGCAATTTCAGGATAGGGAGAATAATAATCCAGCACTAGTACATATTTTTTCCCTGCATGCATGAATAAGTCAATGCCCACTTCATACCACTTGAGGAGCTACAGGCTCCTCCATGACTATCATGAGCGCTTTTCTTTTCATTGATCTGTAATTTGGCATGTTGTACAAGCCTGTACAGCATCTTCTATGTCATTATTTGTGTTGGGCCAATATGGAACATCCCTTGCTCTCCTGCATTTTTCAATGCCGAGATGTTTGGGTTGTGCAAAGCTTTGAATTGTGATTTGGATTTGGAGATGATTTGGATGACTTGGAGGCCAAATCTATGAATCCAAACTGAATTGCTGGAAACTTTAGGTTATCTGAATTGATTTGGAAAAGATTCAGAAAAGTTTTGGAGATTCAGTCAGAGGGGATAATGGGGAATCAATGAAATATTTATAACTTTTTTGTCTTTTGGCTGATTCTGATGAAACTTGTAGAGGTGATAGCCTCTGCTGAGAGCATGATGAGTATCAAGATTCCAGGAGATAGATGGAGGGGTTCCAGGGAAACTGCACCTCAAATTTCTGAAACCAAAACTTATGTCACGTGTGTATGTTAAGCCACAGTGGAGTGAAAACTGAGAAGATGGTAGTTCTTGCTAAGGATACAAATCCTGCCAAGTTTCAAGGAGATAGGTGCAGGGATTTGGGGGAAACTGCCATCTCAAGCTGCGGACAAGCAAAATTCATGACATGGGTGACACTGCGTGTGTTAAGGCACAGCAGGGTAAAAGCTGCAGACCTGCTAGTCTCTGCTGAGGCCACAAAACCTGACATTTTTCACAGATAAGTGTAGGAGCTTCTAGGTTCTGGGGTCCTGCACCTCTAGCTGCTGACAAGCGAAACTTGTGTCATGGGTGCTTGGGCAACTGTGTCTGTCTTGGGGCACAGGTCAGGAGAGGGGGAATGACTGCAGTCCTGGCTGCTAAGCTATCGTGTTACCAATAATCAATCATGATTCACTCAGGGACCAGCTCGATACACAGTAGCTAGCAAGGATAACGAGTTAATGAGCGATGATTAACACCTACAAAAACACAGACTAAGGAGAGGAAAGAATCAATACAAAGCTGGGAACTGCTGCTGCTCCAAGATAGAGACAATCAGTTGTGCGAGCACCCATGTCAGGAGTTTTGCCTGTCAACAGCTAGGGGTGCAGGGACCCAGAACTCTCCTGCAGCTATCTCCTCAACAGCTGGCAGGCTTTGTGGCCACATCAGGGCCTAGCAGCCAGGTCTGCAGTAGTTCCCCTCACTGCTCAGTGCCCCAAGACAGACACAGTTGCACAAGCATCCATGTCACAAGTTTTGCTTGTCAGCAGCTAGAGGTGCAGGGCCCCGGAATCCAGAAGCCCCTGCACCTGTCTCCTTGACAGCTGGCAGGCTTCATGGCCTGAGCAAGAGCTACCCTCCCAGCAGTTTTCACCCCCTTGTGCCTTTGCACGCACAGTGTCACCCATGTCATGAGTTTTTCTTATCCGTAGCTTGATGTACAGTTTCCCTCAAACCCCTGCACCGATCTCCTTGAAACTTGGCAGTCTTTGTGGCCTCAGCAAGAGCTAGCATCCCTGCAGTTTGCATCCCACTGTGCCTTAACACACACACGGTGTCACCTATGTCATGAGTTTTGCTTTCAGGATTTGAGGTACAGTTTCCCTAACCCTGCCCCTATAACTTTGAAACTTGGCACATGCCATGCTCTCAGCGTAGGCTACCATCCCCGCAAAGTTCATCTGAATCAGCCAAAAGACAACAACGTTATAGATATTGTGCCCGCCTTTGCTCTGTTAGGTGCTCCCGAGCGGCCTTTGTCCGCGCGGTTGATCTGGTTTGTCCCGAGCCTGTGAGTGGACCCCAGAGGGTACCTCGGCCAATGTCAAAAGACCCCCTTAACTCTCCTGCCATGAATTTGAATGGATCCTCAGTGGAAAGGGTCTCCTTCAGTGAAGCCTCCAGGGTTGTCATGCCTCTTGGCGGGCACCAATGGGGCTCCTACCTCCCCTAAACCCTGGCCAAACTCCACCTTCTGCCGCAGAACTTCAAGCCTCGCTTTATCACTGGCCCCCACTGGTATCTTTTCCTGAACCTCCCGTTGTCCAACAGCCACGGGCCCTGGTGTCCTGGGCTGGGCTCTGGCATGAAGGCTAAGAGGCCATTGGTTTCTGCCAATGATGGCTCCCCATGCGCCCCTTCCTCCAACCCTTGCCCCTATTCCAACACCCGCCATGACACCACATGAAATACCCAACACCATGGTTGCCAGAGAGGTGCAAACATCAGACAAGAAGGAGCCCAGAATGAAAATAAAGTGCCCCAGCCTGTGGGGCCCTGTGCTTCCCCGGTGCCTCAGTGTCCCCAGACCCAGGCGCTTGTCCCCCGATCGGGCCTCTTCTCCCTCCCCTGGGCGCGGCTTCTATTCGGGGATATAGTTATGGTCACCTGAGGTCCTATAGCCACGGCTGGCTCCTCTTGGAGACACTGTGGGCCTCTTTGCTGGCACCCTAACTCCGCCAGCCTTCCCAGTTTGGGATCTTCCGTCGCTTCCATCACAGCAAGGCTCCCACTGGTCTCACTTCCATCGCCTTCTCTCTTCGCTATCCCTCGGCTCCGAGCTTCCCCATAGCTGCTCCAGCTTCCCCAACTCTCACTGCCTCCACTGCTCTCTCTACTCTCACCGCTTTCGCTGCTCCCTCTGCTTTCATTGCTCACGCTGTTTCCTCTGTTCTTGCTGCTTTATCCGCTGACTTCTCCATCAGCTTCTCTTCCGTCTTCTCTGCCAGTTTCCCTGCTGGCTTCCCTGCCAGCTCCTCCACTGGCTTCTCTGCTACTGCGGCTCTCACCGCCACCTCAGCTGCAGCTACCCCTGTCATCTCGGACTGCCAGATGCCATGGATGCATGTTTCTGACCTTAGGTTTCCCTGTGGGCTCTCCAATTGCCTGCCCGCCTCTTGCGCCCTCGGGGCTGCCCTTTATTTCCACCGGATGGTGTCTCTTGCTGACATCACCTGGCCCCAGCTGAATATGAGTGTGGCTAATGAACCTCACAGGTGGTTTTCCAGCGCGTGCTCCCCTGCTCTTTCTGTCCCCTGCGAACGGTAAGTTGGGGCTTTCTTCCCCTTCTCTTTTGGCCTGGGGTTCCCTTGTAACCCCAGAATCCCCCTCTTTTAAACCAGCATCCCTGGGACAGATATTTAATTAATTCCCCATTATACTCTATGGCTAAATCTCTGAATTGGCTCCAAATCTTCTGAAGCGATTCAGCCAAATTGAATTGGAAAAACGATTTGGATCTCTGAATTGACTATCTGGGATCTGAATTGGCCAATCCGAATTGAATAGTTTCCTTTTCACACAGGCCTAGTAGATGCCCATCATGTATTTTGTTTAATATGTCTTTCTTTAGCATGACTGACAGCTCTTCCTTGAACTGAGAGTAGGGGCTAGGTATATGTTTTCCAGGCTGATCAGAACAAATAACTGTTATCACTTTTTTGCAGTGTAGTGTCCTGAGCTCTAATTGCTTCTACCCACATTTTATCTGTGATAGGAATCACTCTTTTAATTAAATAAAAATGTAAGATGTCTAAGCCTGAAATTCTGTCATTTTCCATTGTGTCATATGTTCTGGACAATATATCTGCAATCATTAGATATTTTCCTGGCATGTACTGTATGTCTAGATCACACATTTGCAGTTGAAAGAAAAATCTCTAATCTGGGTGGCATGTCTTATAACCCTTTCTTTGCTACAGTTACCAAAGATTTATGATCATTTTAATCTATTACAAGGCTACCTGTAGATGAATATATGGAGATTCTTGCAGCCATATACCAGAGCTAAACTTTTTTTCTCAATTTGTGCATATAGACACTCTGACTTAGAGAGTGCCTTCGATGCATATGGTACTTGTCTGTAGCTATTCCCATGCCTTTGAAGCAAAGCTGCTCCAATGCTTTCTTTAGAAGCATCTGTTGACAATTTAATGGCTCTTTTAGGGTCATAGTATTTTACTACCAGAGCTTTCATACTTGTTCCTTCAAATTTTTAAATTCACCTTCATGTGCATCTTCCTATATCCACTGAACATGCTTTTGTAGGAGTAATCTAAAGTGTTTGATCTGCTCTGCCTAGCTAGGTAGATATTGCCGTACAAAATTGATCATTCCCAGTAATCTTTGTATCCCTTGCTTATCTGCGGGGGGTGGCATGTTTGTAATGGCTTTAACCCTTACAGGATCAAATTGCACCCCTTTATGAGAGATCTTTTCTCCCAAATATGTTATTTCTCTGACCCTGAGTTTGCATTTTGGTTTGTTCCATGTCAAACCTGCTCTGCAAACTCTTTCTAGTGCCTTTCTTAGCTTCAAGTCATGTTCTTCCATAGTATTTCCCCAAGCAAATACATAATCAATATAAATCATAGTTCCATCAAGACTTTAAAAAATGTCTTGTACCTATCTCTGGAATACTTCAGATGCAGAATGCAGTCCAAAAGGAAGCTTATGAAAGCAGTACCTTCCAAAGGGCATATTGAAGGTACATAATCTAATACTGTTCTTGTCTAGGGGCACTTGCCAAAACCCAGAAGAGGCATCCAAAGTGGAGAAATATTAACTTCTGCCATGTTGGCAAAAATCTCTTCCCTGGTGGGAATAGGAAAATACTCCCTTTTGATATACCTGGTCATTCGCTTAGGATCCAGACACAATCTCAAGGATCCATCATTTTTTCTATTATGGCCAGTGAATGAACCCAGGTGGTTGGTTGCTCTACTTTTTCTATTATGTCCATGTTAACTAATCTATCTAATTCCTTTGTTTCAGTTTTTCCCTCTGTACAAGGGGAACATTTCCTGGAACATGTATGGTGGGTGTATTTAGTTCTCTTAATTCCATCTTGTACTCAGTTGACAGTTTCCCTATGCCTTGAAACACATCATAAAACTCTTCTCTGTTCTTGCTTTCTGGTCCCTCAGTGGCATCCATTCTCTTAAACCTAGAGTTTTACATGTTCACAACCCAATAATTGGCACTAGCTTTCCTGAGACTGTTACAAACTGAATTTGTACTATATTACCCTTGTGCCGAGCATGCAATGCACAAACACCCTTGGTTGCACTCATGTTCCTATTATATGCTCTAAGTCTCACTTTCTTATTCTCATAGTACACAGATCTAGTTTTCATTTTTTTAATAATGTATTCTGGTATTACATTGATCTGCATCCCTGTATCTCATTTAAAAGTTATGATTAGTCCATTGGTTTCCAGAGTGATTGTCCAACCTCAGAAGAATGAACTTCTAATTGCATTTTGCCAGTGAAGAATTCTTCTTCTTCCTTGTTGCATAGAGCCTGCATTTGATGTTTCTTGTTTGGTACATCTTACTTCGTTCTGCAAACTCTTGCAAAGTGATTGAACCTTTTGCATTTGTTGCAGTGCTTACTAAATGCAGGGCATGTCATGGGTTTGTGGTACCCCTACCAGCATCTGCAGATGACAATTGTTTCTTCAAGCAATTCTCTTTCACCTGTGCTTGCGTGCTTCATAGTGAGGTCCTCCTTTCTGCTTTATTTGTGTTGCCATAGGTTTTTGCAGGCTTATAATCCTATCTGATTCATCTTGTTCTGTTTTTATCTCCAGCTTCTGCAGCCTGGCATTTGTTATGTCAGCTATAGGGGTGTGCGTATTCAATTTGGATTCAGCCTGAATCGGGGACAGTGATTCAATTTGTTGATTCGGATCACTATCCCTGATTTGATTTGGCCAAATCTGAATCCGAAGATTCGATGCTGATTGGGAGAATCAGCGATTCAGCCATAGACACAGCTTTAAATGTTTTTTCTACATACCTCAAGGTACCAGGCGTGGCCCACGAATGCTGTGATTATGGGGTGGATGGATCATCCCGCAGAAGTGTGTGGGGGCGTGGCCTGCATGCTCCCTGGCAGACCCAGAAGTGGACCAGAAGTGCTTCTGGTCTGCTTCCAGGTCGCTGCCAAGCACACTGGGGACCCCCACCATTGCAGCATTGAGAAGCTGTCTGGCACCTTGAGGTATGTAGAAAAAACATTTAAAGCTGTGTCTATATCAAAATTGCCAAATCTTTCCAAATCTTTCCGAGTTGATTTAGAGGGTTCTGATTCAATTTGGAGAGATTAAAGGGTCTTCTGATTTCGTTTAGATTCAGCCACAGAATCGGGCTGAATCTCTGCCAAATCAAATCATGGACTGAAGCTTTGCACAGCCCTAGTCATCCGCGTGGCACATTCTAACTACCTTTTCCAAAGTAAGCTCAGTATCCTCTAACAGGCTTTTCCTGAGGCTTGTATCCCTTATGCCTAATATTATTTGGTCTCTGATCATGGACTCTTTTGGGTCTCCAAATTTGCATGTCTGTTCTCGGCAGTCTGAGGTCTTTGACAAACTCCTCTATTGTCTCTCATTTTTTTTCTGCTGTCTCATGTAGAAGTTATACCATTCAAAGGTTTCATTTTGGGGGGTATAAAGTATTCCTCAAACTTTTTTATTACTGTGCTGTAGCTTTTCTGTTCTGCTTCTGGCAGTTGTAGGCTATTAATAGAGAGAGATGAAGTTTCTGGGCCTGCTGTATTTAAAAAAAATAGCTGCCTTGAGTGGATTTTCCTTCTCTGTAGCTCCACTGGCCATCATATATATGGTGAAGCTCTGTTTACATTTCTTCCAGTTTTCTGCTGCACTGCTAGACAGCTTTAACTCCTCTGGACTTCTGAGATGCTCCATTTTTCTGTCTTTCTTCACACCCCGCTCCTCATACTACACATTATTCTCAAAAGACCAAGGAGTTAAACTTAGAGAATGATAAAGTTAGTTTATTCAGAGAGCCTTCTTAGCGTACTGATTTGCTGTTTCCTTTGGTTCCCTCCTGCAGTCCCCAGGCCAATGTAACTTATACATAACAAGGTTAAAGGTAGCCACACAATTTTCACTGAGAGTGTTTCTTCGTTTCTGTTTCCAGTGGCATTCTTCATCCACGACATGGAGATATTTAGTGTTTAAGGATATCTAAATGTCTCTCTGAGATATTATATAGGAAAAACTGAATACTTTATTGGTATCAAATTTTGAGACATTTCATGTAACTATAGAGATTTCAAATCTTTGCAATATATATAATAAAAAGGCTTTTTTAAAAAAAACACATATTTTCAAATTTTATTCCAAATCTTCTGTGTCTTTAGTCTATAATATCTTCCCCTTTACCCCACTTACTCTAGTGTGTCATTGCTACCTCTCTGCTGGCTGGATAGGACTGCCTTTAAGTCTTGAACTAG
>JAGPOW010001296.1:29218590-29258754 GCA_030014935.1 Caiman crocodilus | reverse complement strand
CTGCTATCATGTGCGGTCTCCCTCTGACTACATAAACTGCTAGATTTCTAAGCAGCGCA
Organism: Caiman crocodilus; assembly: GCA_030014935.1. Lineage (NCBI taxonomy): Eukaryota > Metazoa > Chordata > Crocodylia > Alligatoridae > Caiman > Caiman crocodilus. The sequence continues at coordinate 29,258,695 of JAGPOW010001296.1, read as the reverse complement.
TTCCTTCCCTCCTTCTCCAATGGTGCCTACGTACTGAAAATCTCTAATTCTGTTCCCCCAACTGATAATATCATTTATTGCATTCTGCCACTGATTACTTCTCCCTGCTTTGCTCTCAGATCTGGATTCCTAAATAGTATTACCACTCCACCTGCTTTGTTCTCATTTGTCCTTGACCATCAAGATGGTTCCCATCTCCGTCTTTTCTCAAAGCGTTTATAATCCTTCTCTCCTGGTATACCACCTTCGTGCATGCAGATTTCTTATTTGGTTTAAAACTGGTTCAATCAGTTTCCAACCATAGGTGATGTGTGAGAAGGGTATTGGGGGATACATGCCCCCCTGACACGAGTCCCACCGGTGCTGCTGGTGGTGCCTATGGGAGCTTGCTAGTTCTGGCCCCACAGCTGACAGTAATGTCTGTGGGAGCTCACCAGCTCCATCCCCACCTCTGCTGCTACTGGTGGTGTCTGTGGGTGTAGTAAATTTACTCATGATTAGTAAAGGTGCAGTAGTACTTATGTTGACTCCTGACTGGGAGCAAATCTGCTCACAGTCAGCCTGCCAGAGGGTGGGAAATTGCTCTCTGCACCTAGGAGCTGCCTGCTCCTAGAGTGGGCTCCACCCCTGGAGCCCAGGTGGGGACTATGTCCCCTTGCCCTGGCAGCAGGGAGCTCCAAGGTACTCCACTCTGAGATCACAATCAGGGAGCAGAGGCTGGGAGACCCTTATCTCCAAGCACCAGCTGTGCAGTTATGGAACTGGTTCTGGAGATCCCCATCTCCCAGCCCAAGCTCCATGGTTGTTGGGTTTGGGCTGGGAAACCCTTATCTCCCAGTGACAGCCCCACAACTGTGGAGCTGCCACTGGGCAATAAGGATCTCCCAGCCCAAGTCCTGCGACTGTGGAGCTTGGGCTGGAGATAAGGATATCCCAGTGCTGGCTCCACAACTATGGAGCTAGCAGTGGCAGCTGCCCGCTGGCAGGGGCAGGGAAGCCTGTTCTCTGCCCATCTTTATGATCACAGAGGTGGGAGGGGAACAGGCTGGAGAGCTTGTTCCCTGCTCAGCTCCGGGTGCAGAGCTGAGAGGGGAAAAGGCTCCACAGCTTGTTTCCCACCCAGGTCTGTGCTCATGGAGCCAAGCAGGGGACAAGCTCCCCAGCCACTGACCCACGATCCTGGAGTGGGGGCTGGGAAATGTCCTGGTCAGAGGCAGGTCCCAACCCCATGCCTCAATTGGGTGATTGAGGCATTGGGCTTGGAAAGAGCTTCAGGGGTGGGGTAGGTCCCAGCTCCCTGCCCCAATCTGGCAGTAGGGCAACCAGCAGCAAGCTAGCTGCCCTGCCGGTGGATGGGACAGGGTCTGGGACTTGCCCCTCCCCTGGAGGTCTTTCCAAGTCCCCTGCCCCCAGTCAGGGAGCTAGAGCCAGGAGCTCCCTGCTGCTGGGGTAGGACGACACTGTCCTAACCCTGGCAGCAGGCATCCCCTTGGGGGCAGGGGACAATGTCCCAGCCCCAGCCAAGAGACAGCTATCTCCTGGCTTGGTGCTCCCTGTCAGACCCTGGGCTATCTCCCAGGGGGAGCTGAGAGCTTCCCTTAGTGGTGGCACAGGCCAATTGCAAGGCCCCAGGAAGTGGGAGCAGTTTGCTGCCATTAGCAGCAAATCTAGATGCCTGCCTAGGAGCATTTTCTCACAAGTAGTTTACTCTCAAGTAACCTGATCCTGGATGAAATGCATGTGTAAATGCACCCACTATTATATTTTTCTTGCATTTTTTCCTGCCTTACTTGATCATCATTTTTATGCCTGTAACGTCAGAGTCAGAGAGAAGTAGGGCTGGAAGGGACATCCAGAAGCCATCTAGTCCAATGCCCTGTCTGAGGCAGAATCATCCCTGTCCGAACTATAATCTAAACTCTCTATAAAATTACTATCAATCCTGATACAACATAAAACCCTATTGTTTTTTATGTAAGTTTTAAAGTCCTGCTTTCCACTTACTTAGAAATGCATCTGAGCATTACCTTAAGTTTCCATCTGCCACTGATATATACCCCATTTTCTCTTTCTTAAGTGCATTGTTTTTAATTCTTTATATATATATATATATCTCATATTTTCTTAGGCTATAAGCCTGTTGACTGCCTTCTAAATTTATACTCCAGCTTTTGGTGGAAATACCTTTAGCAAAGCTCAGAACCTAACACTGAGGAAAAGACTGAGATGAACCTGCTATTTTACCTTTATTTTTATTTTGTTATAAATCTCAATTATTGGCAAAACTTCTTTGTATGCAAAAGCACAAGGGGGCAGTATTACATTAAAATAAATTGTTGCGCTATGTGTGTGTGTGTGCACATGCATGTGAGTATAAAATGTTGTGTGTGTGTATGTGTGTGTGCACACACCATGGAACCTTGCATATTCTATTGGCAATGGTTGCAAAAAAAAAATGTAAATTGAGCATGATCTTTCCAATTAACTTATTTGCTCAATTGATACTAATAAGTAAAGAAAAACCATCCTGTACAACCATACAGCAAGCACGCTTTGCTCCTGTGTTTTGTGCTGTATTAAGAAATTTTCTCTGGAAGTTTATTTTTTCTGCTAAGCCATCATTAAGTTTCAGAATATAAACTGACCACCTGTTGGCATAAGGAAGCAGTTCTGCCTTCCCCCATGATTCACTGCTCTGCAATGGACAGCACTATGGAGCATTTCTGCCATCCTCTGATTCATTCAGCATTGACCATTGATGGGCCTTTTGGTACATATTAGTTGGTCATCTTTTTTTGGTGTTGCAATTCTTATGTCAGCTCAGTGTGTAGAAGGGCAGGTCATCTGGCATGGGAATAGGTACTAAAAATAATTACCGTTCTGTGGAAGTTCATTTTCAACTAGTAGGGTTATTTTTATCTGAAATTGCATGAATGAGAGGGTATCAAATAGGGATTTTTTCATTATATATTTTTGTTTAATAATATCACTGTCGTATCTGCTTTTGATTTTTAAAAACCAAAGTGGATTTAATAAGGGTGGTAAGTCCAATGTTCTGAATTCTGAGGTCAGCGACTACTTGCTTTGCTAACTTCCCCTTGAGGTTGCATTAACAGTGGACCTGGGTTCTCCCACAAAGCCATGCATCTTTTATCCCTATTCAAGGAGGGTTACATTAAACTAAAAGAAAAAATATGAAAGTATGAAAATGCATAGTTCATATCACTAAGGCATTCTTATTTCTGTTTCCACATTCCTGCTTGCATGTCATGAAAGTAAAAGTTATTCAAAGATGGTGTACACAGTTGTTATTCTCTTTTGTCAGGAATAGAAAGTGAAATATATCATACAAAAGTGCTTCCATAATAATTCATATATCCTTAGATGTGGCAATTCATTTTCTATATCTTACACTGCAATTTGGGTGTCTACTTAGTTTACGAACCTGTTAATCATTTGGGGACAAATTCTTATCTCACTGGGATCCATGGGAAAAGTACCATTGCTATCAAACTGGGGCCTTTTATAGACAATTCAACTTCAGCTACTTATTTTGGTTTTCTCATTCAAGGATACCAGTAGACTTTGTGTTGTTAGACATCAGCAATTGTGAATATTCTGATGAGTGCCACTTAACAGGGATAAATAATTGTTTCCATATGTGTTAAAATCATCCTCTTTAAAGCTGTTTTACACCATGTAAAGGAAGGTGGAAAAGACTGGGACCAGACAGATCATGCGAGACCTGAAAAAAGTCAGTAGGGCTTGGAGGGATTCAGTACTTTCCAAGATGTAATCTTTGGAAGAAAAGAGAATAGAAATATGTCATATGCATAGAAATTTGTACCCACATGCAGTTGACAACAGTAGTCTTTGGGTAATCTTGGGGTGGAAAAGTACATCCTTTTTATCACCTCTGTGAGGCCATAAACATTTTTATGGTGGCACAAAGGCCAGGAAGACTGCCATGCGCACCCCTGTCATACCACAAATGCTCAACATTTATAGTCATGACATGGGTAGTATTAATTTGTGATACTTTTTAGTGATGGGTGTCTGTTTGTTTTGAGGTAGGAGAGCCTGGGCTGCCCGGAGCTGCCCACACTTGCTTGCTAGTCACTCCAGGCAGGTGTTCCTGGGGTGTAAGGAGGCCTGATCCTGGGGATTCCCCATACAGGATTTGGCCCCTTTAAGGCCCAGAAGTACCTGCCTGGCTTTCCCATCTTCCAGAGCTGTGCCTTGGGGAAAGTCATCCTGGCACAGCTGATCTATTTCATTTAGCAACATCTATTTCTAGCCTTTGACGTCTGTCACCATCCAAGAACTTGACTACCTCTACCAGAAAAGCCTGGCTAATAAAACTTGGATGTTAGCACTGAACTGTATAATAGTAAAAATAAAAATAAAAAACAACACTCCTCCCCCCCCCCCAAAAAAAAAAAAAACAAACCAAAAACCCTGATGATGGTGATAACACTTTATAAAGTGATCTTTTTCTCTCTGAGCTGAAGTGGGGGAGAAGAATGTATTTTAATTTTGAGCTAAGTAACTCAATAAAACAAAAATATGTTTGAAAAGATAAGGTGTACAGAATTTTAATTCTGGTTAGATATTTCTGTTCATATACCACCAAGAGCCAAGAAGCAACGTCATGCATGGAGCATTTTATAGAGTATCCAGTGAATCACTTTACATTCCAAAAAGCAATTATTGTCTTTCATTGGTTCAGCAGACCTACAAGCTGTTACTGTGACTAGTCAAACTCTGTTACAGGGAACACTGTTCTATGATTTTGTTACACAGGGTTTGTGAGGGTCTTTGCTCCTCAAAGTCTTGCCTCTTTTATGTCAAAGGTAAAGAGTGTCACCTCCCAACCTTCTCAAAATCCAACTAAATCAGCACCTGGCTAAGAAGCAGCTGGGTTTCTGATCCTAAACGAGGTTTGTCAAAAGCTAGGTTAGATAATTTGCCTCTTCTGCCTCCATAAAATTTCTTGTTGAGAGCATTTCCCTCAGACTCTTTATTGGTTCATAGATGAAGGGATCTTTTAGCTCTCCAGCAATCTGATATGGCTTGTAAGCTACTTTTGTGTCAAAAATATCAATGTCTGCTTGCAACTTTTCGAAAGTAAAGTTTTACAATATAGGAAAAAATTCTGTAGGACTTTAGATCTCCTACATGGATTTTGAGTTTTTTTCCTAACTGGAGATCTTTGTTATAGCTGTACGACTCCTACAACAACTGTACTCCGCTGTAACAAGTTTGTGAGATAGAAAGGAAGATGTGTGTGTTGGGTGAGGGGAGCATTAGGGGTTCCAGACACCATATTTGTAAAATGAGGATGACACCGTTTTGAAGTTTCCATAATGTGGTATGTGATTGATAGGATGTAACATAATCTGATTGCAAATAAAGTGGGCATTTTCCCCATAAAAATGGCTTTCTAGCTGTCCATTATTATTCTAGTTTGTCAACCTAATTTGTGTATGGCACCAGCTTATTGTGAGCATAGATTAATTAAAGATGGAGATAAACTGAGAGCCTACTGTAAAAAGTAGATAAAGAGAACTTTTGCAAGAGCTGGTCTTGCACTATGTGGCTCAGACCTGTAAGAAGTACCACCATCTGGAGCTAAGTGCAAAGTTCATTTAATTGACTTAGCTTTCTCTCTCAATACTTTGCATGTACAAAACAATACCTAATTATATATATATATAAAAAGAAAATCCCATTATCATGTCCCCACAAACTAACTGAACTTTTTTGTCTCCTACAGGCTGGAGGACTATTATGTTTCTCCATTGGCTGTGTTATGGATATACTCAGACGTTAAGGTGATTGAGACCATAAAAATCCCTTAAGATATAGATAAAGCAATTAAGGACCTGGAGGAGCAACCCAAATATGAAATAAAATTGTGTCTTTGTTTATTCTCTTTAGGGGGAATGACCCTGCTCTTCAGATCAAAGGTACTACATTTTTGTTTTTCAATTAAAATTAATATGCTGTGTGTGGAACTTTTGAGCCTGTACGTTATTTATGTAATGGTTAACTAGAAAAAAAAGTACCAAACCAATGAAGAATTTCCCAGGTTTGTAACTGTAGGAGATGCCAAGCAGACAGAGATTCAGAGGTCTGTACCAGTGACAGGCTGTGCAAAAAACGCTGGGCTCAGAGAGGCTTCCTCCTACAGGCATATTAGCTGTCACATCCTCTGCCTCCAGAATTTGCTGAGTGCTTGGGCTGAATGTCTTGCTCTGGCATAACTTTTTATTGATTTTTATTGCCAGATTGGTCATCTGCTTTGCCCTCGTTCCTCCCAGTTTGTCAAGTGAGACACTTCTGGGCTGTTCTTTGACAGAACTTAAAATGTATGTGCCTCTGCTTACAGCAGCTAGGAAATCTAACTAACATAACTTTCCTTGACACATTGCCTGTAGCTTGGGCCTGCCATATACAAGGGCGAAAGCTGGGTAGAGGACAGCAATTCCATTTTGTGGCAAATCTGAACTTTCAAAATTTGCTTTCATTTAACATTGAAACAAAGAGCCTCAACTACTGTGAATGCTTTCATGAAAATGGAATTATCTTAAAATATTTGTCTTCGGTTTGAAGTTTGAACCTCTCAATTTGACAAGAGATCTGTGCATGCCTCTTTGTCACTGTGATGTATGATGCACGTATTTATGGCAGACATGCTTTATAAACTACTAATAGTTTAAAAATATTTTCTCTCTTCATTTCATTCACTTCTTAGCATCACTTGCCTGGCAGAGGATAGGTTTAGTAAAACATGTTTCAGTTTTCACATCTTCTCTGTTTTTATTCCCAGATAAAAAAAACAAACAAACTTTGGGTAAATATATGGCCTTCAACCTCTGATTTCAATGGTATTCTTCTTTTCCTACTGTTTAGGGAAGTAAAATTGGTGGTATCTTGAAGAAAAAAATAAATTGAGTTGCATAAAGCCATGCTTCAAATTTACTGTTTAGGAATCCAAAATAGTAGCGATCTGTTTTTCAGGGGTGCTACACACCAAAAGTTCCCACTCATATTTATGCATAAATATAGCACACTTTAAGCACTTATGGCTGGAAACTGCATTTTGGGGATGAGCTAACAAAATGTTTTATCTTCAGAATATTTGAGAACGTTCTTGTGTCCATGTTGCAAGTCTGCTTTACACTTTTTTTTTCTTTTTAAAGAGACAGGTGCGTTGGGGAGGTAAGTTTCTTCCAAGTGCTTTGAGCTTCTGTACAAGGGTTGTAGTGCAGGGGCAAAATAAATAATTCCACTCTGTGCTGCATACATGTTATTTGATCTACTAATAAATGGAAAAGGCTGATTCATATGAACTTAAATATTCATTAATGCTATAGGCGGAGGAAATGAGCTATAGTATATAGCTCATGCACATTCAATCTTGTAGCTAAAATAAATAACTGCCTCTAACCTAGTTCTATGACTAAACTGGGTAAACAAGTGCATGGCTTTAGAAGACTGTTGGAATAAGGGTGTGGGCAAGTATTTTTGCAACCGATCCTATTAAAGAGCACCCTCCCACCACCATTTGAGCCAACTGGCTATTGTAGTTAGAGTATATTGTGACAGTCCCTCTCACAAATATAGATACCTGGAGAACTAAGGATTCTTGGCTTTTGGCTTAATCTTTACTTCCTTTCCTTCTGGAAGAAGAGGACACACGGTCTGTTGCTAAAGCACTACAATTTGGGAGATCTGGATTATCTTCCCTGCTCGTCCTCAGGCTTCTTCTATTCCCTTGCCCAGGTCCCATAGATTGTTGTGCCTCATACTCCGACCTGTAAAAGGAGATAACTCCTACCTCAGAAATGGGTACACTGAAGACTGTGAGGTGCTGGGAAAGTACAATAAGGCATGCCATATAAGTGAGTAAACATTGATAGCCCCGTATAGGAAGTGTTGAAAAGAGGGCTAATTAAAGACTGCCAACTTATCCCAACACTAACAGAACATATAAATGATAGGGTAATTGTTGCTGAAGGTACCAAGGTGAATGTACCCTTGACTAAGTGCAGAGGCTTGTGTGCTCACTCTTTGGGCCTTCCAATACTGGCTGCCTCACTCCAGATGCAGACGTGTTACTGTCAGTGGTTTCGCCTGCCGTGACTTGATGGAATACCCTGACCAGAGAGCGCTTCCTTGGTGCAACAGGCTCCTGGGCGTTTGGCCTTTGCCTGGACAGGGGTCTGTACTGTCTGCCCCTCTCCACTGTTACTCTAGCTGCGCCTAGTGCCTCTGGGCTGACTAGTCATGGCTGCAGGCTTCAGGCACAGCATGGTCTGTCCCAGGCTTGCAGCTGCCAAATCAGGTGATGTTTCTATTTTATCCATCTGAGCAGGCACTTCCCAGCTGATCTCAGAGCCAGTCCTTTGCCCCCTGACCTGGGGGGGAATCTCCCGGCTACTCTCCATATCGTTTCCTCTCGGTCTCTGTGCAGTTTCAGTCCCTCTTTTCTCCACTCCCGCCCGCTTCCTGAGGTCAAGGCTCAGCCGCAGCCATGAGTGCCAGTCTGCTTCTGGGTGCATGCGCTCTGCCAGCATTCACTCCACCTACGGCAGTCCAGATTCCCCGGCAAAATAAAGGAAAACAAACATGTAAGTCTGGGAAAGTAGCCGTTTCCTTTGTACAACGCATTCTGCAACCTTTACTCGGACACAACTTTCGGTTTGCTCCTTGGTGCTGACGCCAGCAACCCTGCTGCAGCTCCCAGGGGCTCATTTTCCTTTGGCTCCTACTCTGTTCGCCTCCTCCCCCACTGGCCCAGCCAGCCTGAGCCTCACGTATCATGGCAGCATGTCATCTGACCCCTCCGCTTCCGCTCTGCATAGTCAGCCCTGCTCGTACCTGCTCTCAGCAGTTATCGGGCTTCCGCTACTTCAGTATGGGTCCTCGCCATGGCAACACTCAGAAGTCCCTTCGCTTGGCCACATGCTGCAGGTAAGTGGGTGAGAGTGCTTGTGTGTGTTCCTGGAGCGGTAGGGAGTGAGCACAAAGCGAGGTGAGACACAGGGAGGTGCTGACACAGTAACAATCAAGGGAGGGCATGCCCCCATCATGGTGAGACGGGGAGGACGGGGGAGAAGCCGTGGAAGGCTCTGAATGTTTGTCATCTCCCTAGCAATGAGGTAGGTGCCCCATTACAGTGCATGGACAGAGAGCCTCCTCCCTTGCTTGAGAGATGCACGCACTGTGTGCAGGCTTCTCAGGTCGTCTTTCTCCTTTTCTGCCTCAGGAAAGGGGTTCCCCGGTTTCCTTACTGGATGATCACTGCCCATTCCAGCTGAGCTCCCATTCTTGGGCCTGAGACATTATTATTGTTCTAACAAAAATTAGGCATCGTCAGCATCAACTTTTCTGGGCTGGCTACATTATTGGGATGTCCAGTTCCAGACTGCAGAAGCAAGTTTTATTCTCCCAGATCAGTCAAAGCGTATGCTCAAGAGGAGGGCAGAGAAAGTGCTTCAAAGATGTCTTTAAGGCAACCTTGAAAAAATGTAACACTGACATCAACTTGTAGGAGACTATCACTCCAGGACCACCCCACATGGAGGAAGAGAACGATCTCAGCACTCTTTAACTTTACAATGACAGGAGATGGAAAAGCAGGAGTGGCAGAAACCATGTGTTGCAGACTGAATCAAGAATCCAGAACCACCCACCCTGCAGGGAAACAGGTGTTTGACTTGCAGCAAAGTCTGTCAATCCTAAATGGCCTTCTCAGCCATCTTTGGATCCACAGATGACGCAAGCATGAAAGACAGTCATCCCTTACTGCAAGAGATTGCCACTCGCTCGCTCGCGCGTTCTCTCTCTTTTACATATATATAAAATGTAAACAAAAAATACTTTTGTGGGAGTTAATGTTGCTCAAGTGTGACAGTGCTCTCTGCAAACCCTTAAAGAAATGTCAAGGCATGAGACACGTCTTTAGCCTACCCTCACCACCCACACAGCATGTTTCCATTGACAGTGACAGATATGGCATCTTAATAAGGAACCTACTTCTGCTTCCAGCAGAGAAGGAAACACACTACTCATTAATCTCCCTCACAGTATAACACAAACCCTTATTTACAACCTCAGCAATGTTAGCAAATATTCTGCATTGACATACGTGAACAGGTTAAGTGTGTAGAGTTTATATGTTTCTGAGAGAAGTACAAGGCCATAATGAAAGTTTTGTAGTTAAGTGTCTCACCTCTACTGGTCCAATGGAATTGCCGCTTGCCATATCCTTACAATCTGTAATTATTACCTTAAGCATGCCTATAGTTCTCTTTGCCTGAGTAGTTGAAGCACGCTTTAAGAGAGATGGTTCTGAATACTGAGTCTGAACCCAGATCCAACTTTTGTTCCCTTTTGGGGTTTGTTTTGATCTCTGGGATTATTTTAGAGATCAGGTCCAGCCTCAGAATTTGAACTGTATCTAGTTAGATCCAAACTGGTCAGGTACTATGATGATGACATGGGTATGGACACCTAACTAAGGGATGAGAACAGATCTACATCCAAAGTTGCTTGAAGGTTAAGAGTGTTGAGAAATATGGTTGATGTTGTTTAAGTTTAGGCCCTGCTGTAGCAGCTAGTCTCTGATGTGAAGTGTCACTGTGTATCTACCCTACTCAGCAGGAAAAAAAACAATTTAAACTACTTCTGAGCTTGGTATGAATCAGTTTGTTATCTTATGAGAGCCTGATCAGGGTAAAAGAAGTGCCAAGCCTTGAAATGTTAGCCGCTATTTTAAAGGCTAAATGTTGAAGCCATTATGTGGGAGATGTGCTCACAAAACTGGATAAACAAATAATAGCTTTGTGCATGTGCCACCTACACACTTTCAGAGAATTTAGCCCTGGCATTAGCTGCAAGTGTCCAGGCATTAGCTGCAGGCTTATGACACGATAAAAGTGTAATACTGTCAATCCTACAAAAGGACCTGTTTGTTTTGAGCTGGTTATCTGAGCTAAGGATTAGGCATTACTTACTGCAGTAAGGCTTAAAATGAGTTGCATGATGCTATAGAAAAGAAAAATATGTTTAATTTTAAAACAAGTGTTGATTACAGTATTAGGGAAATACTGTACTGTCCTGTGTTGTATTTCACCTGGGATGAGTCTGTTCACATTCACACATAGTGATGTGGTCTGGGAGAGAAGAATCTGGATTGGGATTTGTGAGGCCTGGTTTCTGCTCCTCATGTTGCCATTGACTTACTCCTTCAATATCCATTCAAACAGTATGACTTGTTCGACCCCCGTGTGATCCTGCATTGGGGGTTGACCTCATGCGAATGATGCTCTGGGTTGGCTGGTGCCTGGATATATGTTATAGTATTTCCTCATGCCCCTGAGATTCCCGGGGTCCTGATGCTTGCCTGCTGGGGAATTTTAGTTTCACAACTGTTGAAATGCAATGGGCCAAATTAACAGGTTTTAGGTGTGTTTTTCCCTTGGATGGGTCCCATCAATTCCCCTTTGGCTGCCCAGGTCCCATCCCAGCTGCCCTGGGTGTACCTGCTCGAGAGGTTTTGTGTGGGTGGGGTCATGGATAGGTCTGTATCCCTTGGTCCCTCTGCAGCTGCACCCTCACTGAGTCTTCAGTCCCAAGCATCTGGCCATTCACAGCATCCCCTGGCTCACTGGAGCTCCCTGCCCCAGGATGAGTCTCCAGCTCTGATGATGCAGGTAGAGAAGCACTCAGATGCCATGAGGTTCTTGCCATTGTGGTCTGAACATCCATGCTGCCTGGCAACTGGTGCTGCTGCTGTCACCCTGGGTCTGTTTTGAGTACGGGGAATAGGCTTGTATGAAATTTTGCCAGCCATTTCATTTTGATACTGTTTCAACCAATTTCAAGGATGAAATAGCAATATCAGAATGAAACAAAGGCTGTTGAAATAGATTCAAAATGAGGCTAGTCGAAATGTTTTGAAAGTTGAAATCTTTCAACAATAGGCTGGGGATGAGAAATCATTCCAGCTGGGCTGACTTCCCATTACTAGCGCAAGAGCTGGCAGTGGACGATGAGTTAGCCCAGCTGGGTTGACACCTATCCCCACACTAGATCCCCACCCCCAGCGCTAGATTGCATGGTGGGGTGGAAGGCAGCCCAGCTGGGCTGCTTTCCCATCATCTGCACTAGATCGCACTGGGGGCAGAAAGCAGCTCAGCTGGGTTGCTTTATCCTCCCCCATGCTAGATCTTGCTGGGGCAAGGCAACCCGGCTCGGCTGCTTCCTTATCTCCCATGCTAGATCACACTGGGCTGGCTCCCACTTCCTGCTCCCCGTGCTGGCTGCCGCCCACCCCCCAGTGCAATCTAGCATGGCAAACGAGGAAGCAGCCCAACTGGGCTGCCTCCTGCCCCCCCATGTGATCTAGCATGGGGAATGGGGAAGCAGCCCAGCTGAGCTGACTTCCCATCCCCGACAAAGCATTGAAACAGCATCAGCACATCCTTTCTGTTTCAACAGAACAAAATAGAACAGCTGTTTCAACTTGAAATGAAAGTTGAAACAGAATGCTTTTCCATTGAAACTTTGAAACTGATGGTGAAATGGAATGGTACTGTTTCACACAGCCTTAATGGGGGAAGCCTTTTGGAGGTGCAACTAGTGCCTCCTCTTTTACTCTCCCCAGGATACAACAGGTGAACTCCTTTAATCCTTGGAGCTTTGAGGGGCCAGACCAATCCACAGTCCCCCTTCCAGCCATGTGATGCCAGCCATCTGGATGCCAGTAGTGCAGTGAGTGGGGTGCAAGCCTGCCACACAGATGAACTAATACATCCTGCCAGATATACTGCTCTTAATACCCATGATAATTAATTTACAGCTAAACCTGCTACATCTATACAAGCTATAAGAACATATAAACTCAGAAGTGACTTCAGAGTGGACTTACTATGAAATTTCACTGTCCTTCTATGAAGTCCAAGTGCCACAGCAGAACACATACAGCCCATGAACACTGAGTGCCTCAGGAGGCTGGGAGGGCATGACAAGCTCCTGCAGGTGGCAATTGCATTGTTGGCAGCAGGAGCATGGTGGCAGCAAGTGCAGAGCTCCCACAGGTGGCCACAGCACTGTTGGCAATGGGGAGAGGGGGTGGTTATCGAGCCAGCGACAAACACTGCTGGCAGCAGGTGATTGCGGACCACTTGCAGATGCCGCTGGCAAGTCAGTGGTGGGGGGGGAGGAATGAGTAGCGACTGCCTGCAGGCACCTTGGTGTTGGTGGTGCCTTTTCATGAAGGTGCACTGCCAAGCTCAGGGGGTGCATGTGCACCTGCGTGTACCCCTTATGTATCACCAGTGGTGTGGCCCTTGCATCCCTTCTGCCCCTCACATCCCTGTTCCAACACCTTTTCCTTGCAAAAAGGCATTAAAGCCAGTGTGAAGATTTTGACCCATCTCTTCCAAACATCTGTAAGGGTGGAGAAAGGGGCTAATAACGCTCACCTTCCAGTATAGGGTGTTTTTAGACATAAGGGTGAAATGTGCTGCTTAAGGGCAATGTCTTAGTATTCTCCTTAGTTTCTAAGCCTAAGAACTGATGGTGCTGTCACTTTGCAAACCACTTCTCTGGCCTTTGTTGGTAAAATATCCTTAGCTGTAAACCAGGGATACTGTGGTTATTCACTAAGAAACAACTACAAAAATGGTAAAGAAAAACAGAACATTTATTTCTGAAATAAATTTTCTGAGATATAGGATCTCTATAGCAGCACCTAGCATGAAGTTTACGCTCAGAGTTTCCAAAAGGCTTAGCATACTGAAAACCAAGCTCTTTTAGACAATCTGACCTGTAAACCAGGCACTGAAAATATGTCTCAGTTTCTTTGATAGAAGAGAAACACACAAGAAAATGTAGCAATGTCTTTTCTTCCATATTGAGCTGGCTACAAATTAATAGTTAAGTCTACATATACATTTGGTTTTATTCTACAACAGCTATTAGAGAGGTAGCACAGTATAGTTTAGCACAGCTGCCAGCCAAAATACAGTACCCACGTTTAAAAGTGTCTTAAAGTAAATCTAAAGTTAGGGTGAGTATCCATCCTACATTTTAAAGGATGTCCCTTATCTGGTGCATAATTCCCATGACCCATATCCAATAAGGAATTGCTGAGCATTTGATCAGATAAAAAGCATGTTTTTCAGCCATCATTATTCAAAGGATCAGACACTGTGCTATTAATGTATGATTTCTGTACCATGAATAAAACATTTTGGATAATATCTCTTAAAAATCTATACAGGTGAGTAAAGCAGGGTCAGGTGATCAGCAGAGCAAAAGATAGAGTCCTGCCTGGATTAAATTAAATGGGATCTGTAAAAAATGGGATAGTCCAGTGTTGCAGTTCAAAACCAGTGGCCCCAACCTGAAGTTCATGTGAAATTTACATCTCAGTTTTATATCAAGTTGACCTATCCTGAAAAGATATTACTATATTATTCATTGTATATATATCACAGAGAATGTCTTTGGTGTGCTTATACCAAGAGACGGCTTATTGTAGGAAGAACCCATCAGCCACTTAACACCAGAAAGGAAAACTTCACAACAAGCTGATTCTATCCCACCACCCAGTTTCTTGGCAAGCACTACTCTCGGGCTTCCTTTGTGCAGTTCTCCTTTTTATCTCCACATGTGGTACAGAGCATTAAGGAAAAATGCCTGGTCCAGTGAACTTCGTTGCTCTTCTCACCTGTGGCACTGATCAGGCATGCCATAACCCTATTACTGTCCAGAAGCAAAGGCAGGCCTTCTGTGGGAGCAGACAGTGCCTGCACTACCATTGTGACCAAGCCAAAGTGGCTGAGTGGAAAGGGGTGAAGTGTTGGGGAGGAGGAGCCTCACAGACGAAGCACCAGCTGAAGTGCTCAGGGTCACAGAAAAACACTGGACAACACCTTCTGGTAAAAACTCAGGTAACATCAAGTTGTCACAGGCAAGTTGACCTTGGTGTGGCGCACACAGGTGGGCAGAGCACACTAGTGGCAGCACTGCGAGCATGGGCCTAGCACAATCTTTGTATTTCTTACTTTCTCAGGTAGGTTTTGCAAGTCATCCTGAGGGCCATGCCTCAGAACATAAGAATCTGCACATGGAGGCAGTAAAACACATGCTAAGTGCAATTATATTATAGCAAAGTTAAGACTTTTCACAGGAGTATTAAGTAATGCATTTTGAACTATTATCAGACTACTCCATGAAAATAATAGGAATTCGAAATTTCAGTGTGGTGCAGGGGCAGGGACTGACAATCAGTTGACAATCAGTTAAAGACTGCCAGTGGCAGAGACCCAGCTTGCCTCTAGGATCCAGCATCAGGTGCCGATCCAGTGGCAGAAGAAGAGCCCTCTCTTAGGCTTGGCTCCCTGTGCTTTCCAGTGGCAGGGAGCTAACTAACACTGGCATGCCAGGGGTTGTCACTTGTGGGCTAGGAAATACTGACTACACAGCAGGGAGGACATGGGGGCTGCACATCCTCACAGACAGACTTGGGAGCAGAGGTGCCTGTTGCCAAGATCATTTTTGAAGGATGAAGGGCACAGCTGGCTTGAGTCCTGTCCAGACCAGGCTGTGATTGTAGTAAGCATTGCTGTGCAACTGTTTATAGTTTGTCTAACTTTCAAAACAGCATGTGAGGGTGGTAATGGTGATGTTTACAAGGTCTCAGATAAAACATGTACATGTAGGCCCTGAGTCCTATACTATGATTCAATAGCTAAGTCTTGTTACAGAAGTGATTGCAATGCAAGAGTACCCTAGGAACAGTTCCCTGCACTGTGTGCTACCTAAAAGCCCTATCAAACATTACATTTCGCATGTTTTAAATGCACTTTAGATATGAATAACTGCATGTTCAAGCAGTAAAACCTTGGAGGTGTTCAAGAGGAGGCGGGACAAGGACCTTGTTGAGCTTGTATGAGCCCCAAAACCCCCAGCCCATGGCAGGGGATTGGATTTGATGATCTTATAGGTCCTTTTCGATCCTTCATTCTATGATTCCATAAAACATCTTCTAAGTGCACTTGTATCATAGTAAAGTTAAAACTTCTTCTGTGAGAAGTATCTCCAGATCATATGAAGTAAATCATGTTCCCCAGGCTGAGGAATGACTGGCTAAGCAGCTTCTCTGCAGAAAATGACCTGATGGTTACAGTGGACAATTAGCTGACTATGAGCCAAAGTTGTGCCACTTTTGCCAAGAAGGCTAATGGCATACTGGGCTACATTGTAGGAGCATTGCCAGCAGATCGAGGGAAGTGATTATTTCCCTCTTTTCAGCACTGATGAGGCTACATCTGGAGTACTGCGTCCAGTTTTGGACTCCCCATTTCAGGGAGCATGAGTACAAATTAGAGTCCAGTGGAGGGGAACAAAACAGGTTAAGGGGCTGGAGAAGAGGACTTCTGTGGAGCGGCTGAGGGAACTGTGCTTACTTAGTCTGCAAAAGAGACGACTAAGAGGGGATTTAATAGCAGCCTTCAACTCCCTGAAGGGTGGTTCCAAAGAAGATGGAGCTGGACTGTTCTTAGTGGTGGCAGATCATGGAACAAGAAGCAACAGTCTCAGCTTTCAGCAAGGGACATTTAGGTTAGGAAAATCTCTCTCATGAGGAAGGTAGTAAAGATCTGGAACAGACTACCCAGAGAGGCTGTGGACTCCCCTTCTTTGTAGGTTTTTAAGACCTGCCTTGACAAAGCCTTGGGTGGGATGATCTGGTTGGGGATGGTCCTGCTTTGAGCAGGGGGTTAGAATAGAACAGCAGTTCTCAACCTTTTGTACCTTATGTCCCACCAACGTAAGGTCAAAAAATCCTGGTCCCACTGGTCAAAGAGTGGGGAGGGGGTCCCCCCCAGAGGCCTGTTGAAGAGTAGAGTGGGGGGGGAGCAGTTGATCGAAATGGCTGATCGAAGCATGCAAAAACGAAACCAGTAGTCTGGCCGTGGCACTTCCGGTTTCACTGCTGCAACCTGAGCCCCACCTAGAGGACCTTCGCATCCCACCAGTGGGACATGTCCCACCTGCTGAGAGACCTTCTGCGGCCCCTTTCAACCCTAATTTTCTATGATTCTTTGACTCTATATCATCAACTGTTCCATGGAGAAAATATGAGCAATGTGCAGTCCTCATTCAGACATGACATCAGCTAGGAGCCCCTCTGCTCTACCAAGCCTCTGGATGGGACAGAGAAAGCCGTATGTCAAGAGGAAAGATCCTGGATCTTGCACCTGTCAGGTTCCTTCAGGATCAACTTCAAAGTTAGGTTCCCGACACACAGAAGGTCCCAGGTCCCAGGACTAGGACTAACAGGCAGCTGATTGTCAGTCCCAGCATCAGCACCAGAGCCATTTCCAAAGTCCCATGTGGTGCCAGGACTGTGATCAACAATCTGCTCATGTTAAAGATCTATATTACTCCAGAATATCTCCAGTCCTCAGAGAATCCCAGGTTTGGGAAGGGAATCACCACAGTCTCACTGTTATCCAGTATTATGAGTTATTCCTCTGCCTTCTGGAAGAGTGGGCTGAAATCTGACTTCAAATGATGTACTCAAGTTCAGATTGCAGGTCAGTGGCAGTCAAATGTATATGCTGACATGACTGCTTTAGTATATCGCAGATGTCTCTGTCAAAGAGGACTTCCCTGTTTTGTATCTCTCTCTGTTTGATGGCCACTACATTTATAAAAGCAGCCAAAATGGTGTTGGTAGTTACCCAGGCAGATTCTAAAATAAATCTTCTAAATATCACATAAGGCATAATATTCCTTGCTAGTCAAACTTCCTTTGAACTCTGAAGGTTTCATTGCGTTGGTTTTGTCTTTGCAATTCTGCAACAAAAATATTTGGCATCCCCTCTAAATGTGTTATTCTCACAAGTCATGGTGTTTTCACTGAGTAATGCAATGCAGTGACTTTCCTACTTGAAGGGTATTCTATTCAGTATCTTATAACAAATCCATCACTGTGGTATCTCAGCATCTTCCAGAGCTAGAATTTTAAAACAAGAAATTGGCATCAGTTATTTGCTTTGTCCTTTCTATCACATACATGCTCACCCAGATTCTCCCTGCAGAAAAATTGCACGCGTAAGGTTGTTTCAGTATATTGTTGGTAAGCTGAAGTACTTTGTGGCATCATGCATTTGACCTTAATGTCATGTAAATGTGCCTTGCATTTGGATTTGAATATAATAGTAGCTGGTTGGTTAACTGACCTTAGATCCAGCACCAGATCCCATAGGAAGGCCTTGGCAATGTGGAAAAAAAACCAGCTAGCACAAAAAGTGCTCTTGTACTGACAGCTTGTCTGTAGTCAGCATCCTCCAGCAAAGAGTTATTATGTCTTATGATTATTTTTTATTTACATACACATCAAACTGACAAAATGAGGTTTACACTTTCTCCACTTTTTAGTTTCCAGCTGACTATCATTTTCTTTTAAGATTAAATAAGTAATTTATTGAACTGTAACATCAAGTATTTATTAGGAAATTGCTGGGTAATTTTAACTGTATCTATTTTTTTTTAACATAAATCTGCATCCAAGGCCTCCAGTAACTTTGTGCGACTCTGCACCATTAATTTCTTCCAGAGTGACATTCTGATATGAGCTGAACAGATGGAATTGCAGGATTGTTCTAGCAAATTTATCATAAAAAATGCATCCGACACCTGTGTAATTTGCCTAATCATTTTCCTAATAAGCTCCCACCATTAATTATGCACGATTTCCACAATGCAATCAAGATAAAAGTAAATCTGATGACTTAATACCCTTCAAAATAATTGGTTCACCCAACACAAGGCCTCCTTTGCTTTCCATAGCCATTCCAGTTAATTAGAAAAAGGGTGCACCCTGTAGGAGTCAGCAGAACGGAGGCTGATCGCATAGTAGGAGGCAGGCCTGCTGTTTTTTTGGGCAGGAGTCAAGGATATTAACTCATGAAAGAAAGAAATAGAATCCCCCCACATCTCTCATCTTCCTCTTTCTCTCCCTCCCCCCTGCCACCCCACCCAGTAGCAAACAGATGCGATTAGTGTTCTTCAGCCATCAGAAACCTGACTGCAGGACTCCGCGGGTCTAATGAGAATCAACTTTTCTGAGGCTGCTGTCTTGCGGTGCAGCCCACCTGTCACATCATTAGGTGCAGCATGTGCCTGGAATTCACTTTGCTAAATGAGATTTACAGGCCCCAGTGAAACCCATCCTGCAGCATTCCTGCTTCAATTAGCTAAAGATTAATTGTCTGAGAAAGGGAATGAAAGTTTTACTTCAACTGACCTGAAAAAAAAAAAAAAGGGAGAGGGAGGAAGGGAGAGGGGGGCAGAAAGTATGGTTCAGGTATTCCACATAGGCCTCAGGCAGTGTGGAAAAACGTGATAATTTAAAGGTGCTGCAAATTTCCTACACCTCGTCTGGATGAGTGAAATTAACTAGCACTAAAAGCTGTCAAATTAAAGGTTGACTTCCAGATATTAGCACCTTAAATGTCACCGAATATTCTCTGTCTCCCTCTTCCCCCCCCCCACCCTTCCATTCTCTCTCTCAGCTTCCCTCTCTTCTCCCCCTACCCCTTTCCATCCCTCTCTTTTTTTGGCAAACATTCACGTCAGCACACCTGCACATGCACACAAACATTATCCTACTGCTGTTCCTGCTAACTGCTTGTGCGTGCTTGGGCTGGAGTCATTCAGTATAAATCTTTGATGTAACCATGGCTACAGAACAACTGGCAATTACAAAATTTCCTCCATTTTTAATGTTACACTAATTATGTTTGAATGTGTTTTAATGCAGAAAGGAGTCAAGGAGATGAAGCAGCATTCTCTAAACAAAGGCAGAAGAGGGGAGAGAATCCCACACCATCTTTTTCAGCTCATAAATACCCCTGAGAGAAGTACAGAGTTTTTGGAAGAAGAGCCAGTCTAGATGGAAGTATAGAAATTGTTTTTTAGTCTATGAATTTAACAGGGTCTTACAGATTTAAGACATGTTAGCTTTAAATGAAGATGTATCCCAACCAATGCAGGACCACATGCACCCAAGACTTTTGAGAGATGCGAAACCCAACTAAATTTGGAGTGAATTTCACACTTGAATATTAGTTATAGAACAAGATGGATCAAAACCATTTCATCTGAGACTCTTTGTTGTTAAATTCAAGGGCTTGAAATCTAGATCAACCCAAAGCCATCCATTGGCACATTGGAGTTCCGTCAGATACGAGTCCAGAGTAATTTGTCTTGGTAATTCCAAAGTTTTCTTTAGAAAGAGCAGTGTTGTGCACATCTACTGTCTGTCTGGCTTGGAGAAGAAAATGGAAGAGGAACTTGGAAGCCTATGGATGCCCCTCAACCTGAATGCTGATAGTTAATTCTTTTTGCATTTTAACAGTTTCATTCAACTGCATATTATTAAAATTGCAAAGCAACCATCGCACCATGTTGACTACTATGTCATTGAAACTGATGTGTCACTGCAAAATTCTCATAGCGAGTTGAAATATTGGTGGCGCATTCCCAGCGCCCCATTTTGATTTTAATATCATGCTGGAAGGACATCAATGGAATGTTGTTGCTGTAACACAGATGCTGGGACAGAGGCCTGGCAGCAAAGCCTTTCATCCTTATTGCATAGCACATAATTTGGTCAGTATCCAAAATATTTGAGGATTGATCCTGCCCGCGTTGAAATTAATGGGAGTTTATCACCAACGTCAACGTATGCAGGATCAAAGCAATAAAGGGTAGTAAAAGACTACAATGTGACATGTTGAAATCATGTCGACATTGAGGAGGGATCTGAGCTACCCTACAACGGGATTATATTAAAGAGTCTGTTTATAAGAGAGATCTTTAGAGTAGAGCACAAAATGTATTTTAAAAGGACACTTTCCATCATACCTTTTTCTTATCTGTGTAATTTAACATGCATGCACACCCACTGCTGCAGATAGGATGGGGATACTGTTACAAGTTTCCTCACAGCAGGGATCTCTCGATCCCAGCTGTTTTCAGCGGCATGTGGCAGCTTGATTATGCTAAAGCACCCCCGGATCGCTTCCTCTTTTGTTTAATTCTACCCAGGGTTTTAAAGCTTAAACATTTGACATGGTTGGGTAGTTTCCCCTCTAATTTTATCCCAACTGACTGTGCAAAGAGTTTAACTCATAGCCCTTAGGTGCAAGCCACTTTTCACAATGTATATTAGACCTTATAAAACTAGCCAGGATGTCATTACTCAGCATATAATTACCTGTATTGGAATTTGGCCAGAATACTAGGGCTAATATTGTTAGCCTTGCAAAAAGTGACGTGGGTCTTTTTAAAGATCACATGTGGCCAGTACCGTATGCTCATCTCTTACCCAAAACGTGTCATCTGGAACACTGCAGTACTCCACGAAATACACTTCCAGGTAGGGTTCAATAGGAAAGCTGAAGGCTGGTCAGTTGTGGGTTGCTAGTTCAGAGACTAGGGGAAATTTCTGAAGTGGGGCACAGCTGAACTCTAAGTGGAAGTGAGCTCCTATTTGTATGGTGCCGGGGAACTCTCAGCCATTCACATACATGCACTGTGGACCTAAATTTTACATGCAGTGACAGTTGAATATTTTTTTCCACCCCTTTTTATAACCTACATTCTCCCATGATGATTTCATAAGCTGTAATATAGCTGTTAACTTCCATCCGTTATTTTTTCGCTATTGCGTAAACTAGAACAGTGGTTTTCAACCTTATTTCGTTTCAAACGGACGTACAGACCCCTTTAAATTGTATGTGTGGGTATTCACATACTTCTAATTACTCTTAATTGTCTCCTGCAGACTCCTGCAACATAGTCTGTGGACCTCCAGAGGTCCAGAGACCACAGCTTGAAAACCACTGAACTAGAGTAAAAAAATGAAAGCAATTCCATTTTAATGTTTTGGTGAGGCTTTTTTTCAGTTTTCCATACATATTCAGGAAGTAATTCTGGATAAAAAAGTTCTATTTCAGTGCTTCTTGAGCTTTTTATGCTCAAGGCCCATCTCTGTAGACTCAAGACACCCCCTCAATATACTCAAGACATCCTGGAAATGCAAAATCTTATTTTTACTCTGTTTTTGGCTACAGAAAAATCATAGAGCAGCTTTTCTGTTTAAAATAATTCAGAAAGACTACAGCCCATCAGAATGTTTTTAATGCAATGGATTCATGTTTGAAATCTCTGGGTTTATGAATCATGTTTGTACATCTAACAGTGCTAATATTGTGTGGAAATGATAACAGGGAATTCTTGTCCTGTTACTGGGGGAGGGCTACAAAGCCATCAGAACCAGTGAAGGCTCTTGAAAAGAAGGGTTTTTGGGGGCCCAGGCAAATGCAGCTGGCAGAACTGGGACCAGTGGGCAGTCTCTGTACTCAAGCTGGGCAATAGGATAGGCTAACGGGAAGGGGCAGGGCTCAGGGGGTAAATAGGCTTGCCCTGAGGCCAGAGGGACAGTCCCGCTCTGGCTGGGGAAGGGGAAGGGGAAGGATCCCCCAGGTGGTTTGTAGTGGGGCCTGACAGCAAAAGGGAGCCCTGATGAATAAAGGCCAAGCAGCTATTCTTGTTTTTGTGTGACTTTTTCCCCTTTTTCTTTGCACAGGACCCAGATAAGAAATGACTAAGCCTGCTGGGGGTTGGGGGGATTACCACAAGTGCAATTCCACTGGGCAACATTTATAAATCCAGCATGTAAAAGAACCCACCCCTACCCTAGCCCTGGACCGATCTGTAGGGAAGGCAGGGGCCCCCAATGAAACATTTACCTGCCTGTACACCAATGCCAGGAGCTTGGGGAATAAACAGGAGGAACTGGTCCTCCTGCTAAACAAGAATGACTATGACCTCATAGGGATACTGGAGACCTAGTGGGACTCCACCTATGACTGGGCTACAGGTGTGGGGGTGTAGCTTCCTATGTCAAGAACAGCTACACGTCCCTGCAAATTGACATTGGCACCCAGGAAGGATGACTGGAGTCTCTCTGGGTTGAATTACATGGGGAATGTGGCACAGGGGATATAATCATAGGAGTCTACTACAGACCTCCTAACCAGAAACAAGAGCTAGATTAGGAGTTTGCCAGGGAACTGGCTGAGGCTGTATGCTCTCAGTGCATGGTTATCGCTGGAGACTTTAACTATCTGGACATCTCATGGGAAGAGCACTCAGTGAAATCCAATCAGTCACAAAGTTTCCTCACATGTTTGGAGAAGCTCTACCTGACTCAAGAAGTCTATGGGCTGACAAGAGGTAAAGCATTGCTGAACCTGGTACTGGACAGAGCCCTTCTGGACTTATTCAGGAAATGCTTGGATGCTTATCTTGCTGGTATCCTTTGACTCTAGCTGACTTCCTGCCCATGGGGCAGGGGACTGGACTTGATGACCTTTGAGGTCCCTTCCAGTCCTAACATCTGTGAAATCTATGAAATGAATGCTGTGACCACGAGCTGATTACCTTTCCTATGCATCACAAAGCTGGCAAGTCAGTCAACAATACAGAAGTCCTTGATTTCAGGAAAGCTGACTTTGACAAGCTCAGGAGGCTTGTTGTCAGTGCCCTAAGGTACCATGACTCGACAGGAAGAGGAGTCCAGGAGGAGTGGTTGCTCCTCAGGGCAGCAATCCTGACAGCAAAAGGGTTGTCAAAGGAATGGTAGCAAAAGGGCACAACAATCCCCGTGGCTCAGCGGGGAACTTGAGGACCACCTGCCCCTCAAAAGAGAGACTTATAAAGGATGAAAGTCTGGAATTACCATCAAGGAGGTGTATTCAGCACTGGTCCGTGCCTGCAGGGAGTGAATCAGGAAAGTCAAGGCTGCAACTGAGCTCCATCTGGCTTTACCTATGAAGGATAACAAAAAGTACTTTTTCAGATATGTAGGGAGTCAGAGAAAAAGCAAGGGTAACATTAGACCTCTGCTGAACCAAATTGCACAGCTGGTAACCAACACTGAGCTAGAAGCCAGTCTGCTTAATGGGCATTTAGCATGAGTCTTTCATCAGTCCAATGGGACTGCTCTTCCTAGCAAGATGTGGGATGGCCAGGGTGAGGGCATATTTATATCCAACATCTGTGTTGGTTTAGTAATCACCTTGAGAGGCTGGCCACATTCAAGTCAGCTGCTCTGGATAGATTACACCTTAAAGTATTCAAGGAGGTGGCAGGTGGTATAGCCCAACCAATGGAAAAAAATTTGAAAACTTGTGGTGCTCAGGTGAAGTACCTGAAGACTGGGAGAAGGCCAATGTAGTGCCCATCTTCAAGAAAGGGCAGAAAGTAGATCCTGGGAATTATGAGCCAATTAGCTTGACCTCAATCCCTGGTAAGATTCTGAAGAAAATTATCAAGGAGACTCTTCTGGAGAAGTTGGCTGAGGGAAACATCCTGAGGGACTGCCAGCACGGGTTTGTCATAGGTAGGTCTTGCCTGACCAATCTCATCTCCTTCTATGGCCAGGTAAAGTATCACCTGGACAAGGGAAAAGAGATTAACATCATATATCTGGACTTTCAAAAAGCCTTAGCTCTGGTGTCCCATGACCTCCACATGGAAAAAATTGGCCAACTGTGGCCTCGGCTACACCACTGCATGTAAAATTTAGGTCCACAGTAGGAAATTGGCTCCAAGGTCAGACCCAGAGCGTAGTGGTCAATGGTAGTAAATCATTATGGTACTCCATGACAGTGGCATCCCCCAAGGCTCTGTCCTTCGACTGGTTCTCTTTAACATCTTTACCAATGATGTGGACATTGGTGTCAGAAGTGCACTGGCTAAGTTTGCTGATGACACTAAACTTTGGGGCATAGCATCCACACCTGAGGACAGGCTAGTGATCCAGGCCGACTTGGATAAACTTAGTAAGTGGGCGGATACAAACCTGATGACATTCAATACTGATAAGTATAAGGTACTCCACCTCGGGGGGTGGGGAGGGAAAATCCTGCAGCACACTTATAGGCTTGGCAGTGCTACACTTGCTAGCACCACTGCTGAAAGAGACTTGGGGGTCATGATTGACCTACAAGATGAACATGAGCCACCAGTGTGATGTTGCAGCTGGTAAAGCAAACATAACCCTGGCTTGCATCCATAGGTGCTTCTCAAGTAATTCTCAGGATGTCATCCTCCCACTGTACTTGGCCTTGGTGAGGCCATGGCTGAGTACTGCATCCAATTCTGGGCTCCATCATTGAAGAAGGATGTTGAGAAGCTTGAGAGAGCCCAGAGGAGAGCCATGTGCATGATCAGAGGGCAAGAGAATAGGACTTATGAAGAGAGGCTTAGAGCCATGGGACTCTTCAGCCTGGAAAGGCTCAGGCTCAGGGGGGGACCTGGTGGCTGCTTATGAGTACATAAAGTGACCAGGAGAACATCTGTTCAGCAGAGTGCCCAAGGAAAAACAAGGACCAACGGTCATAAACTCCTCCAAGACCATTTTAGGCTGGACATAAGAAAACATTTCTTTACTGTCTGAGCCCCCAAGACCTGGAACAGACTCCCTCCGGAAGTGGTGCAGCCACCTACTCTGGACTCATTCAAGAAATGCTTGGATGCGTATCTTGCTTGGATCCTTTGACCCTAGCTGACTTCCTGCATCTGGGTCCGGAGTCTGGATTTGTTGATCGTTGAGGTCCCTTCTAGCCCTAACATCTATGAAATCTATGGAATGACTGTTATTCAGGGTGAGCTTGTTTGTGAATGCCTGGAGAGGTGGTAACTTTTGGTTGAAAGTGGCTGCTTGAGTTTTTATTTTTGTTTGTCCAGAGGACCGTATGTGACTGAGCGGGGTGGAAGTCATTTGGCAGGTGTCTTAAAGCACCCTGTATGTTTTCATCCTTTATGGGAAAGGGGGTCATACTTTGAAAGAGAGGGGGAAGTATTTAACCCCTTTAAGGCTGGGGCCCTAATTCCCAAATGTGCAATTACTCCCGATGATTCAAGGATAGATTATGTGGGTGTAGGGCTAAAGGGAGAAACTAGAGCAAATTAGGCCCAATTGAAGAGGGTTAAGGCCTGCACAAGTATTGAAATGGGAAACCCAGGGGCCCAAAGTAATCCCTCGCCCCTGTAAGGCTCAGGACACATCCAGCATAATTAGTTCCATAAAGACATGGCAAAGGAGGAGACAGAGAAGGGATAAAGGTGGGTAGGCAAGCTAACCAGCTGCTGGGACATGTGACCTCCCTGCAGGACTAGGCCTACCACAAACCTTGTGGCACCCTTGGAAAGGATTTTGAGGAGCTCCAGGGTGCTATTGTACCCTGGTTGAGAATCACTGTCCTATATAAACTAAAGGCATAGATTCTCACTTTTATATTCTGTAGAGCTTACTGAAGTGTTCTCCATTTCCTAATTAAAAAAATTAAAAAAAAATCTATATCTTGGAACCAACTTTAATAGTGAATTCCATGCCCCATCCAGTTTCACATTTGCATCATCAGCCATTAGTGATCTTATATTCACTTCCATCTACGCTCTTCAGTACTTCTCCTGCCATCCATTTTCACTACTCCTCCTTCCTTGGTTTCTTAGTTGTTCTCTTTAGACTCTTTTCGGATGGGTGCAACCACTCTTTCATGCATGTTTCCCACATAGCTAGAGTATTTTCCTCATGCCTTTGGTTTCTTCTTCCGTCTTATCAACTAAACTACATTCTTCTTAAATCCTACGATAAACCAAAAACCACACTTTTCAGAATAATTGTGTTTCTGAGGAACTGAAACATCTTAACTAGCCAATATGTCTATACTCTGTGACCTGCAGTTGAGACACGTGAAATTCTATGTAGACTGAGGCTTTCTTTAACCCGCAATTCTATAAATGGTCTGGCACCAGCCATATGTTTTCTTGTGTTATATTATGGTGGGCATTGTTAATGGAAACACTCAATCTAGAGATACCTCTTTATGGTAAGAAGAGTTCTCATGCTAAATAATGGCCCCTGGATTTTGAAATTCACCCCCTTCTCCCTTTTAGGGGATAGTGAATGTTTTATATGCATTTCAGTTCTTCAAGAAGAGGGAAAGGGAAGGATATACATGGGCTGGGGCAGGTGGTTTGCTTTATTATGTCAGGATTTTTGTTATGTTGGGGAGGCTGCCTGAGGTCTGTATAATTGGATGTGTATCTAATTAATGGCAGGGTGCCCAGAGCTCTTAGATAAGAGCCCTTTTACCATTTTATAAATCCAAAGAAATAAAAATACTTTGCATGAAGGATACTATAAATTAATGACTCTCAATATTTTTAGTGCTGGAACCCCTATACCATTTAGCTGGACCCCCCTCCCCCATGACCCCAACTCTCATCCATTTAACAATATGGGAATGATAACATGGACATGAGACACCAGTTTACAGCTCTTCAGGGTACCAAGATACATTGGGTAGGAACTCCTGAAATACAAAAGCCATCACCAGTTACGTTTACATAATTTCCAACTCTTCAAAGTTACTGGTTCTTCAAAGTTACTGGTTCTAGTACTTCTTTCAGTGTATCAGACCTCCATATTTGGAGATTCTCAGACAACTGTATCCTTAGATCACTGAGACCTTTCTAAGAAATATGCAGCAAATATTAAGAGCCTCCATAAGAACAATCCTCTTAGTTAATGATAAACTCCATGTAATAAGTTGGATGGAGGTTCTTGCAGGAAGTGGACTTGAGGGACTAGAGAATCTCTTCATTTGTTTTCCCTCTGGGAAGAAAATAAGTTCAAAATTGTAAACATGGAGGGAAGCATAACTCCTTTGCAAACAGGTCCAAAATGAAACCGAACCATTTCAAAGAAAAAAAAAATTATATATATATTTCCATGACCCGGGGGTTGTTATTTCTTATAAGCAGGGTTAGTCCACATCCAAAGAGAGCATTATTTTATTAAAAGCTTGGAAAATCATCTCAACTGTGTTCAGAAAGGAGGCAGAGATAGGTTTCATTCCCTTTTATACTTCCTTCAAACCTGGGGGATGTTGGGGAGGGAGGGGGTGTTTATCATTCCAGGTCCTGGAGTTTTGAATACCTGACTCTGGTGTGTGATGTTTAGCCATTTTCTCCTTGGCTTTGGTGAAGTAGCATTACTTGATTACTGTGTTTACTGTTTATATTTCTAGGCTGGAAAAGGCAATCCAGGACCATAGGCAGGCAGAATACAGCACCTCTCTCTCCTGATGCCTCCTGGTCCCTTCATTGATAGAAAGGGTAACCGCACTGTCAGAAAACTTGTTTTACTTTCTTGAAAATCTGGCTGCTCACGTTGCCGCCTTGGTGGAACCTAATGAGTTCTGAGCAGTCTTGAAACTCTGGTCCTTATTTGCCTATAGCAAATAGGAGCTCAGTTCTTTGGAAAATCCGGCTGTGTACTTGTTACGTGAGCCTCAAACTTCATTTGAGAACAATAAGCTCTGCTGTGAGCTAATTCAAGCTATGTTACCATCTCGTCAGACTGTTGTCCCGTCTGTCAGGCAAATTGTTATTTATCATTTCTATTGTGATGGTACATAGTGGCCCCAATCCCAGTATGCTAGGTGCTCTAATTCGTAATAGCATTTACTTACCTAATTGTAAGCAATGGTAGCTGTGGTGTGGATATTACTTGACGTGTTTATGGAATCGTTTTACAAGTGACGACACCCTTGTACCTGGGACTTTGCTATCTAATGTTTGGCAGTAGGAAACCCTGAGCATGAGTCAAATGTAAAAATGAAGTACTTACATCTGTGATCTCTAAATGACTTTGGTCATTTTATATCTGTGCAGGTGTTTAACACCTATTAGTTTCGGGAAATCTGTCAGGTACCTTAAAGTTTTATAGCCTCATGTGTTCTCTTTCCATTTTGAATTCCAGCTAATCTAAATTCAAAAGCTCCACTGAAACTCAAAAAAATTAGACAGGTTTGTCCAGATTTTTCATTAAAAGAATGAGTTTTACCAGCTTAGCTTTGAGTGCCATTGGTCAATGGATTTCAGAAAAATCCTTTCAATTAATTCCTGCTTTTTGTGGTCTTTTGGGTGCAAAGAATGAGGTGTGCATATTGCAGGTACTGTAGGCTGGCTGCTTCACTTGGGAGGGGACATGTATAGTGAGAACTTTTGGTGGGTTTTAGGTTTCAGTAAGAACATTTGTCTCAAACTTCTAGTGTTAATCCAGTGTCCTGGCAAAACATCAGCTATTGCCCAGATACTACTCTCCATTAAAACTCTCAGTGACATTAATTGAAAATATTTTTTTTTACTTCTAGTCTTACCCTGGGTTGTGGCAGGATTGTAGTGTTGTTGTGTCTTACTGGTTACCCTGATTACTCCAGACGTGGCTGCAATTGAAAAAATGAATATACACAAGGCTAGGGAACATTATGGATGAAAGCAGCCATTCAGCTATCTTCCAGTGCTGCCTTAAACAATGCGTTGGCTGGTACAAGTATGTACTGCCCTCTTTCAAATACAATTAGACATGCTCAAGTGTTAGTAATTACATTGCTCTCCAGTGGCTTTAAGCCTAAGAAAAGGTTTAATTCTATTGACAGCAAAGATCTGTGGTTTAGAAGTCAACGATTCGGGTTTATACCACAATGCTATAGAGGTGTCATGCAGCCAGTCATAAACTTTCGGTATGTAGGAGACAATTATATAAATAAATTGAGCAAGAAGTCCCTGCTTCCCTTTTTGCAAAATTTAAATTTAATTTCTCAGCTCTCCAGTTGATAGATTTAGCTTATAATGTAAACTATGTATATCTGTTATAAACTATTAACATCCTATATAGTTGAAATGTTACAACTTGTTTCATTTTTTCTTTACTGAGTGTAGCAGTTTACTGGCTCACCCAACTCCACCCAGCTCAAATCAATCTGGTCCCAGTAACACTCTCTCTGGGCTCAAAACTACAGGCTGTAATGCCCTGGGTGGCTCTGCTTCCCAGGGCTCAGCTGAAAGCGAAACAATCCAAATGAGCACACCCTTGGCCTGGTCTCAGCAACACAGGCCTCAAAAGCTGCATCACAGGGTTCAGTTTCAAATATCAGACCATCCAAAGCAAACACTTTCCGTATAGGTTAGCTCTTATCCTGTAGTGTTTCTTCAAGGAGACCTTCATCTCCATCTGAACATTTCCCCCTCTAGCTTCTTCCACTTACTTCCTCTTCCTGTTCTTTTAGGAAGTTAGTTACTTCCCCTCGTTATTGCTAATTACCTGTCAGCTGAGGCCCCTTTTTGCAGACAACTTTTTGTGGGCTGGCTAATTGATCCAGGCTGTAGCCTGTTACACTGAGTCATGTACTCTTAAAACTTCTTGAGAAGTTCATTTTTTAGGCTGGAAGCATTGATTGCCTATTTTGAATTGGTTTCTGCAGTTATGCATTGAATTAAATCTAAACTTTTACTACCAAGTCCTTTAGTCTTTTAGTTTCCTTTGCTTCATAAAGTCTCACTGGGTGCATCTACATATGTGCTTTACTGCAGAGTTGACTAATTAGCTCCACAGTAAAGTGTCACTGTCTGCACATGTGACAATATTCAGGCACAGTAAATTAATTAACTCCACTGTAAGATGATACTGTCAGATACAGTATTATCTTATGGTGGAGTAATTAAGTGTGATTAAATGCACTTGTAGATAGTGACCTCACTTTAGCACTGTTGTGCCCCAGCCAACCTCTCCCCTACCTGATGCCATTATCTGGAGCCTGTGCCTGACACCCTGAGCCTGCTGCCAGCTCGGGGCTGCTCTTCCCCAACTCAGACTGCTGCTGTTCTGGGTGCACATGCAGATGCTGTGCCCAACAGCAGCTGACTTCCTCACAAACTGAGACAGAGTTCGAGTCACCTTAATTGCTCAGGTAGATGCACCCACTGAGAGCTAAAAATCAATACAAATTTGAGCAACATTGGCTAAATAAATTTAAGAACAAGTCAAATTTGCAAGCTCATAGATGATTGCACCTGATGTGTGATGATATGTGTATAGGTAAAAGTATGACCTTTTACCTTTCCCTGTTTTAGGATAGGGTTGTCCAACTTCCACGTATCCTGGGCCACATGCTCCATGTGTCACCTCCCAATGCTGCGTTGTATTGTTCTATCCCCTGGGTGCCTAAAGCAGAAGCCAAAGGAAAGAGGGAGAGTGGTGGCCAGGCAGGAGGCCAGGGGCTGCAATGTAACCCCTCACAGCCTCCAAAGGTGGTTGGACTACCCTCTTTTATGATAAAGCAGCTGATAGTCCACATATGAGAGGTGTAATTCACTGATCCTAAGGGCTACAATGATCCTCTATATGACCTATGTAACCATAGAGTTTCCCTCCCCCTCCTCCCCCCAAATTTTGGTACCAGCTTATAATTTTCTGTGTAAATTAAAGCCCATTTTAAGATTGCTAGGAATTTCCCCCCCTCTTAGGTCAATTACCTCACTGCTAAAACCGTGCAGTTTATTTTTAGTTTGAATTACTGCAGCTTCAGCTTTCAACCATTCTGTTTTATTACCTATTTTTCTGGTAAATTAACCAATCATCTCATATTAGAAACCACTTTCTCATAATAAGTACTTGTCGATCAGGATCAATTGAGCTCTAGAAATGAGTGCACATCCTCGACACCTACTCATTTAACTTCAGCCTAAACTATTTTTCCCCAGTTGCCAGCATCCTTAGATCTCAAGCAGGCATGGGTTAAAACCCAGGTCCAATATCTAAATTCCTCACTGTGAAAAGTCCAGGATAAAAATGTCAAAAATACTTAAGTGACTCAGGAGCTCAGGTCTAATTATCAAAACAAACCTAAGTACTTAGCAGCTTGAGTCCCAGTGAGACCCGGGCCTGTAAAAACCCAAAGTATTTTAGAACATGGGACAGAAATTCTTTAGTCACTTAAGCTACTTCTGAAAATGTTACCCTAAATTTCAGTTTTAGCTAGTATGGTTCATCTGTAAAGGATGATTCCAAGGTGTTCCTCTGCACTGCTCAGAAAAAAAGGAGTGAAAATGAAAGAAGAGAAATAAAAAGATAAATATTTCATAGCTATTTCAAAAGACTCAGCAATGCTCCAGAAACTGGCCAGAAGTTGGTGTATGAAAAACCTGGAGTGAATTTGGTGTGTGAGGTGCATCATGGAGCCATTTGAATGCTGCTCTTCATCCTGAGCTGTGCATAAAGAAGCACCTTAGTGTCCCTGTCACACATTGGCCACCCAGCAGCTATCACCAGAACTAAATTTATTTTAAAAAGCAAAAAATACGTATGAAAAGAAATCCCTCTGTATTGTTCACTAAGGCCAGAATATGAAATTAATTATAGCTGGTTGGATCCTAATATGCTTCCATTGAGATTCCATGCAAGTCAGATGATAAAAAAAAAAACCAAAATTAAAGTTTAATTCCTCAATAAAATGCCTATATTCTTTGATCAGAAGAGGTCTGAATACCGTTGTTCATCCCCGAGTATAGGTTGTTATTGAATGTCCAGTTGATATTTATAATTAGATCTCAGCTTTATTGCTTAATGAATTTATTATCCCAGTCCATGCTTAATTTTGAGGCATGATTAGCAGAAGCCCTATCTATGCGAAATGTATTCTTTGTGTACAGGCTGGCTGCTTGTAGATCAAAACTGGAGGTTTTATTGATTAAAGTCTCCCTACAGTAGGGATTAAAAAAGGTATGTTTTATCTTGCTATCTATTTGAAAGATATAGATTCTTGTTATTTGCTGAGGTAAGGGAATGTTGGCTGTATCGAGTTCTTTACACAAGGACTGACATGAGTAGAAGCTCCTTTGAAGATTTACCTCACTATCTTGGAGGAACAGTCTAGCCACTTTAAGAACAAAACTATTCCACACAGTCAAAAAATAAACTTGCTCATCACTATTGAGCCAATTCTCTTTGCAGCAGCGGGTAAAACTATTACTATGCTCATTTTTCTTTTTTAAATTTACAAATATGATAGAACGAGCAGAATTGCTTTTCATTCTACTACTGTAGTCCTCACTTGTACCGAGTGTGTGAAGGCATTGGCACTAAACAGGTGTAAATGACTGCAGAATGTCACCCTGTTTGCAGTGCACCAGAGAGACAAGTGCAACATGGTTAACTTTTATTTGTACTGTGCCATTATGACTCGGAACCGGGTACCGTACAGATCCAGAATAAGATAGTCCCAAAGCACCAAACAAATTATTTGCCAAATGTTGGCTGCCTTTACATTTGCAAACGAGGCATGTTCTACTAATTAATTTGCTTGTCCCAAGTAGGAACAATCCCTCCCTCCTCTAAACGTTGAGATGTTTCAGAAAATGTAATTTTTTGCTCTCTTCTCACTTCTAATGGGAAGTCCAATTCCCTGAGGAGCTGCGACTTTAGGAGCCATGAATCCCAGACTTAGCAAGACTGCTGAGCAGCTGGGTGGGAGTCCCGGTAGGAAACTGAGTTTTTTCAGATGGAAAAGTGCCTAGCAAATAAGTTTCAAAATGCCACATTAGTGGTATGCAGCTCTCCAGAAGAATTTCGCCAGCACTGCTGTTTGCTGTTGTCCTACAGTACATTTAAACTTTGACAAATAAGCAAATTCCAATATAAAAATATTTCATAAAACATTTTGTTAGCTCAGTTTATATCTTTTGATGCATATAAGCTACCGCACTGACTAAGCATAGTTACCTTCCACTGACAGAGGAGGTCAGCAATAGAATCCTAAATTTCAAGGAGGACAGTAGATTTCATTTTCCTAGCTAGAGCATTTACAGGTGCACTGATGCATCAGCACTGATGTAAAGAAAATTGATCGTATTGGAAATCGGCCTGATGCGGCTGATTATTTGCCGATAAATGCCTGTGCATGCATGCAGCCACAGCACAACAGGCAAGCAGCGGGGAGCAGAACCCGGCAGCATGGAGAGCTGCCTGCAGCTGGTATGTCTGGTGGGGTGGAAGGGGAGGGGGGAGGGAAGGGGTGTAGGGGGACAGATCAAGGCCTCCGCCGTAAGGGAGGAGTGGGACTGTGGCTGGGCAGGGCTGGAGCAAGCACTGCCCAGCTGGGGCAGGACAGGCCTGGAAAAGAGCCGCAGCTTACCCAGGGGGTGTGTGTGGGGGGGAGCAGCTCCTGCTCCTATGCACCACTCATGCAGAAGCTGCTGGTCCCAGAACCTCATCTGGCACTCACCCAATGACTCCCACTGCTGCTCCCACCACTTGTCTGGGAGGGCATGGGGAGGCTGTGTGCCCCTGGGTCAGTGTGGGGTGGGGTGGAGTGGGACAAGGTGGGAAGATCTCCGCACAGCCCCGGCCCCAACCTGTCCTGCCCTGCACTGATCCAGGGGCACACATTCCCCCCATGCCCTCCTGGATGAGCAGCACACAGCGGTGGGAGCTGCCCCCCCCCCCCCCCAACAAGCTGCAGCTCCATACTGTGCCCACCCTACCCCGGCTAGGCAGTGCTTGCCCCAGCCCCTGCCGCAGCCCCAGCCCCACTCCTTTTTCACCACAGGGCCTTGATCAGCACCTCCACACCGCTTCCCGCCCCTCTCCCCTTCACCACACCAGACTTAACGGCTGCATTCAGCTCTCCAAGCTGTTGGGCTGGTATTGGAAATCAGATCGGTATCAGACGATATGCTTCCTTAAAAATCGGCTATTGGTATTAGCCCCAAAAATCTCAATCGGTGCACCCCTAACAGCATTCAGGGCGGGCATTCAGTCTTTGTTGTTCATGGTTTGCCTTGCCTTATCAGTAGTGTAAATCACATGGGGTATATTTATGTGTCGTTAATGAACTTTTTCTACTGTGCATTAAATTCTGTACCCTTAATGTGAGGAACTAACTAAATGCACATTAGGCTCCCTAATGCATAGTAGTGAAAGCTCATGCTTTTTTTAGTGATGCTTAATGTGCATTAGCCTAATTTTACTGTGCATTAATTATATTAGCATGGTTTTTGCTGTGATACTCTAATGTGCAGTAAAATAAGCTACTGTGCATTAAAGCACAAGTGTAGATGCACCCACAGATGACCTAAGGTTTATATACTATGGGTGGGGGAAAGCAGCCTTATTTTGTTCGCAAATTCTCCACTAATGTTCATACTGTTTAATAAATCTCTTACATAAATAATAAGAGGAGCCAGTAGAAAATGAGGGTTACCATAGTTATAGAAGATGCCGGATTTCTATTCACGAAAAGTGCAAATGCATTTCAGCAACACCTACCAAATAAAGCCTAGGCTCCAGAGATGAAGGATGAAAGCAGGAAAAGAGCAGTCACATAGAAGAAATGGTTTCATTCTCTTACTTACATTTTGAGGATGATCTCCTAAAAAAATACGATTTCCTTTGTTTCCTTGTGCCTGTTTCATACATACTCCAAGGATCTGCTTTTTAAGGTGAGTAATTACCTAACATTAGACTAATGGATTTAATGCCATGGTCCTGGCATGTTTGTTAGACAGGCATCTAACTCTAGTTAAGCATTTTAATGGGTATTTTCTTGCCTGAATAATTTAGTTAGACAAATGATTCTCAACCAGGGTGCCAGGGTATCTTGGGCTGCCAGGAGATGCTTTGAAGGGTGCCACAGGAATTACAAGGTGATTCAGGGTGGTGCAAAGAGATAAGAAGATAAGGGTAG
The DNA here is from genome assembly GCA_030014935.1 of Caiman crocodilus. Lineage (NCBI taxonomy): Eukaryota > Metazoa > Chordata > Crocodylia > Alligatoridae > Caiman > Caiman crocodilus. The sequence goes on along the minus strand of JAGPOW010001296.1, from coordinate 29,223,002 downwards.
GCTCAGGCTTTCTCTCCTTTGTGCCCTCATTGCATGGCCCCTCTGATTATAAAGGATGCAAGGTTGGAATTACCACCAAGGAGGATTACTCAGCATGGGAGCATACCTGCAGGGAGCGTATCAGGAAAGTCAAGGCTGAAACTGAACTCCATCTGGCTTCACATATCAAGGATAACAAAAAGTCCTTTTTCAGATATCTAGGGAGTCAGAAAAAGCAACGGTAACATTGGACCCCTGCTGGACCAAATGGGACAGCTGATAACCAACATCCAGGAAAAGGCTGACCTGCTTAACGGGAACTTTGTCGGTCTTTCATCAGTTCAGTGGGACTGCCCTGTCTATCAAAATGTGGAACATCCAGGATGAAGGTGTATTTATACCCAGAATTGGTGTTGATTTAGTAAAGGATCACCTTGAGAGGTTGGACACCTTTAAGTCAGCTGGTCCTAACAGATTACACCCTTGCGTACTCAAGGAGCTGGCAGGTGTCATAGCCCAACCACTGGAAAAATATTCAAAAACTTGTGGCACTCAGGTGAAGTACCTGAAGACTGGAAGAAGCCCAATGTGGTACCTATCTTTAAGAAAGGGCAGAAAATAGATCCCTGGAATTATGAGCTAATCAGCTTGACCTCAATCCCTGGTAAGATTCTCAAGAACATTATCAAGGGAACCTTCTGGATAAGCTGGCTGAGGGCAACATCCTGAGGGATAGCCAGCATGGGTTTGTCATGGGTAGGTCTTTCCTAGCCAATCTCATCTTCTTGTATGACCAGGTGATGAATCACCTGGACAAGGGAGAAGAGATTGACGCCATATACCTGGACTTTCAAAAAGTGTTTGATTCAGTGTCCCATGACCTCCTCATGGTGAAATTAGCCAACTCGGCCTCGGCTACACCACAATCTGATGGCTGGGAAATTCGCTCTGAGATTGGACCCAGAGAGTAGTGGTCGATGGTAGGGAATCATTATGGTGCTCTGTAACCAGTGGCATCCCCCAAGGCACTGTCCTGTCCTTGGACCAGTTCTCTTTAACATCTTCATCAGTGATGTGGACATTGGTATCAAGAGCTCACTGGTTAAGTTCATTGATGACACTAAACTTTGTGGTATAGCATCCACACCTGAGGACAGGCTAGTGATCCAGGCTGACTTGGATAAGCTTAGTAAGTGGGCAGACACAAACCTGATGACATTCAATACTGATAAATGCAAAATACTCCACCTCGGGGGGGTGGAGGGGGAAATGCATCATGCTTATAGGATTGGCAGTGCTATGCTTGCTAGCACCACTGCTGAAAGAGATTTGGGGGTCATGATTGACCACAAGATGAACATGAGCCACCAGTGCCATGTCACAGCTGGTAAAGCAAACAAAATCCTGGCTTGCATCTATAGATGCATCTCAAGTAATTCTCAGGATGTCATCCTCCCACTGTACTTGGCCTTGGTGAGGCCACAGCTGAGTACTGCATCCAATTCTGGGCTCCATAATTGAAGAAGGATGTTGAGAAGCTTGAGAGATCCCAGAGGAGAGCCATGTGCATGATCAGAGGGCAAGAGAATAGGACTTATGAAGAGAGGCTTAGAGCCATGGGACTCTCCAGCCTGGAAGAGAACAGGCTTAGGGGGGACCTGGTGGCTGCCTATAAGTACACAAGGGTTGTTCATCAGGATCTGGGAGAACATCTATTCACCAGAGTGCCCCAAGGAAAAACAAGGACCAGCATTCATAAACTCCTACAAAACCATTTTAGGCTGGACATAACAAAACATTTCTTTACTGTCCATGCCCCCAAAACCTGGAATAGATTCCCTTCAGATTTGGTGCAGGCACCTACTCTGAACTTATTCAAGAAATACTTGGATGCTTATCTTGCTGGGGTCCTTTGACCCTAGCTGACTTCCTGCATCTGGGTCAGGAGTCTGGACTTGATGATCTTCAAGGTCCCTTCCAGCCCTAACATCTATGAAATCTATAAGGCAAGCACTGTAAAAAGTAAATTAGCTTCTTACATGGGGTACCACTGAATTCATAAAAGTTAAGGAGGGATATCTTGAGTCTAAATAGTTTGAGAACCACAGCACTAGGCTAACCATGATCTGAATTAAATGATATTAGCTGTGTGAACACTAGCATATTTAATGCTCTGTTTTAGCATCAATGACACTGCTAGCATAGACAAAGCTAACTTTTTTCCAGAACTGTGTTCTGCATCTATGTTCTACTCAAGAAACATCCAGTGTAAACATTTTTAAAAATTCTTATAATTAATATAATTGGTTTGTGAAAGGACAAAATTATATCATACAGTTAAATCATTAAAGAAAACAAATACCTAAAAGGACCTGGGTTTAATGCATGGAGCTTTTCCTTTTGCTAAGTCAGTATGGATTGCAAAATTATATTTGACTTTCAAATCAATGTTAACTGTATTTAGAGATGGGGAAAAGATTTTGAGCACTGTCCCAGGGGGAAAAACAGAAAGGGGCAGGATGTCCCTCTGCGGTGAGGGTTACAGCAGGGACTGCCCGTCACGACACTAAGAAGACAAGCCCTAAGAATAGGGCAGACTTACCCGTAACAGATATGGCCAGGTCAGATGAGCTGCAGGGGGGCAGAATGCCTGCATGGTTCATCAGTAGCTTTTCTCTGAGATAAAAGACAGCTTTTTGGCTGGGATAAAAGCCTATGGCGGAGAAAGAGTTGTGGAGTTGCAGCAGGGGAAGAGCTGCAAGGAATCCACACCCCCGAGCTGACCAGAGGCCTCCCCGCCGGTGTGGGAAGAAGCCAAAGAGGGATCCAGCACAGGGATCTGGGATCCATTTTAAAGGGACACATCACTCCGGATGATGAGGGAGCCGGACCGAAGGAAGATGCTGAAGGATGACGAAAATGTCAGATGCAAGAAGTGTGAGTGGGAAGTGGGGTGAGGCCCCTCCCAGAAGTTTGTGTTGTTTTCCTCTTTTCCTTTTTCATTTAAACCCCAGAGGCCAGGACGAAGGCCACAGGGCACACATCAGGGGCTGAGTGGGTCGGGGCCACTTGGGGACCTTTCACGCCAATAGGCCCAACACCCCACAAGGGTCACCTCACCATCCAAGTAAACCGTGTGGTGGAGAGGGGAACTGTTGCAAGCACTGAGGGCCAGGAGAAGTGAGAGGAATCGGGACATGACATCCTAGTGTGGTCGGACTGTCCATCATTCGGCTGTCCCAACAGTGTGGTGCATGGCTGTTGTGTAGGGAAGGTGGAGTCCCAGGACCACCCACTGGTAATGCTGCCTAGTGCATCCTCTCTCCTAGAAGGGAATCCCACAGCTGAACATAATATCCAAGACATGCCAGACAAGCATCAGGTCATCCCTTAGGGAGAACGCGACCAGACATTGAGGCAACAGGAGCAGCCTGCATGGTGAACACAGGGTGCCTGCTTCCGGGCCACATGGAAAAGGCTCCATGAAGCCAGACAAGTACAAACATATTACATTTTTTTAAATTAAAAAAAATAGGTAAAAATAAGAGCCCTACTCAGTTGTAGCTAGTATGACACTGGTGAAGTCAATGGAGTTGTTTTGATAGAACAAAAAGCAGAATTTAGCCCAATTATCTCGTAAGTATTTAAAGGATATGGATTTTTTTTTTCTTTAGAGGGGACAGGTGACCATGAAGTGAGAAACAAGTTGTTGTTCCTAGAATGAGTTAAGGTGATTAAGTCTCATGGTTTACGTAGTATGGAAAAAGTCAGATACGAAGGTGCCATAACCTTCAGTGGGAAATATCATGTTAAAAATTGCTGACACTTTAATGCAACATGTCAATGTATCACTGTTCAATGAGTGTACTCATGGAACAATGTAATTTAATTATGTGAGGGTATTTTGTAATCCTGGAACAGGAATATTAGGGGGTTGTAAATGTCCCACAAATAATGAAGGAGCCCTGTTTCACTCTGCATGCCTTCTTCTTATATTGTGTACCTTGTATGATTTTACTCAATTCATGGTAAAAATGTACAATTGCTTAATTATATAGTTTATAATCTTGATTTGGGCACATTCTGTCAGGGTTTGGACTATAACTCAGATTCTTTGAATGTTGGTGCAAGCACAGCCTATAGTTTGAGGGAACAGTTTTTTGAAAGCCCAGCTGCTTGATTTGTGTGCCATCGCTTCTCGGCCTCTTGAAGGCTCAGATCAAGTGTAGTAGTATCTAGGGTCAGAAGGGGCCTAAAGCAAGCGATCGAGTCTGACCCCCCACCAATGGCAGGAATGAGTGCCAGGGTCACAGGATCCCAGCCAAGTACCTATTTAATCTACTCTTAAAGATGCCTAAGGTAGGAGCAAGAACAACTTCCCTAGGAAGCCGGTTCCACATCCTAGCCACCCTAACTGTGAAGTAGTGTTTCCT
>JAGPOW010001296.1:29195552-29212229 GCA_030014935.1 Caiman crocodilus | reverse complement strand
CCCCCCTCTCAAGGAAAGCACTGAGAAATATTCTTATCTTGGACTTCAGTTCTTTCTCTGTTCCCTTTTCTTTATTGTTAAGGATATTTTTCTAAACATTACATCTTCGTTTCACAACGGACAATGCTGTTCTGTTCACTGTATTACACTTCTAACCTAGAGGGACCATGTTCATGGGGAAAGTATACTTTAATCTTTAGGCCAATTTAATCCTTTGTGTCTCTACTGAGACTAGCAACATTGCTGCCAACTACTACTGAATGTCGTGATATTTATTATATCAATACCTTCCTGCAATATATTGGACTGAGACTGGACGACTCTAAGCTTATTTTATATAAGGTACTATACATCACACGATGGAACATTCTTCAGTCATTTTTTAGTAGTATTTTTTTTTTTCCAAAAATGACAAAGAGAGCTAGACCTGTCTTCCAGAGTGACAGAGACAGTTATGGCATGTTCATACATCCTGTGGATTGTGCTATGGTGTGAAACATGGCACATCTAGTCTGTGTTCATTACTTCCCCAAGTGAGCTCATATAGCTGTCTTTACCAGGGCAATGAATGCGTGCCTATAAGTTCTCTCTTTTGGGACTAGACATGTCATGATTCTCAGTAGTGGTCCCTAGCACAGTGACCTTAGGCAGTGTAGATGTCCTCTTGGGAATCTTGAAGTGCCACTGAAAACCTAAGATAAGAGTACACTTGGCTAAATTGATAGTTTAATGAATGACAACACGTATGTAAAGAAAAAAAGGGACATGTATAAATAGTTATGATTTAGATTATGCAAATTAAAAGTATTTTTCAGTACTTGTACTCCATTTTCCTCCCAACTATATTTGTATTTTTAGAGTGAATTTGAAACTCATGCATATTCTATTATGAAAATGGTCAGGTCATTTTTATTTTCTTTTTTGGTCATTCTTCCTATTAGGTCTACTGATGCTATAATATAGAGGAGCTGTAATTGATTTCATAGGATTACAGAACAGAATTCGCTCTCTACACTCTTCTCTTCTATCTGTCACTATTATTTGAAAAAGAGTTAACAAAAATATTTATATTCAAATAACACTTGTAAATCTTTACACTGGTAAATTAGTGGCTTATGTTTAGCTGGCCATTTACTTTTGGTCATTTTTAAAAGTAATATGATAATATTTCACATGATTTAGTGTTCCTGCAAAAAGCAAAGCTTGGTAAGGCTTTCTGGGATAATTTTGAGAAAAGATCTGAACCATTTTGAGAAAAGACCCTGTGCCAGAATTGGGCCCCATGATGCTCTCTGGTGGTCACTCAGATCCTGCCCTGCTCTGGCTCTTTGGATACCCTCCCTTTCCCCTCCTCTATTATGCCTTTGATGAAATAGTTAGATTACAAAAAGGAGGCTGCCCCTGAGTCAGAATGAACCCTCTTCTATTCTTGGTCCAGTGGGTCTTCCTTGCCCTCAGTCTTGCCCTCAAGCTTTAAGAGCTGTTCTGGCCTCATATGTCCCCTCCTCCCCTCTGGCATCATTTGTCTTAATGGCTACTCATGGCTTCTTCTGCCCATTCCTTACAGATGCTACTTTCAAGTATCCATTGCCTTTAGTGACCCCGTCTGTTGATCAACTATTCTTCCTAGGCTGCTGGGCCCCTGGCCCTGGAAAGCCTCTCTTCTCCCTGGGCTCTTAGCCCTGGTTTGGCCTTTGCCGGTCCTGGATTTCTGACTCTTTCTAGACTTTAGCTCCCCTTGGCTTAAGCTTGTTTGGCTTTGGCCTCTGTTCTGTGGTCTTACCCTTCTGTTCTGTGGGCTCCTGGCTCATGTATAGCTGCTGTGGCTCTACCCCAGCCCTCAGCCTTCTGGGTCTCTACCCTCAGGCTGCACTGCTTCTGCTCACAGTCCAGTCTGCCTGCTGTACCCCTGGCTGTGGCAAGGCTCTCCTTTTTCTGGGCCCTTGCCCTAATCCTTCTCCAGGGTTTGGTCCTCTTGACCTAAGCCCTCCATTCTTCGGGCCCCTGGCCCTCACATGGCGACTGTAGTTCTCTCTCAGATTGCAGCCTTTTGGGCCCCTGAGCCCAGGCCAGCCTGCCTCCACTACCCCAGGCTTCTACTTTGGGGTCCCTGATCCCAGGCTTGGCTGCCTGACCCTGGCCTCAGTTCTCCCAGCCCTTTGGGATTAAAGTTCAGCCTACTTGTTGCAGTGCAGCTAGCTCCTGCTCAGCTTCCCCCTGCAAGTTGTCCTTAAAGTGATAGGAGCCCCTGATGCCATTACACCTCCCAGAAATCATTTCCCTTAATATTGAAACGTCCCCGTGTATTCGTAAGTTAATGTAAAGAGGAAGTTTAAAATCTTTTCCATGAAGGTATCCAGAAATTCTTTTTTCATAGAATGAATGTATTATGGGGGTGAGGGGAAGGGGAAGCAGAATTTAAACACTGAAGAAACTTCAGTGAGAAACTGAAAAGGCATCAATTTGGGAATTTCTTTGCAGTGTCTCACAGAAGTTGTAGTGAAAATGCTTCCTGTTCTCCTTTCTTTTTGGCAGTCCAAGCTCCCTGGATGAACTATCATGGGAGCTACTCTCATGATTCACCATGATCTCTTTTGCAGAGAGAAATTAGTTTGTTCTGGGTATCCCTAGTTGCAGTATATTACAAGAGATTTATTGTGGTCATGGACAGTAGCAGTGGGCAAATGGAGCGCTCACCTTGGGTACCAAGGGGTAGTACAATCACCCTCCACCCTGCAGAGGCCATGTAACAGGAGGGCGGACAGGGTCGCCGTGCTGTCCCCTGCCGCCTCCTTTACTGTGCCAAGCTGCCGACCCACACCCTCCATTTCTCGCCTGCCATGACTTTGATTTGATGTATTTTGATAGGGAGGCTGCCTTCTGTCTTCTTAGCCACGGTTCTCCTGTCTCGGGTGTACCATACACCCCAGCCTTATGGGCTACGCGTGGCTCCTAACCACCCCGTACCATGCCACAAGCCTCGCAGGTGTAACAGACATTGTTTTGTCTGTCTCTCTCGGTCTCCATGCCCTCTCTGGCACTCGGGCCCTCCGCAGCCCTGTCTCTCTCTGTGTCCTCTCTCCAGGGCCTTCTCAGTAATGCCTTCGCAGGTTGCCCCTTCTCTGGGGCTCACCATGCGTGCAATGGGGCTTCTCAGCAGCTGCTCCTTCTCTGGGGCTTCTCAGGAGTGCTGCCCCCTCACCAGGTCTCACTGTGCCTGCACCGGGGCTTCTCAATAAAGGCTGCCCTCTCTCTGGGCTCACCACAATGCTGCCCCCTTCTCTGGGGCTTACCATGCCCACACTGGGGCTTCTCCATAATGCTGCCCCCTTCTCTGGGGCTGGGGTCTGCGCACCCCGAATGCTGTACACCCCGAAATACTGGCACTGTTTCCCCACTGCTCCTTCAGTTAGGCTTCTCCCCTCCTTCATGGCAGAGAGCTCCTTCCTCCTGGGATGTTGGCAGTGAACTGCCTCTGACCTCAGCTCCTAGGTTTATAAAGGAGCCAGGCCCTGCCCCTTCCAGTCAGCTGACCACTGGCAGTTGTGACCTCTTGCTCCCTCCAGTTGCCCTGGCAACCAACAGCTGGGCTCCTTATTCACTGCCAGAGCTCTTTCCCTAGCAGTGTTCCCCTCTTTAGGAGCAGGGCACCTAAATGCTCTGCGGCAGGCCACCAGTGTTCAAATTCCACTTTGACTTTTGAGGGGGTCAGCGGTGGCAGTGGACAGAAGTTGCAGGGCAGCCGGGGTGAGGGCTTTGGGTAGCTGCAGCAAAAAAGGGTCCAGCAAGGACAAGGGGCGGAGTGGCTGCTTTTCCCCTGCACGAAACATTCCAGCTGCCAGGGGGCGGGGGTCTAGTCTCTTATGGTGGTGCTCAGTTCCTGCCTCCCCGGTCTAAGCCTCCCTGTAAATCAAACACTGGAGACAACATCCCAGAAGCATTGCCATGCCAGGAACTTCAAAATAGCTCCTGGTTGCTTTTGCTTTAAGGGTAAGCAAGCCGGAGTGGGCAGAATACATGCAGCAGTAGCTCAGATAGGACTGTTTAGAAGTTACCAGCTGGGTAAAGCTGCTGTCTTGCACCCTCCCTTTCCTTTGCTCCCCCTCAGCATCTGAGGGTGCTGAAAGAATTGGCTGGTGTCATAGCAGAACCACTGGCACAGCTGTTTGAGTGCTCACGGCAGTCAGGTCAGGTCCCAGAGCACTGGAAAAGGGCCAATTTGGTTCCCATTTTCAAGAAGGGGACGAAGGAGGATCCAAGTAATTATAGGTCAGTTAGACTTACCTTTGTCCTTGGAAAAGTTTTTGCAAAAATTATTAAGGATCATATTTGTGTGAGTCTAGCAGGAAAAATAATGTAGCAGGGCAACCAGCATGGATTCGTAGCAGGTAGATCGTTTTTGATTAATATGGTTTCTTTTATGACCAGGTCACAAAACACTTAGATGCAGGAGTAGAGGTGGATGTTGTTTACTTGGATTTCAGGAAGGCCTTTGATATGGTATCTCATCCCATTCTCATAAATAAATTAAGAGGCTGTGACTTAGATGATTACACAATCCAGTGGGCAAATTGGCTTAGGGGTCACACCCAGAGAGTGGTGGTGGATGGGAAGGTATAGACCTGGAAGGATGTTGGCAGTGGGGTCCTGTAGGGCTTGGTCCTTGGTCCTTGTGCTCTTCACTGTCTTCATCAGTGACTTGGATGAGGGTGTGAAGTGTACCCTGTCCAAGTTTATGGATGACAGTAAATTGTGGAGTATAGGGAACACACCAGAGGGTAAGGAATGATTGCAGGTGGATCTGGACAGGTTAGGAAAGTGGGAAGAATACAGTAGGATGTAGTTCAATGAGGACAAATGCAGAGTGCTGCACCTACAACGTAAAAATATCCAGCACACCTACTGGCTGGGGAATGACCCTCTCAACAGCAAAGAAGTGGAAAGGGATCTCGGAGTCATAGTGGACTCCAAGATGAACTTGAGTCAGCGGTGTGACGAAATCATCAGGAAAGCTAACTGCACTTTATCGTGCATCAGCAAATGCATGACAAACAGAACCAAGGAGATGATACTTCCCCTCCTTGCAGCATTGGTCAGACTGCAGTTGGAGTACTGCATCCAGTTTTGGGCGCTGTACTTTAAGAAGCATGTGGATAACCTTGAGAAGGTCCAGAGGAGAGCCACTCATATGGTTAAGGGTTTGCAGGCCAAGACCTATGAGGAGAGACTAAGAGACCTGGGTGTCTTCAGCCTCTACACGAGAGGGCTGAGAGGTGATCTTGTGGCCATCTACAAATTCATTAGGGGGATGCAGCAACAAACTGGAGATGCTCAGTTTACCAGGACGTTTCTTTGGGTAACAAGGAATCATGGTCACAAACTGACAGAGAGCAGATTCAGGCTAGACCTCAGAAAGAACTTCAGAGGAAGGGTGGCCAGAATTTGGAATGGGATCCCAAGGGAGGTGGTGCTCTCCCCTACCTTGCAGGTCTTTAAGAGAAGGCTGGATAGGCATCTGGCTGGGGTCATGTGACCCCAGCACTCTTTCCTTCCCAGGGCAGGGGGTTGGACTCGATCTGTTCAGGTCCCTTCCAACCCTAGAAACTATGAAACTATGCTGTGCCCCTCTGCTGCCACTATTGTGCAGGCAATCCCATTCTACTGCTGCTGAGTGATGATCTGTTGAGATCCCTTCTGACCCTAGCATCTATGAATATATGGACTTGTACCACATGCTCCCCCACTCTTAGAAGCCATGCCCCTCTTGCTCCCAGAAATGGTGTACCCACAGCTGTCACCCCCCGCATATACACACTCTCACAGGGTTTGCTACAGGTGCCAGCTTGGCTTGTTATGCCACTGGTTAGGAACTTTTGTCCACATAGGAGAATGTAAACAGACATGAGGTGCTGTAGCATTTCTTATTTTGTTTTTGGGTGTTCATTTTATGAAGGAAAATGGGCATTTTCCATTGAAGGGAAAACCTTTTCATTAAAAAGTGCTTTGCTATAACCTCAGTGCTTTGTCCATCCTATCCATGCACTTTGATTTGGAACTGTAACTATAGTATAGTGCTACAGATTCTATTTTATCTGCATGTGTGCGTGTGTGAGTGCACATGCACATGCACACATACATATAGATGGACACATATAGCATGCGTGCATGCATATATATGTGCGCGCGCACACAACGTGGACATACATGTATGTATATGTGCATGTAATATAAATTAGAATAGAATGCATATGAAAGAAACAAATGGGAAAAGCTATTTGTTTTCAAGCAAATCTTCACTTTCTAAATCACTAGCTCCTGGTAAATTGGTTTCTTTTTAGTAGCATGGAGTTGTCTTAGTTCCTGGAAACATGCTTCAGTGAATCATCAATCACTGTCTTCAGCTTGATGGTGAGCTGTTTATACAGCTGTGTAAAATGTTCACCATGAAACACTAGACCAAAATGAACCCTCCTGCTTCTGTGCTTTGTTGCAGACTGGATTTGCTGAAAAAGTATGCCTATGGTTTGTGAGATATTGTGTAAACTAGGGCCAATTGTGTATAGACCTAGGTGGATTTAGGGTTTTGCATCGCAGATGAAGACACAACTAGCTGAATTATATTCTTTGAAGACATTGACTATTGAATGTAACTTTCATTCTGTTCGATTGTCTCCAAATGGGTCACAATTTTTTTTAGATTTTTTTTTTTTTTGTTATTCATATTTCTTCAGCAAAAATGTAGTGCTGACCAATTTCAGCTTATGGGATGCTCACAAACTGTAGGCTATTGATATTGTATCTGAATTTTTTTCATCAGTGGCTTTCATTAAGTGGAAATGAGTCTGTCCCTTAACCTTATAAATGAAAAAAGTTTAGTGGATTTTAAAACTAGTGTGTTAAGGCCTTTTAGGAGGATCACAGGAGGTCATATGTTAGCTACAAGGAATGTATTTAAGATGTTTCAAACCATTTGCTACCAACTCTCCCAGAGCATAATGTCCTAGCTACCCATGTGAACACCAACTTTTAAAATTCTCCTGGTTCCTGAAGAAGCAATACCTAAATTGCTGAACACAAGATTTTTTTGGCTTCTTGCCACAAACATTTACATTTACTTTTTGCTGGCTCCATACATATGAAATACGAATCTATACACTCCAACATGGGAATCATGGAGCCTGATCCCGGTCATGTTACCATTTCTTTGCCTTAATTCTGGAACAAATAGTGCAGTCCTGGTAATGAAGTCCTATTGTATAAGTATGCACATTTTAAGGAAACAAATGTAGTAGTGCCAGCTCTTTCACTTGGAGCTTTAGGTCCCTGCATTATATGTTAAACTTCATATTCCATTCAGTAGACTCTATTTAAAATATTTATTAAACGTGTTGAGCACAAAAGATGCATGCATGTGAATCTCTACAATCTCACATGAATATAAGTAACTGACCAAAACTTGAATCCAGGACTGTTCACAGAAAAAAGTTATTACAAGAGGGAGTGAACATGAGCTATGACTTAAGAATTCATCCTTTTTTGTCAAACAATTTTCACATAAATCGTATGACATTTATGTTTGTATTGTCAATGTTTGAATCTAAAAGTTAAAGTGATACTTGGGCTATGTAATTCCTGTTGACCAGCATAATAGAAATTGTTAATATAAATCCATGCAAATGAAATCCCCAGAAGAACCTTCATTTTGTGACTCAGGGTTTGCAGAAATTGTAGCTCAAATGAGAAATAAATGTACAGATTAAGTTCTCATATAGGCACAATAAAGCAAATATGCATATGCACTGGCCATGATTTTGACCCATAACACTAAAAATCCTTCTTAGAAAACATTTTCAAAGTACCTGTGGCAATATGATCAGGCCCCAGGCTGGTACTTCTTGCATTCATGTCCTAAGCAAACTAGAAAATACCTGACAGGGTTCCATACACAGGTTATCTTCATTACAAATATGGTTCATAGCTATCTTGATGTAGATCTTAGTGGGATAAGGCATGGGCGATTTTTATCTCAGTGAAAAATGGTCAGCATTATGTTCCTCATTTGGGTGAATCTTAATGTAAGGTGCAAGTTGATAGTCCTTTGGGAGGGGGGGGGGGGGTTTGTTCCCCTAAGTATTTCTGATCCAGGAAGCCATCTCATTTCTTCTCATGAAGAGCTGGTACTGATTAGGACCTACTGCATCATATAGAAAAATGAAGTCAGAAATACAGAAATATTTGAAAGAGCTTTTCTTTTATTTAAAGCTTTAGACAATGCTGTTTTCATGCATTAATAGTTACTTTGCTAGCAGTTAAAGGCTGTGTTACAGGAGTTTAGTTAAGAGATAGAAACAAAATGATAAAGAAGTTAGGGATTGGATGGTACTTGGGAAGAATGCCATTGAATCCCATTGAAATTAAAGGAGTGAACTCCAACAAGGAAAGCATGAAAATGTCCCTCTGTTAAAAACAAACCACTCTCAACCTGCCCTGCAGTTCTTGCTTAGGCAGTAAACTTCAGTTGCTTCAGTTTATATCTTACTGTATCCTTAAAATTCAGGGAATACAGGTTTGTGGAGAAAGTATTGTAAAGGAAGCAAAGGAGGAAGCAGTTGTAATCTAATAGGGTGAATATAGGATTTTTTAATAGATCCCCAAATTCTGAAGAGAAACAAAGCCTTGTGAGAATTGGAGGACATTGGCTTCTTTCTGCATTAGATCTACAGATGTTACAAGACCATAGTCCTAAGCCATGATCTAGTGTCAATGGAAGGATTCCCAATGCCTTCAGTGGACTTTATAGTAAATGTTTTATTATTCGAGATGCATTATATTTGATCATTTGTGGTTTTTACATTCAAGTGCAGCAATTTAAAAGACGTTTGAAAGGATTAAAGTAAAACTCTTGGGATAATATTGCTGCTAGAGTGATCAAATATAAAAAAAAAAATAATTAAAACCTGTGAATTAATCATTGTCTGTACATATACTGGTTGATACAAACACAAACACAAAACCCATGTATTTAAAGCTACATTTTATAAAAGCTTACTGGCAAAAATCAATAGAAAGCTTTAGTGGGTAGAATGTGTGTAATAGTAACAAGTAGAAAGGTTAGTGTAGAAGTTAATGGTTCTATCAGGAATAAACCAGAGTTAAAGTGTGAAGGAAAGCCTTACCACAAGTGGTTCATTAACCTTTTGAAACCCTAGTGTATCTTCAAAGTAAAGATTACAACAAACTTGCCTGAGTCCCTACTAGCATGTGTTAGTTCTTGGCTTCAAAAACGAGCAGGTTTTGCATTTGCAGCATGCAATGACAGCGCAGCTGATAATTCTACTGAGGTACATACCCCTGAACTTGAGTCTATAGCTACTGAATTGGGCCCATATAGAACAGTGGGGCAAGAGTGAATGCATCATTTACCTTCTCCCCACGATCCCTGATGTTCTGCAAAAGTGATCAGCAAAGAGATAGCTAACAATATTGGTGGTAGTATAAAATTAAGGCCAGATTGAGGTGATTAGTAGAAGTTCACAAACCACTTCAGTCTGCCTACCAGCAGACGGCAAGAAGAGAGCAGGTTCTTTCATAACTAAAAAGAGAGCAGCATGTTTGGTTTTCAGTTGATAGTGGTCCTCAGGGGTATGGAAAAATGGTAATACTATTGTGATTGCTTTTCCAGACCCTATGGAAGAGACTAAAGATATTTGAAAAGGATGCTGTGAGGTACAATTAGAGTTATAGAGAAGTAGGGCACGTTCATCCCTATCCAAACCATCTTGTACAACTATAATCTAAACTCTATGTAAGACTGCCTTCAACCCTAACACAGCATAGACCTGACACCCTAACCTTCCACAGGTAAAGCCGGGGACCCATCACAGCTAATGTCCTGTTTTTTTCAAATGTTGTTAATATATACCCATGAGCTCCTGGGTAAAGGGTCCTGCCCTGCTCTGTAGAGGAAAGCAAACCTTCCCACAGTCCATACCAACTTGACCATGGGTTAAAATGCCTTCCTGACCCCAAAGATGGCAATCAGTCTGACCCTGAGTCGAGGGGCAAGACCCTCTAGCTAGGAGTATCTGGCTTTGCTCCTAGCAGGAGACTCAGCACACCCCAGTTGAAGTCTCCAGCCTTATCTGTAGCCAACACTCAATGCCTCTGGGGCGGCTTAAGAAGAATGATAATACTATTGTGAACTGTTTTTCTAGGCCTGCTGAAAGAGACTGAAGAGATCTGAAAAGGGTTCTGTGTGAGGTACTAGGGCCCAAACTCAAATATGACTTTAGCATATATAAGTGTAAACTTTACTGTATTTAGGCTCTCAAATGACCAGACTTAGTAAAGTGAGACCAAGAGAGAGCTGGGGTTTTTTTCCTTCAATGGAAAATTATAATTTTGGCAATCATATCTCACAAATTTCAATGTAAAACTTAGCTCTATTTTGTCCAAACATGGGACGTTTTAGTTAGGAAATTCTGTTCTGGTACCTCGAGGGCTGCCTCACGTTTTCATGCTCCTATGGTTTCATAGTCAAAATACAACTCTAATCAAGCAAGCCAGAAGACAACATGTTAGCAAAATACCATCTAGTTACAACACAACCCATTTTTTTTGCCAAAGCAGTTTTGATGGAAAAATTCCAGTCATGTCTCCTAATTCATTTAGTACCGTTGAGATCTTTACTTGTCTTCTCAAGGCAACTTGTGCAAATCCATCCTAAGCTACTGATGACAGCTGTTTAGTTGAAATGACACTTTAAATAGCCAATGTTCAAAAAGGTGCTTTGAGTCATCCCAGTTTCTAATGAGCATATAGCTGTATCTTTATCTAACCTACTTTGCTATAGATACTAGTATATTGAAAACCAAATGCATTCATTAGTAGGGAACCTGGAAACTAAATGACATGAAACCTGAATTCCCCTCTTCTACTTCAAGAGGGTCCTCAAAAGGTATTGTCACAGCAGTGTGAGGAGTTTACTCTCTTGCTGACTTTTGTATTGGAATTTGGGCTCAGAGCAAACACCACAGTGTTGTTTCTTTTATTACAGTGTGCCCCTATTAGCAAAATCTCAGTGCGTTTTGCTGAGGACTGGGGGAGGAATAGAAAAGAATGATGTTTGTTATAATATAACAATTCAAAGATGGAAGCCAAAAGGACGGTTGCTGGCCAAGAGGCATTTGCTTCATATATGAATTGTACAGTAGCCAGTTTATTTCAGTCTCCAGTCTTCCTACTTTTTGCCTCATCTTCACCCATGTCTCTGTATAGCTTTCATTCCAGCAACTTTTTGGGGAGAAGTTTCAATGAGCAGCTGCTACAGCAGAGAATGCCAATGTTCGCTGGCCAACCGACCAACAGGGGGTACCGTCACAGAGGCTGGTTGGCTTTGGAGACTGAACCTATACTTCGACACATTCAGAGTTTGCACATGCGGTGCCTGAAATCCCAGATTCATATTTCCCTCCAACTTTCAAGTTGATAACACATCCTGCTGATTAAACTTCTTTCTTCCTTTCTTTTTCTTTTTTGCTTAGTTTTGCATAACTGACGGAGAAAAAAAAAGAATTTAGTTCATCATTAAGGGAGGAACAGTTTTTGGACCCAGTCCCCAGCATGAAATCTGTTATAAATAGATTCTGCCAAATTGCTGAACACTGTGCAAAACTGTTACGTGCCAGTTTTTTAATAGGTTTAGTTCTTTGGGCTCCTTCTGCAAGTCCAAACCCTGTGTCATTTCACTGACATTTTGTCCTTGAAAGCCTCGTTCTGCAACCTTTTTTCAAAGCTATATGATATACATGCTTAAGCCTTCCCAGCTGTGACAGCTCAGGACAAAAAAGTCAGCCTCAGTTTTGGCACACCTTGGGTCTTCTTAAAGTAATCTCATTTGTGTTTGTCCTAGGACTCTTCTTATTAGTCAGCATCCTTATCTCATAGCCACAGCTGAGGATGGCATTGTGGCATCATAAGGCACAGTTACTGCACTGGCTGAAGGGACAGCCAGATCTTAGTTACAGCAGACACCATCTTTGGAATCTACTCCAATGAAAAAATTGCTGAAGCCCTTCATCTCTTTTATTTCCCGTGCTTGAATGATGGGTTAAACAGGCGTACTTACAAGTACAATAGCTCCGGTAATTTGAAATGCTAATTTTCATCTTGGCCACAATACCTTGAGCATATCAACTCCTTTTATAGGTTATTGGTGATGAAGATAATGAGATTCTTTTCAAAGAGTATAATTTAATCCATGATATTCAATATTCAGATTCTACCTCGAATCTTGCTCTTGCACACAAGGATTCAACGCAAACAGTGTTAAAGAAACATTGTTTAGATTTACAGAGCACTAGGTTAAGACTTCAATAAAGTTGGAAAGTGCTTTACGTTTGGTGACAGCATACAACAGACACTAAAAGATTGTTCCTGGGATTTAGTCCTCTGTACTCTGCTGAACGGTCTAAAATGTTTCTTTGGTGTCAGATCAAATGATCTGGTCATAATCATCTATTCCACTCATAGTTCAGTTGAGAGGAAAGCAAGAACATTGAATTCCGATCTCTGATAAGAGCCTTTCCAAAATAAATAAATAAAAGGAAAAAAGACAACAGCGTTTTCTGCTGTTGACCTAACCTATTATTCCCCCCCCCCATTTTTCAGCTTTTTGTGTAAATCTTTCCAGAGACAGATGTTACAAGAAAGCTCTCAGAACATCTGCTGTCAGTCATGAGTTCTCAGTTGCAAATAAATGTTTCAAAGAGGTATACCATACATATTTTTCTTGTGACTCTTTTGATTCATACAGTATTTGCATAGTATGCTGACCAATACTTCTTTATTCTCTCGCCATGCATGAGAAAATGGAATCCGAACGCTAGAATCCTGTTGTTTGCTGCTCATGCACAAAGGAGAGACACTGCAGCGGGTTTCAGGTATATGGCCCATCTTGCAATGCTATCAGCTTGAAAAATCTGATTTTTAAATTAACACTAAGTAAATGCTTTTTAATATTACTGGGTGGGAAAAAATAGAAAATCAAATGTAGTAGATCTGTCAGCTGTTCTCACTGGCTTTTAGACATTTACAAGGTTCTGGTAGAGGTAGGCTTGAGACAAAGTTCAGCTTCAGATCCAACCTTCCTAAGGAACCAACCTGGGGAATTTCAAATCCAGTGTTTAGATCACCCAAGAAGATTATACATACATTAGTTTAAAATTGAGGATTTATAGCGCTAACACAGGTAGTCAAAAACTTTCCATAAGCATACATTTTGTTGAAAATTTAAATTCAAGAAGATTTTAATTTTGTTTTCAATTTTGTAACATACCCTAGTATTTTTGTGGTTTAGGTTGTTTTTGACAATTGCTTTCCTTACTTTTTTTTTCATGTTTTCAGTGTTATTTGTAGAATAACAAATCCCTGACAAATTTTCAAAAGCAAACAGGTCTTAATTCCTTTAAAAATATTTTTTTCACAGGCTATCTATCACTATCTTCCCAGCTCTAGTTTCAACACAACTTACACTGCATGCTCTTCCAACATCTCATGAATTTCAGGTTAATGCTTTTAGAGGAGTCCCTCACAGAACTGAGACGTTACGATTTACAGAAGATTTATTAGAAATCCAGAACCTCAAATATTCACATCCAAGAGAGTCCTCAAAAATACAATGACCAAGAGATGCCATGTTTCTCCAATATATTACATTAATATGTTTCACCATGAGACCATGTACTATGAGGCAAAACCATACATGCTTAAAAGCAAATATATATATATAAGTTTATATATATATATAAACTTCTTGACACTCTCTGCAAACTCATATTTCTTTGTCAACCCCCAGTACCAATATGATTAAACTATAATTGGGTAGTTTGACTTTTTATTTTGACTTGTAAACACCAGTCAGGTTTCAGACATCCCAGTGTTATATTGCTGGATAAAATGGAATCGATGAATCTAGTAAAAAACTTTTAACCGCTCTCCTTTTTGAAGGCTTCAGCTCACTTTATATGATTGTTTGCTTACTTATTGTTTAAGTTCAGCAAAATTTTGTTTGTGATCATGATCCATTTAATATATAGACCTCAGTGCTAAATTAACTCTGCCTAGGTTGATGGAGTCAGGAAGGAGATTCACAGCTTGGTGAATCCCCAGCTACAGAGATCCTACGGGCAATGGAAATGCATGGTGCACAGTGCTGTTTCTCTGAACATGAATATAGTGCATCTTGAAGTTTTGTAAGGCAGTAGCATACGCTTGTTGATCTTCAGGGATAGGGATTACGTACATCCTTAATCTGCAGACTGTGCCCCTTAGTGGATTTAGTGCATAGGGTTGGTGGATACAGTGCATAGAGTTGAGGTTGTTTGAGTGTCCGAACTAGGCTTCAGGGGTGTAGGTTATAGCCGTGTTGGTCTAAGGACATAGGCAGACAAGGTTCCTTGGGTGAATTTGATATCTTTTATTAGACCAACTTAAATAGTTGTAATGTTTTTGGGGTTTTTAGCAAGCTTTCAGGTTTAATAAACTTTCATCAGACTGAGGAAGCCTCTGCAGTTGGTGTGTGCTCTTCCTGGTTGGAATGAATAGTAAAGAAGCCAGAGGCTGAGCTGGTTTGCATGCAAAACTGTGCCTCAGCGCATTTCTTTTTCTTATAAGTTTACCATAAACTCTCAATAATTGATTTAGAGAGAGTTACAATATTCATTCAGCAATTTTACCTTAAATTATAAATGCTTACTCTCTATCTTAATTTCATTTTGTTTCTTTCTGTGCATTTCCTTAGATTTATTCTTAAATATTTGTAGCCTGGGTGCACCAGGAAAAGTGCTCCCTCCTCGAACGAAAGGGAAATGTTGACCAAGCAGGACTGCTGTGAGAGGGATATGTAAGTACTGGCCAGTTTCCTCTTTTCCCTATAGGGTCAGGCCAGGACAAGGGATGACTTAACTATGTACACATTTATTATATACAAGAGTTAAATAAAAGCAATATTAATAAACATATTTGCCATATACAATAGCTATACATACACACACATATATATTAAAAGAAATAAATAAAGGCTAGAAGATTATGCCCCCACAGAGGCTTTACACCCAGCACAGGTAAATGAATAAACTGAAATGGGTAAACAACAGGTATATACACAAGCAAACAACAGGTAAGTACAGGTGATCTACTGGTGAGATTGAGAAGGATTTCTATAGGGCATCTATGTTTATGAATCAAATAACCAACCAATCATTAATTAACAAAACGTAAGCTGCTTGTTTCAAAATTCGAGGTGCATGCTACAGTTATAAAACTGAACTTATTAAGGGTCCCCAAAGCACTGGCAGGCCCCAGGGATTAGTGTGGAAAACCCAAATACTCCTTTTGGCCTCTCACACCTCCAGAGAGCCTCTAAATTCTGCGTGGGGGAGGTGGAGCAGTTCTCCCATGGCTCCCCTCCTGCTAGAAAGGGAGATTGCCCCTCCCCTGGGGATCACTTTTCCCCACCAACCCACAACTCCATGGTTGGTCCTTGGAGTGGTTAGTCCTTGTCTTTCAGCATTTGGGCCCCTCCAAATGCAAGGCTCTGGGGCTCCTGGATCCTTCTTGGACTCCCAGACACTTGTGCACCATCCTCATGCACCATGGGTTCTGCCTTCTGCTAAGGGCTTGGAGGCCTGGGCCACCTCATGTGACACTGAGGCTCGGCCTAATCCTGGGCCCTCTGTGCAGCATTGCCTGCACCGCGTCTGGGCCCCGTGGCCCTGTGCACCATCACGTGCACTAGGGGTTCTGGCGTTGCAGATCAAAGCTGTATCGAACAGCTCCTAGTGTCTTGCCCCATGCAATGCACTGGACACCGACTGGGGCCAAAGCTGGAGCCGACGGTCGCTCCAATTGGGTCAAGAGGCATTTTCTTGGACTCTTCAGGGCACCTGCTCCACCCTGTAGAGCAGGTCTCCCAACTCTTCTTATCTACGCTCATCTCTCCATTCCCCAATGTATCTGCTGCATGCTGGGCGTGCTGCTTCTTTTACTCTCTCTGGGGTCTCCACCCTTGAAGCCTGTTGGACCTCAAAAGCACAGTTTACAATTGGGTCTGGACTCTTGGGCAGGCTCATCCTGCATTTCCCAGTAGCAATGTTGACAGTGGTCTAAAACAGAAATGTTGTAGTTAAAAATAAGAAAGTGATACCCTTCCTAAAATAGGGTAATTTGTGAGACTGGTGCCATTGAGAACAATTGAAAATGATAGCGTTTTTGGAATAGGCCTACAGATTTAAAGTATGCACAAGATTTTCATTTAAAAATTGTGGCTCAACCCCATCTCTCCTACCACCACCAGGAGGTTGTTTTAAAAATCATGAGAAGTTAAACTTTGAGGTTCCTTTTATTCATCTTCTGATCTAGGACCAATGGTCCCAAGTTACTGGAGAGCAGGTTCAGGTTGGACATTAGGAGGCACTACTTCACAGTCAGGGTGGCTAGGACGTGGAACTGGCTTCCTAGGGAAGTTGTTGTTGCTCCTACCTTGGGCATCTTTAAGAGTAGATTGGATAGGTACTTGGTTGGGGTCCTGTGACCCTGGCACTCGTTCCTGCCATTGGCAGGGGGTCAGACTAGATGGCCTGCTTTAGGCCCCTTCTGACCCTAGATACTATGATACTA
>JAGPOW010001296.1:29089559-29195452 GCA_030014935.1 Caiman crocodilus | reverse complement strand
GTCCTGTGACCCTGGCACTCGTTCCTGCCATTGGCAGGGGGTCAGACTAGATGGCCTGCTTTAGGCCCCTTCTGACCCTAGATACTATGATACTATGATTTTCTAAGATTTTTAGGGTGCAATTAGGTCATCATTTCACTCTATGTTCCACAGCTACAGTAGCTAAAAACTTCCTTGACTTTTTTTCATAATCACCTACAACTAGGATCTGGAGGTGTGAATGGCTGTAAAAATGTCAGCTGGCATTTTGCATCCAGATGCCCCTCCACACCTCCCCCACCCCCACCTCCTAGTGCTTGCAAACAGCCTAGAGCATTCAGCTCTTACTCCAGCCAGAGGAAGCAGGGGAGGCATGGTGGGCAGCAGTGAGGCATGTGGCAAGAGGACAGGCAGCAGGAGGGTAGGAGCCAAGTGGCAAGGGAGTTATGTGGCAGGGAGCTGGGAGACAAGTGGCCGCAGGGGGGAGCAGTGGGAGGCTGAGTAGCAGGCAGGATAGGCAGCAATGGGGCAGTTTACAGGCATGGGAAGGCAAGGGCCAAGGGGGGGTCAGGTAATGGGATGGTATATCCTGAGGCTTAGAAAAGGAAGAGTTTACATCAGCCAAAGCACAGAGGAGAAAGGTGCAGTTTGACACATTTTAAAAATAATTTCTGTTCAAATACAATCATTTAGAAATTAATTTTAATTGATAAATTAACCAAAGTATTTGTAACTGCTTGGGAGATGAATATTGGTCCTGAAGAATAAATGCTATCATTTTGAGGCTACACTGCATTCCTGACGTATAATAAAGTGTCAGAATCCCTCCTTTAAGTGAAAAACCTAACTCAGGCCTCATTATGGAATCATAAGGGATGCTTCTATTATATATTCTATATGAAATCTCCAAATTAAAAAAAAATAGCCCCAGGAAGCCTATTTTCTGAAGATACAGTATACTTAACCAAATGTCATTGAGTAATAAAGCAAAGGGACAAATTTCAAGATCTATACTTACACAAAGTCAATAAATGCATGTGTAGTCTAAAAAAGTGACAGACAGATATATTGTAGAAAGAGGATTTCTTGGACATGTTCTGTCAATATAAATATATTCTGTCGACATACATGTGCCTTGTCATACTGTCTTTTCATAATTGCAGTCTCAAGAGCTTTAATTATCTTTTTAAACCGTCAGTATTTACATTTGGTTTGTCTCATGGTCCTTCATTGCTAATGTGTCACTTTTTTTTCCCCGTTTGGGGGTGACAAGTGGTCACTCATCATTAATACAATGACAAGTCTCTTATCCATGCTGTGCTCACAGGAGGCTTTAGAAAGTTAAACTTCAAGAGATTAAATCCCCTCTGTGGTTTCCTACGGAGCGTACATTTCAACAGAGAATGGTTATACGCCATCATTTTTCCTTCACCAAAGCTAAATTTCTCTATTTTCCAAGGCATAATAACATTTTGTAAGACTCTGAGAATGTGGCTGCAAAGGTGAGAATTCTGAGGCGAAACCTCCATTTACTGCATCCATATTTAATATTGAAATTTTGAGAAGCTGGGAGGGGGGGATTGGATGCCGATTTGGTGTGTAACAATATCCTAGGTAGCATCACATGTTTGTAAAAGAAGTCTTCTAGTATTATATTTTGTACAGATAGTGTAGAGCCTGCCCAATGATTTCAGCAGATGTCAGGAATAAGATCATAGTCGTAGCTTGGGTCATCAACACATGAAAAAGTTACCGCAAGGTGAAAGAGAAGTGTGGTAACTGTCTATAGTGAGGTGTTTAACATTGCTAAGATGTACTCAGCACCTTTCAGGTCTATTGAAATCCCGGGGAACTGAAAGGGTTCACCATGCTGCCAGACAGGGCCTTTAAGACCAGTGTATGTGACAGTAACATGAAGTTGTGTCTGAGGTTTTCCTGGTCTCCTTCAGACTGGTGACTTACCCATCCTCTGTGACTTCAATGTGAGAAGCAGAATGTTGTATGTGCTGCCTGTTTAACTTACATACAGGAATGATAAAGCGTTGCTTACAGTTTACCTTGAAAGCATAATCATACGTATGAAGGGCTGACATTGGAAAGGATTTTCTAGAAGAAACATCCTGAAAAAATGATGAGGTTAAGGCAGCAGCTATTCCAGTGTTTGTGAGTCTACATTTCCTATAGATTTGTGTCAACAGATTTAAATCAACAGCAATTATTTGGACAAAGAGGCCCTGATCCAAAAGCACGATGAAGGGAAGAGAAGGCTCCCAACAGCTTCTGACCCCTATGTTATTAATTTACAAGCAACCATAGTAAGTCGGGCTTTACAAAGTTTGTTCCCGAGTCTGTTGAGGTGTTGATGACCTCCAGGAGGATGCTAGGCAAACCTGAATTCCTATTGAAGTTTTTGGGGACATTTGTCAACTTCCAGGATTAAGCTCAGGACAGTTTACCCATCAAGGCTAACACCCAGTAGTTAGCGTTTATGAGTAAAATCCTTGAAAAAGCCTGTGATTTTTACGGGGCTAAATCTCATTTTCCTGAAGTGACTGACACATTTCATTGACTTTCACACACAACAGATGAAGGTGTGATTGCAACATGATTTTGCTAGCTAACACAAACAACAATAGCAATGGATATATGTCAGCACAAACTTCAACTGGGACAATAAAAGTAAAACAGGGACCTTGAATAAATACACAGATGGCTCGCCCGCACTGAAGTCCGTGCCACTGCATCTTTGCTAAGATCGTTGCATGTGTTCTCTAAATTAAAATGAGAATGAGCATGGCCATACACCATAATCATTACTTTATTTGTTGTGTAGACACCACTGTCTAAGAGGTTATATCCATACCACATCCTCTGCATGCCCAAGGTGGGATACTCCTAGGCACATTGCACCTGCTCATTCCTGCTCGCATGAACCATACCTAGAAAAGTGAGGGTAAAGACTGACCGAAAGTCTCCTGATAGCCACTCTCAAGGCCTTGGTCTCTAACGGTTTAGTACAGAGTCACCCAAGTAGTCTTTAAACGGCCTTACTCAAGTATGTGGCAGTGGCAACATAAAGCCCAGTGCAGACTAGCCAAGTGTATGCTTATTCAGCTTCTCAGGTGGGTCTTGCAGCCTCCAGAGTGTTTACTGTGGCTAAACACTCACTGATGCACAAGTTCACCAAGTACAACTCAGGTAACTAGTTTTACATTATGCTGCAGTCACAGCAATGACATCTCTGTAGGTGTATCCCAAGTTATGCATTTTAGAAAGTTTTATCCCTCTTAACTGAGTCCTATCAGCATGGTGGTATGTTTAGACACGAAGACAAGACGTGTGCTGAAGAAAAGCACCACCCCTATCCAATGGGACCACTTTGAATGAAGATCAGTCATAAAACTTAACAAATGCTGGAGACATTTACAACTCTCTGCAAATGTAATGGCACCTATACCAAATACTTATATTAAATTGCAAATTTTATGTACCATAATGCTATGCACAATAAATTAGCAATGCCCATATCAGTCTCATCGTGAATATGAGGACACACCAGAAAAATCATGTTTATTGTTAAGGATAAATAAAGTAAAACACTTTATTGCTCTGTGACAAAGGATTATAAAATACCTTACAATAATAGAGCACATGCCACAGTCCATAAGAGCAAAGGGATTGTCTGATTATGGAAAAGGCCTAAAATTCAAAAAGGGAAAAAAGATTAGGTTTAGAAAGTATTACTTGGTTTTAAATCTTTACTTATTCCAATGAGAATGCAGTAAAAGCTTTAAGAAAATCAATTCCCTGCTCAAAAAAAGAAGTTCTTTTTGAAGGTTAGTGCTGTTACTGTGACAGTAAAGGACTGATTTTGTAGGAATATAAAGGTTTTTAGCTTTCTATAATATACAGACATTCAAATTTGTTTTTGCAAATTATGAGCCTATAGATCTCACTTTCTAGGTTACTATTTAAGTAAAATCATGACCAGGGATCAGCCTTTACTTTCAGAAGGAATGAAATTTTAATGAAAGTACCTTATATTTATATAGAGATTTTTCATCTAGAAGGATCACAAAGAGCTTTATAAACTGTAAGGAAATTTTTTTAAAGAGATTTGGCCAAACTACCTTTTCAAGTGATATAGCTACCCAGAAACAAGTGTACTGGTGCTGTCGGTGCTATAAAGTAGGGGTTTCTTACTGGCCCATGGTTTGGGCTCTGTTCCTTATTCTATCATAGACATTCAGTGTACCCTCAAGTACGTGGCAGTGACAGTATAGAGCCCAATGCACATTAGCCAGGTGTTTGCACATACAATGAATAAGCACATACATAAGGGTACATGCAAGTGTTATATTTAAATCACACTAACCAAGGTTAGAGCCATCTAAATGGCCTAGTGTGCAAGCTTTCACCTAAAATGGTTACCTTTTAGCTGAACTAAATTTAGATAGATAAAAGATTAACCCGATCTAACATGTGCCTGCATTCACAGCACAGTCCTGGGCTGTGATAGGCCAGCTGCTAATCGCTGCCTCAGGGATGTGCTGTTCTTACCCCCAGACCATGACCAACCTATTTCTCTCCCCCACAGTCCCCCCAAACCTAATAACCTCTCTCCTGGACCCACCAGCCCTCTCCTCCATCTAAGTCACCTCCAAGTGCTCTTGCCTCTCCAAACAGTGAATGCTTGCATGTACCACTCCTAGGTCGGGTTTAGGTGGCTTAAATTAGGCCACCTAAATTTGAGTTGGATCCTGTGAACGCTTGTTCACACCGTTCGTCTATACTTTCTTCATATCTGAAATAAGTTATGACAACACTGGGGCTCTGACTGTCCCCCACTATATATTATGCCTGCTCTCATTTGGGGCTCCTAGACACCGCTGTAATGCAGCTAATGCTGTTGCTGCTGATGTTGAATCATTTTCATTTATTAAAAATACACACAATTTATCCTAAAATTTAATGTTCTATTTTAACAACACAAAAAGAAACATCTGGTTGTCTCTAAAAAAAAAAAAAAAAATTGAACAGTTTCTAATGCTACAGATGCTAGTAAATATGAGTGTAATTAATTTTCTTAACCTTTTAAACGTGGTAATTTCTATGAGAAGAGGAAACAGGAAAATTGTGCTTTAAAACCTTACATAATTCAATATTGTAAAGATTAACCAACCCTGAAATAGTATAATAAACAGAAGAGAGATGTTCTGGATACAAATGCATGACCTTTTAAAAATATATATATATATAATGAAGCACACAATTATATTTCCTAGTTGATCATGGTTAGGCTTCCATTCAAAGTATCAGAACACAATAAAGTATTATTCAGCCAAAAACTTAAATATTTACTTAAATTGTTTAAATCCTCCTGACTTGAAGTTACATATTTTTAAGTTCCAGGACCAGATGAGAGGGATAGCACTCCATTTGCCCCCTGTAAGAGAGAAATGGAGAAGGGGGAGGGAAGAAGAAATTGAGTTACAGGCAGTCTTCAATTTATGACTGTTTGAGTTACAATAAACATCACTTATAACCTTTGTAAACTACCATAGTATTTCAAGGTTCTGACTGGGTTTGGACTTTATGATGGTGGACACAATTGCCTCCAGCTTGTAAGTCTGTTGTGGAAGGGTATGGGGGAGCAGATCAATGCCCCCGCAGCAAGGGAGGGATTGGGACTAGGGCTGGGGCTTGGACAGGGGATGCTCAGTGGGTGGAGAGGAGTGCAGGGAGGCATGGGGAGGGGGTAGGGCTGCTCCCTCTGATGTACGCTGCCAGTCCAGGAGGGCATGGGAGGGCATGTGTCCTCAGATCTGTGCAAAGTGGGCAGGGCCAGGGCTGAGCTGGGCTGCACTGGGCCAGCAGTGGGAGGTGCTGGAAATGGGGGCTCTGCTCTCCTGCCGCTCATCCAGCTGGGGCAGGGTGGAGTCACTATGCTGCTCCTGGACCAGCAGCATGCAGCAGCCACAGTTGCCCCTGCCTCTACACTCTTCCCGGCCCCACCCCAGCTGGGCGAGTGGCAGCAGTGCATGGAGGGGGCATGTGCCCCCGGATCTGTGTGGGGTGGGTGGAGCTGGGGCTGTGGGGGCTATGGTGAATTTAGGGAGGCTGCAGCCCCCCTATAGCCTCCACTCCGCTGTCCGTCCCACCCTGATCTAGGGGCACACTCTCCCCCATGCTCTTCCACTGTCAGTTGCCCAGCTGGTGTGGGGGCAGGGTGGGGTGAAGCCATGGGTCATCTGGTGGGAGCAGGGAGGCTGGGGTGGCTCTGGCCCCTGCATGCTGCTTGTCTGTAGGCAACCCTGCAGCCCCACCTCAGGAGGACAGAGTCCCCACATCCAGCGCCATTCATGGCCTTCCCAGAGCTCATCCTGGTGCAGGCCCAGCCCTGCTTACCCAGGTAGATCTGGGGGCACGTGCCTGCCCCCCCCCCACAAACCCTCCCAGACCAGCAGAGGGAGCAGCGGTGAAAGCTGCCAGATAAGCTGCCAAATGAGCGGCTCCCAGACCAGTGGCCTGCAGCAGCAGCACCCGCCCATCCTGTCCCCATACCCCTGCACCCTGGCTGGGCCGCCCTTGCACCAATCTGTGTCCTAGCTTCAGGCCCAATCCCTCCCTCGCTGTGGGGCCATTGACCTGCCCCTCCCCCCCAACCACAACAGACTTACCCAGCTGTGTCAGGTGTGGTAAAGGAACCAATCCCCCATTTATAACCTTGTTCCTATGGGACAATTGGTTCCGAGTTACAACATTTTGACTTAAGACGTAGTTTTCAGGAACAAATTGTGTTGCAAGTCTGAGGACTGCCTCTATAGTAAACCTCACTTCCATAAGTTATAATATTCCTTACCTAGAGTTGCTTTCTCTACCACCAGAGTTGCATTCCTTTAACTGAAAAATTTCAGTGTTTTGAGTGCGTGATTGATAATGAGTTATTATTGTTGATGGACGCACGAAGGGGCATTAGAGTTGTGCATGATAGTTCCTAGACTTAACTTTCTAGGTAGTGGGCTTTGGCTTTATACCAACTCTCAAGGTCAGCAGAAGGCACATGGAGAATAAATCTGTTCTAGTGAGCAGGTGGTAAAGCCTAGGCAGTCGGGAATCTCTTTAGGGGTCCTGTTTTGATTTGAGTTCCCCATCTGGAAATTCTGTGCCCTCAGGGAATGAACTGCAAGATTAGACTCAACAGGTATGAACAGCACAGAGTACACTGCACAGCAAAGTTTGTGAATAGACCTTCCTGATAGATCGGACTGCGTAGAATTCATTTCACAGCGTCCTAGCCCAACAGCTTAGCAGAAGCAGGGCCGATATCAAAGAGCTGAACATGGTAGCTGCACAGCAGAGTGTAGGACCTAGTGAAGCAGTTCTCTCTGGAATGGAGCAGGTGGACAAAGGAGAGCAACATCTTGGCATTCTTTGACTACCCCTGAATCTAATTTGGCTCACAAGTGGGTTTTTAGGTGGATGGAGTGAAATGTTCTGGACTTACAGGAAATTATTTAGCACTGGGAGGTTTGGGGAATTGATCAGATGTAGTGATTTGGGTTGCTTATTTTCGTAACTGCATATATGGAAGGCTTTCTTTGGATTGTTTTTCCCTTTCTCCTAAAGGAAAACATGGAGCAGTTTTTAAAGGACTTTGAGTTGTTCCCTAGTAGGGATGAAGCAACTGAAAAGTAGATTTATCTTTCATTTCCAAGAATCAAAAATAAGAGTATAGTGCTCAAGCCACAGTCCTTTCTTGTGGGGAAAAAAGGACGCCTAGATTCCCCGAACTCACTTTTTATTGTTCCCACTGGGATCTGGCTGCTGTCAGGATGGCCAAACAGTCTAAGGAGCTGTGCTCAAGTTGTAGTCTCTCTTAAAGATCTGACTTTGAATTCTGCTCTTAACAATAAACAGTTACTTTATAAATAGGAGGGGGCAACAGTGAGAGCCTCCTCATTTTTCCTGAGACAGTAGGGCAATTAGCTAGTTACCTCTGATGTTCATGAGTGCATGGGGCCTGGAAAAAAAAGCAAGAAGAATTATAAGGCCTTCCTTAAATTCAAAAGCACCCTTTATTAATCATTAGTTCATTACTATTTTATTCTACCATATCAACCATAGATCCCTTACTTGCAAGAGACTTTTCTCATTGTCAAAGGAATAATTCTACCATAATGGAAAGTATTATAATTTTACACTGCAGGAAAGTGCTTCTAGACTGGTAGACCAAATATAACCACAAAAGCAGACACATAAGTAATGTGACCGTCCTATGTGTTTCAAGGAGGGATAATAGTTCAAATATGTGTTGCAAAATTTAAGAAGGCAAGCAGAAGCAGTAGTAATGGCAGAAATATGCTCAACATTTCTCCAATGGGACAGATTTCAGATTAGGAACAAAGATGAGGCCATGGTCATGGGTGACTGGTGCCTCCCAAGTCTGGGGGGCACTAGATCAATGACTGGCGTGGGAGGGGTATCTTTCAACAGCCGATTGCCAACCCAGAGGTGAAACCAGAAGTACACTGCCAGTTTCACAGCTGGCGCTTCCAGGGGTGCACGGCCAATCTTAGGGGGTACTCATGCATCTGAGTGCCCTCCCTATGCATCACCAACGGCCATGGTCAACATAAGAGTCTTCATAAATGACTACCTTCTGATCAGTACATTTCCTTTTCAATAGCAAAGATCTATTTTTGCATATTTTAAGGATATCGCATTCTCTAATAAGGACCAAGTTAGAAGTGTAAGCAGAGAGACTGCCTGGAATTCTGTTAAGAGTAATGGAAGATGTAACTAAGAGTGTTATGATGAGCGAGAGAAGAAATGTTACAGAACAAATAAGGTGGCACAGTTAGAATATAGTTGTAGGAAGGGGCCAAAGAGGGACAGACTGAATGCTTACCCTAAAGAAACAGTAGTCCATCTTCATTTAGTTTACTGCTAATGCTGAACAGGAAGGAAGAGCCAGCTTAATCCCTACTAGACGATATCTAGTAAAAGGCTTGTGACCTTGCTAGGAGAATCTTCAGCAAAAAAGGAGGAAAACTGGATATTGTTAAAGCTATCAAACTGAAAGGAGAGACTGTTGATCATTCAGTACCCCAACAAAAGATGGGAGCAAAAAAAGAACATAATTGTAAAATCTGCTAGTGTAAAAGGATTCTGGGGCAGACAGCAAAGAGGTTTGTTTGTCCTCTGTTGTTAACGAGGACTGAGTGAATACTGTTCCATTTTTTACTGAAATAAGGCAAATCTTACACATATCATTTTTTCCAATTTTTGACCTAGCTCTAGTGCTGACACAGTGTATATGAGTTATGGTTTAGCTTTGGGATTTTGCATTCAACAAAACCCAAAATTTAAAGCATAATATCTGGCCTTTGCTGGAACAGAGGAGCAGTCGCTGGCATAAAAAAGTAAGCATGATAGACATTAGACACAAAGATCTGTGTGGATTTTAGTAAAAAAAAAAAAAAGTTTTTCCATTCCACACATTTTTCCAAGGGAAAGGATAGTTTAGCCTTAGGTGACTTTGGAGATAGATCCTGGAATCCAAGGACATAAAGTACCATTAATAAGGCTTTTGAGAGAGATGAAATGAACAGAACAGAACATTTAGAACTCGAGCTTGGAGATCTCAGAACAGCAGCAGAGTCTCCCAATGCCTGAGGAAGGGTATTTCTGCCCAAACACTCGCAAATAACTTTTCACCAACTATTTAGTTGGTCTAATAAAAGATATCACATCTACCCAAAGAACCTTGCCTGCCTAGAAAAACAGTGAAACTCTTCGAAGATTGAAAGTAATCCATGTAAATGGTTTATGTTTTAAAACAAATGTATTCCATTAAGTTTATCTTTGTGAGTAAATTTTTCATCTAACATGACATTTCTTTGGTGTATACACCCAAATGGTTAATGCGATGATCCAAACTTAGTGAAATACTGCTTTTGTAAAAGATCTGGGAGAACATCCCATACCTAGCAGTCTAGAAGGAGCTCAAAGCCAAATATTTTTGCAGTCAGAAAACTCTAACTATGTATTTTATACATAATCAAATATTGTTATAACAGTCAATAGAAAGTACCTTATGACAAGCAGTAATACTTCACCTGTTTTAACAGCATAATAGTGAGTCCCATCCTTCTCATTATAGCCAAGTGATTAATTCCACCAAAGTCAGGGTGACTACTCACGTGAGAAACGACAGTAGCATTTCATATGAATAATAATGAAAAATATTTATTATGATTTACAGTAGGAATTGAAAATACTCTTTTTGGTTGTATATTGCCCAGTGGCCTCATGGCTAAAGAACCTGAGCCTGTTATCTCTGCATCATGCCTTAACTTAGCTTTTTTCTATGACAGCCCTTTTAGATAGACAATGCAGTCTTCATATAAAGATCTCAAAGATCACTTTCATAGGTGAGCTGCTTTAATGGTTAATTACTCTCAGTTGCATCGTATTTCTAGTCTAAATGCATGTAACTTCAGCATGTAGTCATTACAGCTTGTTACACTGTTTACTGCTAATATTAAGACACTTTTAGTCTCTATTAAAAATCTTTTCTACATCTGGGTACTTGTGAACCATATCTATGTCACCTCTGAAACTTGTATGGAGTAAACAAAACAGATGTTCTTCTTATGTGTCCTACTGTATGTTCATTTTTCAGATCTCGAATGATTCTCATAGTTTTCTGAACCCTTTTTATTTCCTCAGTGTCCTTTCTGCTATATGGATATGGGCATGGGCTACAGTATTCCAGCACTGGTTTTTCTAATGTAATAAACAACTAAAGTCACTGCCGTACTCCTATTTGATCTTCCATCTGATCAAAAATATCTTTTAAATAACACTGAACTAACTATAGATCCCTGCAATATGAATAGTATGAAGAGGATGATGTTTTCCCATTTGCAGTTACTTTTTAAGACCTATCACATAAACCAGTTTAGAACTGATTTAATATGAGCTTTTGTATAATGGTTGCTTTCTATTGGGTGCATCTACGTGACACCATATGATGCCGTTGCTACAGCACCATGCTTTAGTACTTCCTTTTGAAAGTACTAAAGCACAGTGCAGTACGGGTTGTTACTCCACCACGTGTACAGCGCACGATGCATGGGTGATCGCTGCATTGCCGTGGCATGCCATATGGCAACATAGGGTGCAGCTGCATCACTGTAGGGCAATGTGTAGATGCACCCATCATAATGTGCCAAGTATGTTAGGTCAGTTCAGTAACTTTCATCATCTAAACTTTTAATTTTCAACCAGTAATTTAAAAATTATTTATTTATATAAGATTTATTTTCTAGAAAGTGATGTTAATTGATATTTTTTTGTAACTTTATAGTTGCATTCCACATTGGATTTTAGATGATTTTGCCCAGGAATTAATGGGAGTCTAGCTAATTGTTATAAAGGTCCTCTCATGTAGTCTTTTTAAATACTGGCACATTAGGCTTTTAATAAACCTTTCATAAACAAGTCATAAGCTATTTATGCTTCTGTATTTCATTTTTTTTCACTAAGTAAACAGAGTAGAAGAAAATTTTTGCTGTCCTTTCTTGCAATGAGCATTGCTAGCTAGAGGCTGAGGCCTCTTGTTTCTTCATATCAACTCTGCCAAAATTATAATGTTTTCCAATGGGAAGTTACTAGTTTCTTTGAAGGTGGTGTAAATATAATACTTGATTATTGTCCTATAACCACTGTTTGTTAGTTTTACCAAAACCATATTACCATTTTCTTTTGGTCCTCAGGTCTGTTTGCATCTGCCTGGTGTTTCTCATCCTACATTTAGATTTGGCAAAGGAATTGTCTTTTAGCTATGTGTGTACTTTGTCTAGTCAATGGGCTCCAGGCCCCTGATTATGCTGGTAATTGCTCTACTATATACAAAAGTCAGAACTGACCCAGTGAGAGATGCTATGATACAGTGCAGGAAGCTCAAGACCTTCTAGTTTTTTTCATGTCCTTGTGACAATGTATTTATCAGGATTTGCACATTCATTGGACTCAGATAGTGCTGTGCTGTGAGCACTTCTGCTGTGGTCTCAAACTTGTGACCTGTAGGCTGTCAACCATATGCCTTAGTGCCTATATGACCTCAATCCCCAGACTATCTGGTAAGGTAGAGCTCATGAATCTGCAGCAAATGTTAGAAATAATGGCCACAAGCTAGCAGAGAGCAGATTTAGACTGGACATTAGGAAGAACTTCTTCACAGTTCGAGTGGCCAAGGTCTGGAACGGGCTCCCGGGGGAGGTGGTGCTCTCCCCTACCCTGGAGGTCTTCAAGGGGAGGTTGGATAGGCATCTAGCTGGGGTCATCTAAACCCAGCACTCTTTCCTGACTATGCAGGGGGTCGGACTCGATCATGTATTGAGTTCCCTTCCAACCCTAATATCTATGAATCTATGAATTACAAGCCTTCCTCAGGTAAAAGTAAAGTCAGCATAGCACAGGCTTTATGGTAGGGGAGATTTAAAAATGAGAAAATGGAGGGATCTTGAAAACTCCTTCCCTTTTGAATATAAAATAGATAAAATATCTAAAAAATTAATAAAATTGTACAAGGTCCTGAAAATCACAATGAAAATATTTTATGAGTATCCTTAGTGTGCCTGTGACCTATAAAGATCATTAAATTGAAGCCTAATAGCCTACCTGATGCTGTACAACTTCCAAAACCTGATTTGGCAGAATTGCATTATATGTATATTATTATTAATAATGTAAAACATAATAGAATGCCACATAACATTACAGAAAACAGGAAAAGTAGATAATTATCAGGACTATAATATCACCAATAAAGGAACAAAAGACTTAAATGCTGTATGGACAAATGAAGTCTGATCTAGTAATTTTCTCTTCCAAGAATGATTACATTATTGGGAAAAATGGATACAATTCCTATAGTCTTTGTCTTTAATGTAAAAAAAAAAGGCTTTTGAGAAAATTAGAGATTCAGTACAGTAGATTTTTCTCACTTAAAAATATAATATAAATGATTAGAAAGTACTTTAATTTTTTTTTCATATCAAGCATACTTGATTGTCTTTAGCATTTGTACTTTTTCTCCATCCTTTCCTGATATACCTCCTTATCACTTAACTGGATAATCAATCACTAGCCTTTTCTTACATTTTAAATGCTGTAGAAGATTATTTGCATTGAATGGGAAAGGTGGCAATGTGTTGTTTCTGTTCACTTTATCATCTGGTTCCCAAAGCTTAAAATAAAGAAAGTATATATTAGAATTCAACAGGGGCCGTTAAAGTTGCACAAGTAATATTTATTAAACATTCACTTTATTAGGATTTAGATCATCTGTAGTTGTAGAAATCTTCTAGAGGAAAAAGTAATTAAAAAGAATGAACTGAAAATGATATATTGGAGCAGTCATTCACAGGCCAGGCATGCCTCTAGTGGATCAGTGCTTTAATTACACCTGACCGAGTACAAGCAAAAGAAAAGCGCTGAAATTCGTACAAAGTGAAAAACCAACCATGCCTAGTTTAGCCTGCCAGTTCATTATCATAATGTTGAGTGAGACACTGCTGTTAAGTCAAGTATCTCCAAAGGCACAAATGAACCTTAATTTTTCAACATCCTCATGCGTGTCCTTTTTTTCGGCTCTGTTGAGCAGAAGCACTTTATGAAGCACACTGAGCCAAATTGTCTTTTTCTCTTTCCAGAGCTGGTGTGAAAATCAGTGTCGTCTACTTATGATGGGAAGAGTTGCAAATAGAGTCTGTCAGCAGCCTAAACAATATGGTGAAGACATCACAACTCTGCAAGAAGATGGTGAACTTGTGTTTATTGTACTGGACAGAAGTTTACAAAATGTGGATTGTGTCTTTAACCGTACCTCAGAATCCCTCTGTGAACATGAGCAGGCCATGCTGGGGGTTTTCAGATAACTGCAATTTTTACATAACTGGCAATCCCCTTACCCCAGGGATGCTGGATAACAGAGATTTTACCGTAGTCCAATCCCTTGCCTGAGGCAGGATCATCCCTAGCTGAACCATCCTCTAAACTCCATAACCTAAACGCTATATCAGCCTTGACACAACACAGCTCTAACACAGGTAAAGCTGGACGCCCACAGCAGCCAACACCCTGCTTCTATGAAATGTAGCCAATATACACTCAATGGATCCTGGGTGGAGGACCATGTCACTTGTTACAGAGAAAGACGCAGTCCATACGTATCTGCCCATGGGGTAAAATTCCTTCCTGACCCCAAATATGGAGATCAGTCTGATTCTGAATGGAGCGTAAAGACCCTCCAGCCAGGAACTTCTGGCTTTGTCCCACCCCAGTCAAAGTCCCCAGCCTCGACTGTAGCCAACACCCAATGCCTTTGGGAAGGCTTGAAAATACCCTTACCATATCTTCATATAGAAGAAATGGACAGGGGGCGAGGGGAAGAGGAGGCACCAGCAAAGCCCAGAAGCATGGGCCAAGTAGAAAGCCCAAGTAGAACGTAGGCATATCTATAGCTAAATCATCCTTGACCACTGGCTGTCCAAACTCTTCTTGAACACCTCCAGTGATGGAAAGTCCACAACTTCCCTAGGTAGTCTATTCCACTGCATCACTCTTCTAACAGTGAAGAAGTTTTTTTTCTGGGTATCCAATCTAAACTTACTTTTCTGCAACTTCAGACCACTGGTCCGTGTCTTCCTTTCTTCAGGAAGAAAGAAAAGGTGATTTTCCTCTTTATGGAGGCCCTTCAAGTGTTTAAACACAGCTATCATGTCCCCCCTCTTAAGCACCTTTTCTGCAAGCTGAACATCCCTAACTCCTTCAGCCTCTCCTTATATCGCTTGCTTTCCAAGCCCTTTATCATCTTTGCTGCCTGCCTCTGGACACTCTCTAACTTTTCCACATCCTTTTTAAAATGTAGAGCCCAGAATGGCGCACAATACTTTAGATGAGGCCTAACTGGTACTGTGTAGAGAGACACTATCGCATCCTGTGTCTTGCACCTAATGCTTCTATTGATGTATCCTAAAACTGCATTTGCCTTTTGTGTGGCTGCATCACATATCGAGTCTATGATCCTCCAAAATTCTCGAGTGCTTTTGCATAGTGCTGCTATCCAGCCAGGTATTACACATTTTATATTCATGCTTTTGATAATTCCTCCTGAGATGTAACACCTTGCATTTGTCCTGCTCACAATTCCCTAGTTCACAATAAAATGGAGTTCATAGTTGTTCTATTAGCAAGATTATGGTTGCTTTCAGAAGCATTCATTTGACAAGAGGAGAAGTTGGCTAGTCTCCTTTCCATTTAGCTACCTGCCTAGGATTGAACCTATTTTTTTTTCCCCAGAATAACTTATTTCCCAGTTTGGAAGACATAATTTTCTGGTGATGAAATTGACTGCAGTGACTTGAAGCAAGAGCAAAATGAGGCTCTCCATTAGGAAGCACAAAGTTGAATTCAGTCTCAACAAGCTGCATGTAGATCCCCAAAGGGTAGGGAGGAAGAAGTACTTAACATATTTCTGAGAAATAACATAACTTTGGTATTTTCCAAGCATGAGACTTCATCAGAACATAAGGCACAAACACCCAAACTGCTACTTAGTATACCTAGTTAGTTGATTTTGTACCCCTGACCTGAAAAAGTATTGTTTTGAGGAAACTACTTTTGTTTCTTTTTGTTCTACCGAGACTTATAAATGAAAGTTTCCAAGACAGTAGAAAATTTCTCACTCGTTCATGGTTGACAGGAGATGAGATGCAATATTTATTTATTTATTTAAGAGGGAACTCTTAAATTATTTTTTGTATGAACAGTAAGATGAAGGGGAATGGACTATATTGTTCTCTTTCTGTGTATAGTAGTTGGAAATGGATCAGCGTTCATGTTACACCAACCATCAGTACCTGGTCCACACCAATAAAACTAATGCTCCTCCTATTGAACTGAATTCTAGGAACTTGTCAATGAACCCCAGTGTCATTGCCCCTCACCACCCGCTCTGTATATCACCTAGTAAAATAGGGTTAGGTCAAAGAGTACAGCTCCTAGGTAATAAAATATTATACTTACTATTTTACTGAGGAGTACCTAAAGACTCATCTGAATTTGTTCCTACAATTGGTAGGTACTGTACAAGAACAGAGAAAGAGAGATAGAAGGAGAGGGTCATTGTCCAAAAGAACACTGCTTAAAAAAGACCGATAATGGCAAGTAGATTAAACAGAAGCACAGAGAAAAGAACTGGCTTGCCCATTATCACAGGGTTATTCTTCATCTACAAAAAGAATCCAAATGCCACATCTACTACACCTTGCTATCTTTCAGAGTGGTACAGGATAACTTAATATAGACTTTTGTATTGCTAGCTCATTAGTTAAAGAACAGGTGCTCAACCCCTTGCCCATGGGCCAGATCCAGCCCCTGTCACTGAGTCATCTACCCTTCAGGGCTCCCCAGGGGCTTGAAAATTTGGCAGTGGGGAGAGATGACACTACTCTCCTGGTTTCAATGTTTTGGACTCAAGGGTAGCCCCGTGGACCAGAGTGTGCGTCTATGTGCAGGGCCTCAATTCCTTGAATTCCCAATTCCTTCCCATCCTTTCCAGCAGGGCAGGATGGGGGACATGCAGGACCAAAAGGCCACATCTCAGTGCATGGGACCTGATTCTAGCATGTGGAGCTGGTATGGAGCTCTGGGTCCCAATCCAGGTACATAGGAAGGCTCAGGACCCGATCCAGGTGTGCATGGCTCAATCCAGGCCAGAGGCCAACTCCGTGCCACTCACAGGTCCATGGGATCAAAAGGTTAAGCACCACGGGTTTAACGCAAATAGTGATCTAAAGTCTCCATCAGCAGACAGCTGCTTATTGGAATCCTAATGAAAGTACAGGCAGTCCTCAGACTTATGACAAATTGGTTGCTGAAAACTGCGTCTTAAGTCGAAATGTTGTAACTTGGAACCAATTTTCCCATAGGAAACAATGTTGCAACTGGGAGATTGGTTCTTGAACCAAGGCCTGATACCCTATTTTCACCAAAAAAGAATCCAGAATTTTATACTCAATTGTAAATAGCACTCATAGTGATTTGGAAGGACTTCTCTGAGGTGACTTTTCTGGACTTTTTGAAGGGTTCTTGGCTGGAGTCTTTTCAGGAGGCTTGGCTGCAGGTTCTTCTGGAGTCTTGTCTGTTTTGTTAAAGGAAGTGTCCAAGGAAGTTTGGACAGATGGTCTCTTCTTTAGCTTGTTAATGTCTCTGTAGCAGCTGCACTCTGGGGGCTATGGGCAGCCTTGGGAGAAACTGCGGTTCATCCAGCTGCTCCCCCTGCGGCGAGGCAGGCAGTGCCAGGCTACATTTTGGCAGTGCTGGGAATGGCGACTATGGGTGGCCACAGGAGAATTCACAGCTTGTCCAGTTGCTCCCCTGCTGGTGCCCCTGTGGCAAGGTGGAAGGTGCTGGTAGTGGGGGCTCTGCCCTGCTGCCACTTGTCCAGCCTGGGGGAGGGGGGGATCCTAGGAGGAGTCACTGCACTCAGCAACAGTGCCGCTTCAGCCTCCCCGTGCCTCCTGGACAAGCTGTGGTTTTGCTCCACCCCTGGGGCTGGAGCTGGGATTTGGTAGTGATGACAGCATGGTCAGAGATGAGGCGGAGTGGCAATCTGCTGCTTGTACACCCCTACCAGGGCAGAGCCTCAATCGGCTGCCTGGATCTCTATGCCCAGGTTGCGCAGGAAGTGGATCATGGCTCTGCCCTAGTTCTGGACCATTCTGTCACCACCACAAAATCCTGGCCCCAGCCCCAATCCCAAGGCTGCTCGCTACCCAGCCATGTGCCTTGCCAGAGCAGCTTGGGCTTGTCTCCAGGGAAACCCTGGCTGTGCAGTACCATGGCCCCATCCCTCCTGTGGTCTCCATGGAAACTGGCTGCAGTTACTTGGGTAGGGGCTACTGGGAAATGGAGTCTGATGTGGGCTGAATCCAGCCCATGGGCTGGAATTTGCCTGCCCCTGGTTTAATCAAATATTTCAGGATATCAGAACCTATTGAGGTACTCAGAACCATTAATTTTATGGTTTTTTCAGCTTTTAGATGATATATAAAAGTGGCTTTATGTAGATGAGGCGATCCCACTGAATAAGAATTTTTAACAACCTTAAATCCTGAGAATCTGAAAAGAATGGACCATTTTCTGATATTGGTTGATCCTCAAAAAGTGTTAATTGAGAAAAGATTACTACTCCCACAGATAGAACAATGTTCAGCCACTCAAAAGAAATTGATAATGCATTTGTAATCAAGGCTCACAGGCTACCATAGGATTAAGTACAAATGAGAAAAGTGATGTTATGAAAAGAAAATCTGCTGAATCCAGAAGCTATAAATCCCTAACCTACCACTATAACTAAGACATGCAAGACATAGGAATAAGGCAGCTATCAGGCTAATTTAGAATAAGTTCTTTAAAAGCTCTGAAGAGGTGAATGGGTCCACGTGCGCAACACAGTTGTACAGTTGTTTTGGTTGTATTTCTTTTAATTAGCCATTATTATCCTCTATGATTTTACCCATCATCTGAAGATGGGTAAAATTAGTCAATGGGGTAGTCTATACTTGAAATTAAGCATGTGTGTAAATATTTCCTGGATCAAGGTAATTGATTTATAGCTCTTCAGAGATGGACCCAGCTCTTTCTACATGTTTGATATAGGTGCTATCAGAAGCAAATTATCATGATTCTGATGTATTATTATTATTAATGTAATGTCTGTATGAAATACGTGTGAAAAAGGTATCTTTACACATTTTTCTCTGGTTTCTTGTTCTTTAAATGTTCCTTCACAGACTTTTATATGTGGCTCTTTACTCGCTTCCAGATACATGACAATCATCAAGCAAACAGTGTTACAAATATCAAATATGCAGAGCCAAAAGTTCAAAACATAATCTGATTCTATTCTTCCATTATTAGGTTTTTACTGAATCTGTCTGGTTTGTTAGCTACCTCATTATTTCTCTTACATCCCATTTTTATTTACATAGGGAGTTTTATACAAGCTTTTCTTCCATCTGTTATTTAGCTCTTCTGTGTTTCCTTCTCTCCCAGAGACATGAGCAAGCATACTGTGATACTTGGAAGCTTGTTTAAGTCTATCCCAACCATGCAGATGTGCAATTAAAGATATCACCTATAAAAATTCTTGCGTCTCACATATTCCCTGGCTGTCTTTGCTGTAACATCACTTCAACACTAGCAAAATGTATTTGCGTTTTCACACCCTTGAATCACACATTAAACACATTATGAGTGTAGTATTGCATAGGAATTCTTTAAGCTGTTTTTCTATGTAGCAGATAGGGGAGCTGAATTACACATGGAGGTATTTGTGAGCACAGCTGCACCCATTGAAACAGTGTCACTGGTAGGACTGGATTGAAAATGTCCACTCTGGTATAAAGTCCGTATTAATTAACAGGGTGAAATCCAGCTGACACAGGTTTGCGTGGTAGTAATGACAGACAGAAATTTCCCCAAATTTTCTTATGTGATATTTGGAATACTGGTTAGTGACTTGGGCCTCTTGAGTTGTAGAAGTTAAAGATAAAAAAGATCTATTAGGTCCCCTAGTCCATTCCTCCGCTCATATGAAATCATTCTTTACAATCTATTTGAGAAGATAGTGCAAAGTATAATCCTGCCTATGCAGAGGACGGACAAGAGATGACCTAACAGGTCTTTCCCATCTAAAATATCTCTTATACTTTGACTACTCCACTGCCCTTTTTATCTCTCACCTATAAAATTCAAGGACAAGGAATCTCCTTTGCCGTAACTAGTCATGACAAGACTCCTGCTGCTGCAGGATGCTTTGTCCCCACTGTAAATTGTTATATTTAAATTTATTTCCCCCATGCTATGTAGAAGCTTTTTTTGTATTGTATGTGCGTGGTGCCGCCTGGCTTGTGATCTTGAGTTGATGTGGTTTTGCTATCTATAGCCATTTCTATTCAGTAACGTTGTTCACTTTTACTTTCACTTTCATATTCTATAAGAGGCATAGAAAGGCAATGCATGATAACGTTCATTCTGAAATATCCAGATAACATCAATGAAAGGATGTTAAGTCATCTGCATAATTAAATAGCAATTGGCCTTAGCCATTGCTCATTATGGTGTAGCTTTTTGTCATTCTGTTTGATGCTAAAGGATGTTCATCTGCTTGTAATTGATAGAAAAGTTCAATGTGTGGTGGTTTCAGTATAATGAGCAAGGAAATTAAACGGGTTTTGACTTTAAAAATGGTAAAAGACTTCTTGTTTAGTTGTTAGTATTGTGATGGTAGGGAGGGTTACTTAAATCCCCCAAATGGAGAAAGAAGTTGTCGTTCATAAAAACTTTCCCTCCCTATATAGTGTTAGTTGTGGAGAGATTGCTACTGTTTTAGATGTACTAATACTCACCCACCCACAAGAAACTGCTGTATTTGTAGTCTGGAGTCCTAGACTAGTAAAGGTGTAAGAATTAGCCCATGAATTGTTGGCAGAAGAGAAGTTACTGAATCTAGCAGCTGACATTCTTGCTTTGCACAGGGCTTCTAATGTTTGCAAAGCACAATGGGAAGATGTGATGGCACTAAGTGAAACTATGCCAGGCAACTAAGGCTTGAGATAGTCCGAGCATTATTCATAGAACACTGATTTTGAAAGGAAGCCCACAATGGTTTTCCTTTTCCTTTTTAACATATTCATGGCCATGACATATCATTCACCTTACTCAGGTTAAATCAGTAGCAGTTCAGGTGGTGTATAGGAGAGAAGAAATGTAATGATTAGCAACATTTATGAAAATGGAGGAAGAGGTCAACAGAACTTTTCTTGACATTAATGTTTATCGGTTGTCCATCTAATAGGCATATAAAATCAAAAGTGAGAGAATACTTTTCCCACACCTTAAGTGGGAGAGAGACTCTTGCAGCTGGTGATGCAGCTGCAGATCAAGCTACTGGTAAAAACTAATGGATGGGAAGCTAGCAAAAAAGAATGACAAAAAGCTACACCATAATGAGCAATGGCTAAGGCCAATTGCAAAAAAGCAAAATTAACACCAAATCCTGATGTGTGGCATCCTGAAGCGACAGAGGTTGCAGAAGAGTTAGGCGTGTGCTGAAGTATGAGAATAATTCACATCTGGATTCTGACTGTTATTTGACTTTGAGAATCATCACACAGCAAATACGATGAAACAGTTGCCACAAAAGGTAAGCAAGTCATTGAGAAGGTACTCTTCCCTGGCCAGGAGATCAGAAATCAGATGATGCAGCATTCATAGGATCGTAAAAAAAGGATCATAGGAAAGTAGGGCTGGAAGGGTCCTCACAAGGTTATCTAGTCCCGTTCCCTACTCAAAGCAGGATCATTCTTGATTAATCATCCCAGTCAATTGTCTCTTTACCCTGCTCTTTAAAATATGTACGGATAGAGAGTCCACAATTTCTCTAAGTAGCCTGCTCCGATACTTAACCACCCTCATAGTCAGAAAATTCCTCATAATCTCAACTCTAAATTTCCACTTCTGAAACTTGAGGCCAATGTTCTTAGGCCTACCCCTTATCACAAAGAAAAGCCCATTTCCATTCCCTCTTGCCCTTCAGACAGCAAAAGACTGATCAAATCCCTGCCTCCTCCCCCACCCCTTCAGTCTTCTTGTCTCTAGACTAAATAACTCTAGTTCTTTCAAAGAGTCCTTGTAAATCTTGCCTCTGAGTCTCCTACATGGTTTCACTACGTAGTGGGGATTGAGATTATTTATGATATTCTTCTGTGCAGATTTTTCTGTTTCCTCTCCCATGTATGACGGAGGTTAGGAGCTGTGGATGCTACCACATTCCCAGGGATAGAATAGAGCATTGTTTGAAACTTTAAAGCAGGCTCTCCTCATTCCCTACTCCAGAACAAATTTAGCACCCAACCCAGCCAGTTTTGGTGGTTATTGTGGGCCCTCGTACACATATTCAGAATTTAGTCGATAAAAATGTTCCTGGTTTAATTTTTCTTTCTTAGTTTAAGATGGCTAAATAAGTAACATGGATGTGATTCACCACACAATGGTTTTTTATCCTGTAACTATTAAAATGTGCTAGGGGGCACATCAGAACAATTTTACTCTCCTGCCCTTTCAGTTTGTTCCTTTAAGTCCTAGGTCCTTATTCCTGGTTTCCAGTTCCTTTTTCAATGCTAATCTGTACCCAATAAAAGCTTCTTATTAATGAATTACGTATTATAAAGAGAGAGAGAATTTAATTAGCTATGCATATTTACCAAATAATATGTAAATAATATCCTGCATTCACCATGCCTGTGTACCACCAGGAGACCCTCTTGGATACCTCTGACCAGAGCCTTGCATGGCCCAAAGTGTAGCCTGATTGAGAGCTCCCCTTTAGGGCTGTGTGAAGCTTCACTGGCTGTTTTGTTTCAACACTGTTTCAACTAGCTTTGAGCTCAAAACATGAAATCGAAATGAAACAAAGGGCTTCAAAACAGCCTCAAAATGAAATGAAGCCAGTCAAAACATTTTGAAAGTTTCAAAATGTTTCGAGTTTCAGAGCAGTAGCCAGGTGGTGGGAGGCAGGGGAGAGCCAGTGCTGTGCTCTGAGTGGCTCTGCAGCCCCATGTGGCTCAGCCCAGAGGGTAGTTTCCCAGTGCCAGTGTCCCCCAGCTAGGCTGAGTTTCCCAGTGCTGTAAACTGCTGGGAAATGAGCCCAGCAGTGACAGGCACTTCCTCCAGGCAGAGTCAGGTCCTCAGCACTGTGTCCTGGTGGCAGGAGCATCCTCCTGTCATCCAACAGGAAGATCAGGGGTTCACCCAAACCTCCAGGAGGGCTTCAGGGTTCTGCTGGACTTCTCCCAGGGGTGTGGGCCCCCAATCTCTCTGCTGCATCACAGGACCCTGCTCCTGCTCCCCAGCTCCCTCTTGTCAGCAGCTTAAGATTCAGTTTCTCAGGTCCTACATTCCTATCTTCTTGAAACTTGGCAGACGTCATGCCCTCAGAAGGGGCTACCATCTCTGCAAGTTTCATAGGAATCAGGCAAGAAATGACAAATTTATAGGCTGTTTTGTGCTGCCTCATTATAGTTTACGGGCAAAATGTCAAAGCAGCGTCAAACCAGCAAAACCATTTGGATGAAATGGAACAGAACGGTGCTTTTGAAATGAAATGAAACTCAAAATGAAACGCTGTTCCATCAAAACTGAAGTTATAGCAGAACGCTGCTGTTTCGCACAGCCCTACTCCCC
This sequence comes from Caiman crocodilus, assembly GCA_030014935.1. Taxonomy (NCBI): domain Eukaryota; kingdom Metazoa; phylum Chordata; order Crocodylia; family Alligatoridae; genus Caiman; species Caiman crocodilus. The sequence goes on along the minus strand of JAGPOW010001296.1, from coordinate 29,172,151 downwards.
ATGTATGCTATAATAAGTATATGGGTTCGATTAAGGAATTTCTTTGGGGCTGGGATTAGAGATGGATATACTTCGTAGGCCCCCCATACCATGACTCTGAGCCACTGGGGGATTCTCTCAGACAACTCTGACTAGAGTCTTGCCTGGCGCAAAGTACTGTTTGTTTATGCCGGGCTGCCAACTCACAGCTCCCCAGTCACACTATACTAACTAGACGGGCTTGAATAAGGACCTGGTTTTTGGACTGGGATGGCAGTTGAAAATCCTTCCGAGGCAAGCTCACATGGTCAGAGGTGTCCAGGAGAGTCCTCAGTGCCAGATGCATAGCGTGGGGTGGCCCTTGCTCTGGGGTATGATGGCCACATATAACAGTGTATGGGGAGGGCTGAGAGACACTGCAGAGCTGGGTGCAATGACCACCCTCCACATACACTGTTATACAAAGCCATTGCACTCCAGAGTTGGGTGCACCTGGGTCAGTCCTGGGTTGGCATAGACTTGTCCAGAGATGAGGACATAGTATCATGGTCTGCTACTGTGATCAGTGTCAGGGGGAGCTGTCCTTGCCATGAGGGAACTGCCTGGGTGACCATTGAGCCACCCTAAAACCAGCACCCTAGCAAAGCTGACAGACGAGGCATGAAGCCCCTGGTTTGCACCCCCATTGGAAAGTCTGACAGGCTGCATGGTGCCAAGGGGTGGCAAAAGGTGCGGGGACAGCACCGGCACAAGCAGATTCCCTGTCACCCAGCAATGCTGGTGATTCCATTAATCCTGAAAGTCTAAGGGGGAGCAAGACTGCCTGTAGCTTGGATAGGACCCCATTTTGGGGCTTTAAAATAGATGCTGTCAATAAAGGAGGGGTGGGGGGAAAGAAAGACCGGAACAAAAAGAGGCTTGGCAATGGTTTGGTGGCCAGACTGAGCAGGGTGCATCCTCAACTTCCAGTCCCTGCCACCTCAGGCCTGTCCCAAAGAACTGTGACCACAGTCCTGCGTGGTCCAAAGTGCAGTTTGTACATGCCATGCTGCCAACTGACAGTGCCCCCATGCCCACTGTACTAAGTATATGGGCCCAAATAAAGAATTTCTTTGGGGCTGGGATTAGAGGTGAAAATTTTTCTTGGGCTACCCCATTCCATACCTCTGTGGTTTTTCTAGTGCTCTGGTTTTCCTGGAACCAGGCTGTTTTTTGGGCTGGGATTACGGCTGGAAATTCTCCTCGGTCCAGCCCATGTGATCAGGGGTGTCCAAGATAGTCCCAGAGTGCGGCATGGCATGAGGTAGCCCTAGCTGTGGGGTGTAATAGCCATATATAATAGTGGATGCAAATGGCAGATATTCACCCATTTCTGGGGTATAACAGCTGCATATAAAAGTGTATGGGGTGGGCTGAGATGCACTTCAAAGCTGGAGGCAATGGCCACATATAACAGTTTAGCACAGCCCACATCATACACTGCCAATACCCTTCACTCCTGATCCACAGCCCGCTACCCTTCCAGGAGTGCCGTGCAGTGGGTCCCAGAGGGAGCAAAGCCCCAAGCTGGAGGTGGCAGATCAGGTTTTTTCCAAACCCCTCTGGTGTGAAGCCAGGCAGCTCAGTGTGCAGACAGCACGTGGAGGAGCCCGGAGGCACTAGGGTCTGGAGTTGCATCTAGCAGCGCAGGCATTGATACTTCAATGGTACAGCTTTTTGCCTACCATATTGGAGACCTGGGTTCATTTCCTGGCCATGGTACCAGGGGATTGAGTGGCTTGCAAAAGGAGATCCCCACAGGGGAGCGGGTTCTCCTCACTTCACTTACCCTGCCCCACTGGGGTGGTGCTCATGCCTCAAATTTTGTGGAATCTACTTCTCATATTTTGGGAAACCCTGCGTCTTACATTTTGTGAACCATGCACCTCAAATCTGCTGTTGATCTGTCTCTCTTATACGTGTATGTTCACCTAAAATCCCTTTGACATCCGTCTGCTCTCTTAGTTCCCTCCACCACTCTCCTGGGTGCCCGGAGGGAGGTGGGGGGGTGCCATTATCTCCCAGGGTTCCCTTGCCCCCAGCATATATGTTATATTCCACCCTGTTCTTTCACTATTAAACCCATATATGGTTAATTTCCAATTGGTCTCGGCTCTACTCTATAGGGGATAGGAGAGCTGCTCCCCATAAGCGACTACTCCTCCCATATCACACTAACACGTACTAAATCCCTCCCATTAGAGAGCGGGTACTTCATCTGAGTACCACTCAGGTTACATTACCACCCAGGTTACTCCTATCCTCCCAGCCCTGCCAGTCCCCCTCACTCCAGCCCTGCCCCACCTCGAGCCCTGGCAAACCAAAAACCCAGTCTAACAAAAAGTAATTTTAATTAGCCTGAGTCTTGAACTCTCTGGTCCATAACAATTTGATCTTTACCATGAAATACATGCGAACACAGGGAACAATTTTTTTGGGTTTCCAAAAAAGGTGTATTTTGCATTAATCTGAACCTTGAACTAAATCACCAGTAAAAAAATTGCAAGATTAACTTCTGGACTATTGTTGAAGTATTGCGATACAGTTTCAGTGGATTTCCATGGATTACCAAATGAACCCAAGAGGCACCTGGTGATGTAATGGTTGCAAAGCAGGGAAAATCACATTTTTGGGCGCAAGTCAGATCCAAGTTGAAAATTTAAAATTATTAAAAAAAAACCTCATGGAAGGAATGCAGGAGCTAAAAATAAAATGTGTAGGAGGTGTTTTAAATTACCATGTTAAAAAAAAAATCTAAAATGATTAAATCAGCTGGCAACGTGCATATACAGACACTATTTAGCTAGCTTAATGGCGATTTTTGTCACGTGGACACAGGAAAAGTGTAACGTAGTAACAAGTGAGGTGTAACGTGGACAAGCACCCTGCCAGAAGGATTTTCATCTAATTGCATTTAGATGTAAAACCAAGAAAAACTTATAATTCGTGGCCTATAAAAAGACAAGTTTTGGGACTCTGCTTTCTTAAAGCACAGAGTACTGGTTTATTGTACTCCTTTGAGGGAATTATTTGAATAAACAGAAGTTGATTAGTGTGACAGTAGGCTTTTTTTTATAAAGAACTCCTACTTGATAAAATGAAAATAAATGGCTTGTCCAATGAATAAGCTATGGACAAACAACATGTATAGGATAGTAACATGATTATTTAATTTACAGATCAAATTAACATAGATGTGCCTTGCTTGGGCAAATTGCCCACCAAGAGATGAACCTTGGGGTACTTAATGCTAGAATGAATGTGCTACAAGCAGATATTGTAAAATTCCAAGACTCACTAGGTCTTCACAGTACTGTATGCAGGAAATCAACAGATGGCTTCAGGGAAAGGCCCAGCGAGATTTGGGATTTATTTTTTTTATAACACTTTATAATTTTTCAAAGAAAAGAGATCAAAACTGCAGTGCAGCTATAGGAAAAAAAGGAGAAAACAATAGAACTTCTTCGTAAACACAGTAGAGGAAAAACATCAGTACCATTTAACACGTTATACAAAAGTGTGCTGTAATATGAATTTCAGAGAATTCTTTGAACGTGAGATCATCACAATAAATGCAAAGCAAAGAACATCAACTCTGTAGTAAAATGCTGATCTTTTTGATGTAGCTGGGTAACTAAAAAAACTAGAATTTAATCCCATCAGAAATTCTGGTTCAAATTTGTTTTCATTCAAAATGGGGCCAAAAACCTCAACACTTTGAATTTATCATGTCATAAAATATTGCAGAATATTTTGTTTTACTTTACAATTAAAATCCTTCAGTAAGTGAAAAGGTTTCATTTTAGAAGGTACAAAATATTTTAGAAGAAACCAAATATTTGAATGGTTTCCCATCAGAAATGTTGATGAAATTGATGGGTTCCCATGAAACATTTTGATTTAGTCTAATGAAGCTAGTCAGAACTAGTAATCGGTTTGGTTTTGTTCAAAGCCCTCGAAGAAACAATCTGAGGTCCCTGTAATGAGCTCAGACCCATGTCTGGGGCTCTGCTGGGTCTAACTGAGCAATCAGGGCAAATGGAGGCTGCAAGAACAGGCTCCAGCCTTTAAAAGTTTGTCTCCGACACCAGCAGACTACCTGAGCAAAGATCTGCTTCACAACTTCTTCATTCTCCTAAGCTTCAGCTCAGTTCAAGACTTACCTTGAATTCCAGCTTGACTCCTGCTTTACTCTGACTCTGGCTTTAACTCCTGCTTTCCTCTGAGCTTTGGCTTACCATGAACCCCAGCCTTGACTCCAGGCTTCCTGTGAACCCAGTTTCTGGACTTTGCCCTACTAACTAGGTGACCTTGCCTGACTACATACACCGTACGCCCTAGCAGTCCCACCCTAACGTATGTGGAAGCTTCTCCTACTCCCAGATTAGCCAGGGACGGCAGCACAAGTGGGCAGGGGAGAGGAGAGAGAACAGGAGGAGAGGAAAGATGGTACTGAGCATAGAAGGGTGGGGATGCTGAACCCATGGGTAAGGAGAGATTCTTACCTGATTCAGGTAAGAAGTCCTTGGCTACCGCCTCTGCAGCATAGTTTTCCCACACCAGTAGGATGGGGAGAAGCTGGGAGTAGGGGAATGCACCATTCCTGCAGTGACAGTATTGCTCCTGCATGTATCCCACCCCACCCCACTTAACAAAATGCTGAATTCACCCATAGCTGTGGTCTACTGCTCATTGTTGTGCCACGTTAGTTTAATCATCTGAATGATCATGACTTGCATATTTTTACATTTGCTCAATTTTACATGAAGTCACTTCAACGTAAGTTCCATACTTTCCTACTATTACTTAAGGACTTCCTGTAGTTATCATATAGAAGTCTGTGGTTTCAGATTGGGAAGGTGGTTCGGAAAATACTGTTTCCAATAATGTGTTTCCTTCAAAGTGAAAATTCTTGTTTAAAGCTATGTGAATAGAAATGACCTATTAGATGGCCAAGTCCATGCCCCTGCCAGTTCAAAATAGTCCTACTAATCAGATATTTAATTGTTATTATACTTGACCTTAGGAGATAACTTAGCCTGTAAAATTTCTTTTAGAAGGTCATGAATAGCCTCTGGGGATTCAGTTAATCCAGGGACCTCACAAATCCCTAATATGCTTTCCCCTCCCCCCTTAGCTATATTGTTGCACAGAGCACTCTCTGTTGGGTTGGACTCTGATAGAGAAATCCTCGTTACAGCAGTACTTAATATATACTGTTATACAGCACATACAGATATAGGCATATGTCCAAGACCTAAAGCCAATGAGATAAATTGTAGTGTACCCATAAATGTATAGATAATACAAAAGGACACAAATAAAGTCCTCCACCCATGACACAAGTCCTTCACAGCGCACCCAGCCATCAGACACATATCAGACGGTATGCCTAAATATTCTGGCAAGCAGTGAGCTGACACCAAGTTTAGAGGAAAGTATTAATTACATAAGAAATCAGGAAGTAAATAACGAGTGGATATTTTGTTTCCATAAGCAGAGTTTTGAGAGTGAAGATTCCTTTCGTAGACCCCTTCCTTGGTTTTATGCCTACTTTTATACAGGTTTAGACTACTAAGGAGGGAAACACAGAAACAAGGGGTGTGTCTACACATTCATTAGTGCACAGCGGTTACTACATATTTAACCTAGCACTCATATACTCGAGTACTAAATAAACGTGCAGTAACCACAGTTATCATGCAGTAGCACCAACAAACTCCTTTTTAGTGATGCTATTGTGCAGTAGCCTAATAATACTGTGTGCAGTCGTGTATTAACAGTTTGTGCTGTGATGCACTACTGCCCAGCATTGTGTCAGGCAAATATGCCCAAGATGTATTACAAAGAAATTCTTCATACGAATTCTTAGGAAACAGAGAATTTTGTTGTTTGTGGGAGTACAAGCTTAGCAATTGGAAAATGCCCTCCGTTCATAAATGGGTTGAAAACTCACCATACCTTGAAAGCAGAATAATTTATAAATTGTCTCTTTTTATACTTGTCCAAATGTATACTGTTCCCAAGCACTCTTTTTACTTGGCCTTTGTGAGGCTGAAACCCAGATCCATCTAAATATCTAGATTTCATGTCCAGAGAATACTTGCATGATAAAACTCAAAAGTCTAATTTTGCAATTTGATCTCCATCACTTGGCAAGAGCAAAGAAGAAATATATAAAAAGTGATCACTAGCATAAATGTTATTTATAACACTATTCAAGAACTACCTTTAAATATTGTTTTCCACCCTGTTCTACCTTTTTTATCTTATATTATTGATTAACCATACCACAATTAATCTTTAGCTTACTTTGGAAGTAGCTCAGAGTCCTTTATCTTGGAATATTACATGGGAACACTGTAAGTGATATGTAGGCATTGCCATTTCAAAGTCAGCCTTGTCTTAAAACTTTGTAAAGGTTTATTAAAATGAACTAGTTAATACAAATATTTTGGGCTTTCTTTCTAAAAGATTTCTAGTTCCCATAATAAAGAATTTTATTTCAAAGGTATCTTCATGAATTTTACAAACCTAGAATTGCTCTGGATATCACTGAAATATAGCCACCTTAATGACAGCTCTTTGCTAGTGCACAGTCACAGTACTAGGTGGTTTCAAGAGACAAAGTGAAGAATTCCAGGAGAATGTAGGCAGGCAGAATCTAATTACCAATGCTGAAGTTTAGCCAGGTTTCTGAGGTTAACACCTCCACCCTTCCACTAAATGACACAAGATCTTAATGACTATGAGTGCCTAAGACCTTAGTTTTAGTTTCATGCAAAAGAGGGAGCACAGATATGCAAGAGTGCACCAGATACTGTACTTCAGGTAAGCTCTTTGGCGAATATTTCAAATGTTATCAAATAATTCATCAGATGAATAATGTTTTGTGGTGTTTTACTAGCTTCCGTGTCTGTGTTGAATAAATTATTTGATGAATAACAGTAACATTCATCAAATAATGTAGTCAGCAGGAGGTTTTTTTGTGTTTGACCAGCTTTAATATAGTATGAAGATAAAATATATCAACAACATGGAAGCAATGAAAACATAGTGATAAGAATGTATGTAGTCACCCTGAAAGGTTCTGCAAACTGGAAATGGAAAATCACTGCTGTGTACCCGGTCATTTGTATTCTTCCTTGACTTTATTATTTATTCTTGCCACATCAACATTAATTAATAGTTTAATTGGAATAGTAAAACAATCATGTCACTGGCAACCTGACACAAGTCACTTAGGACAGCATGCAGCTGAATACTGAAAAGTCAAAATTGGAATAAGAGGGGAAAGGGAAATGAATAACAGTTTAAATAGATGTTTTTCCAATTGTTCAATGATGGAAACAGATGTGTTAATAATTAACACGTATTTTCAGGAACACTGTATATTTCTTGAGAAAAGTAGATAGACCACCATGTGTTAGAAGAAAGAAGGTGATAGCAACAGAGGTCTCAAGTGACTGGCCAACATGATTCCTTCAATGTGCTCTTGCTAGGTTTAAAATTCTTTGATAATTAGTCCTATTCCTTGAAGTCTATAGCAATTATTTAGTTTAGAGATGCGACCTGTAACATGTACTTTAGGAATGACTGGTATACCTCTACTGACAATACCAGAGAAGAATTTCCACCCAACATGTTTGATATTGAAACGCAGACATTAAAGAAATGCTGGAGGTGTGGTTTGAGTTTGGAGTATGTTGGAAGTACTCTGAGGAGGTAAATGAGATGTTTAGAGAAAGAGAGAGAGCGAGAGTGAGTGTGTGTGCATGCGTGTGTGTGCGTATGCATGTGTGTGTTGGGCTAGTGGTAGTCACAATTAGATTCAAAATGCATCTAAGCATATTTCTTATCCTGAAAGGTCAAGAGGTAGGAGCTCTGGAAAGTTCTTCATTAAAATCCCATAGTGCGTTTGAGAAAAATGAAAGTCTTTCTCTTAGCTTCAATCTGATTTTGGGTCTAGCCTTAAAAGTTAAGTACAGCTGGTAAAAGAGACCTAGGGTGAAATGATTCAATCTTCACAGATCAGTCCAAACTGTGTAGCTTGAACCATTAAGCAAATGGACAGGCATTCACTTTTGACTCTGGAAATGCAGCCACATGTCTGCAGTGGCCCAGGGCAGAAACTGCAGGGTCCTAGAGCACACTGCCTTGCTCAGCTAGAATAGTCAGCTTGGGCCAAGGCTATCTCACCGACCCTGTGAGGTGGGGCTTGCAGGGGAGGTGTAAAGCAACCCAGGATGCTGGGGGACTGTGAGTTAACTTGAATCTGGAAGGGATCTGGGACAGAAGTTCAATAAACTGCTTTAACTTAAACCAGTTGTCTAATACTACATCCATCCAGGTTTATCTTAAACCAGTTTCATTTTGAAAGTGGTTTATGTGCACTGAACTTCTGTTGTGCTACAGATTGGAACGTTTCCAATCATTTATTATACCAGTGTATGAGTAACTTCTGTCCCTACCCAAAGTGTGACTGACTAAAGGCTAAACTGTGCTATTCCCAAATTTGTGGTAGGAAATTCATTGACAATAGGTAAGATGTGTTCTGTGGCGGTAAATGTTCTTGATTAATAGCTTTTGTTCAGAGTGCCTTTGTAACAGCCCAGTGGTAGGCAGCAGCTGATGGGGTAAAGACACACTTCAGCAAATTATATGTCCCTGTATTTTTGGTATTAAATACTGATGCATTTGTCACTCCTAATTGGGTCCTAAAGCAGGAGAAAGCAGTTCACAGCATGTCCCCTGCGAGCTGTCATAAATAGAAATCAGACTTAGTGCCAAATTCTCTAACGCTTGACAGTAAATGGCTATGATGTTTTAATTTAGTGGACATATAAAACTTGCTCTGACATCTAAATGGGTGTATGCCATAAGAAATCTATTTTTTTCCACAAATATTTGTAACAAAAGTGATTTAGATTTTTATGTTTTGAGGAAATGGATGCCTATTAAATACTGAATATAGAACAGTGTAGTATGTAGAGATGGAGGAATTAGCAAATTTAGAAAGACAGTATAATAACAAACACGATTTCAGAATTTGATCTCTGTCTATCGTAATGTCACCACAGAGCAGTCTGTAATAGACAGATTCCTACAACAGAAGGCTTAAACCTTCCAAGTCTCAATTCTTCAGGGTTTTTCCCAGCAATCAGTATTTCAGTGAGGTAGAAGGTGGAGATATTTAGAAAGAGAGTTCTGCTGCCTTTCTCTTTGAATCTTACCAACCTAGGGGTTTCAGCTGAAAAAAAATCTTGTATGATCTCTGGGAATGTAATGGTTATGTTTTATACAGTTCTACACTGAAAATGAGTTGAATTAATTTACTTCACTATGGGGACACAACTGCAAAAATTAGACGATACGAAGTGGTACTCAAAGTGCTTAGATATATTTGGGCTGTTTTCTGATGACAACCCTGCAAAAACTGTATTGAAATAAGAGAAATCAATTTACAACTGAGCGATATTGACCTTTTTAAAAGGTTGCCAGTCCAGGTTGCCACCTTCTCCAAAACTTGTCTATTTTATTCATGATTAGCAAACCCCATCGCCTGTGTTGCATTGCCTTATAGCTCTTTGTTAACTTCATCCATTTGTGGTCTTTGGAGTATGAACAGCATGCAGATCTATGGAAATCTTTGAATCCACTTTTTAGAAAATCTAGTCACCATATCATAACTCTCAAAGTAAAAATGAACTTTGCAGAAGTTTAGAGCTATGCATTCCCAAAGTTTACATTTATGGTTTGTGCATGTAGATTTGGTTAATAAACTTCACAAGCATTATGGTGATGCTTCATAGACAAATCTTAGTTTGCGTATCTCTTTTCTGTTTTGTAAAGTTTTTCTTTTCAAGGCTTGTCAAGCCTTTTACCTAGGTTCATTTTCAACCAGTGCAAATCTGCAATAAGGTGGGCAGGATCTAGGAAACCTGCAAAGATTTGCACACCAACCTACACGTTTGGCAATAAGCACTGGAAAAAAATAGGATTATTCTTGAGGTCTTTCAGTTGATTTGTAAATAGTTTAAGAACTTCTCCAATGTGTTTCATGTAATGTATGGAAAGTATCTTGACTTTACTAAACATGTCAATTGATTTATAGTTTACTTCCTTTTTTAAAAGTTGGGACCTCAGAAAAGATGTAATTCCTAAATTCTGTAGCCAGAAGGGACTTTATGTTAAGCTAAAATAGGATCTTATCCAGTAATACCTATAATGAGCTAATAACATGTGATGGACCTTGTGCCAAGAGCAGGGGCCTGGAAGGAATCTCCTAGGCCAACAAGTAAAGGCCTTTGCATCAGGTAACCACCTCTCCTAATTGGCTTCATAAACTGATCGAGCTCCATCCTAAAAGTAAGTAGTTTCTTTTTTCTTACACTGCTGCTCCTGGTGGAAGGCTGTTTTGAAGTTTCACTCCTCTGACAGTTTTTTTTAAATACATTTACCAAGTGAAGGTATAACTACCACTTATTCTATCTCTGGGTAAGCAGTTCCAATGGTTAATTATATTCATTGTTACAGCTTGTGCCTTATTTCCAGTTTGATTTCATTTCAGCTTCAAGTCAGTGGTTGTTGTTATGTCTTCTCTAGATTCAAGGGCCCTCTTGTCAGCTACCTAATTTGAGTTTCTTGAATCATTTTTCCTTTTAATTAAATGAATGATATTTACAAGGGAAATTTTGCTGTTTGCATAATACAGACTTCTATTCAGCTAGGAACCCATATTTTAATCAAGACAGTTGATTTTTCCTACAAGTGGTTAGGAAGAGCGGTCTTCTAATAGGGTGCTGGACATGGACCCCAAAAATGTAGATTCATTTCCTGTCTCTGTCATAGGATTATTCGGTAACCGCGTGTAACCTTGCTCCTGCGAGGTGCTCAGTGGTCTGAGCCAGTCCTACAAAGTATCTATACATTTGTTGACTAAATCCATTTAGATGAAAGAGGCTATTGAAATGCTAAAAGTTGAGCTCAGGCTAATGTCCTCATTGGATCAGATCAGAGTGCTCAGTACCTTGCAAACCTGAGATGTTGGTGCCTGTTCCCCCTGTAAAACAGAGATAATAACTGTTACATTCTTGTATCCTTGCTTCTGTCATCTATAATCTCTTCAGGGAAGGAATTCTCTCTCGCACTATGTGTTTGAGTAGTGAAAATTTTGCTCTGATTTCATTTCAGGCCCTAAGGTCCGACTCTAATACATAGAATACATCATAATGAGTTTGAAAGTAATTCTTGTCTTACTTCCAGGACAGGAAATCGTGAAGAAATGAAATAAAGGAACATACAGCATCTCAGACCTCGCGCTTTGTCAGATCCAAATGGGACACAAGCCTTAAAACTCAGGTGCTCTTTTCTTAGAACCCACAATATACAAGTGGGGTTTGAATAAATCAGAACTATTTTCCTCACCCATACAAGTAAATATCTTTGAACTTGCTCCTCTGAAACAGAAGTGCTTTATGAAGCAAAAAAGTTAAAAGATAAGTGGCTTATGAACTACAGTAATTAAAATCTAAAAGATGCTTTCCCAGCTGTTGCTTTTGAAGTTATGCTTAGCTGGTGGCGAGGTGCCAGTATTCAATTAAAAATATGCATTTTTATTAACAGACTATCATGCATTATATTATGTCAATAATTCCCTTTAAATTACTTCTTTTTATTTCCAGAGATAATCACAGGTGTCCAAGTCATCAATTATTAAAACAAGGCCCCATTGACAATTGTGCAGCATACTCTGTTTGGTGTTTTATTGCATTACATTTGAAGTTCAAAATTAAAATATCTCTGAACTTCTAGAAAGAGGGTTTGGCCAAGTTGAGTTAATGTCTTAGGGAAATGTTTCAAAACGGGAGACCTCACAGTCTTCTTGCCTGCTTTGAGAGTGCAATTTCCGTGGTTTGGTGTCCTAATTCATCATTTTTTATAATTAAGTAAAAAAGATAGATGCACACTGGCATGCAAATTGATAATTCAGGCCTCATCACCTTGATTTCACATTTTGAAAAATCCAAAACTAAGGTGAATATAATATGACGGGTATACTTCTTAAGGCTCTTTGAAATTGTGTTGTTCTGAATGGACTGGTTTTCTGGCCATTCTGCTTGTTCAGGTAGCCGTGGCACAGCAGACTTCTTTGCCCTGAATCAGTTATCCTTTCTTGACATGAGGAAGCTGTCTATAAGAGTTTATGAGGCTTTTTGACTGCAAGAGAATATTGAGAGGAAAATTCAAATACACTTCATTGTTTTGTTTTCCATTTCCTTTATTCAATTTAGCCCTGCGTTGCTCTGGCAACCATATGGAGTGACATTATCTGTAGAGCAGCTGCAAAGAAGGGGCAGTGTTAAGGCAAGGCTATTGCTGAACCTTGCCTATCTACTTGGTAGGCTACACCCTAGCATGCAGAGAGTCTGTATTCCCGTTCGCTTCTTAGTGTAGTGGTTCTCAGCCTTTATAGACTCTGGCACTCCTAGTTAGACTCAAAACATGCTCCCCCCCCCCAAATACCAGTGGTAACATTGCATAGCATCCTGTGACACCCCTGAAAGCATCTTATGGCACCCCAGAGTGCCGCAGCACCCTGGCTAGGAATTACTGCTTTAGTTAATTTGTGGAGACCGTGGGAGAAAAGTGCATGTGAAAAGTGAGAAGTTCAGTATTCCCCTAGCTAGTTTGTTCCTTTGTTTTTCTTAACTGTCACTTGTTAGAAAGGAAGAGGGTTTTTTTTTAAAGTCAACTGTTTATTATTATTGCTAATAATAAGGTAATCTAAAATGGAATTAGTAATAAAACTTTTCGTTTGTAAATAACTCATATTAATGGATCTTAAAGAGCCCCATTAACACAAATACATTCTGTCTCACGAAACATCAGTCAGATAAGAAAAAAAGTATTATTTTTGTTTTGCCTGTGGAAGAAAAGCCAGAATCGAGTAATTTGTTCAAGGTTACTCAAGAAGCCTGTCCCAGAAATCCAAGAGTGGCAACCAAATTCTGATTCTTACGCTAATGGATCCTTTTGATTTGGCTGATAAAAATGATTCTTTTTGATAGACTCAAAGTTGCAGAATTTGAGACTCAGGGTAGCTGAAGATAGTAGCGATAGCAGTGTTCAGTTTTAATCTTAATAGAAAAGAGCAAACCCCCTTGTGAAACAAAATAATGGGAAGTGCTAGAAAAGAGCAAAAGAGACTGGAGAACAATTACAGAGACTTGGGAGAACAACGTGAATAGCATTTAAAAACTGTCTCTTAGTAACTAAAACAGATTCACTTAATTATAAAACAGAGTTGTTGTCTTGACCTATTAGTCATTTTTCATTGTACGTTTGAAGCTTTGGATCACTGTATTTTTAATGACCTGGAAATAAGCTTAAGAAAAATGTAAAGCCTAATAAATTGTGCTTTGAAAATTGATAATATTAGTGTAGTATTCAAACATGCAGTGTTACTGATGTAACTAAATAATTATTTTATTTGAACCTAGGCCAAGATTCTGACTATAATCATAGCCCTAACTAAAGAGGGCTAGGATATGGCTTGGAGAGAGAAAGATGCTATGGGGTGGGGGTGTAGCTCTCTATGTCAGGGAAAGCTATACATCCCTGCAAACTGTCAATGGCACCCAGGGAGACTGGAGACCCTTTGGGTTAAAATACATTGGGAATGTGGCACAGGGGACACAATGGTAGGAGTCTACGACAGACTTCCTAACCAGGAACAAGAACTCAACCAGGAATTCACCAGGGAACTAGCTGGTGCTGCACCCTCTTTGTGCATGGTTGTCATGGGAGACTTCAACTACCTGGATAAGAGCACTCAGCCAAATCTGAATGGTCACAAAGCTTTCTTATGTGCGTGGATGAGCTCTACCTGACCCAATAAGTCTATGGACTGACAAGAGGTAAGGCGCTGCTGGACCTGGTACGAGCTAAAGGGGATGATCTAGTCAGCAACCTAAGAATTCAAGGAAAGCTGAGAGACAGTGGCTACGAGCTGATCACTTTTACTATCCATCGCAAAGCTGACAAGTCGGTCAGCAATGCAGAAGTCCTCGACTTTAGGAAAACTGACTCTGATAAGCTCAGGAGGCTTGTTATTGAGGCCCTAAGGGACCATGACTCAACAGGAAGGGGAATCCAAGAGGAGTGGTTGCTCCTTAATGGAACAATCCTGAAGGCACAAGGGGTGTCCATCCCACCTCAGAGGAAAGGTAGCAAAAGGGCACAACAACCTCCTTAGCTCATTAGGGAATTCATGGACCAACTATGCCTAAAAAGAGTGGCTTATAAAGGATGGAAGACAGAAATCACCACTAAGAAGAAGTATTCTACAGTGGTCCATACCTTTAGGGAGTGAACCAGGAAAGCCAAGGTTGGAACTAAACTCCAACTGGCTATATTTTTCAAGGAAAATAAAAAGTCCTTTTTCAGATATGTGGGGAGTCAGAAGAAAAGCAAGGATAACATTGGACCCCTCCTAAACTAAATGGGACAACTGAGACCCAGGAAAAAGCCAACCTGCTTAATGGTTACTTTGCGTCAGTTTTTCATCAACCCAAAGGGATCGCCCTGCCTAGCATGATGCTTGACAGCCAGGGTGAGGGTGAATTTATACCTGGCATCAGTGTAGACCTTGTAAAGGAACACCTTGAGAAGCTGGACACCAAGTCATCTGGTCCTGACAGTTTGCACCCCAGAATACTTAAGGACTTGGCACGAGTCATAGCCCAGCCACTGGCAAAGATATTAAAAAAAATTTGTGGAGCTCAGGTGAAGTACCTGAAGACTGGAAAAAGGCCAATTTGGTGCTCTTCTTCAAGAAAGGGAGGAAAGTAGATCCAGGGAACTACAGGCCAATCAGCTTAACCTCAATCCCTGGAAAGATTCTGGAAAAAATCATCAAGGAAACCATTCTTGAGAATTTGGCTGATGGCAACATCCTGAGGGACAGCCAGCACAGGTTTGTTGTGGGTAGGGCTTGCCTGACCAATTTCATCTCCTGACATATCACCTGGACAAGGGAGAAGAGATTGACATCCTATATCTGGATTTTAAAAAGCCTTTGATCTGGTGTCCCATGATCTCCTCATGGAAAAATTGGTCAACTGTGGCCTTGGCTACATAACAGTTTGATGACTGGGGAATTGGATCTGAGGCTGGACCCAGAGAGTGGTAGTCAATGGAAGTGAATCATGATAGTGTTCCATGACCAGTGCTGTCCCACAAGGCTCAATGATGTGGACACTGGTGTCAGAAGTAGACTGGCCAAGCTTGCCAATGACACTAAACTGTGGGGTAGAGCATTCACACTTGAGGATAGGCTCGTGATCCAGGCTGACCTGGATAGGCCTAGAAAGTAGGTGGATATAAATCTGATAACATTCAAAACCAACAAATACAAGGTACTCCACCTTGTGGGGAAAAAAAAAACCCTGCAGCACACTTAGCTTGGCAGTGCTACACTTGCAAGCACCACAGCCAAAAGAGGCTTGGAGGTTATGCTTAACCACAAGATACACATGAGCCACCAATTAGATGTCACAGCTGGTAAAGTGAATAAACTCTGGCTTGCATCCATAGATGCTTCTCAAGTAAATCTCAGGATGTCATCTAGGCCTGTGCAAATAGAGAAGTATTTGAATCAGATTTGGATTTGGCTGATTTGGAGGACAGTGATTCAATTCAGATATGTAGATTACCATCTTGAATCAATTTGGCTGAATCAGCTTTGGAAGATTTGGTGCTGATTTGGAGACATCCAGTGATTCAGATCAGAGAGGAAGGCACAGCTAGGTGGCTGCAGGTTCTCCCATGGCTCCTCCACCTGTGCTTACCTCTCCCTGGGTAGGGGAGCCACAGGAGAAGCCCCCATGGCTGCCCTGCCTGGCCCCATCCCCAATCAGCCCCAGCCTAGTCCCAGCACTTATAAAGGCCCCACACTAACCAGCTGCAGCAGCGGTGATTGGGGTCTCTATGCACTCATGACAGAACCCCCCTGCACAGCATGGGGCAGCGGGAGGCAGTGGGGATCCGCCCCCATCTGGCATCCATATAGCAGCTGCCCCATGGCGAGGGTACGGTATGGCTCAACAGGACACTGAGTGCTGCCTGGGAGCTGGGGCCGAGTGGTGCCAGGCCACGCTCCAGCTGACATGTGGAGGCACCCCAGCTTCCAGACAGTGCACAGTGTTCTGCCGATCCACACTGCACCATGGGGCAGCTGCTATGCCGGTGCCAAGTGGAGGGGGGGCAATCTCCACTGCCCCCTACTGCCTTGTACTGCATGGGGTGGGGACTCTGCTACAAGCCCTCAGAGGTCTGATCACCACTGCCAGAGCCGGTGAGCTCGGAGCTTTTTATTTTTTAAGTGCCAGGAGGCTGGGCCAAGTGGGGGATGGACCAAGCAGGGAAGCCACAGGGATTTCTTTTGCCTTTCCTCCATCTGTGCCTGCCTCTGATCTAGCAGGGGGATCTGTGGGGGCTATGCCCTGCTCCTGCTTGTCCAACCGGGGTGAGACAAGGGGTGTGATGTAGGCATGGCTTGCTCCAGGAGGCAGCAGGGCATAGCCCCCACTCCCAGTGCTGCCATGCTCATATCAGTGGTGGGAGCGGGGGCTCTGTCCTGACGCTGCTTGCCACCCAGCTTGCCTCCTTCTGCGTGGAGCAAACCATGCCCACTTCCTGCGCCCTCTTTCCCTTGTCCCCGCCCTAGCCCCAGTCTGTCCCTCCCCCACACCTCTTCCCTCTCCCCTCCACCAACCCCAACAAACATACAAGTTGGAGGCAGCTGTGTCAGCTGTCTGTTTAGTCTATGGCCAAATCTCCAAAGTGGCTGAATATTTTCTGAAGCTTTTCTGAATAGATTCAGATGTTTCAAATCAATTCAGAGCTTTTAATTGGTGTCCCAATTTGATTCAGATTCAGAGATTCGGTTCCCAAATTGGGCTGAATCTCCTCCAAATTGTGAATCAGCTACCAAAGTTTTTCACAGCCTTAATGTCATCTTCCCACTGTACTTGGCCTTGGTGAGGCCACAGCTGGAGTACTGCATCCAATTCTGGACACCACAATGCAAGAGGGATGTGGAGAATCTTGAGAGAGTCCAGAGGAGAGTCATGCATGTGGTCATAGGGCAAGAGAATAGGACATATGATGAGAGGCTGAGAGCCATTGGATTCTTCAGCCTGAAAAAGTGCAGGCTCAGGGGTGAATTGGTGGCAGCCTATAAGTATGTAAGGGCTGTGCATCAGGATTTGGGGGAATGCCTGTTCACCAGAGTGCCCCAAGGGATACCAAGGTCCAAAAGTCACAAACTCCTGCAAGACCATTTTAGGTTGGACATAAGGAAAAACTTCTTTACTGTCCGAGCCCCCAAGGCCTGGAGTAGACTCCCTCCAGAGGTGGTGTAAGTACCTACTATGGACTCTTTTAAGAAATGTTTGGATGCTGGATGTTATCTTGCTGGGTTCCTTTGAGCCTAGCTGATTTCCTGACCCTGGGGCATGGGGCTGAACCCGATCTTACAAGGTCCCTTCCAGCCCTAATGTTTATGAAATCTATGAAATCTGTTTCACTACTGTTAATTGATTTTCTTTAACCTTTGCCTTCTCACTAGGGCTTTGTGAAATAGCACTGTTTCATTTCAACTTCAGTTATGCCATTTCAAAGGGATGGTGTTTCATTTCAATATTTCATTTCATTTTGAAGTACTGTTCCATTTCGGTTTGGTGAAACTGTTTTGCTTTGCCCATAGGCTATAATGGGAATCACCAAAATGCCTATAACTTTGTAGTTTCCTGCCTCCATCAAACGAAAACAACTAGGATGGTGGCCCCTGCTAAGGCCGCAAACCCTGTCAAGTTTCAAGGAGATAGGTGCAGGAGTTTCTGGGAAACTGCACCTTAAAATCTTGAAAGCAAAACTCATGTCACTTGTAAGTGTGAAGGCAGAGGGAGGTAAAAACAGCAGGCCTGATATAGCCCCTGCTGAGGCCATGCAGTCTGCTAGGTTTCAAGGAGATAGATGCAGGGGTCTCTGGGAACTGGACCTCAAACTGCTGACAAGCAAAACTTGTGACATGTGTGACTGTGTAGGTGTGTTAAGGTGCACCCTCATGGATGCTGGGACCTCTACACAACATAGTCATGTGCCCCAATGAGGTCTCCTCCCCCTCTACAGCCTTATTCTGATCTACCACTTGACATAACAGGTAAGTAAGCAGCACAGTAGCACTAGCATCTTGGGCTAGTATCATTGGGTCTCACTTTCTTGGACAGCCAAACTGTCACGGAGCATTTCTTTCCTTTCTTCTCCAGCAGGTGCCAGAGCTCTCTCCCTGCAAGCCCAAGACCTGGGGCTTAGATGTGCCCTGGGCCCTGTTTCCTTCTGCTCAGCTGACCAGGGACAGGTGTTAGGGGTGTAGGTTGTAGCCATGTTGGTCTAGGAGTTGAGGGAAATTACTAACTCCGATTTCTTAATTTAAGTGATATAGGTGAATCATGTGCCTTTTTATCAATATAAGTTTAATTAGGTTTGGCAGTTGTGCTGAAAATATAGTGATGTGGACAGTCATTCGGTAGAAAAGGACTGGAATTAATTCTTTTTACAGAGGTGAACAAACACTTGTAAGTCAGTACCTCTTTTAACTTGCCATTGGCTTGGGCCAAACCCACTGTAGAGGTGAAAAGCTCTGGATACATACCCTCTTACTAATTGTCACTGAGTTCTTTTTAAGTCTTGGGTATTTCTGTACCTTGATCCAGTCTGAAAACATTGTGTTAAAAAGAACAGAAAACATGTAAATGATAGGGTTGTGCAAATTTCAGCAGTCATTTTATTCCAGAGGTGTTTCGAGGAGCCTCAGTGCTTGAAACACTAAATGCAAATCGAAACAGAAGACTCTGAAATGTTTCAGAAAAGTTTTAAAGAATTTCAGAGTTTCAGACCCAGGCTTGCAGGGAAACAAAAACTAAGAAAATGAAGGGGGAAGAGGACAGGAAGGACTGCTTCCAGACAGTGTGCAGTGCCCTCCCGAGCTGTGCTGCACCCTTGCAATGCAACAGCTGCTGCATGGCTGCCAGGCAGGGGCGGGGGGCAATCTCTGCTGCCTCCTACAGCCCTGCACTGCGTGTGGGGGCTCTGCCACGAGCTTCCAGAGGCCCCAGTCACCACTGCTGCCACTGGTGAAGATGGGGCTTTGTTTTTGCTTTTTTGGGGTTTTTTTTTTAAAGCTCCGCACTCAACAGTTGCAGAACGTGTGGATGACAGCATACTACTGCTGCCAGCTGGGACCAGTGCCAGCACCCAAGTCTGCCTGGCGCAGCCCACACCGAGCTCTGGGAAGAGCCCAGTGCTGGTGCTGGCCCCAGCTGGCAGCCTGCTGTCATCCCCCATGCAGCTCGGAGGGCCTGCACCCCCTGGGAGGGCTGTGGAGGTATTCCAAACTGTTCCCAGGGGATGCGGGCCTCCGGATCTGCATGGGGATGACAGCATGCTGCTGCTGCCAGAAAGTGTTCAAAGTTTTGCTTTGAACAGTTTGAGGTGCAGTTTCACAAAAACCCTGCACCTATCTCCTTGAAACTTGGCAGACATCCTGCCCTCAACGGGGGCTACCATTCCTGCAATTTTCATCTACATCAGGCAAGGAATGACAAATTTATACGCATTTTAGTGATTGCACATTATAGCCTATGGCCAAAATGTCAAAACAGCGTCAAAACTCTGAAACAGATTCAGCTGAATCAAAATGGGACGGTGATCAGAAACACCAAAACAAGTCACTGTCCCTCCAAAATGCTGAATCTGAAACTGAAATGAAACACAGCTGTTTCACACAGCCCTAACAAATGCTCTTTAACTTTTGTTTTCAGCTCATATTCATTTATTGTTCTCAGAAATATGTTTGACTTTATTACAGATGACATCAATCTGAGAGAAAAGAGATGAGGAAGGTTTTAAATTCTGAGTCTCAAACAGTTTCGCAGTGAATCAAGAGTCAATTGTAATGAGATAGGAAGAACTGCAAGAAAGAAAAATTTACACAGTCATTGTTATGGGTAGAGTAGTGCAGAGCTAGGTGGTTTCAGGTCGCAAGAATTTGTTCAAACTTTTGCATTAACTTTGACTTTTAAGGAGGCACATCTATTACCATGCATGTTGCCTGAAATGCAAAAGCTCAGAGTAAAACTACTAAACTTCATAGATTTCACATAATACATCTTGGATCTCAGTCATCAGTCAGTTCCCATTCTCCGGTCTCAGAGAAGAATGGAAACAGACTTTCACTTTGCAGTTAATCCAGGGCTTTAGATAGAACCTTATCCATACTCTCAGTGCCTGATTCTTCTATAATGGACGTTACATTGTCATTTACACTTGTAACACGTCGACCTATTGAATACGGATGATGCCTTGTAGCCATCCTTTTTCCGAGATACAAATGACAATACAATGAATCAGCAGGATGATCATATGTTCTGGGCAAACTGGGACAGTCCTGGCTTCCATAATCCGGTCCCAGCTAGTTCATCAACAGCCCCAGAGTGGAGTCCAGCAGGGACACACAGTGGCCTGGTCACCAGGCAGGGGGCTGGGTAGGCACCATTTCTGCTAGGCACAAGCAAGGTGGGTATACTGGAGCAGGTACCACCCCACTGCAAGCTGCCTGCCTGCCTTGCTCGTGCATAGCGGCTGCAGTGCCTGCCTGAAACACCATGCCACTCCACATCCCCACCAGGCTCCACTCTGGAACGTTTTACCAAATGACTGGGACCAGACTATGGAAGCCAGGACTGCCCCACTTTTCCTGGGACATATGGATACTCTGTATATCAGAGAATCAGGCCCTATATCTGAACAGGGTGCTAAACAGTGTAAGAAGAGGTCAATTGATTATGGGGACTATATTTTGGAAGAGATGATAAAAACAAATGACTGGGTATTACAGCCAGAAAAATTCAAATTAAGCACAAGAAGAAAAATGTAACATTGAAGATGATTGAGTATCGTCACAAACTACGAAGGAGAGTGGTGGATTTTCCATCCAATGACGTCTTCATAAAAATACTGGATGCCTTTCTGGAAGATGTTTTAGTTAAGCACAAGTTATTAGTCTCAGCCTAAAAGTAAATAAATCAAATCTAAGATTTCCATTATAAGGGACATCTGTGACACACATCTGTCTCTGCTGACACTGATTGTAAGAATGTAATGAAAGCCAAGATTCGGTACAACTTCAGAATGTCCTCTCTACTTAAACTTTAGGGTCTGTTTACTCTGCTAGTTGGTACTGTAATTTTAACTAAATTAAATTATTTAAATTTACCACTAGAAAAAAAAAATCGTATAAAAGAAGAGCTAACTCCAAACTTGAACTGAATCAAAACTCTATTTGAGAGTGCAAAATGTTCTGTTAATTTCTTTTCAATAATTTTGTGTTCCATCTACCAGCAATCAATGTCAGGGTTGCAAGCACCTGGGCTGAAACAGCACACGGCTAGTCTTCAGGTACCTCTAGCGGAGCTAAAGTCTGGAACCGTTGCAAAGGAAGAGAAAACCAATTGTCATGAAGCTTCCTAGTATAACTTCCAGACAGAAGAGTTTTGAAAAAGGTCAGAAACAGACCTGATTGACAGAGAATTGAAAACTCTTTAAAACCAAAGCTTTCTTGAGGAAAATTTGGTTTTGTCAAACTTGTAAACTTACATCAGGAAAAGCAAAACAACATTTTTTTCATTTTGCATCAGTTTAGCTTTATTTATTTTAGTCAACTTAAAACGAACTGAATTTTCCTATGGTAACTTTTGTCTGCATGGGGCCTGTAATGCGGATGCCGAATCTGCTCATTTTCTGCTTTGTCCCAGACCTTTTTTTTTCTCCCTGGTGAGACTACATCCCCAGTAACTGAGTGATCATAAGAAACATAGCCCGTGTATGAGGAAAGGGGGCTGTCAAGGGTAGACCCAGTTAAAATTGCAAGAACAGGCCCTGGGTATCCCGACAACATTAACTCTTGCTCACATGATCACTTGCCTGTTTTTTCTCTGATACATAGATATTAGGGCCGTGTGAAGCTTCGGTCACTAATTCGATTCGGCAGAAATTTAGCCTGATTCAGCAGCCAAATCTCCTAATTCAAATTGAATCAGGAGACCCTTTAATCTTTTCAAATTGAATCAGAACCCTTTGAATCAATTCAGAGAGATTTGATGATTTGGCCATAGGCACAGCTTGAAATGTTTTTTTCTACATACCACCAGGTACCTGGCATCTGCGAATGCTGAGATGCTGGAGCAGATGGAGCGTCCCACAGAAGTGTGTGTGTGTGTGTGTGTGTGTGTGTGTGTGTGTGTGTGTGGGAGGGGTCCCCAGCACACTTGGCAGCGGATCTGGAAGTGGACCAGAAGCACTTCCAATCCACTTGCTGGTGAAAGTGCCCCCCGTGCTCCATCCGCCCCACCATTACCGCATTCACGAGCTGTACCTAGTACCTCGAGGTACGTAGAAAACACATGTAAAGCTGTGTCTATGGCCAAATTGCTGATTCTCTGAATCAGCATCGAATCTTCAGATTTGGGTTTGGCTGAATTGAATCAGGACAGCAATCTGAATCAATGAATCACTGTCCCTGATTTGGGACAAATCCAAATCGAATACGGCCTGCTTTGCACTCCTCCCTTCTGCCTGTAAGAATCTCTCTTCTTTGCTTTTTTCTTCACGGGGTAGATATCTGTTTCAGATACCTAGAGTAATGACAGAGTGCCAAATGACCAAGTTTTGATGGATCATCAGTTGAACTCCTTGGGATGGACTGGGCTGGCGATTAGGGAGCTGCAAAATTTCACCAGGCATTTGGTTTCAAAGCTGTTTTGATGTATTTTGTTAGACCCTGACTCCATGCAGCACCCGCCGACTAGGGAAACGATGGTCCAATTGTCTATGGATCCCGTTGCTCATTAGCTAGAGCAGAGCAGGGGGCAAACGCCAGCGCACATTGCTCGCAACAGCTTTATTCAGAATGGAGACAGCTTCAGACTAGCTCCTGCACCGACAGACTATGGGGAGCCACCCTGAACAACAGCTCTTTCCAATATTTATATACCTTGGTTCATACATACTAACATTTACCCTGCCTCATCCCACCTTTGGTTCCACCCATTTTTCCTCCCATTTCAAGCTCCACCTCTGTTTACTGTTTGCTTCCTTAGCATGGTATTGCCTGTGCATTTCATTCATCTACATGCCTCTCTGCTAAGAGTGCATGCATAAAACTTTTGACCCCTATCTTCCTTTGGTCACTTGGCAGTTTCTCACTGGTTCTTGCTGGTTTTCTTGCTGACTTCTCCATCTCCAAGGCTGTATCTTTGCGTTTGTCTCCTGATGCTAGTTGTGTAACACATCTTGCACTTTGCACCCTATTCCTTTGTTAAGAGTCCACTTACTTAAGCCTTAGCTAAGTTAATTGCTTTTAGTACACCAGCTAGCCTTGTGACCAACAGCTTTTGCTGAGGTTACCTTTTAATATTATCATCCAATCTTGTGACCAGTGGCTTTTTGCTGATACACAGGAAAAAGACTTCATTCAGCTCAACACTCAGTACTCCCCAAATCCCATATCATTACCCCAACATCCAAAATCCACATCATTACCCTAACGTGTTTCAAGCTCAAAACCGTGAAACTGAAATGAAACAAAAGCCTTCTAATCACAAAACAAGGGCACTCAAAATGTTTTGAAAGTTTCAAAATGTTTTAAATTTTGAAGCTGGGCTTCCTTGACGTCAGCATAGGTCCCCGCTGGCAGCAGCAGCCTCCCGTCACCTGGCGCAGATCAGGGGGCTGTGCCCCACAAAAGGATACAGGCTCATGCCCCAGCCCTCCCGGGGGATGTGGGCACCTGGGTCTATGCACCGGATAACAGCACCAATCCTCCTGGCTCTGGGTTCAGGCTGCACACAGTGACAGACCCAGCCAGCAGCAGCAGCCTCCTGTCACCTAGCAGGCAGATCCAGGACCCACCCACAGCCCCAGGAGGGCTATGTGGCTCTACCGCATTCCTCCCAGGGATGCGGGCCCCCCAGTCTGCTTGTTGGATCACAAGAGGCTGCTCCTGCCACCTGGGACTGGTGGCAGCACCCATCTTCCCAGCTCTGGGTGCCCACACCCCCAGGAGCAGTTCAGCAGATCCCCTGCAGCCCTCCCACAGCTATGGTGCTCTCACAGGAGCAGCCTTCTGCAATTTGGAAGGGGGATTAGGGGCGAGGGCGGGATAAACTTGCCTAGGTCTCACAGTAAGCTTCAAATGCTTGAACCACTATATTCTTACAGGAGGAAAACACAGTTATTTTGTAGGGGAAGATCAAAGAAGACACTGTCCAGGTAGTATCAAGGAGCATCCTGCTATATTTCTTGGGTGGCAGTAGGAAAATTCACTCTTAAGCCCTAACTTAATTCATCAAGAAGGCTTTTGAGTCTGTGTGTCATTTTCTGCCATGAACATAATGGTACATAATTCTGTACCACACTGACTATTAACATATAGATCCTAGTTTTAAGGGTCAAAATTTGAACACAAATTTTGGTTAAGCTCATTGCTATCTAAATGTGTGTTGCAAAGCTGAAATCCAGGTTTGTTTCTGAAGTAGTCTGTATTTGTTCTCCCTGCCTAGCAGACCAACCACACCTTTGTTTTGCTAGCAGAGTTTGGGGATGTGAAGAATGGATTTGGAAACAGCCTGCATCTACAAATCATACCTGTCTCATGTCTCTCTGACTTTCTCTGTCCTGCTCCCAAGACACTTAGTGTAGCTTTTATTTTATTATATTTTATTTCTTACTACCATAAGTCTTTCTCCTCCACACTCTTTCAAATCCCCCACTTGTTTTTAATTAATTTTGCCTTGAGCAATAACATTCATGCTTTGCAAAGTCAAAGACGTCTTCTGCATGGTAGGATGCCTACTTAATTTCTCTATTTCTGCCTCTGTTCGGGGCCGGGAGGTTGCAATTAGAGTGATGTCATAACTATAAAGGTCCAGGAATTATGCAAGAGGCTAGGATTTCTCGAGGTGATATCTTTTATTGGACCAACTGCATATCTTGGATAGAGATAGACAAGCTTTTGAATGCAAGCCATTTTACTTCCGGTATATTTTTTTTGGTCATTCTTCTTCTTCCAGTTACCACACTAGTCTACTGTAACTAGAAGATGAACAGTTATTTTGGATGGTTTACTTGCAAAAAACAAACAAAATAAACCCCCCCAGAAACCCAATCTAATAGATACAGTTGTTAGAAGTTTTTCCTCATTCTGCTTTAGCTGATATATATAAGAAGCAATGGACCCAAATGCAGCCAGGTGTTCGATAGCGAATCAAGGGCCAAAACAACCAACTAGATTCGAATAACCCTGGACTTTGAAATCTGTGTCATAATTCAAAGATTAGGTTAGCCTTAGAACTAGGTTTCTGCTGCACAAATTCTGCTCATAATCTTGCAGTGAATCACGTGATTTCTTCATGAAATTCCTTTATTTTTATGTGTGCATGTGTGTCTGCGTGTGGGCATGTGCATGCAGGTGCGCATGCACACACTCACACAGAAACACATAGCTTAAATGATTAGTTAAATAAGTGTGTTTATATTGGTGTGAAATTCAAAATGGAGATCTGATAAGTACACCATGGAGTTGGAGACACACTTTTTCCTTCATTGAAATTATTATACATTGAAATTATTCAATGAGTGCACTAGAAGAGCAGGTGTTGGGAGCACTACTCTGGTAAATATATAGTGGAAACTCACGCTCTTCGTATCTTAACATAACTAAAAAGTTAAATGTTCAGACTTGGATGTCTAAATTTAGGGTCTGAAAAGCCTGATCTTCAAAAGGTATGTGTAGTGACAGCACCCATTGAAGAAAAGAATATACAAGAAGAGACTTAACTTTAGGCACCTAAGTTTGAAAATTTCGCTCCAGGTTGTAATGTATAAAAGTAAACTACTCTTCTTGAATAATAATGCTATCTAGAATTGTAATCTAGCCTATTAATCATGTTGTAATGACCCAAGATCAAGACAGTTTTAAACTGACGTGCTTTGGAGCACCAAGAAATCAGTAGGTCAATATTAGGTATTCTGCATTTAAATCCCTAGTTCTGTTTCCATAATTAGGTCAACAATAGTTATTTTGAAAAAAGGCAAGGTGACTAGGCTGTAGTTATGGAAGTTTAAACCTGAGGATTATATCTTGTCTTCATGGGTGCTGACAGATGTGTCGGGGGGGAAGAACTTTACCGGAAGCAACAGCAGGGCTTTTTTGGTGCTTTTAGCCAAAGGTGATTCAATGAGCTATTGAATAAAAGCGCCAATAAAGCCCCACTGAACTATTTGATCTATACAGACATTGGGAAAGCTGGGTACATGTAATGCAATGCTGCTTTTGAGCATGTGCTGGGCTCAGAGCAGGAGCATGCCAAGTTTAAAGTGAAGCACTGTTTGTTTGTTTTTTCGCCACGTCTGCAATCAAACCATACTGCCACAAACATATGTATTTAGTATATTGTGAGAGTCAGGTTTATAAAAAGAAGAAAAACCATATTTAATTGAAAGGACCTAAATATAATATTCCCATGTTAACAACCCATCATTTTGTCACTAATCATATTTTAGAGCCCTAAATCTAAAAAAGTCGAATTTACATTTCACATTAGTTGTTTATTTTCTGCCTTTCAGCAATAAAACAAGCTGTCAATTACATTACGCATATGTTTCCAGCTCATTTCTAATCATTGTTAGGTTTTAAAGGTGGGATAAAAGTGAGAAAATATGTATTTTTCCTTTAAGACTTAGTTATTTCTGTCGGATTTATTTCAATTGCAACTTTTAGAAAAAATGTAAGGTCAGATTTTCCACTTCTGGAAATAACCATAGACTTACTATGGTTGGAGAGGTCTTTTATGTTATGTTTTGCCTATTTTAACTCCAGATCCAGTGCTGTCTCCTCAGCTGACAAAACTTTGGAGCTACAATTGTTAGATCTGGTCCTGGGGGATTGATAATACTCACTGGGCGTGTCTACACACGATGCATTACTATGTATTAGCCTAATTTAGTGTTCTGCATGGGGGAGCATCTACATTTGCACGCCCGTACTGTACAGTAAATTCCCTTAACCCTCATCCGTTCTCATGAAACTGAAACCGCTGTTGTTCTCATGGGGTAACTTGTTACTCCCCCCATGAACAAAATGGCACCAGTGACAACAGTATAAATGTACCAAAATGTAGCTTAAATGTTTAATGTAACTGGTTTAATGTTAATATTTCAAAACAACTATTGTTTAATGTACTTTTAAACACATGGATAGTTTGAAAGAGTATTTATGGTCATTTGAATCCAAAATATTAATTAGAACGCTGAACAAAATTTAAACTTTTTTTCGAGTTTCAAACTGGAATGAACAATTTGATAAGTCTGCAGTTCACACTGTTTTCAAAATAACAGTCACTTCCAAAAACATTTCCTAACTGTTTTAACGAAATATTGTATTCCTCACAAAGCAGCAGTGATGTGCTGTGGTGCAAAAAGGCAAATCACGTACAATTTTTGCATCATTTCCGGGTTTTGCGGTCATCTCTTCTTGGACAGAAAGCACAACGTCCCCTCACGCTTGCAGAAGGGTCTACTGGGACGCGTTGTGGCAATGTGTCATTTAGAGCCGGCAGACCAGACTTGAAGGACTTAAAGAGATTACGTGTCTCCAGCGTTCTTCATTTTATTTGTCTGTTGATCAACTGTTCTCCAAGCTCCTGCAAAAAAATAGCGCCATCTTCTTAAATGTGATCTTTGCTTCCAGTTTGCATTGTGGCCTTGCCAAATGATGAGGCTGCCTGGCAATGGCAGCCATATACAGCACATTGAAAAATAGTGTCATTGGCTACCTGTTGATTTTCTGTCTGCAGGTGGTCATATGGACTCAGCGGTCAAGGTCATCCACCCCCCCCCCCTTGTTTTTATTATAGTCATAGATGGCACCTGGCTTTCTTTGCTCTCCACCCACTGACAGGTCATGGTGCATACTTGACAGCAACGGCACAATTTGGACTTCTTTGGAACATAGGAAGCTAAGGTGAGTTCCACATCAAAAGCAAAAATGGATGAAAAGTTTCCCTTCTTCAATTTGCTTCCATTTCATTTGGGCTATCGGCTTTGTTTTTCTGCATTGTACCCACATAGGTCAAGTCCTACTATAGCAGTCTTTCTGCCAGGTCAGTAGTGGTGAAGAAATTTGTCACCCACACTGTTCCTTCCAGTCTTGTACCAGGATGAACTAGTTTTTCACCAACGTGGGTTCCAAAATTACCTTGGCATGGAGCTTCTGGTTGCTTTCCCAGGTATGAGTCTCCAGATAGGGGGAATGATGTTGCTGCATTACAGCAGCAATGAATTATCAAGCCATAATTAATATAGCATAATTAATAAAAAAATAATCAAGCAGGCTTCCTGGTCATGTACTGTCTCAAGGGACAGTGACTCCTGAATGCAATGAGCTGCTCATCAACCATCATGTGTATTACTGGAATATACCATTTCTTGAGCTGCTCCACAAATTGGGCCCAAATATTTCTGAAAGCAGCAACCTTGCCCACAGCTCTCCTTTCCTCACGTGACAGTTTGTTGTCAAATCTGAGGTAGTTGGTGATTTGATGGCATTGTTTTAAACTCATGGACACCTGGTACATTGCTCCCACAACTTCTCCAGTACCTTGTGACCACTGTGGTGTAGACCACTCAGCAATAGGAGCCTAGCGTAGGCTTTCAGCTCTGCTTCACCCAGCTTTTTCCACTCCTTTCTATTTTCAGGATGGCTATCATTCCACTCCTTGAATCCTCTTTCTGCTTCTCTGCTTGCTTTTTCTTATGATAACAGTCAGGATATCTTGTGAGAGAAACAGGTGGAGCGTTTCCACTAGGGCTGTGCGAGGCTTTGCACGGAGCTTCAGATCCAGAGAAGCTTTGGATACTTTGGGACCCATTCTTCACTGCCAGGGCCAAAGGCTGGGACAGTCATAGCTCAGGAGTGCAGAGGGGACACAAATTCAGCTGCCACATGCTGCCTTTATGTGTGCCACGATGCTCCTCTGAGCACAGGTACTGGCTGCCTACAGAGCAAGGCTGTGTTTTAATGATGACTGCCAAGACTGGCACTCCCCGGGTGGCCACAGGGGCACATGGCAGGGCTGGAGGGACCTGGTACTAAATTTAGTGCCAGGTCCCTGCACATGTAGACACCTACCCAAAATTGCTTATTGCACAGTGAATCCAGTCATGACTAACTGCACGTGTAGACACACTCACTGCAGTCAACGTGCTTCTCTTTTCTCTTCTATGGATCTTGTTGTTATAGTGAGGCAATCATGTACATCCTTGGCGTCTGGCTGGAATAAGACTGCAGACTTCGCCCAATTAGACTTTTAAAAAATCCCAAACCTTCTTTAAAAAATTATTCTGGGGATACTGAAACTAGGGGAGAGTGTCTTTCAATTGCATAACTTATCAGCTAAGTCAATTTGGGAACTTTCCATTGGTTGGTTTTTCATCAGGAAAATAGTAATGCAAACATTATTTTATCTTGGGTTATTTTGGCCAGAAATGGAATATTTTTTTTGTTTTGTTGAATGTTTTAAATGGTTTCTTTTGAATCCATTCGATACAACTTTAAAGTGTCCCTTTCACCACATTGCCTTGGGTATATTGGTACTTGCTTAGGGACTGAATCAGTTTAAACATATTACAACATTGATTTCTCTCTGACCAAAAAATTGCTATTAAGATCGGTGAAGATATAGTAGCACAAACTTCAGGGTGGTCTAGTAACCTCACTTGTAGGAGCAAGCTCCACAGCAAATAACCTATGCTGCAATCACACCTTCCTTTGCAGTGTTGTTGCAGCCTGTGTTGATCCTTGTGGGACTAATTCCAAATCCGTTTGAAATCTATGAAAATCTTTACATTAATTTGAGTTGGCATTGGGTACAAATCTAGGTTTAATCCTTTGGTGTGCATGGGCAAAATGGCAGTCAGCGGTTTTCCATGGTGTTCAGAAACATGAGACGTCTAACAGCAGTCATTCGAAAGTTAACTTTGTATTTTTCATCCTTTTCTTATTTTGAATGCCTTTTCCTCCCCTCTCATATGCAAATACGTCTAATTTGGGATCTAAAATAGTTCATCACTTATACCATCAGTCTGATTTTTTTTTTTTCTTCTTTTCAGATATGGGCTGGGAGAATTGGTACTTAGCTGCCAATGGGCATGGCACAGAGACAGCACAGAATAGAGTGTGTGCTTGCAAACTAGTGGTCACAGGATATTTTAAATTTCCCTTTTCAGCCTTAAGAAAATCTTATAACCTGCATGGGCCATCCTTTTAGGTCAGTTGCATACAGACTATTTTCTCTCTCTTTTTTTTTTTTATATCAACCCTAAATTAATACACTAGGTGCTCTGCAGCCAGCGTGGTTTTGCATTGATCTTGGCCAGCTTGTTTACAGTGTTTTGGCAAGTTGCTGATGTACTTCTCCCTGGGGATAGAGCAGGGGTTAATTGCTGTTAAACTCTCAGTGCCAAGTAATGGTTCAGACTCTCTGCTACATTAAAGATGACACTAATAAGGAAAGAGTGCAGTGGATTGCTCTGTGTTGAAAATTGGACTTGTGGTGACAGAAACTTGGAGCAGAGCTGATGTAATGGGGAGGCCATAATGTAATTATAACTGCTGAACATGTGTCATACCAAGTTAAATGATACATTAATGAATCAAAACAGGTGATGGAGTGTTGCTCTTTCAGCAGATAGAGGTGTTTTCAAGGTTAGCTTGTCATTAATTTAATAATCTGCAAACTGGATAGTCTTCAAATTATAAACAAAATCAACTTTAACATTTTCTATAGCATCCCTTGTCCCGTATCTAATAGGTGAAGAAGAAAAAAAAAAGAGATTACACTGAGCATAGACTCATTTATCTGTATTTTCTTATACCTATATTATGTAAATTATAGTATAACATAATTCTGCAGCAAACATAGGGCCTGATACTTATTGTACTTATACTTTCTCATACTTGTTTCTTTTATACTGGTATAACTATATTGGCATTAATGGGTGTATTCTTGATTTATACTGGTGTAAGTAAGAGCAGACACAGGCCCCCTGAGTTCAGATATTAAATATGTTTTGTTATAGTAAAAGGGGCTCTATTCTACAACACTATACAAAAGATACTTGGCTATCTGATGATGCTACATCTATCTAGTTGTCCAAAAATTTTGACTGTTTAAAAAGACCATGATCTCTTTTTTTTTCTATAATTCACTGCATGCTATTTTATCACTAATCTTGATTTGCAGCTTTGTCCTTGTCACCAGAGAATCATGAAAATGAGCATTTCCCACTTTCCTCCATTTTTACTATAACCTGATTTTTTTTTTGTCCTGTTTTTCATGGCCATTAAGCCTCCCATTTATTTTTATTTTCTTAGAAAACAAAAATGAAATGTATTTATTTTTTTTTACAGAAATCAGGCTGAGTGGGATCAAATGGCATTTGGAGCACCTTAAATCTTATAGAATTTCATGGCAAATTCATTCAGAGAGGATCCTTGGTTTTTATTTATTGATTGATTTCCAGATCTGAAGGTGTTATTCCTTTTCTAAGTGGGGGCCACTAAATATGACAGATTTTAATTCAGTTATAAGTTATTATGGCCATGAGGGGGAAAATATACTCTGTACTATATTTGTTTTCCTGTTTGGCATGCAGTCATTTGGGTTAGGTCGTTTCTTCCATGTAAAAATTCTGAATGAGGAGAGAATGAGGAAATATATCTTTTAAATGATTTCTCCTTAGGCAGCCATTCAAGGTGGAAGGTTTTGTCCTCTGTAGAAAAGATCCTGAGGCCAGACCTAGTCCTGTCCAGGGGTGGATCCAGACTTGGATGTGGCTTCCCCCTTTGCCTATGAGCTTTTGGTGAAGGGTTTGTCTCCTACTTTTAAGCAGCTCCAAAGAACAGAGGGTGAGTCCTGCTCACCTCCCCTTCTCTCCTCCTTTCCTCAGCTTACGTATTCAGTGGAGCCTTGATAAGCAAGGCCAAGGAAAGAATATGTGAGCAAGAGCTTCCAATTCATATGCTTACGATAAAAATATGTTCTTGATGCCATATTATATTTTGAATGTAGCTCAATAGAGATGATCTTCCAAAGAACACTGTTGGGGCAGGGGAACTTCTGGGGTGGCATTCTACCCTCTTCCTGGTCATCTGCATGACATTTCTGGTCCTCTAAGTGTCAAAAACATCAGGTAGGAATTCTGTTCTTGACCACATGCAGACTGGCCATGTACATTAGGCTGTATACTGGTTGCATACATAACTGGTCATGTACAAATGGCCCTCATGGACTCACAATGTCCTGTAGGGGTGCATCCAGATGAACTTACATGTGCCTCTTGCAGCACCTCAAAGCACTTAGCAGCAGTGTGAGCTGCCATCTGGGTCACTGGGGCCCTGCACAGTGTGGGGCCAGGTGCCAGCCCTAGCAATCTCAGTCTGAGCCCTGCTGCCCTCTGCTTCCATGTGCTGCCTGGGGGCACTCTGCCAGGAGGCCCTGGAGCCCCCCACAGCCCTTGCTCCTAGGGTGAGTAGAGGCTTTTTTTTTAAGTGCTGGAGGCTGAGGTTGGGGGGGCAGCCATAGGGGGCTGTGGGTGTAAGTGGGACCAAGTGGGGGGTGGTCATTGGGGCTTCTGGGGGAGCAGCCATTGGGGGGGGCTGCAGGAGCCAGGAGGCATGCGTCCAGGTGCGGTAGGAATCCAGGGGACTGGGGGAGCAAGTGGGAGGGTGGGGCAGGGCATGTGGGCCCCCTGTGGGGGGCTGTGACCCCTGAGGGGGGGCATAGCCCCTGTTGGGGAGCTGTAAACCCTATGGGTGGTGTGGCTGCTGAGGGGGCCCGTAGAACTTGTTGGGGGGCTGTAGCCTCTGTGGGGGGCAGGAAAACATATATTTATGTATTCATGAATTCATGAAACATGTATTTAAAATTCACTTTATTATGATGACAGAGACACTGGTAATCTTCCAAATTGCTTTAATGCTGTAGATATATCAATAAAACATTGCCCAACTGATCGCTGTCTCTCTCTCTTTCTCTCTCTATACTGGTCTTTTGTTTTAATGGTGGAGGAACATGGATTTGGGGGTATTTTACAGACTGATTTGGGGAGTTTTTTTATTGGTGATTTTTCAGATTTCCAATAGGGAACACCAGAATTCTCGCTAGGGAGGCCAGTGGCAGGACCCTGGCTGCTCAGAGCTGGCACCTTGAACCCAGCCGGCTGTGGTTGACCTCCTGGCCAATTGCAGCCAGGAGGACATGCTTTGACAGTTCAAAGCAGGCCACCATATCCAGAACATCATCCAGGCAATAACTGCCCGGATGGCTGGGCAGGGGGCGCACATAGCGATAGTGCCACACTAAGGCCAACTCTGCGGCCACAGCCCACTGGCAGCTGGCCCAGTGGGGCGGATGCCTCATCTGCATCTGGCAGGTGCACAGCAGGTCACAGCCAGGCAGCAGCCCCCACTGCCAGACTGCTGCAGTGTGTAAAGCGTTCAGGGAACTCTCAGGGCTGCCTCAGCAGTCCAGCTGACACAAGGGATAGGGTCCCCAGGTGCCAGTTGGTTGGGCTTCAGAAACTCCTGAGAGTGCGTATCCCTGAGCTACTTGCCAGGGCAGCTTTTTGTACTGATGGGACCAGGACAAGTCAGCTTTTTATACTGCTGGGACAGCACAAGTGCTGCAGATCCGGGAGGAGCCAGGCAGGGTTATTTTGCCCCAAGAGGTACAATTTGCTCCACAATCAAGTGCATGTCCGAGCATGTCCATTGAGCCAAAAAGCTCCAGCTCAAATTTCCACCACTTGTATTTGAGCTGTAGTAAATGCGCATGCTTGCATGTGTGGACATGCTTATGATGGCGAAAAGTGTTTTTGAAGCCCCCTTCCATGCAGAGCTTTCTTTTGAGTTCCCTGAGCTTGATCACCAAACTACAGGTCAGTTACTATTTAGACCCTTCTCCAGCACTCCTGAAGATGGCCTCATGGGCAACCATGAGAAGTAAGTACATGAGAGAGATGCAGGGGCAGAGCAAGCCAAGCATGTGTGGCTCAGTGAAATGGCTATTGGCTTGGCAAGGACAGGATCCTGAGGTCTGGTCTGGCCCCTCAGTCCCATTTAAGCAGAAGCTTCCCCCTGCACTGACCTCCACCCATTTTCCCCAGTCACTATATTAAACACAAGAGTCCTAGAGAACAACTTGAATAATGCCAGACCAATAGTGTAGTCCTTAGTGTTCTGAGAAGTCAAAAAGAACCTGATTCAGATCACCTCTGGATGTGAGCACAGTCCTAGAACTCAAATGATCAAAACTTCCCAGACA
Organism: Caiman crocodilus; assembly: GCA_030014935.1. Classification (NCBI taxonomy): domain Eukaryota; kingdom Metazoa; phylum Chordata; order Crocodylia; family Alligatoridae; genus Caiman; species Caiman crocodilus. The sequence goes on along the minus strand of JAGPOW010001296.1, from coordinate 29,137,628 downwards.
AGTGCCCTAAACACTCATCAAATGGAAGGGAAGGAGAGGAAGTCTCTCTTCTCCCTATATGCCCCCCGAATTTTGTTGCCAGCGTGTGTTGCCTTGGGAGGTTAGGCCAATGCTCAGGATCTTAATATCATGCTGTTAGACAGGAGGGTGTGCTGTCAAGACAAGACAATATTTTTTTTTTGGTAATTTTTGCCATGGCTTAGATGAGGAAGATGCTGCTGGTGGTAATGAGGCCTCATGGTCTATTGGTCACCTTTGATTGTGGTTGCTGCAGAAAAAAACACACACACACAAAGCTGCCAAGGAAAACTCCTTGCAGTGGCTGGTCACTCATATTTACAAATGTACAATGCTGACATGTACAGAGGCAATGCACACATCATTGCCATTCTTGGGATGCTTTTCTTCTACACTGAAAAAGTGGAGCAGTTACCTACAGGAGGGTGGCCATCATAAATCAAGGACTTTTCTGGACTTTTCCTGCCTCAGCATTGGGGTGGGCGCTGACCAATCCATCCGACAGGTATTTTCCAATGGCTACAAGCCATTACTTCCTGCTAGGCAAGAAGGGTGCCCGGCAGGATATAGAAGACTGTTCACCCCTCTGTACACAACCCTAGTGGTTTTCTGCCCCATGAAGGACTGGAGAGCTATTTGTTCAGTACCAACCTGGCTCGGGTCCCATCTTTTTCCAAGTATGTTCAATAGAGCTCCAGTGTCTAGAACAGCACTGGTGTGCACTTGATTTCCCACTGTGACAGGAATTTGGAGTCTCCCTCCTGGGTCCCAAGTGCAAGACCCCACGTTTTCCCATAAGCCTGGGCTTTGCTCATGGGTCCTATCATGGGGGACCCCTCAGCACTCGGAGGTGGAGCTGTGGCTGCAACCCTGTTGGAATGGGAATGTTCTAACCCCTTTTTACTAAGCTCTGCCATCTGCTTAATTAACTCATGCAGTGGCCGTCTGTCCCATTTCTCCTTGGGTTCCCCATGATCCATGAGGAACTTCCGAACTATCAAATGCATATCATCCCTATCTGGTGCTGGCCTCAACTGTGCTGGATATGGATAGTGGTTCCCATTCATTTCTGTGTATGAATTTGACTCTCGTGGTCATGAATACCAATCCATACTCCCTCCATATGCCTATCCAGTTTTGGATATGCACTTTCATTTGAATAGGTGATTATGTGATTTGGTGCATGCTCTGGGGTTTCCTTGGGTGGGGTGGCAGCTATCACCCCCTCCCTTGTTTTCCAGACAAGCACCCTGCATCCTGGGCATGGAGCAAAATTTTGCCCAGGGTGTAATTATGTTCGCTGAACGGTCCCATTGAACCAATTATGGATGAGTGCATTCCCCCCTTCACCTCTTGCCAACAGCCACAGGGGTAGTCTATTGCTTTGATGTCAGGGTTCTGTTACCTGCCATGTTTAGGGGCAGTATAGATCCTGAAAGCAAATCCAGCATCATACATTGTATCAAGTAATCCCTTATAGCTTCCCCTGGATTTTGGTGGCTGGCCCTAAATTGTCCCTTAAAGATTTTCTTCCTAAAGTACTCCCAATGTCCACAATGCTCTGGGTAATTGCTTCCTTCCCAAAGCCACTATCCTGATGATTGGCTGTCTGAAGCTCAGGAGTGGTACACAACTTCAGTAGGCGATGACACTCCATCAGGCTCGAGACTCATTGTGTACCATATTTAATGATTTCTGTGGTCACTGGGACAAATTCTTTAAGTTTGGCTGACCCAGTGTTTTTCCCAATGCAGCCATATCCAATCCACTGAGGGGAACTGTGATCTGGGTGGTTTGGCTAGGGTTCCCCTGAGCATCCCTAGTGACAAATGTCCCTGTAAATTACATTTACACCTGCCACTAGGTTGTCTCCCTTCTTGGTTGTGGGGGTTTCTTGAGGTTGGAAAAGGTTTGTGGGATTCTCAGGGCTTTCCCAGTTATCCTCCTCCCAAAACTGCCCTGGGTTGAGAGGAATGTCTGGATCCCAACCTTGGTCTTCATGGATCATAGCTGGAATGTGGAAGCTGTGCTCCTGGAGTTCTTTTTTCAGGCTATTAGTAGTAGCAATACAGGGGCCATGGTTCACTTTTGCACGCTTCTTGGCTGAATCCTTTGCCATAGTTTTGACTAGACTCTGCAAGGCCTCTTGGTGGGCCTTGTCCTGACCCAAGGTCCCTGATTGCTGGGTCAGGTTTTTGTTGATTTTGTGCAGGCTCTCATTTTTTGTCTCCAAACTTTGGCATGGCCCTTTTAGAGGTTCGTTGCTTGTATCTAATTAAGTGTATTTGTTTTGCAGATCATGCAGGTGGGCTTTCAGTTCTTCAGTTTCAGAGGCTTTTTCACAGTTTTCTCGAGTTGCAGTTTGTACTGCATGCCACGGTAGCCACATGAAGGCACTGTGCTGCTTCTGGGCCAAGGGTTTTTCACAGGGACGGTAATTTTCTAATTGCTCCTCCAGATCACCAATGGAGAAGCCTGGGACGCAGACATTCTCCTTCCATGGGCTAAGCCCACCCTTCAAGATTTCCTTATGGAGGGAGGGGACATCTTTGCTCTTTACCCATGTGACCTCCTGTTTTTTTGCCCCTGTATTAGGGGTCCTGCTCTTGAACAAATTTAACATGATTTCTAAACACACAAAAAAACAACAACTAGACAAACAATTACATACACACACCTATACTCCTTCCGTACAGCTTCGATGTCCTGTCCTGCAGGTCCGACACACAACAAGCAGCAGTTCCAGTATCAGACCCCACTACAAGCGGGAGTCTAACAACAACAGAATTGTAGCAGCAATGGGTCCATGTACTACAAGCAGGTGCACTTCAAAAACAACAGTGGATCTACCATCCACCTACTATGAGCAGGTACCTTTCAATAACAGCAGTGGGTCCACCTCCTATGAGCAGGTTCCCTTCAATAACAACAGTAGGTCCACCTAGTACGAGCAGGTGCCATTCAATAACATACATAGGAGATACACACAAGCACACTAGCTCACTCAGCTACACACTCGTGTTCACTCCCACTAACACCTGCAATGAGCCTGCATTCTCCACCATAAAAATGTTACCCTGTGGGGTCAAGCTAATGCTCAGGATCTCAATATTGTGCTGTTAGACAGGAAGGCATGGTATAGAATTGCACATGCACACATATCACCAATTCAAGCACATACACACCCTAATAGTAATGACATGAAATCACACACTATACATGCATACATATACACATACGCACAAGTTAAACACTGAGTCAGGTGACAGTGTGTGTGTGTTGATGCCTATGGTACCTATGCTTGGGGTGCTTGATGATTAAAGAGCAAGCAGCAGAGATCAGGGAAAAGGCAGTGGGGATGAGGCAATTGCAGTTGCAGATGTCAGGGAAAAAGGCAATGGGGATAAGGCAATGGCAAAGAAACAGGGGTTTGCAGGCAAAGAGGAGCTCAGGACAGCTAGAGTCACATGAGCATAGGACAGGTGTTGGAGGTGGTGGTGAGCCAGAAGCAGGAGAGGAAGACACGAGACAAAAGTTAGGGGGGCGAGGAGCAAAGATTGGAGGAGGGTCAGAACTGTAGTGAAGCAAAACCCGACTCAGGGCTCCAAAGAACAGTTTCATTAAATGAACACCGTACTATACAGCTTGATTCCTAAACACACTGACACATGGTAGTACGGGAAAGAGACACAGTGGAAGGGTTGGAGTCCAGGTAGAGAAGAGAAACAGAGTCCAAGTCCTTTATCGAAGAGATGGTTCAGGTGACAGCTACCTATCCAGGCTGGGAGGGGGTCCTTGATGGCCAGTAGGTGTTGTCCAGAGGGGGGTCGCTGGCAGGGCCTCTGGGTTGATAGGCGCATGACATCGATCAGGTCTGGTCCAGGTGAAGATGTCATCCTAAGGAGTCAGTCTTCACTACCCCCTTTTATGGGGCAGACTACCTATGACCTCCTATGGGGAAGGCATGTCCAGGCAATGTCAGTCCTGTCCCAGAGGGCTCCGGATGTTCATTCTGACCATGAATTCTGTCTTAGAACAATAGTGGGTTGCCTCATCTTTTGTTTCTCAAATGCTAAGGTTGGATTCAACAGCTGGTCCTGCTATCATTGTGTTTCACTCATCCATTCACTCTTTTGTTACAGGCATTCAAGGAAAACCAGTTTACACAGGAGGAGCAGGTATGAGTCAGAGTAGCAACACATTGTATAGGGCAGGGGACACAAGGTGGAGGCTTGGCATATAAAATGGACACTTGACATTACTTGACCTTACTTTACAGACACAGGCCTAAACCAGGCAATATTAATATGAAACAATAAAAATCAATGCAGAAATTATAGGAATACAATTTAATACAATATGAAACAGTAACAATCAATATAAACATAACAGAACACTATTTAGAATATGAAAAAGGGGCTTATTTCAATAATAGTATACAAGAACTTAGTTTATTTAGTACCACTTGTAATCGCTTAAAAGGGATAAAGAGGGCAGAGAGAAAGTCAGAACTGTTTGGGGGAAGGGGAGGAAATGTATTTAAAAAAACAAAAGCAAAAAAACTGGGGGTTTCGCTACATGTGTATGCCTAGTCTGTGCATGTACATAACTAAGTAACAGGCTTACTCATCCAGGAATAGAATTCCTACTTGAAGAATAAGTTGCATTTTTAGGCTATAGATGTCCAGAAATGTGATGTAGATGATCAAATCTTAATGCTCAGTTGAACAGGAAAGGAAGAGCATGATATCCGTGGCGTTCTGCAATGGCACCACAACACCCTGACGGGGCCAGTAGCAGAACCAGGAATGGGGTGAGGGGGGTGGGCCATCCCACTTTGACTGTGCCATGCACGTGCAGTGAGCTCAGAGCTTACCCCCTGACTGGGCAATGTCTGTCCAGAGCCCCTGCTTTCTCGTGGCTCCAGAGCCTTGAGGTGGAAGCCATGGCTGTTTTTCCTCCCCTTTCTTGCTGAATTCAGCAGTTGGGGAAAGCAGAAGATGAGAGGCAGCAGTCAGTTCTCACCCTCTGGACTCTGGAACTACTTGGAAGTAGGAGCTCCGGACAGTCCCTGCACTTGGTGAAGCACAGCCTAAGTGGGGCAGGGTGGTGCGACTGCATTGTCACACCTGCTCTGGATCTACTCCTAAATAGGGCTAGGTCTAGCTCCAGGGTCTTTTCCTCAGGGCACAAACCCTTCTCCCTTGAAAGGCTCCTTGAGGAGGAATCACCTCTCATAAGTTTTTTCTCCTCTCACCAGCCTCCTCTCACCATTCCCTGGTTCTAGCTGAATCTTGAGAAAACAGATGAACGAAGGTATGTGAAGCTGTATGAATTTACCTTTCTTTATCGGGACCACCAAAGCCTGGAGGAACGAGAATAACCCATCTTGTACAGGAGCACCTCAATCTGGTGATTTTCTTAAGTATGTATCTGTAAGTGAAACCTTCCTTCCTTCCATGGGGTCAAAGTTAGGACCAGAATCATTGCTACCAAGTTTCTTGGAGTCTGTATGAAACAACAGGACAATTTATTTCCCTTGCCTATTGTAGGAAACTGTCTAAGTAGCAAAAATTACTACTACAGATGGCTAAACATACTTATAAAGTAACACACTCATTGAATATCTCAGCAAAGAGACCTACTCAGCTCTTGAAATACAATCCATCAAGTCCTTTGTGGGAGGGAATAGGAAAAAAAACCTGTGCTGCTGCTTCATTTGTTCTATGCATAAAAACAGGACAGTTTTCACAATTAGTTCAGAAAGGGTTAATACTGAAGTCACTTAACGGTCCCCCCATCCCCTATTATTTATTTTGACCATGTATGGAAGGCCCCAGACCTAACCTAGAGTCAGCATTGCTTATATTGCTAGGAGTGTACATGAGTCGAAGTTTAGAAGGCAATGACATTCTCCCAGCATGCATCTTGTATAAGTGTCATCACTTAGAGTTGTGATATTCCAGCTCCCTATTGTTTGGCTGATTAGTTCAATGTCCAGGATTTTTAGATCTGGTTATTATGGTTGCCAATCCAAATATGAATTTCACCTTTGAGAGCAATAGGAAACTTCATTGCCTTTTTTATTTATCACATCATGACATTAGAAAGGAATGGCTTTAGCATTCTAATGCATGCACTGCCTGATAAGAAGACGTCCCGAAGACAAATTTGTTATATTACAAGGGAGAAATTATCTATGAACTTTTTATTATGATGGCTTTGTAACACTTTAAAGTTGTACATTATGGTTGAAATTCACTATATACCTACACCATGTCGGTATAAATTGCTCCTGTAAAATTCCTTTACCAAATGGCTTGAAGTGAGGACAGTGTACCCTTTAGCACAGAAAAGACTCATAAATGTTCTAATGTCAAAATGAAATCTTTCCAAGGGAATGTGCCTTATTTTAAGCATTTAAACTTTTTAATTTTAGAATGGAACACTTTGTTTGAGTTTTTTTTAATTAATGTTTTGTTTCTAAATATGTTTTATAAGATTTAAAAACGGAGATAAGAATGACAGCTTTTGGTCATATCAATAGAGAATATTTAGATTGACATAAAAGTTTTGATCTGCTGCAGGGACCTGATAAATACAATTTAAATGACATCAATCTGGAGATAAAAGACAACATTCTGGATCAGTATATGGAAAGGATATCCAAATGAAATTTCCATCCCTTTTAATATCAAAGTTTTGCTACAGCACTCAGTATTTCTTCATTACAAAAAATGATAGAGCAATAGCTATTAAGTTTAGGGGGAGAATCAAAGCACAGCTGTCTCAGAGATTTTGGCCAGGTGTTGTCCAGAGTTGGTCACTGACTGGAAAAAATAGCTACATAGGAAAGTACCTAACAAGTTCGGACCATAGTCCCAAGCAACATCTTATCTTATCTGTTTGGTAAGATCTGTTTGATCAGGTTAGGAGTGGCTCTTATTTTTGGACTAGTGATGGACTTCAAAAATGTGATTAAGATTGTTACTTGATTTTTTTTTCATCATTGAAATTGAATTGTGAATGCTGACCATCATCAGTAGCAATCCCTTGCAGGCGAGCATGATTGTCTTCCATGATTGCCTTACCTGTAGATCTGAAGATGGCTGACAAAGCCAACCTGGGATTGACAGGTTCTACTCAACATTGGCATGTGTTTCCGTGCAGGGTAGCAGCTCTGGGATCCTGGTTCAGTCTGCTACATGCTGTCTCTGATGCTCCTGGTTTTCCATCTTTTTTGTCATCGTGAGGTTTCAAAGTACTGAGATCCTTACAGCAGACTCGTCCTCCATTTGGAGTGGTCCTGGATGATAGTCTCCCACAAGTTAATGTCAATGTTGCATTTTTTTCAAGTTGGTCATGAGGACATCCTTGAAGTGCTTTGTTTGCCTTCCTCTTGAGCATATCATATGCCTTGACTGAGCTGGGAAAAGAAAACTTGCTTCAGGAGTCTGGACTTGGATAGCCAGATGATGTGACCAGTCCAGCAAAATTGATGTTTGATGATCATCACCTTGATGCTCATGGTGTTTGCTTGCTAGAGGATGCTAATATTGGTGTGTCTATCTTTCCAGTAGATTCAAATGATCTTCTGCTATTGGTAGTTCTCCAGTAACTTGAGGTGTCTCCTGTACATTGCTCACATATCAGCTCCATTCAGTAGGGTAGGGATCAAAACTGCTTGGTAAACCATGACATTGATTTTGAATCTGATGTTGTTATCCTTGAACATCCATTTCCTCAGGCATCCAAAAGCTGCATTTGCTTGTTTGAGGTGATGTTGGATTTCTTTGCCGCTATCAGTCTTCTGCAAGCGATGGCTACTGAGGTATGGGAAATACTCAGTATTATCCAGCGTTTCACTGTAAATCTGAATTACTGGAACTGGGGACTGTTCATTAAGATCTTGTTGATTGAGGAACTGAATCTTTTTAATGTTAAGTGTCAGTCCCATTTTCTTGTATGCCTTGGTAAAGACATTGATGATTGCCTTAAGATCTTCTTCCAAGTTAACACATGCACACAGTATAATCAGCATACTGGAGCTTGATTATTCAGGTTGGGGTGGTCTTGGTTTTGGTTTAGAGTCAGCTGAGATTAAACAGTTTACCATCTATTTGGTAGTTTAGCTCCACTCCAGCTAGAAGTTTTTGCTGGTCAGATGTAGCGTTGCAGTAAGGAATATCAGGAAGAGTGTTGGAGTGATAACATAGTCTTAATTAACTCTTGTCTGAACCTCAAAGGGATCTGTGATGTATCCATTACTGAGAACCACCCCTTGCATACTGTCATGGAGCATGTGAAGAAGGATGATGAATTTCAGTAGTCATCTGTCCTTCAGAAAGATCTTGCATAGTGCTTCTTGAGTGACAGAGTGGAAGGGTTTTGTGAGATCAAAGAAGGCTATGTAGAGAGGTTTGTTGGTTCTGGCATTTTTCCTACAGCTGGCTATCGAGGAGATCATTTCAGCTGTGCCTCTTGATGCTGTAAACCCACACAGATTCTGGGAGGAGCTCTTCAGCAAGTGGAAGGAGATTGTTCAGGATGGTTATCACAGTGATCTTTCCTATGATTTATAGCAAGATGATCCCTCTGTAATTTCCACAGTCAGACCTATTTTCTTTCTTAAAGATTGTCACAGTTATGGTGTCTCTGAGATCATCTGGGATTTCCTCATCATTCCAGATCAGTAAGATGAGGGCTTGGGACTGTGGTCTGAGCTCCTCTCCTCCCTGCTTGAAGATTTAAGTGGGGATCCCATCTGCTTCAGATGCCTTATCATTCTTCATCTGCTTACTGGCTTTCCTCACCTTGTCATGGGTTGGAGGGATTCTGAGATTGTCTTTGACTGGGTATTATGGGATGGAAATGAAAACACTCTCATCAACAACCATCTCAGTTAAGAAGGTCTTCAAAATGCTCCTCCCAATGGGCATTGATGGCTCCCTTTTCCTTGATCACATCTCCACCATCCTTATTTCTCCAGGGGCTGGCCCCTCAGTGTTTGGACCTGGTGCCTCCTGAATCAGGGGCGGGGGGAAAGGGGCACATGCAGAAGCCGCCAACAGCAGTGGCCTTGTCAATGGGGCCACCAGCCCTGTCAACAGCATCAGTGTTGGCCATGAGGGGGGCACCAGCCCATTGGGGGAGGGGCACATGAACCACCGTGCACCCCCCTACCAGTCGCTTATGGTTTGGACCATAGATGGGTTTTTTGACACTGAAAAACACCTAGATGTTGAATCTTCTTCACCTTGTTTTCACACCATTTGTTCTTCATATCACAGATTTTCCTTTTGACCTCTGCCTTGGCTTGTTGGTGATTCAGTATCTTTTACTTGAAGTTGGTGTCATTTTGCCAAGCACAAAAGGCCTTGTGCTAGTAGTTAATCAACTCTTGGATCTCCCAGTCTTGGTATTTCCTGAAAGAGAATCGAAGTGTCTATTCACAGGCACTGATGGCAGTGTACTTTAAGTGCTGCTAACATTCTTCCATTGCTGTTGATTGGAATTCACCAGTTTTTTGTTGAGGCATTGGTAGAAGAGGTCTCACTTGAATTGGGTCCTTGAGTCCTTTGACATTGACCTTTCATTTGCATTGCTACTGATGAAGCCATGTTTGGGGGCCAGTTTGAGTTGACATAACTGGGCAAATGAGTTTATAATCAGTCCAGTCTATCATAGCTTGAGTCACACAGACAATTTTGCAAATATTGGGCACAAACATTGGCATAGTCAATCAGGTATGGATGTTGCCATGATGTCTTTTACCTGTTTTCTAGCAGAAAAGGCTGTTAGTGATGGTGAGTCCGTGTTCCATGCTTTTGTTTAAGAGTAGGATATCTGTGGCGTTAACCTTTCCATTCCTTCCTTGCCAATGGTTCTGTTCCAGAAGTTCGAGTCCCTTCTGACTTGGACATTGACATTTCTGAGTAGAATAAGTCATCTTCTTCTGGAACATCAGAAAAGCCTTGGTTAAGGTTGATGAAGAATTCCTCCTTGTTTTCATTAGTGGCATCAAGAGTTATGAAATATGTGTTGATGACAGTGGCATATTAGCTCCCTGCCAATTTGATACAGAGAGTCATAAGGTGCTCATTAATTCTGATAGGGAACTCATTGAGTAGATTTATGATTTCATTCTTAATGGCAAAACCAACTCCATGAAGTCAGTGTTCTCCTTCCTACTTACCCTTAGAGAAGAGGGTATAGCACCTCCTTGTTCTTTGAGCCCCCCATCTCCCACTTGCCACATCTCGTTCAGTGCAGTGAGCGCCAATGTTGTGTCATCAGAATTATTAAGGCATGATTGCAGTGCAGAGCTCTGGGTATTCACTATTAGGATTGTTCATGAGAGACAAGAAGTTCCAGATCTCAAAATTGATTGTGTCTCTTCGTTTATTTCAATCACAGTAAAGGTGATCCTACTCAATGTGGTTGTCCATTCATGAAAAAGGTAGGCAGACTATGTTTAGGGCCATTTTGGTAGCCTCCTCCCCATGTGGGGTGAGCAGGGTGGATCCTAAAATGGGATGCTCAATCCAGGCCTCACAAGCCTACTCCTGTTGTCCTTAGCTGGTCGCCAAAGGGCTTGATAGAAGTGCTACACCCATTTTCATGGAAGATGTCTGATAACTAGGGCTGCGCGAGGCTTCAGTCCCCGATTTGATTCAGTGAAGATTTGGCCTGATTCGGTGGCTGAATCTCTGAATTCAAATTGAATCACAGGACCTTTTAATCTCTCCAAATTGAATCAGAACCCTCTGAATTGATTCGGAGACATTTGGAAGGATTTGGCGATTCAGACATAAACACAATTTTAAATATTTTTTCTATATATCTCTAGGTAACAGGCGGCTCATTAATTCTGTGATGCAGGGGCACATGGAGTATTCCACAGAAGCATGGGAAGGGGGTCCCCAGCATGCTTCTCAGCAGACCCAGAAGTGAAGCAGAAGCACTTCCAGTCCACTTCTGGGTCTGGCAGTGAGCAAACTGTGGGGCCCCTCTGCACTTGCTCAGCTCAGTGACTGATGCCTCTTGGGTCTGTGGAGGCACCATGGGTTCCCCTATGACTGATTACCAAGTCAGAGGGGTTTGGAGGGAGGCCCCCATGCACTCTTCAGCTGACCTGAAAGCGTTCAAGCCATTTCCAGGTTCACTACCAAGCATGTGGAGGCCCCCCATCCCATGCTTCTGTGGGAAGCTCCATCCGCCCCAGCATCACAGCATTCACAAGCCATGCTGGTACCTTGATGTATGTAGAAAAAACATTTAAAGACGTGTCTATGTCTGAATCTCTGATTCTCCAAATCAGCATCGAATCTTCAGATTTGGATTCGGCCAAATCAAATCAGGGACAGTGATCTGAATCAACGGATTGAATTACTGTTCCTGATTCAGGCCAAATCTGAATCCAAATTGAATAAGGCCCGCTTTGCACACCCCTATTAATAACTGGTGCAGAAAATACTTTGGTTAGTATTCTACAATGGGTCAGTCAAGAGGTTTGCAATACCCTTGTCTATATTTTGCCTGTGATGATAGCTAAAGGTCTCTTCGCTCCCCAGGAATCTTGTTTGTGAAACAAAGGAATATGATGACAGGACAGAATGTGGACAGTAGGATGACCACAGGGGAACCAATCAATGATGCCCAGAGATGAAAAGCCATCAGAGGGGAGAAAGAATACAAAAGGAGGAATTTCAGAGCACTAGAGTCCTTGAGGGGGGAACCTGATCCTACTATAGACAGAGGGCACACCACCACTCTGTCTCATCCACCCCACTGGAGGGTGGGGCTGGGTAGTGGGCCTTGGCCTTTGACCTTGGCTGCTTACTCTGACATTCAAGAAAGAACCTCAGGCTGAAGCTCACATATCAGCCAGAAGTCACTGCTCTCTGTGACAGCCATAGGATTGGTAGATATAGATTTGTTTGCATTATTCTTATCTGCTATCGCTATGTATCAATACAATTTGCCTATTATTGAATGGAGAGATCCTGGTAGGTCGGAGGGTTTGAGTCTACCCAGAACAAGGTATCTGGGGTAATGAATCCAGTGCCAACACTATCCAGCATTTGATCAGAACCAGCATGTAAATTGAGTGTGAAGTTTGACAGGAACTTTAAAATAAGCAAAATTATGGAATATTTTGTGCCAAGGCATTTCTAATATTTTGTTTGAAGCTCATATGTGGATTTTGAGTTATATCCTTGCTTGAGGGACTGCTCTGAAATATATTGAACTGTGTAATATAATTCACTAGAAATTGCCATTGAGTTATCACCTGTTACTGATGACCAAAAGAAAAAAGACTTAAGTCAGCAGTTTGAAGTTAATGTACCTGAAATGCTATTTAAATTTCTCTGGTTGGGCTGTAGGGTGATTAAGTTCTCATGATTTTGTCAAAAGGATTTTTTTTAAATCTCTCCAATAATCTATTTACTATGGTCTGAATACATCCCTGTCTTGCTCTAGGGGAAAGGAGGAAGAATCTCAGCATTTCAGGGCACCAGAGAGAGACAATTCAATTTTTGCACCCCCTTCAATACAGGGAATCTGTAGTTGCTTGTCTACAAGACCCTAAGAAGGAACCATTTAAGACCAGTCTAATTCTTAAACACCAGACTGGTTATGGCAGTGTAGTTTTCACATACTATCATCTGCTTGGTCATTATTGCTTCATCCCGCTTCTTATACTATATGTGTTTCTGCTGTACAGGTAATTTCACTTTTGACCTGTCCTTAGTTTATACCTATTATTAGTAGTCATAATGGTATCATAGCATCTATGGATCCTAGTCATGGCCAAGGACTCCACTGTGCCAGGCACTGTACTAGCACAGAACAAAAAATAGCTTCTGCCCCAGACAGCTTGCAGTTTAAGTGTAATACGTAGACAATAGATGGTTTCAGACAGAGTACAACTAATACGATAGTATTGATCTCCATAATAGGCAGTGGTCTCTATATACCAGTAGCCTACTCATCATCACATTCCTGTAGTATTTCAGGCATGATTAGAGAGGCAAGAGGAAAACAAGGAGAGAAGGGGGTCATAGAAGCCTTGAAAGGACACATTTTCTACAGAAATACGGTTGACTGTTTTGTAGTCATGTTTCCAGATCACTGAGGACTAGACTGGAGAACTAGGCTTGAGCTTTGCCTAAGAGAGAGGATTAGCAACTGGGATGAGCAATTTAAGTGGCATACAATGTTAGTAAGTGAATTTGTGGGGGAGGAGGTGGGTTAGAGAAGAAGAACTTCAGACAACAGTTATAGGCAGTGCATTAAATCAGCTCAGATTAAATAGGATGGTTGTTGGAGAGTTAAGTCAATTATTAATTTTTTTTTTTAAATGAGAGATACTGACACCTGCTAGTATTGTCAGCTGAAAGAGCCAGAGGCAAGTGAGAGGTTAAGGAGAAGAGTAAGGAAGAGGATGAGAAGGGCCATGAGGGAGCTCGGGAGGTGGGTGAAAGTCCCTAGGGCAAATGTGAGCATCAGAGAAGAGCAGCTCGGAAATTTTTACCTGTGACGTGGAGAAAGAGACAATTGTAGGAGGGAAAGAGAAGGGAAGATTAGCCCTGGGAAGTTGAAGGCCTGATTGTGTTTGACCAATTTTCTCCAAGAAGAAATTGCTAAGATCATTTTCAGAGAGAGCACTGAAGGCAGAAAGCAGGAAGGCTTTAAGGAGGAGATCAACCTTGGAAAGAGGTGCCTGGGATTGCAGCGATTCAGTTTACCTGGAGAAGGAGTATCGACTAGCTGGCAGATGGCAAAAATGAAGGAAGAAAAAACAAATTGTAAGTTGGGAGAGAGACCCTTTGTTCATAGGATAGAAGTGCTCCAGTACACAAGAGCACAAGCAAAGGAAATGGGTATTTTTTATTTTGTGTCTCCCAGTGAAAACTGAGGCTTGATACGGTCCCTAATATGCTAGTTACTATGCAAGCATGTTGTTAAAACAGTTCCTTCAAAGCTAAACAGATAAAGCAGGGAAAGTATGAGAGAAATTAAGTTATTGCCATTTTATGCATGAAGCCCTGAGTAGTGTAAGTGAATTACCCATGCCCACAGAGGAAGTGCGTGTCTTGACAGGAATGAAACCAAAGTCTCCTGAGTCCTAGTCCAGTGCCTTAATTACAAAAACCTTTCCCTCAGCTGCTCAAATCCATTAACAAGTAAGTGGCTATCTTCTGAAGAATCTGAAAAGGACAAAACCTTACTATAAAGACAGAATTCTAATATATATGAATTTGTGTATGAACTTAAATAGGGAGCAATAGCATCCCATAAATCCACATTCTTTCTATGCAACCTTGCAGGGATAATTTTTTTGTTTGGTAGCCCTTCTGTGAATCCCACTGAAGGGAAATTGAAAATTTATCCCACTGAGTTTAATGCTGTTTAATGGATGCAAGTGAAGACTGAATCTGCCCCACAGCATTCAGTGTAATTTCACGACTATGGCAAAGTGCAGGATTAAACCTAGATCTTCTGAATCCTTTCCCAATGCCTTAACTACAAAATCAACTCTTCCTCTGCATGGAAGGCTGTTATCTAAGACTATTTCCTCTTACATGAATTCCACTTAGAAGATGCGAGCAGTATATCTTGTTGAGAGCTTGTTAATTAGAATAATTAATTGCCATAAGGAATACATTATTAGCAAAAATGGTTTATGCTAATTTATGAATCATGGGAAAAATTTCTTACTCCATGAACCTTGATTCCTGGAATTTTTTATTGAACATGAGAGTCTTATGCCTGCTGTGGTTTTGGGGGTCTTTCTTCTATACTGAGGCATGGAAAATGCAGGATTGTCAGTTCCAGGTCTGGTAGCAATCTGAATATATCTGAGATCCATATCAGTTCATTCATTCATATGTCTCTTTATATAGCATCTACCATTTAGGGATTCTATAATTATTTCTGTAATTTACTTTGATGGGCTGAACAGTATGGAGCTCGTAGTCCTATGAAACCTCCTTCTTTTATTCTCTATCCTGCCCCACTTTCAGAAACTGCCTATAAGCCTTTTGTTCTAAGGTTATTTCTATAATTACAGCTGTTGACCTCATATGTATAACTCCCCACTTCTACTCTCACACGTTGCCTCTTCGTTCTTATACTGGACCTCTTTGTTTCCTTTTGTCTCTACAGTTAAGAGCATCATTTTTAATTGCTTTTCACTTGCACTCTATTTTGGATTCATTTTGCTGTTTCATCCCCCTAATGCCTGGTAGAGGATGGGAAGGATTATGCTATATATTTTAAGATTTAATTAGAACTAAAAGTATTAGGGTTACTTTAATGGAGATTATGGGCCTAATTTTCAGGGGTGCTGTGTGCAATACCCACTGTTCAAATGGTAAGCACATTTTTCTATCCCTGATTGAAGGCATTTCTCAAAAAAATCAAACAACAGTTTTTCATACAGACCTAGTTAACGCAAATCTTACTGAACTGTCTGAGGAAATAAGCAATCTTCCATAGCCCCACTATCACCTCTACTGGATGTCTCAGACCATTGATGCTTTGAAATTTCTTAGTACTTGTTAGGAAAAGCATTCTGTCGGATCTGGCCCTACAGCTACAGTATACGTGAAAAACCACTGGCACGTGTGCACACGCACACAAACACATCTACAGGAACCCTCCCTATTTACAGGTTTGGCATTTGTGGTTTCAAAGATTCACAAATTCCAAACCCATATTTTAAATACACTTTAAACACTTACAGGAGCTCCTCAGGAGCTCTATGCTTGCTGCCACTAGGCTCCTGCCATTGCTGCCAGGCTCCCATCATCGCTGCTGCGCTCCTGCCATCACCACCAGAGCTTGCCCCACTCCCTACCAAGCTGCCAGGGACACTGCGTTCATGAAGGCAGACTGTGTTCATGAACATAGTGCCTTGTTTGTGCATTTAGCCATATGCACATCCTCCATGCACTTTAAAAATGGTGAATTTAGCCTATTTGTGCCTAAGTTTGTGCTAAATTTAGGTATGAATAATTAAAGCGTGTTAACAAACATGTAGGCAAATAAAGGGCATTACCACTGTTTGTGTGTGAACTGACTTGGGACTAACTTTAGTCTCAAATCAATCCACATGTAGCATTGATGCGCTTTAACACCTGCATGTGTAGATGTCTCTGCAACCCTGCTTAACGTGCATTGAGCTAATGCATATTCAATTTAAGCACGCTTAAATGCATGTGTAGATGTGCCCAGACAAAAGGCATGATATGAAGTGCCTTTTGTGTGACTACTGCCTCATAATCGTGGGGATTCAGCTAATAAAGTTTTATATTAAGAAAGTTATAATTTGCTAGCAAGGACGCTCGACAGCTGCCTGTGGAATAAGACAATATGCCTTTCCCTTCCCTACTGGGCCTAATTCCCTGGTAACCTTATTGAAAATGTGCATGGGCTACAAAACTAAAGATTAACTGTCCAGGGACCTGCTTCCTGGAGCTTATTTGAAGATTAAATCAAATGGCAGGCAATATATATTTGGTAATTCAGCTTTGTTTCAGACTTTTCCAATCTAGTGGCAAATGTAATGGAAGAATCTGACACTCAAAAGAAGTAAAAGGGATTTTTATTTTTTTATTTTGATTTTCCTATTTGAAAATGCTCTATAGTTCTTTTTGTTATGGTGAAATTGATATTAATAATTTATTTCTTTGTGGCTGAAGATCTGGTGCTTTTATTTTTTGGACGAAATAACGAAGAAATATTGTTAATTACAGATGAGCCTGGTGCTTTTTTTCCTTGTTTTTTTTTTTTTTAATGAGAGATTGTTTTTCCTAATTTATTCCATAACCAAGACCATTGAAGGTATTTAAAGATGAGCTTCAAATTATAATGCAGTAGTAGTTATTTAAATTGGGAAAAACAGGTAATTTTTTTTAAAACGCAGTGTTTAGGCTATGTATTAGTAAATGGATTTCTATCAAACAAATTGGAGTGAGACGGATGGAGATGTTATGCTGTCTTAAAAAACTATATTTAGAAGGCACGTTTAAAGACACCAAAGTGTGATTTGTCCTAGTAGCAGACATCTGAAGAACAAGTGACATTCTTACACAAAATCCATATTGGTGATGTATTTAATTACAGAGTTGATTGAAATTGACAGCTTTAGTGACCTATGTGTGTACTGGTACTGACTGATGGATGCTTCAAATCTGGTTACTTTTAAACCATTTCACATGCTGTTCAATAATATCCTGTCAAGCTGCAAACTAAAATTTTACAAGTATATGGACTAGGCAGAGAATGTTTAATTAAAATAAGGTAGAAGGGAATTATACTTAAATATTTAGATTATCGTTAAAATGCGATCATTACAATTTGAATACAAGATAAAGAAAATCCAATATTACCCCAGTTAGCTATGTGCCATTGTTCTTCCTAATCAATCATATCAGTGCAAGATCTTTCAATACAGAATAATATTGTTAGGTCTAGCTTCCTCTGATTATGCACTGGTACCTCCCATTAACATCCAGATACAATCATGAGAAACTACTGGCAGCCATCTCAGTGGCATGTGCTACAATCCTGGATAGTTATGTTGTAGGTCAGGCAATAGCATAGAGTCTTTGGAGAAATAAGAAGTGACCTCCTTAAACTCCGTGCTCACTCTCCTTGGGGTGCATACTTATATTTAGATTGATGGAAGTGAGCTTAGCGTAGTAGAAAGTTTGGTGTGCAAGCAGTCACATTACTTATTATGGTCTAAAAATGGCGCATACAGTTTAAAGTTGTCTCTCATCTGATGAGGTCTAACTCTAGGCCAATTGGTATTTCACTGGTTTAATGAATACTTGTACAGTTCTCCTGTCAGGACAAGTTAGTACACTGTCCTCCAGGATCTCAGCATACAATGCTTCTACCTGCTTTCCACCCCAGGCAGGGAAATGCTCTGGCATTTGGGCTATTCTTCACTGCTTCAGCTGACCATGGCGCAAGCCATGCTCCCTGGCTGTCCTGGAGATAAGGACCTTTTCCAAGCCCTGCTTTGCACTTCAGATGGCTGAGGCATATGCATCCCTCACATGTGAACAGGGTTCTGGGCACCCAGGACACTGGGCTAGACCTCGACACTTCCAAGACTCAATGATCCAGCCTTAAAGCACCCCAGGACCCACACACACATCTGAAAAAACAGATCAAAAACCCCAAGACTCAGGCATAGACCTCCAGACTCAGGACCTCAAGACTTGGATTCCAACCCAAAACCCCACAACTAAAAATTCAGATCCAAGCACCCTGTGAACCAGACCACGGTGTGCTTGAGCTGGTGAGGCCTTTTGTCTTCAAGGCAGGGGGTAGATGGGTAGAATGAGCTCACAGGGAGGTAACCCTGCCAAATTCAGGACTTGGCTGCGCATGGCTGGCCTGACTACTGCTGACAGACACCTGAGCTGTGTTAGCTTGGGGCATAGGTGGGTAGGTGTGGCCAGCTTCCTCCCCTCTCCCCCAGGTGGTCAGGGCTGGCATACATGCAGGCGTAGCTGGTGAGCTTAGACTGGTGGGGCAGTGGAGCATCCCACAAGAGTGGCGGGGGAGGAGGGGGGCCAGTTTGCACCTGGCCAGGACCAGGGGTGGAGTGGTTTGCAGCCTCCCCGCTAGTGGTCAGAGGGCTGGCCAGCTGCAAACCCTTCTCCCCCACTCCCAGATGGCTGCAAACCCTCTTCCCCCCGCTCCTGTGGGACACTCCACTGCCCCACCAGTCTGAGTTCATCAGCTGTGCCTGGATACATGGCCAACCAAATTGGGGCAAGCAGGTGAGAGCCTCTGGAAAGTTTGTGGTTTTGTGGGGTGTGGTAAACCAAGGAGAGGCCAGCAAGTGAATGCCCCTGGAAGGCTCATGGCCAGGGGAGGTATAGTCAGCCATCTGGGGGGTGTAGGTGAAAGCCCCTGGAAAGTTCAGGGCTTGTGAAGATTGTGTGATGTGGATTTGGGGTCACTCTGGAGCAGGGGACACATCCAACCAGACTTGTACCCAGTTGGAGTGAGTGGGAGAGCCTTGTGCCAAGACTCACACCCATGGCCCACACCAACACCCTCACTGCCAGATCTTCACCCACTTGTTGATATTTGGACCCACTTGTAGACACCCAGACTCGCGAGGCCCCATCAAACACCATGATAGCATCTGTCTCAACTTCCCTTGGTATCTACAGCTGAGCACAGATATCGATCATCACTGATGTCTGGTGTCACAGCAGAACATAGGTATCATGCTGATCCCCAGTGACACAGGGGAACCAGTAAGCAGTTGCAGCTGGAGTTGGTCTGTAGCTCTCTTGATCTCTTCTTGGGCTGTGGAGCCATGGCCACAGAAGTGAAGGACCTGGCAACAGCTGTGATAGCATGATGATGAAAACACAAGAGGTGGACCTTGGTGCCATGCTGTCCACCTCATAGGTGACCCTGGGATAAGCACCAGTTCCCTGATAGACTTCAATCCCTCTGAACCTGGTGAAACCTAGGTGCCTGAAAACACCATTTCCTGTGTCCTGGCCAAGAGAATTCCAGTCTCTGTCCTCTTTTGGTTCCTCCACTGACACTTCCTAGTCCCAGCACAGGGAGCTCACTCCCACTTCAGGGAGGCCTGGAGGCCTGAAAGATGCACAGTAGGCCTGTGCAAATCGGAAAGTTTCTGAATCGATTCAGATTCACATTCAGATTCAGCCAATTTGGAGGACAGTGATTAGATTCAGATCAGTGTTCTGAATTGATTCAGCTGAATTGGCTTTGGAAGATTCAGTGCTGATTCTGAGAGATTTGGTGACTTGGATCAGCTAGAGAGAGGCAGGCACAGCTGGATGGTCTCCTGTGACTCCTCCAGCTGTGCCTGCCTATGTCTGGGCAGGGGGAGCTGCAGGAGAAACCCCCATAGCTACCCTGCCTGGACCCATCGCCCACCCTGGGGCTGCTGGAGCTGAGTGCTGCTGGGCTCTAGGTGACTGCTGGAGCTGCCCCAGCTCCAAGAAAGTGCATGGCAGCCTGCCAAACCACACTGCATCCACACCATGAAGCAGCTGCTATGCAGGTACCAGGCTGGGGGGGCAATCCCCACTGCCCTATGCTGTGTAGGGAGGGGCTTTGCTACAAGTGCCCAGAAGCCCTGATTGCCGCTGCAAGAGCCGATGAGTACAGGGCTTTTTTTCATTTTTTTCCCACCAAGTGCTGGGAAGCTGGGCCAGGTGGAGATGGGGCTGGGCAGTGCAGCCATGTGGGCTTCTCCCACAGCTCCTCTGGCTGTGCCTGCTTCTGCCCTAGTGGGGGGAGCCACAGGGGCTGTGCCCTGCTGCTGCTTGCCCAGTCAGTGCGGGGGTTGGGGTTCAGTGCAGGTGTGGCTTGCTCCAGGGGACAGCATGGCATAGCCTCTCACACCCACTGCTGCCACATCCACATTCCATGCCCCCGCCTTCCTCCCAGAGTAACATGCCAAGCTGCCCCGCCAGCCAAACTGCCCAGCCCCAGTCCATCCCTCCCCCATTCCTCTTCCCTCCCCACTCCCTCCCCACTCCCTAACCCCAACAGACTTACCAGCTGGAGGCAGCTGTGTCAGCTGCCTGTTTAGTCTATGGCCAAATCTCTGAAGTGGCCGAATCTTTTCTGAAGTTTTTCTGAATCCATTTGGATGGTTCAAATCGATTCAGAACTTTTAATTGGTCTCCTGATTTGATTCAGATTCAGAGATTCGGTCCCTGAATCGGGCCGAATCTCCTCTGAATCGAACCAGCTACTGACACTTCGCACAGCCTTAATGTACAGTCCTGCTTGCAGTCCCAGTTCAGGGATCGAAATAGCATCCCCAACTCCATTTGACCTGGTATGAGGGCCTGAACAGAACCCACCCTTCCTCCTGACCCTAGGGTTGATCCTAGTAGTGCCAAGGCAGAGCCCACTGCCAGGGAAGGTATGAGTCAACATAGCACCCATGTGTGGATATGATGGAGACCCAGGTACTCAAGAAAGCCTTCCCCCTGAGGCAGTGACCAAGCATGGGCCACATATGACACCTGAAGATGCTTCTGGACCCCCTTCCACACCCTTCATGTGGGGGCAAGTGGTCACGGTTGGCACTGGATTTTATGACCCAGATACTTTGTTCTTGGTGGACCCAAAACCCTCAGACCAACCACAACCTTTCCATTTGATAATAGGTGAATTTTATTTATACACAGTGATAGCAGATAAAAATAATGCAAATAATTCTATATCTACCTGTCATCAAAGGAAAGGTATGTCTGACCAGTATGCAAGCTTCACCCTGAGGTTCTCTCTTGAATGTTAGAAGTCAGCAGCCTGGAGGTTGAAATCCAAGGCCCAGTCCCTCTCCCCAGTGGGGTGAGTGAGACGTGTTGTTGGTGTGCCTTCTGTCCATGGTGTTCCCCACTCAAGGACACTTTGCTGCTCTGAAATCCCTTCTTTTGTAATTTTTTCCCCTCCTGATGACTCTTACTTTTTGGCCATCACTGATTGGTCTCTCTGTGGTCATCATACTGTCCATGTTCTGTCCTGTCAGCATAATCCTTTGTTTCACAAACCCATCACATACACACACCCTAATTTGGGCTTTCCCAGTCTTCTCTGAACTTGGTTTATTCCCCAAAACCAGAAATCTCAAGGGCCTTGAAGTTGGGCACTGTGACAGTGCCACTTTATCTCATGTTATAGAATAGTGTGGTATATGTCTTTAATTTCCCAGCTTATGTATTTGCTTGCTGTTTACCTGTCATAGATACAGTGGGCCTTGGAAAAACTATCTCACAGGCAGTTTTTTTTTAAATCAGTTAACCTTTGCTGTTGCCCTGGACCATTATTCTTATGCATATCTACTTTACCTATAAGCCAATTCCCAAAACCAAACCTCTAAATGCCATTTTTTGGTCATCAGCCACTACTGAGAATTCCTGCAGTCAGAACCCCAATCAGCCCATCAGGACTAAAATTCTCAAAGGGAAGGTTCTGGGACATGGAGGGAAGAGGGTGGGGCAGGCAGTGTTATGCTTCTACCACGGCAGGAGAAAGCACATGGCCTAGGGAGCTTATTGATTAACTATTCACTCAACACTGGCCAGATCAAACCCCCATTCCACTCCTTTCCTTGGTCATTTAGCACTTCATTGGTTAACAAGTATGTAAATAAATCTGGCTTTGTTACACCAACCCAATATCCCTCAAGGCCATCCTTTGTTGCTAAGAAGAGCTGACCAGTCCTTTCCTCAAGTGCTGGGACAACTCCTGGCCCACTCCACCTTCCTATCCATCACAGTGGAAACCACAACCCTTTCCCCGCCATTTCCCCAAATCCAGCAAGGAGCAGTCTAACATGAGCTGCCCAAAACCAGTTAAAGATAATCATTGCTAGATGAGGATTATCTCTGAGCCCCTCTGAGGGTCCTTAGCTTATGCTTTCCTGCCCTAATGTGTGGGCACACCAGGGCAACATGAAAGATGTGCCACAACTCCTGAGGCTTGTATATGATGGGTAGGGATCCAGAGAGGGGTGTGGGTGAAGTAGCTAACACATTTGCTATTAACAAGAGGAGGCTTCCTTTGGGTCTCTTTTGGAAGCCTCTGGACAAGGTGGAAGGAGAGGGTTACTGTGAAAGGGAATTCCCTAGGGAGGCACAGACCCGAATGGTGGCCATTCAGGACAACTAAACAAGTACACACTCAGCTATATTTGGCACTCTCTATCAGCACAGGGAGCCTGTAGGGCACACTTGGTAGGATGTATACTGAGAGGCCCCCTGTCCACAGGCTGTTACCAGCCCAGGATGCCTGAACACCTCCTTCCCTGAATATCAAATGCTAGCACGCTGCTTTAACTAGCTCATACCACTTAAACCAGTTCATTGGAATGCTTGTATGCACTCTTGGTCACTACAGCTTTAGTGACAGTCAGCAGCAAGTTGCTACTGAACTATCTATGTTTCATAATTAAAATAGACTGCACTGAGTTACTATGTATTCAGTCATTCCTCATGAACAGGACTGGGAGGATAGCGATAAGCAAGCGTTCTTTTTTTTTTTACCCAAATTCCTATCTTTTGGAATTCTGGCTTTAAACTAGGTTCATCAGGGGATGGGGATGTTGATGACAAGGAGAGGCCAGGAACAACAAACTTGAAGCCAGGTGCTGGAACAGTCTAGATAAGTACCAAGGGCCCCACTAAGCATCAGAATGGGGAAGTAGCAAGGACACGTACTGCAGGACTTAGATGCCTCCATACTAATGCTAGGAGCATGGGGAACAAGCAGGAGGAACTTGCACTCCTGCTTGCAAATAAAGAATTCGACTTGGTTGGGCTAATAGAAACTTGGTCGGATCCTGCCCATGACTGCACATTGAGGGCTACAGGCTGTACAGATAGGGGGGTGGCCACATTGTTCTCTATGGTAAGGAGCAATATACATCTTCCATAGTTAATTTGGGCCAGGAAGAAGGGCAAATTGAGGTACTATGGGTCAGGTTATAGGGAGGTTGGGGTGAAAGGGACTTGGTAGTGGGGGTCTACTACAAGAATTCTTGAGACATCTCTCAGAGTCGGTGTACTCAAAGGACCTGGTTGTCACGGATGACTTTAACTTCCCAGAATTCTGCTGGGAGAAACAGGCAGCCAGGTCGGCCTGTTCACAAAAGTTTCCAGCCTCCTTACAGGACCTTCACATATCACAGGAGGTATGTATTCCCTCTAGGGGAAATGCCTTATTAGACTTGGTACTGGCCACAGGGGATGACTTTGTGGGGCATCTGCAGGTGCAAGGTAACCTAGGGGATATTGACCACCTATTGATAGGGTTCATTATATGGAGGAAGGGGGGAAAGATAACTAGTAGGGCAGAAGTGCTAGATTTCAGGAAAGCCAATTTCAACAAGCTCAGGAGATTAGTTAGAGAGGGACTGACTGAAAAAGGCCTTGGAAAGCTGGGAGTCCAGGTAGGGTGGGCATTTCTCAAGGGACTATTAGTGCAGGCACAGAAAAGGACCAACCCATTACACATAAAAGGGGGCAAAAAAGCAAATAAATCTTCTTGGTGGAGCAGGGAAATCCAGGAGAGCGTGAAGGGAAAAAAAGAGTCCTACAGGCAGTGGAAGCAGCGGGATGCCACCATGGAGTATGCCTGCTTAGCTTGAGCTTGTAGGGAAACTGAGGAGAGCTAAAGTGCGAATGGAACTTAGGCTGGCAGCAAAAGTTTAGGATAACAAAAAGTCATTATTTAAGTACATAGAAAGCATAAAAAGAAGGTGCAGGGTAACTCGGGGGCCCTTTAGGATGAAGTAGGACAATTGGTAATGGATAGGATGGCCAAAGCAGAGCTTCTAAATGATTTATTTGCATCCGTGTTCCTGGACACGAATACAAAAATGCATCCCATTGGGACCTTAGGTAAGACCAGTATAGATACCAGCCCACCAACTGTTCAAGCTGACCTAGTAAAGGGGCACCTGGAGGGGTTGAATGTATTTAAATCAACAGGCCCTGATGATCTTCATCCTAGGGTACTTAGGGAATTAGCTGGAGTCATAGTGGAGTCGCTAGCACAACTGTTAGAGCACTTGTGGTGCTCAGGATAGGACCGGGAGGATTGGAAAAGGGCTAATGTGGTCCCTATTTTCAAGAAGGGGAGGAAGGAGGAACCGGGTAACTATAGGCCAGTTAGCCTCACCTCTATCCTTGGCAAGACCCTTGAGAAAATTGTTAAGGATCATATTTGTGGGAAACCAGCGGGTAAAATGATGCTAAGGGGCGATCAGCATGGGTTCATAGCAGACAGATCCTGCCTGACTAACCTGGTTTCATTTTATGACCAGATCACAAAATGCTTGGATGAAGGAATAGAGGTAGATGTTATTTACTTAGATTTTAAAAAGGTCCTTGACACAGTGTCGCACCCAATTCTTATAAACTGAACAGTTGCAGTATAGATAATTACACAGTCTGGTGAGTAAAAAATTGGCTTATGGGATGCACCCAGAGAGTGATGGTGGATGGGTCAGTTTCTAGCTAGAGAACTATGAACAGTGGAGTTCCCCAAGGCTCTGTCCTTGGACTGGTACAATTCAGTATCTTCTTTAGTGACTTGGATGAGGGAGTAGAAAGCTCCCTGTCCAAGTCTGCTAACGACACCAAACTATAGGGAAAGGTACACAAACTAGACAGGAAGGAGCCAATCCAGGCTCCCTGTCTGATTTGAACAGGCTGAGGAAATGGGTTGAACAGAATAGGATGCAGTTTAACAAGAATTAGTGTCATGTGTTGCACCTAGGGAGGAAGAATCATAAGCACTCTTACAGCCTGAGAAGTACCACTCTAATTAGCACAACTGGAAAGGGATCTCAGAGTCATAGTCAACTCCCAAATGAACATGAATCATCAGTGTGGTGAGGTAATAAGTAAAGCTAACTTCACCCTTTCTTGCATAAGTAGGTGCATCACAAACAGGTCTAGGGTGGTGATATTCCCCTCTGTGGCATTGGTTAGGCTGCAGCTGGAAAACTGCATTCAGTTTTGGGCACTGCATTTTGGGAAGGATGTGGATGGCCTGGACAGGGTTCAGAGGAAGGCCAGAGAAAAACCCTATGTGGACCGATTGGGAGACCTGAACCTCTTAAGCCACAAAAGGAGGCTGAGAGGTGATCTCGTGACTGCCTACAAACTCACTGGCTGGGGTGGGGGGCAGGAAGCAAAAAATAGGGGATGCAGTGTTTACTAGGGTGCCTGTTGGGGGTAACTAGAAATAATGGCCACAAACTAGAAGAGAGCAAATTCAGACAGGACATCAGGAAAAAAATCTTTACAGTGAGGGTTGCCAAAATATGGAATAAGCTTCCAAGGGGGGCGATGCTGTCCCCTTCCTTGGAATTGTTTAAAAGGAGATTGGACAGACACCTGGCTGGGGTCATGTGACCCTAGCACTCATTCCTGCCCAGGGCAGGGGGTTGGACTCTGTCACAGAGGGAGAAAACCTGAGAAAACTCCGGAGCTCCCGGAAGAAGCTGTGGAGTCAGAAACGGGCGGCAGAACAGGAGAAAAAGAAAAAGAAAGATTTAAATTACTCACCACAGGAACCGAGGAAGAACAAGGACCACCGGAGAAGCCCACGCGCCACCAGATCCGAACCCTAAATCACCTGCGGATGGCGGGTGACATCAGTGGGGATCACCGGCCACCGGGAATAAAAGAGCCGACCACGGCAGAGAGCAGGGCACGCACGTGGCCACTGGGAAGAGGCCGGACCGGCAGAGACTGCTGGAGGGGCAGAACGCCGGAGCTGCACACCGACTGGAGCTGCAGTGGAGCAAGAGAGCCGGGGAAAGGCGAAACGCTGAAGCTGCTCACCAGCTGGAGCTACGGCGAAGAGAGAGAGCCGGGCGAAGGCCGGACACCGGAGAGCTGCACGCGGACAGCTGGTGAGCCGGAAGGAGCGGAGAGAGAGCCGCAGCAGCGTGGAGGGAGCAGCAGACCAGGGAAGGCCCAGAAAGAGGTCTGCGATCGGGGAGAGACCCGGGAGGAAGACTGCAATACAGGGAAGACCCAGAAAAGGATCAGCGAGACAGGGAAGCTCCAGAGAGAGGGGTCCACGCCAGGAGGGATCTGGAGAGGGGGTTACCACAAGAGACGCCAGACCAGGAGTGGTGGGTAGTTGGCCCGGAGAGAGAGGGCTAGTAAGCTGGATCACGGGCTGTGACTTGATAAAGGGAAAGAGGGGCAGAGGCCCCGACATTGTTAGGCAGCAAGCAGGATTTAAGTTCAGTAGAATTTTGTTTCGATTGTGTTACCCCGGGTTTGAAGGGGCCAAGGCGTGGTGTTAGGGGGAAGTGAGAAAGAGGGGAGCTCAATGGTGGCGTGCCTGAGGGAGCAGCAACAGGAGCACCAAGACACGTGGCAGGGTAAGGGCGAGGTGAAAGGGGAGGAGGAACCTCACAGAAGACCTCTACCGCAGGTAGCTGAAGGGGGTGACCGCACGGCAGGAAGCCCCACCCACTGGAAGATCAAAGTCGTGGCAGGTGAGAAGGGGCGGACCACGGCGCGGAGAGAGACCTACCCCGGAACTACCTGCAACGGCAAGCCGGACGTTGATTCCTCTGTGACTAAAAGCAGGATAGTTGGTTTCTAACTTATGCCAATAAGATATAGCCCCAAATGATGATATACCAGTTGGGGAGTGGCATAACTGCATGAAACTCCATTCTGTTCCACTTCAGCATGCATTTTACCACTCACAATACCTTCCTCCCTTTGCACTATCGTGGGTGTGTCTACATGAGATGCTTTACTGCGCAGCAGACTAATTTGCCGTGAAGTAAAGTATCACTGTCTACATTTGTGTGGCAGTTAGGGTGCAGTAGACTAGTTTACCCCGTTGCCGGATAGTCTTGTTAGATACAAATGATATCCAGCAGTGCAGTTAATTTCTGAATTTAAATGCACTTATAGATGGTGATCTTGGGATTACTTTATTCAGTTGCATTAAATGCATGTGTAGACACTCCCAATGAGGTTGAGTTCCTGAAAACGGGCTGAAGCATATTTAATGAGTTTAGTTTTTATTTGGTTACTGGGCAGTGCCACCTTTGGGCAATGATGAAAGACTGTAAGTAAGAATCTGTCTCCTGAACTTTAAAAGAATATGGGGTCTTGCTGTAAAGTTTGAATTTGTCTATGAAACTCTCCAAAATGTTCTGGCATTCGGAGCTGAATGTGCTTTTAGAACAATATCTTGTATAAGATTCTGAGTAATGAAAACTCTCTAAGCTTAACTCTCAAAAAATTGTTTTCCCATCTCCCATGTAGACTAACACATTTTAAAATGGAAATTTTTTTTGAGTGAAGACCACTCAGGGTCCCACTGGTTGCAACGATTTAATGTGAAAGTTGGTCTGAATTAATTTTTTTCTTTAGCTTGTTCACTTGGATGTAAGTACGGTTTAAGGATAATCTGTGCATAGCCAGGCAAAGACATGGTAAGGAAATACACTGATGAAAGTATTATACGTTATTTAAACCAATAACAGACTCAAAAGCATTTTTTAGTCATTTTTCTTTTCTTTCTCAACTTATTTTTTTACTTTCTCCTGCATTTCTGGATAGATATTATAAGACAATCAGTGTGAGTAGGTTGTAACAAAAGCCATCTTCAGGTCAATTAAACCCATCCATCAGAATATCTGCAAGTGGACCTAAAATATTTATAGAATTTTTATTCATGAGAGAAAGAAATCATTAATTGGTGATTAACATAAGAAGGTAATAATGAACTCAGATCTCTGTAGTAGGCTTTTTTTATTACTCATTTTCAGCAGGCAAGATACAAAAACAAAATGAAGAAATTAGTTTTCATTTGTCAGAACCACAGCTTTGTGCAGATGACTGATGAAATAAATGTTGATATCCAATGCTTCTGGACAGATTGATATTCAAATTACTGATTGACCTAAAGGATCACAAATCCATTTAAAAAGGGGAGCTTTACAGAAAACTGTAAAATTTGTGTCAACTATGCTGCTTTCAAAAGAATTCATAGCACTCTTTTTTAATGATGATTAACTATAATTTCTGACATGAAACATTTTCTAGACAAATTTCTGTATACTTTCAATTCAAAGTACAGAGTTTATACTATAATGACATCAGGCCAAATGTCTTTACAGTCAGCTATTACTAGGTTTAAAAATAGGAAAACAAGTTCAATTTATCTGAAAAAGACAGCCCTCTTTGAAATAAGGTACGGTCCTTTTAAGTAGCCTTCTTCACCAAGAAAAGACCAGTAACAGAATTTCACAAAAATTATATCTGATACATTTCATGCAATGGTTAAATCTTACTTTAATTTTAAATAAACATCTCTTTACCTTTAGCAACTGTGTAAAAAGACTGTTCTGATTCATTTTGTATGATTAAAACTACATTAGCAATATAGATGTATTAATTTACAGATACAGATACTAATTGCTTAAATATTGAGTTCAAAACTAGACACCAGTACTGGGAAGGGATAATTGGTTCTTGCCGTAGAAAAAAAAAAAACTATAATAAAGAACTTGAAAGTGCTGTCACATTTCACATAACAAGCAAAATCTCAGAATATTTGAAAAATATTCTGAAAGAAAATGTCTTGGGGCTTTCTTAATGAGAATGAATGTGGTTTGAAAAGATCAAATAATATCCACATATGTCAAATACTGGTTCTAATAACAGTTAGAGATAATGAATAAAATTAAAGTAGGTCATTTTAAGTCATTTAGGATCCAATAGGAGGCATACCTCTTCATAACTGCTTGTTAAAACATAATTAGGAGCATTTGCTGTATTTACAAAAATATATAAATATCAAAGATTAAAAAAAAACGAAATGAGATATTTTACCGTCCTTTAATTTTCACTTATGTTTTTGTTCTATTAGCATTTATTCAGTAAATGGGCATGTAAATATGTTAATATTGTAATAAATGGGATAGCAATAAATATAAGTAATATGATAATAGAGTGGAGCTTTTTCCCTGTGGATGCTAGTTTTTTAACAGCCTTCATGTGGCCTTGTATAGCTGGATGTGGAAATAGGTATCTGTATTTAGAAAAGAAAATGCATACTACAGATATTTTTTTTAATCCAGAGGTAAATTTTGGGTGGGATCAAATTCCTGCTGAAAATGTCAAGGCTGTATTCTTTTGCAGGAAGCAAAAGAACCCATTATAGATATGGCATATAGGACATGATTCAAAGGACATCACGGTTTTCAGCATCTTTCAGCATCTGTTTTTACCAAGCCAATGGTACATGATTAATAGAAGGGTATCGTTCCTCCATAACACTGGCAAAGTGCTCATTTTGTTGCTAGTTTCTAAAAACGCTATTAAATGTGACCTATTACTGTAAGACGTGCTATTGAACTCATGTTGGGAAGTAGAGCCAGTCAGAAGCAGTTAGGCACAAAGTCCTTGTTGCATTGCAGTTAACTAATAAGTTCTTTCTGTTTAAGAGTTGCCTCTTACGTTGTGTCTGAACTGAAGTGCACTCCATCCCTTAAAGAAGTAAGGTCCCTCTCCATGAACTAAACTAGAAAGTGTCTCTTGACAAGGACCACAGATCACCAGATGATGTAAGGATCAGAAGACCTGGTCTGAGTCCTAGGAGCCAGTGGCCCACTGACTGTAGAAGCTACACCTAGGCTGGCTTCAAGGGACATCCAGAGTGTCTACATTAAGTGTGGGGTTTCTAGAGCTCCTCTAGGGAATTTGTGACAGCACATAAGTCTCTGGTGTATGGACCATTTTTTGTTCCAACACAACACAGTCCAGGACCTTAACTGGGGCGCTAAGGCCCTAGGAGGATTATTACTTTCCCTGTTAACCTAAGTTAGATCCAAACTAGTTCTTTTGAACTAATTCTTTTCCCTTCTGTTTCATTTCATGACCTTTCCCCAAATCCTTAAATGGAACTATTTAGGGCCATAGGCGTACGTCCAAGATGGGAGATTTAACTCCCAACAGTAAGTCCCAACGTGGTGTTTTTTCTACAATCATTGATTTTAAAAGACCCCGAGGATAATGTGTGCCTGCCAGTGGTGACGTATTTCCTTAGCTGTAGCATCCTCTCGATTGAAATGGCTGACTTAGTGGGTTGCAACTCAAGTCATGAATGGGAAGCAGATTATTTCCTTCTCTGAGATTCTCTGACTCTGCATTCAGCCAAAGTTCGGGGATTTGGCCAAAATATCAAGCCCTCCTCTTACCATTTAGAGTCTCCTATCAATTACAGTAATGAATCCCAGGGACATCACAGATACTGGAAGACAGTCAGGGACTATTTTTTCTCCCTTGAAATTCTCTAGAAAAGCTCCCACTACTGGAAGTAAAACTGGTTACTCAATCTTGCTAGATTTAAGTGTGTGCTAGGATATTTGATATTGTGGTAACTGTTGGACCTGTTTCTTTATCAGTGTATTATAAAAGGTGTCCAGGCCTTAATGCATGTTTTTTTATTGTAGAGCAGTAAAATCCCAAATAAATTAAGCCATGCATGCTGCAAACCTGGTAGTCAAAGGTGAAACTGGAATTCATCTATGCACACATTAAGCATGCTTTAAATTACTTAGCTTGAGTAACATTAAAAGTGCAGCTGCATAGCATTCAGCGCAGACTGAATATTTTTCTATCTGCCTAAGTATGTATTGAGCTGCTACGGTGGGTTTTGAAAACTGTGCTGAGCGAATTGTGGTGGCAACAATACCACTTTCATACTTAAGTGAGCTAATTTAAGACAAACTCAGGTACGACTTGAAAGCTGCATTTTAACTTTTGACTGCAACTTAGACATATCCTAGATGGTGTATTCTGAAACTACAATACAAAAATCCCTTATACATCCATAAGGCCATGCCCTTAGCTCAAAGTTTACACAACCTATCTAAAAATATCTTAAATTTTGGCTCCGTCTTCTGCTATGCAGAGATGTAAAATTGGCTGAACAAACCCCATAGGAAGTAGCAAATTCCCATCTTATTGGCATAAGGAAAAACATAACAAACAAGCTACAAGATAAGGTTGCTTTAGTAAAACATAAATTAGTATATTATGCACCAGCCTTCTATGGGCTATATAATAGAACATTAATTTTTTAATCAGCATCTTATTTATTCACTCTTTCCTAGGACGTCTCAACTGCTCATAAACTCAAGGAAGTTCTATTAATGATATAGAACCTCTTTGGTCAATATATCCTTCACAGGGAAAACTGCATTTTTCATTAGTCTCAGACACAATGAAGAAAAGAGAGCAAATATGTTGGTCCTTAAAAGATGAATATAAGCATTACCCCACTCATATGCTGATAACATTTTGTGCCATTCATTGCTATTTCAATACTGCTCAGTTACTGGGCATGCAGGTACTGAAAGCCCTATATTGCATGCAATACCTTTGTAGTCGGTTAGCGGTTCTTAATGAGAGAAAAAGCCATCCATCTTTATCTCAGTAGGAAGCCTTGCTGCTTAGAGTCCACAGACCTTGTTCCAGTTTGTTGCTGAAACTGATTTCTTATAAACGTAAATTGGGTGCATTTATACGTGCCCCCCATGGCCCAGTTGTTACTGCAGTTGATACTTGCATTAGGAATAACTAAATGATGGTACACAATTATTTTTAGAAGCTATGTCATGAAGTGATGCACTATAGCGAGGTAGCTTGTCCCTGTGGTGACATGGCATGGTTTGTTCCTGCCGACATCACCACAGTGATGAGCTACATGTAGACGCACCCAGCATTCTGCATTTGATTTTTCCTCATTTGTGGACAGGGAATCGTTGCACCACAGATCTGCACGTGGAGGTCCTGTTCA
This sequence comes from Caiman crocodilus, assembly GCA_030014935.1. Lineage (NCBI taxonomy): Eukaryota > Metazoa > Chordata > Crocodylia > Alligatoridae > Caiman > Caiman crocodilus. The sequence goes on along the minus strand of JAGPOW010001296.1, from coordinate 29,105,228 downwards.
TCCATCAGCAGCGTCACCTTGTATATGGAAGGGGGACTTGGCTCTCATTAAGGTAACCTGTCCCTTCAGACTCTTCCATTAGTTTTACCATATGGTAGAAATTGCGAACCGAGTAGATTGCAAACCAGAGATAAGCTAGGTTGCTTTACACCATCTTCCCTTTTGATTCCATAGGGATTCACTTTAAAACTCTTCGTGGCGTGGTGAGAACTTAACTGGGGGAAAACCCTGGAGTGATGATCATACAGAATAGTGTCATTGGGGAGTCTAATGCTGCAAGAGATAAGCTAGTATCAATACACTCGACTTTCACATGGATGTGAGCTGTAGGATTTTAGAACAAGTCCCAATGTATTTTCTATAGGGAAGATAAGAAAGTAAGGAGATCAAACCCGGATTCTCAAAAAAAAAAACCCTATGAAAGGAACCAAGTAAAGCTTTTCTTCAGCTGAGTCACTCTTCACGGGTTGCAGACCAGCTAGTGGTTAGCATTTTGAGTTCTATACTTTTGGCAGTAACTTACTATTTCTACTCTTAAATTTACCAAAATTAATTAAAAGTATTAATATTAACTCTCTTGGTGAGCACGTATCGCTTTGAGCTGATACATTGATTTTATTGGGTCTCTTTGTGTACGTCGTCACCAACAATGGTGAGGGTCACACAACTAGGCCCAGAAATTGAGATTTTAATAGTCCGTATATCTGGGAATGATTTCCATGGCAATCTTCAGTATGACCTGATTTCTATTTCTTTACATTTTCAATCATACAACTACATGTATGTCACTAGGACATGTAATATTTATTTTTGAAAAAGTACAATATGTAGCAAATGTCAACTTTCAGAAGTACTTTCCAGCCTGAAGGATATCCACATACCTTTCAAATATGTATACAAATAGGAACTACTCATAAATATTTAGGAATAATATATTTTAAATCTGTATCGGCATGTTGTAGGTATGCTTCACCATGGGCACGTCTACATGTGCTCTTTAATGCCCAGTAGCCTATTTACTGCACATTAAAGCATCACATCAAAAACTGTGCTAATATGGTAGTGCATAGTAAAAAATAGCTACTGTGTGCTATCGCTAAAAAAAAGTATGTGCTTTTACTACTTCACATTAGGGTAGCCAAATGCACATTTATGTAATACCTCACATTAGAGATACAAAATTTAATGTGCAATAGCAAAAACACACTACTGGGTATGTAAATGCACCCAGTATGTTAGATTCACATTGATACCAGTGGTTACAAGGAGGAAAAGGAATCAAAATAATGGGTTTTATTTGACTGCTTCTTTGCCCCCAAAACATCATATGGTAAGGTTTTATTTTTGTTTCATTTGCACTAGTAGAGAATTTGATTCATTAGCTCTGTTCTTTCATGATAGCAATATCAATGCACTACTGAGGTAGATGACTGGATGTAAACCCTATGTAACGATTTATTTCAAAACCAATTAACATAATGGCTGTGCACTACTAAGTGCTGTATCATTGCTAGATGAGCCACCTTTTGGATGAAATGTTAAATGTAGATCCCTTCTGTCATTCTTTGATAGCTGATTCCCTGATGATCTAAGGATTCCTATGACACTTTTCTAAAAGATTAGGGGATAATCCCCAATACCTTGCCTGGCATTTTCTCTCTATCAACAGTTTCTGATCTCTAAGACTATCTGCATGATATATAGCCAAGTGTAAAATGACAGTCAAGTTTGCCAACACAATCACTATATTATCTAACTCATTGCTCTATAAAGTGCTTTGAGATACCTTGAGTATGAAAGGCCATATATCAAAACAAATTCTATTTTATTCCATATGGTACTTGAGTTGTGCCAATACATGTTTAAAATGGGGTGGATGTGTGTCACATCCTCTGCACACTTCTAGGCTGTAAAATACTAGTCTTTTTTTCTGTCTTCATGCAATCATTGTTTTCTGATGTCCAATGATCATTTTTGGAAGTGTTCCAGCAAATTATAATTCTGTAATGAAGCATTACAAGGTAGATTTTTAGGTAGTGTGACTTAAAAGGATTGCCATCAAAAGTAGCGTACCACTTGCCTGTTCAAACTAATCACACAACCAATATTTTTTACTTCACCTTCATATATTCTTTTTTTGGAAGTGTCTCCAATACTTTTCAAAGGCTACATAGGGAAGGTTCGTTTTCACTATTCCAGCATATTTTACAAGTTCAAAGAACTAAACCTGAGCCAGGTCCTGCAAACACTTGTTCACAACATTTGTCTGCGAATGAAACCTTGCCTGCAGAGGTCAATACGAGCCTTTAAACTTTGCAATGCAAGTCAGACCAGGCTGCACACAAAGTTGTGGGCAAGATAAGAATGCTAGTTATTTTAACACCAGAAGGAGGCTTTTATGTTTACTAAAGTCCTATATCTTATCTAATTCCTTGTACAAGAAAGGTGAAACTCTCCCTTTAGGGATGCAAATGCACCTCTTATTGGCTAACTGTACATATATATATGCATCAAAGCAGAATTTTTCTCCTACTATGGAAGGAAGTGCTTTAATATAAAGGAGAGAACATTTCTACATGCTATTTGATTTCAGAGAGGCTTTTGAACTATTTTGATAGATTAAAATTAGCAATGGCTAATGTGGACGATGGATTCGATTCAACGTTCCAAAAGTATGGAATATCACCTAGACTTTAGCTAAATAACATGGCCCTCTTTAGGATGCAGTCCTGGGCTGGAAAAGTCTCAGGAATGAGCTTTCTTTTGATATTTTGTTTCTGACAAGGCTGAAGGCAGGACGTGAGGAATAAAGTACGAAGCAAAATATTGAGGCAAGTAACACATCAAACTTAAAAAAAATTGCATTGAGCTTTTCCATAAAGCTGAGGTTTGGAAAGGCTGGTGGTAACATGGTAGGGCTACTTGTGGCAAGGTAGCTCCTATAAAGTACCACAATGTTTCAAGCCCCAAAGTAAGACTACTATAGGGCATTCAAAACCCTAGCCTCCACTGTCTTGTGAGTTTTCCTTGGTTGGAATAAGGCTAAGGGACTTCAGTCTGACAGAAATACACCCTTGCTGAAGCATTAGGCAGTCAGCCGCAGCTCCAATCTGTTGCTCCCTGGAAGAAGCTACAGCCATCGAGGCACTGAATTTCTGTACTTAGTCCGGCCTTTCGATTCTGTCGCAGTGGTCTAAAGGGGAGATGGTAGGTTTAGGAAAGTACCCGCCTCCCCCCACTCCATACTCTTGCCTAGGAGTACATGTTGAAAGTCTTGTTGTGATAGCCACAGGACTGACTCCGGAAGGGGCGAAAGGAACCCGGGGCAGCTGCCGAGGCTTCCAGGCAGCCCTGCTTGCCTCTCTTAAGGAAGGCCCTAGAAAACACGGGCCAAAAAGTCACGCTCAGCCTGTCCTGGCAAAATGAAAGCTGGTATGTGTTGCAACAAAAGCAGTAGGCTGCAAAATCAGATTCTGAACAATTCAATATTTGGATCAGAGAGTTGGTTTTAGTTCCTTGTAGGCAGAAGGGCCGTTTTTCACATTTTTGGATGTGGGTATTGAATCGAGAGTTTTTACTAGTAGGTTTGAAAGTTGCCTAAACAAGTTGAACATTCTTGACTTTCCAGCAAATTATATCCAGCAATTATCCCATATCTGTTTAAAATGGAGGTGCTGGTCTGAACTATTTTCACCATAAATGGTAGCAGACTGGTTTAGTGGTGCTATTTCTTACAGGTGGATTTTCATCAGAAAAAGGCAGGCATCTATCTGGAGATATATTAATTGTAAGCTGAATGGATACCCACACCCCTTCAGTATCCTGTTTTTAATGTTGTCCTGGGTGTCATTTCTGTTTCCAGGTTTGGGGTTTTATTGCAGTTTTATTTTCTGTAATATTCTTGAAATGCAGAAGATTAAGTTCTGCTATGATAAATGAGATCGGGAAGCTATAGCTCAGTCACTAGTTTGTTCGAAGATTGGCCACTAAATGTAAAGAGTTAAGTATATTCTGACAGTTATCTATCTAATTTTTTACTGAATCAGGGCCATATTGGATTGTGATCTTAAGCATATATATTAGTGTCAGATGTTCAGGGGCTATGCAATTGATTATGGCCAAACAGTTGTAGGCAGTTTCTGATTTAAACACTGCAATTTGCTGTAATGTGAAGGTTTTACAATAGTAATAAACAGATTTAAAATCATTAGCAACAAGGATTTTCCTTGTGCTTAACCCCACGACAGTAAACCCTCATTGCCATTAACACTAATGTAAGAAAGAAGAGGAGGGTCTTGGTTATTCAGTCAATGATACACTGGATTAAAAACAAGATAGGTTGGTAATGATCCAGGATAAGTGTGCAAGCTGAGGAAAAAATGAAAAGGTAAGCACATATGGCAGAACAGCTGCTTTCAAATTTAAAAAAAATATCTTCTTTAATCCTACAGCTTTCTTGACTTTCTTTCTTAATTCTCCTTCTTTGCAGGAAACACTGAAAACTATTTCCTTTTCCTTATCATAATTTCCCCAAATATTACATCGCTTCGATTTCAACTGTATAGTTTTGACTTGCACCAAAATACCCTGAATGCAGAGACAAATAACTCAAGAAGAGTTGAACACAATTTCAAATCATAATATGAGAGTGGGAGGGGAAGAGAAGGGGTAAGTCTATCCACCTGCTGTTCTAAAAAGATTAAGATGATTTATTCTGTGTGTGCTGATATTAATTTTTCCTTGCTCCCTAGTGTTGCAGCATAGACTAAATGAAGCTAAAAAGTGTTCCTGCTTCAGTCTTAAGATGATAATTCTGCAACAAGAATATTAACAGCCACTTGTAATATTTGCAGGGTTTTTGATTGTAGCTGTGTTGGTCTAAGGACATGGGCAGGCAAGGTTCTTTAGGTAGATGTGATATCTTTTATTAGACCAGCTGAGTAGCTGGGGAAAATGTTCTTTGCAAGCTTTTGGGCATAAGCATTTTTCTTCAGGGATGGTGAGTCCCTGCTGTTCTGAGATCTCCGGCAGAGGCTCCCTGTGCCTGGGAAGGAGGTCTGTGCCTGAAAGCTTGCAAAGAATTTTTGTTCCAGCTATTCAGGTGGTCTAATAAAAGATATCACATCTACCTGAAGAACCTTGCCTGACTTATAATACTTGACGCTTAACATTTTTCAAAGCATTTTACATGCATGAATTTATCATGCTTCCTAACACATCTCAGAGGCAAGACATTATTCCCATTTTACAGTTATAGAAAGTGAAGTGAAGTGGTTATTAGGCTTGCCCAAGACTATATAGCAAGTCTGTAGCAGAGCTGCAAATAGAATCCATAAGTCTCCTCTTTTAACATAAATGGGTGGAACCACACATCCCACCTTTCTTTTTTATAGTTCATATTTCATAGGTTGGATAACGAGCAAAAGGGACTATTTTCTTTAGTGTTTGCTTTGAGGAATGTCACTTTTTACTTTCATTTTAGATTTTTGTACCACTGAGGTGATTACCAAAGATTGGAAAATTTTGTCCCAAGGACATTTTTAAGTGCTGGCTGTGGTCTCTTTCCCTCCCCCCCCCCAAATAAATAAATAAATGAATAAATAAAATTTGGGCAAATGTTGAGGGGCAAATGGATTTTTTTAAGAGTTTTTTCTCTTAAAAGATGTGTTATGATGAACTTTACTGAAAGGTAGTCATTTTTTTGATTGAAATTAGTTCTTTTAAAAAAAAGTCTTTCAGGTAAAACATTTTGGGAGGGGTTGCAAAATAAACTCAAAATTGGGGGGAGCTAAAAAAAAGCTTGTGTTTTAGTTTTGGTTCACAAGTTTCGCTGGAAAACTAAACTAAACATTTTGAAGGAAAAAAATGTAATGGAAAAAACCTTTTTTGGTTGATTTTTTTCACAGCAAATAAAAGAAACCTAGTTGTAACCGTAAGCAGCATGTCTGTTGGTGAAGTGCTATAACCAGACCACCAAGCAACTGAATATTGGCTCATTACTCAGTGTCTTAGTTCGACGTTTGAATTAAAATATTATCAGTCATCACACCTTTTGTATCTTGCTTAAACACTTTAATTCATTTTTGTCTTGTTGAGAAAAGAAGATCCTCTGACATTTCTGCTTTTCAGTAAGGATGTTGCTAACAGAACATTTAGCAGGCATTTTAGACTGCAGAGAATAATGGTTGTATCTTGCTCCCATGTCCAACATCATCTCTAGACTGCATTAGAGTGAGGCTGCAGTGAAACATGGCTTGCCCCCTGTGTGCATAGCAAACTCAGAAGGGTGCAATATAGCTGCCTTGCAGTGCCACTGATCCCATGCTACTAGCATCTTAGGTGCTCCATCCCATCCATTGCTGGATTTAGTAAAAGCATAACTTAGGACAGTCCAGTAGCCGTGTACAGAAGCACTAAGTGCCATTTTCACAGGTTACTTAATTAGAAAGGGCCAGATTTTGAAGAGTAGGCACCTGTTCATGAAGATAAACACTTTCTGGGTTCCAGGTTCAAATTCCAATCAAATATGTAGATTGAAATGAATAAGAGTTAGGCAGGTATCCTATTTAGGTGTTTTTGAAAATCCCACTAGATACTTATCTACATCCTCAGGTATCCAGATGTCTTAAAAAATCTGGTATCCTAGTCCCTTAACCCACACCATTCTCTTTCAGATTGAAATGTGCTGGATAAGATAAGATAAAAAGATATCAATACTAACACAATGGGATATAAGGGGAAAGTATTAATACTAGCACAATGGGACATAAATAGACAGTCAAACCTTTAAAAATAAACACATGCAAATTTAGTTGCAAGTTGGTTTACTTAATTTGGTAGCTTACTATGTGGGAAGGGGGGTGGTATGAAAAGAATCACTGATCTTGGTTTGGTAGCATACATATGTTTTGCAGAGAAAAAAAGGCTGCAGAGTTATGACTATATCTGCATTTGGCAGTTCAATAGATCTATATTTTCTTCCACACGTAGAAGTTTAATAGCTTACCTGTAGAACAGAAAGTTTAGGCCGGGTCTTTGAAGACCTCTGTCCTATTCCACAAACGACCTCTATCATTATTCCAACTATGCTGACAACATGGAGCACACTGTCAAAGTCCTCTAGGTAATACCCTTATTACATGTGTCATTAGAGGATGTTTGCCATATCTGCTTTAACACTGCAGACATTTTAAGTAGGTTATTCCATCACTTTGCCATTTTGATTATGACAACAAAATGACACCATATTGAAATGGATTTTGGAAAGAAAGGCTAACTGTCCAAAGAGGTCCATGCTCACTCTAATTAAAATTGGCTTAGGTGGCACAACCTTCATAATTCAGACTATGACTATGAAGGATATGCATGTTGAAAGCGCTCTTTGCTCATTAGTGCTATTTCTGTCAGACACTGCTACCTGCTCTTTTCTTAATGAATGCTAAGCCATCTCTTTAGAAGATTGTGTTGCTTCCCTGAACTGAGGGAACTGTCTTATTTCCTCCCAAGTTCCTTGAGAGTAAAATCGGGGAGTCACCTCTTTGACATTTCCCAACCTCTGTACTTATTTATCTCTTTGAGACCCTGTGCTCCAGAGATATCACTGTCTTAATTAAGAAGAAGGATGTGACCATGGTAAATTGACTGATTTCATTGATTAAGGACTAGCTGTACAAGTAACATTGATTTTAACAGTGGGTCTACATAAATGTAATTGTTCGAACATGGGGCTGCATAATTATGGTGATGTACGAGAATAGTTGGTTTGTCCTTTTCAACCTTCACTAACATTCTTTTGCATGATAATGTACCTCGTTCAATTAGCAGAATTCTTAAATGTTACAAAATGTCTTTTGTGAAGGCACACAGTAATCATTATAGTCTAATTTAATCTAACAACATCAGACAGATCTCTCTTTCTTCTTTTTCCTTCTTTCTTTCTGTTTTTTCCTTCTATACATCTGAGTAGGGGCACATAGATGCGTTCACACTTTGTACATGTGGAATAATCCATGAGAAGGGATGATACATGTGTGCCCGCTGTATATAGATTTCAGTGTTATCTCACTGACTGAGATTTTCAGAAGTATTTAGTGATTGTTTTTTTATTACACTTATATGCCACCCTTCCAGATAAAGAATTGGGGTGCCTTATAGAAGAGAGCAAATCAACAAATCAATGTAATATGGGGAATAAGCAGGAGGAACTCACCCTCCAAATAGCCTGTTCAAACTCAGACATAATAGGGCTCACAGAAACCCAGTGGGATACATCCCATGACTGGGCAGTTAACATTAGGGCCTATAGCCTTTACAAGTGAGAGAGAACAGGAAGTAAAGGCAGGGGTGTGGCGCTCTACATCAAAAAGCAATACACAACCTCCACCAGCAGGATGGGGTCAGAGGAGGGGCAGGCTGAAGTGCTCTGGGTCAGGATACAGGGAGGTCATGGGGAAAGGGACTTAATGGTGGGGGTCCACTACAGACCTGCCAATCAGGGGGAAGAGCTGGATCATGACTTCTCAGGTCAGCTTGTGGAGGCACTTAAGGCAAGGGATGTAGTTGTCATGGGTGATCTTAATTACCTGGACATCTGCTGGGAGGAGCAGTCAGTCAGGTTGGACTGCTCATGGAGGTTCCTGGCTGAGATACAGGACCTCCACTTAACCCAGGAGGTGCACAGTCCTACCAGTGGGAACACCCTGCTGGACCTGGTCCTGCCCACAGGCAACGACCTGGTAAGAGGGCTCCAGGTGTTTGACAACTTGGGTGATAGCGATCATCGCTTGCTGGAATTCACCATCCAGTGCAGGGTGCTAAGGGCCAGCAGCAGGGCAGTAGCCCTAGACTTCAAGAGGGCCAACTTCAATGAGTTCAGGAGATTAGTGGGAGAGGTGTTGGGGTCCTCAAGAGTAGGGGAACTCAGTGCCCAAGATGAGTGGTTGTTCCTTAAAGAAATGATACTCAGAGCCCAAGGGGTGACAATCCCAACAAGAAGCAAAGGGGGCAAGAGTGCCCAAAAGCCCTCCTGCTCCCCAAGGGCATTTGGAGTCATTATTGACTCCAAGATGAACATTGGCCAACAATGTGAGGTCACAGTCAGTAGGGCTAACCGTACCTTGTCATGCATCCACAGATGCATCTCAAGCAGGGCCAAGGAGGTGATCCTCCCCCTCTATGTGACACTGGTCAGGCCACAGCTAAACTGCGTTCAGTTCTGGGCACCGCACTTCAGGAGGGATGTGGATAGCATTGAGAGGGTCCAGAGGAGGGCCACCCACATGATCCAGGGACAGCAGGGGAGACCTTATGAAGAGAGGCTATGGGACCTTAACCTGTTCAGCCTTTGCAAGAGAAGGCTGAGAGGGGACCTGGTGGTTGTCTATCAGTTCACCAGGGGGAACCAGCAGGGTTTTGGAGAGACCTTGTTCCCTCTAGCGCCCCCCCAGGGTAACAAGGAACAATGGCCACACATTGTTAGAGAGTAGGTTTAGACTAGGCATCTGAAGGCACTACTTTTACAGTCAGGGTGGCTAGGATCTGGAACCAACTTCCAAGGGAAGTGGTGATGGCTCCTACTGTGGTGGTCTTTAAGAGAAGGCTTGATGTCTACCTGACTAGGGTCATTTGAACCCAGTTTTCTCTCCTGGCCAGAGCAGGGGGTTGGACTTGATGATCTACAAGGTCCCTTCCGGCCCTACTTCTATGAATCTATGAACTTATAAAACAAGTAAACAAGAGGGTAAAACAAACAACATGCAACATGAGAAATAGAATAACTTATATAGCATCAATAGAACAAATAGTGTATAAAATAAAATAAACTATAAAGGGAAAAAAACCCCTAAACAATAGCCCATCTTAGCCTTGCCTGCTAAATGCCTACCAAAATAGGTCAAAAAGGTATTTCTGAGATTAGGCTCAGGTGGGCCTCAATGAGAGGGCATTCAAGAGCTAAGGGGCAGGTACTCCCATGTGTTTTCATCAAGTGAGCTTGCTTTATTGATGGTATTTGCAGGAAGTTGCTCTTGCCTGACTTTAGGGACTAAGATGGAGGATAATAGAGAAAGTGGTCCCTAAGGTGGGCCTAGGCCATTTAGACCCATACGTATCAAATCCTCTGTGCCTTGAATTGCACACAGAATGCTATTTGGAGTCAGTGTAGATGAGAGCAATGGACTTGTGTGCCCATTGCATTTATGTGATGTGTTAGGTGTCTCAGTTTTTAGCTGCTTAACTTGAAACTGAGATCGAGTTTTATATCCTTAGGAATTTTGAAGCAGCATTGAAGGTTTTCCCAAAATTCTGTTAAGTTTTGTAACTTTCCTGCTGAATAAACTAAAATATTTGCCACAGTTTATTTTTTATGGCACTTTTGTGAGGGCATAGCTGTAGAGTGCTTTCACGGGGCTGATAACAAAACGTCATTTCTGTCAGCACCCTTGGGTTTTCTGTCCTATGTTCCAGGAAATGTCCTAGCTAGGATTTGGGGACGAGTCATTCCTATTGAGACTTTTAATTAGCTAGAGAAACAGAAATTTCTTAGCCTGGAGTTTAGGGTACACCCTGGAAGGCTGGGATTACTTGGGTTTCAGGCCTTGCTTTTAATTAATAATTAATTATTTTATGCAAAGTTTAGGAGCTTCAATAGGAGAAATTGAAACGAACTTGCTATATACCCTGAAAAGTGAAAAGCCTAACCTTGAGTTCCTGCTCTGACCCAGGTGAAGAGATTGTAAGTCAAGGCTCCCACGTCCTTGGAAAATGCCCTAAGCAATCTCCAATAAAGGAAGAACAGCACTTCCTTATTAATTGTATTAATAACACTATTGTTCCCTGGTGTTTCTAAATTTCCTTTGCTTTCATTCTTATTGTTATTTTTTACTACTAGTCTGAAGTTGGGCACTAGGACAATATGCACACCCAGTATAATACTAGACATTTTTGATAATTTTTAATGGTATAAAGTGGTACATTTAAAAAGTTACTTTTACTTGCAGCTTTAGAGTCATATATTCATAGACATTAGGGGCTGAAAGGGACCTTGCAGGATCATCGAGTCCAGCCCCTCTGCCGTAGGCAGGAAGTCAGCTGGGGTCAAATGACGGCTGCAAAATAAGCATCGAAATGCCATTTGAATAAATCCAGAGCAGGTGCTTGCACCACCTCTGTGGGGAGTCTGTTTCAGACTCTGGACACCAGACCATAAAGAAGTTTTTCCATAAGTCCAGTTTAAATGGGCCTTCCATAAGTTTGTGGCCATTACTCCTTGTTTTCCCTTGGGATCCCTGGTGAACACGTGTTCTCCCAGACCCTGGTACATCCCCTTTAAGTATTTATAGGCTGCCGCCAAGTCCCCCCTGAGCCTTCTCTTCTCCAGGCTGAAGAGTCCCATGTCCCTCAGCCTCTCTTCATAAGGCTTGCTCTCTTGGCCTTTGATCATGCGGTTAGCTCTCCTCTGGCCTTTCTCAAGCTTATTCACATCCTCCCTGAAGTGGGGACCCAAAACTGGATGCAGTAGTCCAGCTGCAGCCTCACTAGAGCTGAGTAGGGCAGGAGGATGACGTCCCTGGTTTTACCTGAGAGGCATCAGTGGATGCATACTAGATTTTGGTTTGCTTTGCCAGCCACAGCATTGCATTGGTGGCTCATGTATATTTTGTGGTCAATCAAGACCCCCAAGTATCTTCCGGTCATGGTGCTAGCGAACATACCATTGCCAAACCTGTAAGTCTGATGCTGGTTTTTCCTCCCAAGGTGGAGTACCCTGCACTTCTCTGCATTAAATGCCATCAGGTTTTGGTCCACCCACCCTGTGAGCCTGTATCCTCAGCCTGTTTTCCAGTGTGACTGCCTTCCCCCATAATTGAGTGTTGTCTGTGAACTTTGCCAGTCCGCATCTGAACAATGCTTTCCAATGGAGAGCTGGATATTGAGCTTAGTTTTGTTTTAGCTGTAATGGGAAATGCTCCTTGTCTAGGTTATATCTTCCACGCTATTAAAAAGAGGCAAACTGTCCTTATTGAAAAAAGGGTTGGAGTACGTATATTCACAATGTATATTCACATTAGAATATGCACAGTCTAGTACTAAAGCATGCACACAAGGTTTGAGGTGATACAAATACACATACTTTAGGCACGTATACTTTCATACACACATAACATCATATCCTGGATTTAAAAAGCTTCAAGAATAAAGGCCCAACAGGCTTATAACGTACAGACATATTCCTTCTACCTCATTGCATATTCATAAGTATTTTGGCAAGCAGGCTGAGCTAAATAGCTTATGGAATTATTGAAGGAAGAGTATTATTGCTGATTCCTGTGTGCCTCAACAGTGCTTTCATGGAAAAAAAATGTTAAATATTGATCCATATACTGTATTTACTAGCTGCAACATGAAGGGCCCTATCTAGTACAGTTGATTTTACAGTTTTTGAGCCAACCTAATGGAAGCTTGAAGGAGCATTGTCAGGAAGATACCTTCTTCAGGACACAGGTCAATGGAAGCAAAAAGAGGGGGGTAAAGCTCTTCCTGGATGGCAGGGAGTTGCTTGTGGAGCATTTGAGCTTAATGTCACCCTTCGGTGAGGGCTGGATTTGATGCTGTTCAACAGAGAATCCCCTCAACTTCAGTGGGTTTCAAATTTTAAAAAAAGAAAAAGAAAAAAAAACTGAGAGAAGTCGCTTGAGGTCGCTAATATTACAGCACTACAGAGATTGCCATGTGTCAGCTTTATTCATAGTAATTATTTGCAGTTAGTTTTGTACAGCTAACCTCCTTTCTTTTATGCCAAATCCTGTCTTTGAGCCTGCCTCCTTTTTCTCTCTCTGTCTCCATGCCATTATTTGTTCTCATAACTTACTATTATTTAGGTTTTAATGTGATTGTAAATTCTTCAAAGAAGGGACATGATTTCCTTGTGTTCTTCTGGCAGAGACAATGAATGTATGGCTATTAGATAATAATAATTTATGCCCCACTTAGGAAAAGATGATTTATGGAGAATGGACCTCTATCCTCAGTGGTACTGATCTGCGACTGAAACATGTTTTGAAAATAATTTAAAAGATGATCATAAAAGTCCCAAGAAAGGAAATTTATGCTCATGAGAGGAGCACAGAAGGAATCAGTTTGTCACAGACAAAGACTAACCCAGGTATTTTCACTAAAAATGATTTATTTTACATTAAAAGAAGCAATAAGGATGAATAAAGGAAAGCCTTTACAGTTTGTGTCTCTCTTCTGGAACTGTCTACAGAAACTCTGAGGACAAAATTACTGCTGTCTTTGCAGACAGGCAGACTTCCTAGAAATGTAAAGGTGTTGGATACAAAAAAACAAAGGCATTGCAGATTAAAGCTATAGTCAGTACACTAGAGATATCTTCTACTTGTGAGTTTTCCCAGAATCAGATATCTCGCTCAAGGGGCAAAACTGTCTTGATTTCCGGCATTTTTATCAGGCTTTTTTGCAGTAGAAAAACAAAAGTTGTGGTTGAGGCTTTGGATAAAAAGGGAATTTACCATGTTGATGTTCGGGTGATTCAATAAAGGGCAATATTAAACTGTTCTTCAGTATTCTTTGTCATTACTCTCCAGCTTAATTGGTGTAAGTGTATCCATAAAACCCATTTCCTGGTAAAAATTACTCAGGTTTCACTCAAGCCTCCCTCAGAGATCTTGTGTTTTCACAATAAAACATGAAACATTGTTGTGCTAAAACTATTCGTGTTTGTGCAGTATCTTGATTTTTTTTTTTTGCCCTGCACCACTATTTTTTTTTTCACATAGTACTATTGCTTAGACACAACAGTGCTTTTCTCAGAAACAATTACCACTTAGCTCAGTTCGGTGGGTTTATTTGATCTCTCTTTCTATCCCTTTATCCTTTTCACTCCCCATTTGTGCATGCCTTATGTCAGATTACTTTTCCTTCAGAATAAAAGGGCTCATCACAACTCATTCCTGACTCTTTTAACCCTAGTCTATCTGTCCCCTGGATGGCTAGCCAATAGTGGGACTGTTGAGTAGTTTGGGTGGAAATCTGAGAATGGCTAATACAATCATGTTTGACTGCCGTGGAAATGAACTAATGTGTGAATTTTGATTATTATATCAAATTACTGTGATTTAACGTTGTAATGCAAACTTTGTCATCTCATTGTTTGATGTAAATGATAGGCCATGTGTAGACAATCCGAGAGGCGTGTGTGTGCATGACACTTTAATGTGGGCTAAAAGCTTTTGCACCTCTTTAATGGTGTTGGTGTTTGCATGCCTTGGCAGTGTATTACACATTAATACTAGCTGCTGTAGGAAATGTGGTGGCATAATGCACCTTAAATGACTTGGGAGCAGCAGACTATAACTCCTTTGAGGAGTTAATTTGCTGCCTCTTCAGCCATGGAGCAAAGCACCGGGCTCTGTGCAGCTGCATGGATCTGCAGGAAGCCCTGCAGGCAGCCTGGCAGCAGCCTGGGAAACCAGGATCCTCCCAAGGAAAGCAACAAGCCTGATTTCCCTCCCCCCTGCTCCCAATTCCCCCTTGGATTCTGCCTGCCCGCCTGAGGTGTGCAGGGGCCTAGTGCTTCTGTCCACAGCTGCAGTGCACCCCAGGACCGCCTGAGCTGGGTGCCTGCAGGTGTGGGGCTGGGGGATGTGCAGTTGCTGTGGAAGGAAGCACCAGCTCCCCCATAGCCCAGGGGCTGTTCCATGGCTGGCAGCTCACCTTCCCCTCCCTGCCAGAGAAGCAGGTAAGTCAGTAGGGTGTTCGCACAACACGGGGGTTTAATCAGGCCGAAATTCAAGTGATGTTTTTTAAAACCCACCTCTTCAATTTAGGGTCCCTGTTTTTTCTACACACACCCACAAAGAGATAAGTAATTCTTATCTGCTCAGAGCCCGGTTGCTGAGAAATGCTCCTTAAAACTAGAGGTAAAGGAAATTTTGCAGATGACACAAAGCTATGGGGAGAAGTGGACACGCCGGAGGGCAGGGAACAGCTGCAAGCAGACCTGGACAGGTTGGACATCTGGGCAGAAAACAACAGAATGCAATTCAACAAGGAGAAATGCAAAGTGCTGCACCGAGGGAGGAAAAATGTCAAGCACACCTACGGCCTAGGGAATGACCTGCTGGGTGACACGGAAGCAGAAAGGGATCTTGGAGTCCTAGTGGACTCCAAGATGAACATGAGTCGGCAGTGTGACAAAGCCATCAGAAAAGCCAATGGTACTTTATTGTGCATCAGCAGATGCATGACAAATAGATCCAGGGAAGTGATATTTCCCCTCTATCGGGTGCTGGTCAGACCGCAGTTGGAGTACTGCGTGCAATTCTGGGCACCGCACTTCAAGAGGGATGAGGATAACCTGGAGAGTGTCCAGAGAAGGGCCACTCGTATGGTTAAGGGCTTGCAGACCAAGCCCTACAAGAAGAGACTAGAGAATCTGGACCTTTTCAGCCTCTGCAAGAGAAGGCTAAGAGGCGACCTTGTAGCTGCCTATAAGTTCATCACGGGGGCACAGAAGGGAACTAGTGAGGTTTTATTCACCAAAGCACCCCTGGGGGTTACAAGAAATAATGGCCACAAGCTAGCAGAGAGCAGATTCAGACTGGACATTAGGAAGAACTTCTTCACAGTTCGAGTGGCCAAGGTCTGGAA